>OU342527.1:17897586-18530086 GCA_910589475.2 Bembecia ichneumoniformis
TGTTACTTCACGGTGATCTTCTATACTTTTCGGCGGTTACTGTCGCCTGGCAGGCTACCTAAATGGCTGCGAAACGCAGTGTGCTCTGTCTCTACAAAATAAAACCCTGTTAAGTGGCAATATAATTGGAAATGTTGTCTCCATTATATACTGTTGTTCTTGTATTTTTGTAGGGGTTATTGTTCAAAAATAAATAAATAATATTCACTATTATATTTATCATTACAAATCTTGGCAATATTTTAACAAAAAAGATCTCTTGCTTCGCCTGCAAATAAAGAGTATATTCAGAAAAATCTTGAGCGTCTCTAAGAAGCAGTATAAACAGCTCTGTAGATAGTCACTACATTGCTTTTATAAAGGGTTCCGTCTGTTTGAACAACCCTATTTGTTTTATTCACCGTAGTGTCACGATATCCACCCTTGTACAGTCACACGGAAAATCACATTTGCATTTACGAACAAAGGATTTTTATTCGTGAAATTATTGAATAAATACGTCAGACGACAAGCGTAGAAAAACTTTTCAATGTTTTCTTTATTTTTCTTTTACTCCGCTTTGTTCTTTCTTTTTTTATTTTCACCGTACATTTTCTTTAGGAATCGCCTTCTTTATGTCCGAGTTTAACAATGAAATGCCATATACATTACAAAATCAGTGCCGATGGAGTAAGTAAAAGAGCTCCGGTCTCGCTTTGAGACTCTACCTTAGCAGACAGAACTAAGCGCACTTTCACGCGTCTTTTTTGTTATGAATTGCAATTATTAAAAAGTACATAAAAAATATTTTTTGTATTTTTTTTTTCATAAATTTATTAAAAAATAGGTCATTACTAAGTGGTTTTAAGAGCGACTGCATTAAAAAAATTTTTCAACAGAAAAATATATGTATTTGCAGTGGTAAAATTCATGAAACTACAACTTTTTAAACCTCTTTAAATAAGAAAACTAAAGCGTTTATCAAAAAAGTAACCAGTTTAGATTATTGCTAACGATATGAGAATAAATGTAAACTGAATATATTTCGTATTTTTGTTATAATTTTTACGTAGCATGTGCTTGAATGAGACCTTCAACGCGTTCAACCTAAATAGAGGCATTTTTAACTCCCAAAAGAGCTATTAAAATGTGCATCAAAATAAAATTAAAAAAGTGTTTTTGAAATTTCAAATCCATCACTTTCAATAAATGTAAAATATATTTCATTTATTCTTTTGTTAGTAACTGTAAAAAAACATTTATTTTCTGTAAATTATGCAAGAACACTATTTTTTAGGAGACTCGAGCCTTAAGTAAGAATTTTAAAAACTTGGAACTCTTAATAAATACTGTAGAAAATTAAGTCGACCTAACTTCTGAAAATTTGTTCGAAATAAGCGACTGACTGTACATTACCCGCGAGTGATATATTGATACGAAGGAACAATTCTCGAATTTCAAATACGTGAATGGTTTTAAAGAAATTTATGACTTATTTCAATGTAATAAGTATCGAATTTTATGTCTCATTTGCCGTACAGCACGTACGTAAAAATAATATATTAGTTTCCTGTGATACCGTTAAAACTATACGAGGTAAAACATATTATAAAGTAATTTTTTTCGGTTGTGTTTTTATAGGAGTAAGTTTGGTCTTTAGAAGTACGTCTTTTGATACTTCCAGATTTCAGACTAACAACTGTTAAAGGGCTACATCATATTTACCTAAGATTTTTGTATAAAACTCATGCAAAGCAGGGGCGCGTACCGAGTGTGCTAACAAACGAAATTCTTTTTTGAAACCGAACGATAAACAATGGCGGTAACATCGAGGAAAAATGTAACATTTTTTAAACAATGTTTACATTTAATTTGGGATGCCCGCGAATTAATGGGGAAGGGTCCCTGGGACTGCTTATCTACGGTGCCTACATTGTGATTCAAGAGAAAGATAAAAGTATTTTTTATCGAGTATCGCTTCTCCTCACACAGGTATATTATTTTGTATAGCCACTTTTAATATAGGCTTCTCATTCCAGCTAATTTTTTTAAGGTAATTCTGTGCGTGAATCTTGTTATTTGTTGTGAATTAGCTTATGCCTGCGGCTTCCTCCATGCCCCCTTTTCTTAAGTGTTAAAACAATTATTTGTTAAAACAATGTTAAAACATTTATTCAATCTTTATTGTTCATAATTATATGTTTTCAAGTTTACTATTTTTATTTTTAGATGATCTTTCGGAAACAGTACATGTTTCTGGATGAAAGGTAACCTATGTACTTATTTGTAGCCCTGACTGATCGGTTGAGTAGTTAAGGCGTGAAAGAGTAACAAACAAACAAACTCACTTTCGCATTTAGAACATTAGCTAGGATGTTGCATTGCAACATATGGTAAGTACAGTCAAATGTAAAAATATGTACCTACTAAACCATTACTTACTAAAAGAATCATGAAATAACTATTTCTCTCATCATTAATATGTCTCCGCAAATGTTCCAAAATTTTATTAACACAAGCTATTTGTCCCAAAAATAGACAGGACATATTAATATTTTATTTAAGCGTTTGGAGAAAGATATTTTAAAAACATATTTATGTAACGATTCTTTGGATATATATTCATGCACTTGACCGTATATAGCCAATGATTGGCCCATGTGACATATCCTTACATAGCATAAATTGCAGTCGCTGCCCGGGTCTGCCTGTCTGTCTGTATATCCGCTAACTACTCCTAAACCACGCAACGGATTTTGATACGGTTTTCACGATCAGTTAGATATTTTTTTACGGATGGTTTATATCTTATATATATGTCGGGCGATCCTTATCATCATCACATGGATCCTACATAATCAAGCAACGCCTGCGTACGCTTCGGGTTGCTTCGACAGAGTCTCTGGTACCGCCTAGAGGGGCACACGTCAGTGTGCAAGGCTGCGGTTCAAGATGGAAATCTGTAGCGATATTGTTAGGCGCGTTACCGAGGAACTGTTATAATTATGTAGTGTCCATTCGACAATATTCTAGTCTACAGTGTCATTGGAGATAATTATAGGAAAGACGTTCATTATTGAATATTGTAATAATTGGAGAGTATAAATATTGTTAATAGACTCTGTTCTGAGTTTGAATTAAATTATTATACAATCAAATGAGTGAATATAATGAAGAGACTAATTAAACGCCCACCCAGTGTTCTGTTCTTCTTTTCTTCATGCGCACCCGACATATATATATTATATAAAAATCTCGTGTCAGGATGAGTGTTTGCGATAAACTCTGAAACTGCTGAACCGACTTTGATCAAACTTCGTAAAGATAGGATAGTTTTTATCTTAATTATTGGCCGCAATATTTGTTATTGCAAAATTAAATGTTCATTATACAACAGTAGTGTCTATTTATAGGTTAGTTTTAGTTCGATGAATTATTAATAGATGGCTCTGCCTCGCTACCATGAACGGCATCCGAAGTTTACCCTCTGTGTCCCACTTGCAACTTCTTACATAAGTACGATAGAGAGAGAAAACTTCGAATGACGTTCTTGGTAGGCCTGCTGTAGATTAATTTATCGATACAAATTCGGATACAGTAAAATAGAAATTTTTTTTTTATAGTAACATAAGATTAACGATGTACTCATTCATATCATCATTAATTCCTGTGAGTGAACGAAAACTGAACGCCCCACTATTACATTGAACATGGCAACATTATTTCACAAAGTGACATCGATCTTTATGATATTTTTTTTGTACATTTGCTAGGTATGAGAATAGGTCTTCGCTTTAACATATGGTTTGAAAATAAAATTGGACCCGATAGGTGACGCCACAATCGGTTTACGGTATTATTTTTGGGTTCTGGCAGGACAACGTCTGTTGGGTCAACTAGTATTTTATAAAACCTAATTGCATCCGTGCGAAGCAGGATGCGGGCCGCTAGTTATTTTATAATTTATCAATTATAATTAAATTTTGAGTATAATATGTGCTGTTGGTGTCTGTAAAACGAAAGAAATAACCGAAATAAAATTTGTTTAAGAAATGTTCTTATTGTCATTCTTTACGTTGCCCAATATCTTATCTTATCTGGTCACTCACCATTTCTGTTAGAAACCCATTAGAGGGAGCAACGCATTAGCATCACTGCACTAGCACTGGATAGACCGTCAGCGTGTCATTATCATAAAAAAGGCGTCATGTCGAAACACGGTACGTTTTATCCAATGATACTTAATTTTAAATAATTCTCGATTATTTGTAACCGTAACGTAATACGTCTTCGATGGAGCCTCTAACAATATCTGAAGTCTTTACCCGTATTTCACATTTATTTGAATTACTCCAAGATACGGGGAAAGTGAGATAAAGCCTCGCAATCTCCAACTCTCATATGTGGACACTCAAAAAGATTATCCGCAAATAAATAAAGAGGAAAGATTTTCCTCCTTTCGACTAGTTCCTTACACTGATTACTTAAAGGATATCTTAACCGAGGTTAAGATACCCTTTAAGTTAAATGGAAGTAGGGATAAAATAAACTACACTAAGGCCGACAATATTTATTCTGCAGCCAAATTTTGTAGATTTTTCAAAATCTCAACTTTTCTCTAACAAATCAATTTCGTCTTACCCGTTGAGGTATAATGTACAGTGGGAGTAGAAATACCTTGGTCAGTTTTCTAATTCATTAATTTATTAAGTGGTAGATTTTTAGTACCTTTTGAAACTAAAGCACTAAGCTGACAACTGCATGTGAAATGTATAATAACAAGGATCTATATGGTTTACACCTCTGACCAATAAATTAGTTTCATATCAACATCAAACCTTTTTTAAGGTCTGTCATTACGAAGTTCATGTCAAATGTGTTCTATTCAATTGTCATTGTGTGTTAGTATCATATAATTATTTCTTGTTTCTTGCGATAAATATTGTAATTAAAATGCCGCGGAATTTAAGTATCCATGAAAGAGCTGCAATTATTGCAGATCATGAAGCTGGCTATAATATTAGCGAAATATCTGCAAATCTTAATATTACTAGAGACACTGTAAGGTTCTGGATGAGAAGACATGCAGATGAGGGTAATCCTACTCATGATCACCGCCTTATGAGTAGACAATATGAAGAAAATGGTTTTATAAAAACTAGTTATTTCGCCGAAATGTTTGACGTTTCACTAAGAGTGATTTCTTATGGAACTTTGCACTCTATGGAACTTCATCAGGACTTCATCCACGACAACGCTCGCATTCACACAGCTCAACGAGTGGTTCCATCGACACCCTGAAGTAATAGTGATTCCTTGGCCTGCAAAATCAGCGGATATGAACTTGTTCAACTAAAAATCTATATATTATACATCAGTGTAAGTATAATTATTTATCAGTGTAAGTACTGATAAATAAAAAAATCTAGACTTCTCGGAAAATGAATACAAGACTTACCTACATTTAATATCCTAACTATGCTAATACTACTAATATTATAAATGTGAGAGTTTGTTGTAAGGTTCTCTTGGAATGATACGACTTTATAACTTTGTAATTTATATTAAAATATATACAATACATGTGAAGCGTGGCAGCAGCCGTGAGCAAGAGAGAAGCTAGACCGGCTGCCATAGACAATACAAATGAAGATAACAATGTTGCTATCTAACATTTGTATAAACATACAAAGTTACAGTAACATAACATGTACAACTGTTGTATAAACATACAGGATATTTGTTCCTCAATAACGCAAAACGGTTGAATGAATTTGGATGAAATTTGGCACACTGATAGTGTATTACCTGAATTTTCATAAAATGAACTAGTAATAACATAAACGCGAAAATGAGTTTTTTTGTATGTTTGATTATTAGGCTTTCACGTCTTAACTAATAAACCGAACATCATAATATTTTGCAAACACATTGTCAAATCCTTTTACAGAAAAGGACCTATAATCCAGAAAAAAAGTAATGGTCCCGAGCGAGCATCCAAAAATAAAATTAAAAATTCGACGTCCGTTTAAAAAATATATGAGTAATGAAGATTGAATAAATGTTCACAAGAAAAAGGGATGCGTACGAAAAACAAAAGGACGAAGTACGAAGTAATAGAGGTAGATTTACATTGCACCCATGCGAAAATTGTCGCAGCGAGGCCGATGACGATGAATTTTCTGATAACTAGATCCATCTACATCCAACTCCGACCTATTAACCTGACTCCGACCGTTATACCTAAATAAACACAATACGTGAAAGCTATTATGCCATAGAGCAATTCCCACGAATATCATCAAATGGTAGATTGCTTTAAGCCTATTGGGAGGCCATTTTGATTGAACAGGGATAATGCGATGACCACATCGTTAAACTATTAATGAATTTGTCCCTAATTTTGTCAAAGGTTTTTATGAAATACGAGGGTAACACTGAAAGTTTTTAGAAACTCGAAATAATGTACGAAACTGTTTGTGTTCGTGTTGTTTTTTGAAGTAGTCTCCATTCATTTATAAGCATCGTCGCATGCGATGGAACCACAGACTGAAGCAGTGGGCTCGCTCTTCTTTAGAGGGTCTCTTTCACGACGTTTTCCAACGCTTTCACTACATCTTCAGGGCTCATAAAGCAAATTCCTCTATGCTTATCTTTTAGTTTTGGGAAGAAATAGAAATCACATGATGCCAACTCGGGACTATAAGGAGAATGACTCACTAATTTCACACCTTCCATAGTCAAATATTCAATAGTTCGTCTGGCGGAGTGGGCTGGGACATTGTCTTGGTGAAGGAGGATCTTACTTCTTGGGCGCATCTGTCGAACATTTTCCAAGACATCTGGCAAACAATTACTAATATACCAGTCTGCAGTAACGGTCCTTTGATCCTCTAACTAACGTAATGGTTGCAAAATGTCCCGTCCGTCCAAAGAATGGGGCAATCATTTTTGTCTCTTCAATTCATCCCTTCTTTTTTTATGTTAAGATCGGCAGACAGGCTGACGGTCCATTTGATGGTAGGTGGCTACCGTCGCCTATAACACAAGCAATGCCAAAGCTGCTGCAAGAGCGCTGCCGACTACAGTAGGATTAAGGATAAGGGATTAGGAGTGTACAGGGAAATGAGCTCTGGCATCCCTTACTCACTCACCGAAAAACAACAACACACGTCCTGTTATTTTACGGTGGTCTTCTGTAAGGGGGTGGTTACTGCCGCCAGACGGGCTGCCCAAATGACTGCAAAACGCAGTGTGCCCTGCCACTACTTTCCAGATCCAGACCAGAGCCAAATTTGAAAAGTTAATTTGTCAAAGTTGACCATGCCGGGAATCGAACCCAGGAACCCTAGAACAGAGCGTTAAGGCAAGCACCCTAACCAGTTTTGTTGGTAAATCCTCGAACGGAAACACCCTCTGGGCAGATTGCCTTTTGGTTTCGGGTTCGTAACAATATCTAGGTTAATATGTATTTCCTGTGACGATGTCAAATACAGCATTTGACTCCGTTATTTTTTCTTTTTGATAATGTAACAGATATTCAGATATATGCTTGTGGTCCAATGTTTTTCTCAGTAACATGAAAACCAAATCTTGTTTAACCACTTGATAGTAGGTGGTTTAACTTTGCCTATTAACACGATAATTAAAAATATTAAATAAATTATATTAATAAATAAATAATAATAAATATTAAATCTTGATTCCAATAACGGACTTTCTTTTTATGTTAAAAATAGATATGAACACGATAATTAAAAACATTAAATAAAATATTAAGAAGAGACGTATGTGTAGTGTGTATATTGTGTACCTATAGTGCGCGTTTTGGAATGCATGTGGTATAAGTGCTAGCAAGGCATAAGAAAATACATGTGCTGTATTTTCACTGTGGTCTTCTGTAAGGGGGTGGTTACTGCCGCGAGATATTATATGACTGCAAAACGCAGTGAGCGAACGCGTTTAAATAAAAAGATTTTCAAGAGTTTTACAATGAGAAAATATTATAATATGAGTAATAAGCTACGAGTAAGTAACTTTTCTTACCAGTAGGTAATAAGAGCAATAATAACGCCCGACATCTTTATCGCTGTGAAGAATGTGGCTTAGTCGCCACGGCGACAGTGGCGCTAATTTTTTATTTTTTTTGAACGATCCCTTGGGAACGTAACATTTTTCCAGGATTCTAAGTATCCTATGTTTTAATCCAGTTAATGAACTATCTGTATGCCAAATTTCATCCAAATCGGTATTTGCGTGAAAGAGTAACAAGCATCCATACATCCTTATATACTTTCGCCATTATAATATTATTACGATAAATAATACGTCGCAACGTTGCACTTTTTCGGGGTTAGCGTAATATTCGTTCGCATTTTCGAGACGGGCTCTAATACTAATTTGTATTTATGTGTCTGCGAGATAATGGAGTTACAGTGTATTATTTTCAGAGTCCAGGTGGGATGGGAAAATTACAAATACAGTTTACGAGAACGAACTTGACAATATAAACTTAAACTCTGGTATCTAATTATTATAATTGTAGATTTTTAGTACTATGTATTTTATTACTGGTTTTGATAATTGTAAATTTGAAATAAGCAATTCTTTATACTTTAATGTGAAAGAAAGAAGGAAATATATTTTAGTTAAAATTTGAGTACGAAATAAGATAAGACTAAAAATACAAAATGGACTAGCTTCGTCTGCGCTCCTTTTTACGCTCAGATTTTTTTTGCTGAATTTTTATTTTTAACTAGCGTTCCGCCCCCGGCTTCGCCCGGGATGCAATTTTTATATATAAGAACATTCTCCGTTTATCCCTCTTTCCATTAGTGAAAACCGTCTATCCGTTATCCGTTCACGCGTGATGCCCAAGGGAAATGGGGATTCATTTTTATATTAAGAAGAAGATAGATAGATTTTAGATGATCCCTCGGAACAGCACTTTTTTCTTAGATATGTTCTCTTCTATATTCATGAAAACTTGTATGTAAAATTTCACGATGATTAGTGGAGTAGCGTAACAAACAAACACACTTTCGCATTTATAATAATATTAGCTATTGCACGCGACTTCGTCCGCATTAAAAATAAAAAAAATAACACTTGACAATAACGCTTAACATCTTTATAGCTTTGCCGAGCGTTAAATGATCCCTCGGGAACAGTATATTTTTTTCTGGATGAAAGGTACCCTATGTTCTTTCCTGCATCCCTGACAACGTGTATGCAAAATTTCATGATGATCGGTTCAGCGGTTTAGGCGTGAAAAGGTAACAGACAGAGTTACTTTCACATTTACAATAACCTACCTACTAACATTGCAAGTGCGAAAATTTGTTAGCATGTGTGTATGGATGTATGTCTTTTACACAAAAACTACTGAACGGATTTTGGTGAAACTCAACAATACAGACGACGCAGACAAAGTCGTCGGGAAAAATTAGTCTTTTAATATTTTACACTTATTGTTTATTTACAAAAAAAAAAAAAAAAAAAACTGGCAGCAACGCACTGGATATTCTTTCTACAAATGACTAATAAAACGAAAAAAGTCTATCCCTACGGAGAGTACCTAACACCTAAACACAATTTTACACCCTCTTCTCGTAATCAAAATTCTCAGCATGTGTCCCTCATTGAAGACTTGGACTGTAAATATGCGACGGTAATTTCTTTCGAAAACGCTGTGATTTATTAGAGGTTTTTCATATTTAAAAAAAAATGAGCCGTCGTCGTCGCGCCATTAAAAATGTTAATGTAAAATTTACATTGAAATCTTCAGCTAAAATTAACGTCTATACACAGGTATACGAGCTTAGTGCGTGGCGACGCGCGTCGCCACTCCAACAACCGGTCTGACCCGCCGCAAAAGATGTTTCACATAAAAAAGCTAATTTTTCGAATTCATCAAAATATTCGACATTATTCTGCAGTGTTGAAACTACATTTCGCTACGCTTCAATTAATTTCTCAAATTAATTAACTTAATATATATACTCCAATATATTATTTATTGTTTACTGTAATAATAAACATTTATTTCAAGAAATTTAATATAGTATTTCAAAGGCCACGAAGACCTTAAATTACAAAACATACAAAAACACAGACCATTTTGCTTCTCAATTTAACAATAAAATTGTTTGTATTTATAATATTTCTATATTAATATAATATATTTATTATATATAATAAATAATAACTAATATTACTGCATATATTAAATGAAAACAAAGAATCGATTAAAAAATCGTAGAAGGAACAAGGTAAAAAATAGGCGACAATTTTCATAAAACGAAATAAATGACACCACTTAAGGGGACACGGTCGACCACTTTACTTAATTGTAATAATTACAACAAACAAACGTTGAATAATTACATAGGTTTACAACTTTTTTACATTTTTAACGTTTCCACATTTTTCTGGTAATTTATGAATTTTAACTAGAACTTTTACTACACTAGCTTTTAAACGCGACTTCGTCTGCCGTATCTTTATCAATGTTTTACTTTCATAATTATATAAATTAAATGTAAAGTTTCATAAAAATTCGTCATTAATTATTGCTACTGTAACTGTTCTTATAGTGAAGGAGCAATAAATATCCACAGATCCATCTTTATAAATTATAGACTATTAGAATGTATTATTCCGATGTATGAACTATATTAGTGTAAAGTTTAATCAGAATAAGTATAATCAACCATGTAAATCGTACTAGCATGAACGTTCAATATTTTTTCACGTATGTTTTCAAATTGCACGCACAATAGAGCGTTGTCCCAGGCTACGCTATTCATGTGTTGATGGTCCGGCACTGGTCGCGACGTCTTCGCTTAACGCAAAGCCCTTCGCTTTCATCTAAGTGCAAAGTGACAAAGGACACGTTTACAATAATAGGTACGATGCTCTATTCGTCAAATAAATTGAAAGGATTTAGCCAAATCTGAATTACATATCTGAAATACATATCCGTTTTTTTTTTTACTATAGATGGGTTTGCTCTTGACCAGCATCCATGTAGGAAGGATGAGGCTCACCCAGAAGATGCCTATTCACTCGAACCTTCAAAGATTTGGGTTATATGAGCTCGGAAATACAGACGCCGGCAGGGAGTTCCAATCCTTAGCAGTGCGCATCACAAAAGATGTTTTAAAGCGCTTGGTCCGAATTAGAGGGATTTCGACAAGGTGAGGATGGTAACGAGCCGTACGTCTGCATGTCCGATAGAAGAAAGGGGAAGGCGGTATGATCTCATGCAGCTCCCGAGCACACTCTCCGAAGTACATCTTATAGAATACACAAGAATATCCCGGCCAACACTTCTATATCTATACATAATCTATCCTAATATATGTATAAAGCTGAAGAGTTTGTTTGTTTATTTGAACGCGCTAATCTCAGGAACTACTGGTTCGAATTGAAAAATTCTTTTTGTATTGAATAGTCCATTTATCGAGGAAGGCATTACCCTACGATCAATAGTATTATATGTAAGCAGTGTCCAGTACCGCGCGCCCCACGCGCACTCCACCGCCGTATGGGCCGCGGCGAAGCGTGGCCGAGTACAGCTAGTAATATTATAAAGTCACTGAAGGCTTCCGTCTGTTTCTCCGCTAACTTCTTTCATTTGTTTTTGAGTTAATTTCCTTATTTCTAATAAACTATTGATGAGCTTTAGTGTCATCAATAACGAAATGCTGGAAACAGTTTATTTTTCCACCATCGAAATGATTATGGTGAACATAATAATGTTTGTTTCGAAAATGTTTTGTAAAAAAAAAAAACTCGAAAATTTCATTTCTTGGACCATACGAAAAAGATTTGAAAGAGTCATTCCACTATTCACATTTTATGTGAGATAGGCGACGAAAAGAAAGCATTAAAATAACTTATATTTTATCATAAAGGAAGTACCTGGTGTGGAGGAATTCTTAATTAGAAAACACAACGACCGTTTGAGTCCAGAATTCGCTTGCCCGCATCTCAATTTATCGGCAAAGCAAAGAGACGAATTTGATCCGTACAGTTTCAACCGATCAAATTTGGCCGTTCAGCACCAAAATTGTATTGACAGATCAGGGACCGTCACAGACCGCAAAGGGGTCCTTTTGGATACTCCATACAAATTGCGTGCCGGCACGAGTGTCCGCTACGGGCAGCGTTCGGCTTGTTTTACATCAGCTCAGTAAATTGAATTCAAATTGTATTTGCTGCGACGTTTGATCAGTGGACGCTGTTGTTTTTTAAACATATGCCCCTCCCTGCTCTACGGCGAAGTTTGAATATCATCTCCATGCTTGTTTCAATTATATACCCTACTAGAGAGCTGGTTGTACAAAGTGTATGAAAGTATTTAAAAAAATGAGAAAAATCATGAACAGGCTTCCAAATATTTTTGTAAATACGTATATAGATTTTACAATTGTAAATACATGATTACTGTTACAAGCATAAAACTGCTTTTTCCTTAAGCTTCCATTGCGTCTCATACTATACAAATGGGTGTGTGTAAAATTGAATGTCTAGTGTGTAAATACTTTAAATCAACTCGTGTTCCATACCTATAAATTTATGTAAACCTACAGACGTATGTCTTGTCTGTGTAAAAGTGAATGTCTAAGTGTGTAACACTTAAATTACCTTTATTTATATACATGGGCTGAAATGTCCGGGTCCTAACACATAGATGGCGCTAGTTTTATTGCATTCACCTCCTTTTCAGTTAGTACGTACTAACCTTCAAAAGACAGCTGTCAAAATTTCATGATATTCTATTAATTAGTTTTTGAGTTATTGGGCTAGGAGAGACGTTACTTTTGTTATTTTCAAACAATGGATCAAAAACAATTTCGTGTTTTAATGTTAAAACACGACCAAAAACAAGAACGTGTTGATTCTGAGCAGTGTTTGGCCCTGTTTAAACGTAACGAACCGGAATTTTTGCGTCGATATGTGACAATGGATGAAACATGGATCCACCACTTCCCTCCGGAATCAAAACGATCGTCATCTGAGTGGACAGAAACTGGTGAACCTCGTCCAAAGCGCCCGAAAGCACAACAATCGGCTGAAAAGGTTATGGCCTCGGTATTTTGGGATGTGCGTGGTGTAATATTCATCGACTATCTTGAGTAGGGAAATACCATCAACAGTGAATATTATATAGCGTTATTGGAGCGTTTGAAGGCCGAAATTGCAAAGAAACGACCGCATATGGCAAAGAAAAAAAAATTTGTTTCATCAAGACAACGCACCGTGTCACAAGTCAATAAAAACAATGGCAAAACTACAATACATGAATTGAACCTCGAATTGCTCCCACATCCACCGCATTCACCACATTTTGCTCCCAGCGATTAGTTCGCAGACCTCAAAAAAATGCTCGCCGGTAAGAAATTTCGCACGAATGAAGAGGTTATCGCTGAAACTGAGGCCTATTTTGAGGCAAAAGATAAATCTACAAAAGTGGTATTGAAATGTTAGAACAGCAATGATTGCGTTGCTCTTGATGGAGATTACGTTGATGAATAAAGCTAATTTTGAACAAAAAAACCGTGTTTTATTTGTTAGGCCCAGGATTTTTCAGCCCACGTGTTACAAATTATGTAAATTTTTGTTGTTTATTCAGAATGTGTAAAAGATTAGTTTAAAAAAGTAACACCTTAATGTATGAGTTTTATTTAAAGCCATTTCTACATTTAAGATTTACATCGGTACACATATTCTAGAGTGATCTTCACCAGCTTCACAGAGGTCGTTAGCTCACCAACCCCGATAATGTCTTTATTACATTATACCTCCATATTAAAGAATACAAAGCAGTGAGAGACCTGTGGGACGCTTGGTTACAGACAAACCAAATGTAAGTCGGATCTATACCTCTGAGTCTATTCGATTTCACATCTAGATTTAAAATGTTCCCCAGTTGCACAACTGCTAAGGAAAACATCTTGAAGAAATAACCAATCTTCGGAGGTATATCACATCATGCCAAACCCACAATGGGCTAACGTATCAACCTTGAACTTCCGCTCCTTCATTGAGTCCAAGACAAAAATTGCTGCAAAAAAGCTTGGCATTCTGAGCAAGGTACGACGGTATTTCGCGCCTAAACAGCTCCTTGACCTTTATAAGGCTCAAGTTCGTTCTTGCTTGGAATACTGTTCCCACTTGTGGGGCGGTTCCGCTAAGTATCAGCTTGAGGCCTTGGACGCTGTTCAGAAGCGAGCCATAAGACTCATTGGCGATGACTCCCTTACCGGGGCTGGCTTGCAGAGTCTTGAGCACAGGCGCTTGGTAGCCAGCCTTTCGGTGTTCTACAGGATTTACTTCGGAGAGTGTGCGTTGGACTTGCACCAGCTAGTCCCCCCTAGCCCCTTCTACCATCGGACAACAAGGCGCACATTTAAATGTCACCCTTATATGGTTGATATACCTAAAATCCGCACGTTGCGGTTCGGGTCAACTTTTTTGATTCGAACTGCTAGCGTGTGGAACCAACTTCCAGCACCCTTGTTTCCACAACACTACAACCCTGGACTCTTCAAGTCGCGAGTGAATCGGTTCTTAATAGACAAGCATGCTCCATCTTAGATCGCGTCATCACTTACCATCAGGTGAGACTGCGGTCAAATGCTTGATCTATCATTATAAAAAAAAAAAAAAATGTAATTTTAATATATAAAATGAAGTATATAAGTTGATACAGACAAAAATGTTCCATCTCTTACGCACATTAGTAAGAAGGACAAATTATTAGTTAGAAGTACAAATGTTTTGACATTCATCCAAACGAATTTCTGGTTCGCACAAATTCTGTCGTATAAAAAAATTTTAGGCACAATAAATCCCAGTAATAATTCATATTGGATCAGGATACGAAATTGCTTTAATTTAAAGAAAATATGCAATGGAATAGCTACATAATGGTATTGTTAGGGGCGAGTGAAAAGGAAGTGTATGGAAAATTGTAAAAAGGGGGGGGAAATTATGGAAGTTCACAAATTTATGGACCCAATTCTCGTATCGCACCTGCTACGACAAAAAAGAAAAATTATATTGACATACCAACCTACGTTTAAGCGACAGAGGAGACATTCTATTTTGAACGCGTTTATAATATATTTTTTTATATTTTATTATTAAAAACTGCTTAAATATTTCTGAAAAAGTTTGCGAGAAGTATACAATAGATTTTTTATGATTCTTCCCTGAAGTCCTTGTAAAAATCAATATTTGTAATAATGAGTTTTTTTTTTTGCTTTAAAAGATAATATCAGTATTCCCCAATCCCAATAGCAACTTACAATAAATTCATACTTATAGATAACAAGTGTTACAATAAAAGCAACCAGAATATACAGAACAGGAAAATAAATTTAAGTTATTTGAATATTTAATTAAAAATAAGGTCAATGGAAACATATTTTAACAAATTTATAAAAACCGATTGAAGCAAACAGAATAAGACGTGAGTTGGGTATTGGATGGCGTTACTAAAGTAATATTACAGCATTTAAATTTATTGCTGACTTGGGGACCACTTTGGGCAGTACGTGCCGATAATGGGACCTTCGGGGCGGTATTTCAATTAAAGGTCACCTTTACTTAAGTTTTGGATTCAAAGGAGATTTTTTATAACCCTTGCTGAAATATGTAAGGGTTTTTCGTATTTAGTTGGATTAGTGACGTAAAATAATCATAATAAATGTATCTTATTGACATAAATAATCTAACAAATGGAGTAGTGTTTTACATTTAATTCATGTTAAATTAACATAGCATTGTATTTCGGAAACTGTCCGTCCTGTCAACTTGTTAGCATATTTAAGTAATTATCTCAATTTTGCAAAATTCTTTGTTCACTTTGCAATATATAGAACTAGAATTGACGTTGGGATTTTCTAAAATATTTTTTGCTTGCTTGATGGATAAAGATTAGCATTAGCCACGAAATTTACATTTGGATAACTTAAAGGTAAAATGTAGTTCAGAGAACATCAACTAACTTCCCATAAAAATGACAAACCCATGGTGTGATCAAAAACTCATAATATACAATCTATACTAATATCACTTAATAAGTAGGTAAATAATTTTTTTATGAAAATTAATATAAGTACTGTGCTAATGTCATAAAGATTTTCTACTTGATGTTTATTTGTGAAGGGTAATTTCCGATATCACTACATCTATTTAAAAATTCTTTCACTATTTGTAAGGTGTCTCATTGTTCCAGATGAACATAGACGTTATTTTATGTACTCGTACTCGAAAGCACCAATCGTTCCTTGTTACAGTTTCAAATCTTCTATATATATATAAAAATGAGTCCCCCTTTCCCTTGGTCACGGCATCACGCGTGAACGGGTAGACCGATTTTGATTCGGATTTCACCTTAGAGTAATAATTCCAACAAGTAGGTATAGAGCACGTGTTTCGCTCCGGTCGCTCAGTGAGCGTCGTAGGCAAGTAAGCTATAGATAGTTATATATCGAAGAATGTGCGAGGAATAGGGATGTGAATCAGTCGTTCGACACAATCCGTATGTTATCGATATTCTGATGTTACTGCGATACCCTGAATAACATAAACTTCGCATTTCCTTTTGAAATCGGCGTCAGACCATTAGCGAATGTATGAGGTATGATTATTATAATAAAACCACAGTTTTACAATACATACAGTTGTGAAACGAATGTACTAGCGTAGAGCAACGACGGGGATCTCGCGGGGAAGCGGGCGCCGCGGGCCACGTTCGGCGAACTCACACAGTTTGCAGGCTTTGATATGGAGGGCTGACGCGAGCGTGTTTTCTACGTATTTAATTTATTTAAAAAATATTTTATAATGGTGTGCATTATAAAATATAATACAACAAGGATTTAAGATTTCATAGATTTCCCCGTGACGCGAGGTAAGTTTTTCCTATAAATAAGTATTAGTTAGAATAAATATATTTTCATTAAGGAGACTGTAAGTCTAGATTAATAATAACTCTTATTAAGTATATAAACTATAAGAGACTGTTTGTTTCCGAATAAATAAATAATTAATAATAAAGTTACTGGAGTCTATAATGGACTAACATCGTCTAGCACTATTATTTATCTATCTAATGACCCAAAAATATCGACTCCTGGGCCGAACGTGTCAATCACTACGCAAGTTTGATTATCGTAGCGTAGGTGCGGGGCAGTGCGGTGTCATTTCCATCCGCGCCCCTCCTACACCTACTTCACCCCCGCGAAATGTAGTTTTAAATCGGCTTAAAAATATAATTAGCGGCTTGCCGATGAAATGTGATGCTGGATTTCTGTTTATATTCTTTCCTAGTATCATTTGTACAAGATTTTATAGCACATTTAACCATTGTTGTTTGAAAACCACGCGATTCGTTAGTCGGATCACGCTCGTCACAAGCGTTCGGTTATGACTGGGAGAGCTAGACGGCATCAAGTTGTATGTTCTCACCCGTGCCTACTGTTCTCACTTGAGCGTTCGCACTCTATACCTACTTGTTGGAATTATTACTCTAAGGATTTCACTAATGGAAGGAGGGATAAACGGGGAATGTTCATATATATAAAAATTGCACCCCGGGCGAAGCCGCGGGCGGGTTGCTAGTATTTAAAAAAATATAATATTCATTCTAAGAAAAAATCAGTTATATTAATTTGGTTTTTTAATATCTTTTTTATTGTGTAATTTCATTTCTATTTTCTTCTTTTCCAATAACCTGAAATACTCTATCGTTAGTATAAAACTTACAATATTTTCTAAATTAATCTAACGGTTATGTATGCCGTCGGAAATTATTTTTTAGGTTTAGTATTTGTAAAAATACCAAGAATTGAAAGCTATAGCTTTTGGTCTTACTATAGACACTTACTGGTGTCTCCCAATTGCAGCCGGGTTTTGAAATACCTGGGTATATAATTCATTTGCGGTATGAGTAGGCTGAATAGTATGTGGTTCAATTGGCTTGAACGCTCAGCTACCGAAACGGCTGATATTTAGTAGGTTATTTGAGGGAGTACAATTCATACTTCCTCATATCGGTACTATGACCAGTAGTGGGCTGATAATATAAGCAATTGTTGTACATGTATTACAAAAGTTATTCAAATAATAATTAAAATACAACTTTGCTTTTAGCACCAAAGAAATTTATCACACTTCTTTACTCTTGTACCGGTCACTGTTCTTAAAAGGCTTTTGCTTAAATATATTTTAAATAACGACCCTCCCCCGGCTTGCACGGACGTAATTTTTTCTGTAAATTATATATACACAAACCTTCCACATTTAACGCTTTTTTTTTTTTTTTTTTTTTTTTTTATGAAATCGAGGTAGCGCTTCACCACTATCTCACCTGATGTGAGGTGCAGATGTGGCCGAAGGTGGACCACGCTTACCTAGTAAATGCCCATTTACCCTAGTTTTGAAGACCCCGAGGTTTCCACCAGTGAAAAACAAATCAAAATACGTGAGCTTGTTTAGAAGAATTTAACGGAGAAATAGACAGAGGCGGATGGCAACTTTATTTCGTAATTTGTATGAAAAAACAATGTCCTTTTAATTCACACAAAAATACCCTTAAAGGAAATAAAAATTATGAAAACAAATAAACACAATCTCACAAAGCGCTACTAAAATACGCCTAACAAAAATATTTACAAAGAAAAAAACGTCGGTTTTAAGAGATGAAACAGGTCGGAAATAAATGTTACAGTGAAAAGGGTTCTGTTTTTAATATTTATGAAGTCGACTGGAGTAAGGTGTTATATGGAATATGGTTAAGTGTGCACTGACAATAGTTCAAACGGGTCTCCCAATGTGACATAGGACTAAGAGATATTAAGTATAGACTTAAGAGATATTAGGTTATTATACTACCAATTATTTTTTGTTAGGTACCCTTTCCATTACTCGCGAGCTAACGAAATCTGTTACCCCAGTAAGGGTTGATTTCATATGGTTACCACACTTGATCAGAAGCATAACGACACGAATAATGTCTCCGGAAACACGCGAGGCTCTCCGGCTTATTAATTAATTAATTTAAGAAGTAGGCCATCGACAAAAGATGCATTAAACATAAAACTGGAGTGTTACTGAAAATAATTCTATGAATATACTTTTGTAGATTAAAAAGCATTGTAAAATATAAATATGTAACACAAAATTCGGTATAAATATTAAAGTCCGACAAAATATCAATGTACACAAACCAAATATGTCCTGTTGGACTCAGGTCTCAATTGCACGACTAAATCCATTAGGAGAATTGAAAATAGTGGAAAAAAAAGTGTGTATGTCAGCTCCAACGCATGACTGGAGTTATGACTCCTTTAAACGTATAAAATTAAATGTATAAAATGTTCTTCGTGTCCATAGATAACTGGATACCTAATTTAGTTACATTTTACATCCTCAGATGTAACGTGTTCCAACAAAAGTTATTTTAGTTACTTTCGGTATACACAGATGTCACTACGTTTTATAAGTTCAAATATTAATTTTTATCGAAGACAGATGTCGCTGTGCCGGCAGGTTATAACGCGCTATTGTTTCGTTCCACAACGCGGACTACACTTTTCATACAGCTTTTCTACGTTTGCTTTTAATAAGCCGAGAGAATAGAATTAGAGAACATAAATACATGCGTCGGCTGTCGCACAAAAATTCAAAGTGACAGATAACGTGATGCTTTTTAGTTAACGCTTGTATTAATTTTCCATACCGATAATACAGACGCTCTTTTAAATTGTTAAATAATTTATTTGCATTTTCATCCCCGCTGATAACGCTTATGTTTATTGGCGACAGTAACCACATATAATCCAGTTGAGTGTCAAGAGGAATCCATCAAGAAATTTAAATCCGATAAGTGAATCCAGAAATCGATCTGACCTAACCTTTAAATATAATATGAAATTAAAACATTTAGCTACTGATTTTATTTTAGTCTTGTAAAGTAAATTAGCAACAATTACGTCAGTGATCAACTAATTTATTATTCCTCTTGTGTAAAATGTTTCTAAATTATTACCAAGTATATTTTTGTGTGAATTTTAGTACCTAAATAAAGTGTCATAGGTTCAGCGTAAGTTTAAATAAATTAATTAATTTTTGACTAATAAATAACAGGACTGAATCCAGGCTGCTTTTGACACCTTCTACGAAGATGTCATCTCGCAGAAGGAGGCGGCGGAGAGAGAGCGGGAGGACGACGTCTTATCCCATCCCCTCCGTTGCCGACGAAAAGGACGCAGGCGGCTGGCGCACGCCCGCCACCTGGACCCCTGACAGGACTAGGCCAGTAGATGGGGACTCTACCGCCCGCTTCATCCTGAGAGGCACGGCGCCACCTTGGCAGTTCGGGTGCGCCGTCCAAATGAGCCGTGTCCGGTTGGGGACCCTCGCGGTGGAGCTGCGGAAGAGTGTTAGTCCGACCTCGCAACTTCACCAATAACGGATGAGGAGGACGCCAAGAGGTTTAGTCGGTAGGTCTACCCCACTATCATCTCGGGGCAGGAGTCCGACATAACCAACCGGTCTTTCCCCACATCGGTGGGTATCCATGATGAATTCCTCTTGTAAAAAAAAGGCTGCTTTTGACACGTCCTATTGGAAAATTATGGTCTCTTTGTCCAGCAGTGGATTTCCTAAAGTTGAGATGAATTAATAGGTTCATAATTTTTGTAAAAGTGTTTTTGTAACCATCACCACACGTAACGTTATAAGCATAATAAATAAATATATTTATATACTAGCTGAGCCCGCAACTTCATAAGCGTGGTATTCGGTATAGCGTGTAACTTATTTGTTTGTAAACCGATTGAATTGAAACAAACACTAAATGTTAAGGGAAGCTTGCTACAATACATCGGTGAAATCCGCATTCGGATCGGTTAAGCCGTTTCCGAGATTAACGTGCACAAACGCACAGACAAACAGACAAAAGTTCTCTAAAACAATTTTTTTGACCTCGGTAACATAAGTATAAATTGTTTCTCTATAGATCTATCTCATATCTATAGATATAGATTTCACTTTAATATCAATATTGAAATATCACAAGAAACACTCTTAATCCGTAATAAACCTTTCGAATAATTAATTTTTCTAAAACACATAGCTACACAACCGCGACTGAATGAACGGATGAAATATAAATAATGGAAAGTAATTTAATATACCCTACGGAACCCTAAGGAAACAATCGCTCCGCACAAAGCGTGCAAAAGGAATAAGTAATGAGATACACCCGGTAGCAATATTTTTATTTTCCATTGCCAATTTAATAAGACTCATCCTCGGCATATTGTTATATATATTACATTTATTTTCCGGACCGATTTTCTTACATTCTATTTGAATATAGTACCAGTTACGAAAAGCCCGCTACAGAAACGAAGGTAACTTTCTCCGCTAACGATATGCACTCTGTACCTCAGTTGGCAAAATGTTCCAAAATTATGCACTTTTTCTAAAAGTAACATAATTAAGAAATAATATTCCTATTGGTACAATAATTGACGAAATAATAATATTAATACGAATGCCTACAAAAGTTGGCAAAACAGAACAACATGTAGGAGTTACTATTAAAGTACTCAAAACAAGAAAGTTGGCGAGTACGTCAACGCTCGTTACCTTGTCAATTTGCATTCCCTGGAAAAATGAGTCGAAAAATTTACTTACCTGAAACAAAAAAATAATAATAAGTAGGTATGTTGGTACATAATGACCGGTATAAATAAAATAAAATAAAATAAAAATAACCTCTGTTTGCTAGAACCACTAGATTCCAACCTTTGTGATCAGACTGTCCTCCGACATAGCTAGGTCTCCTCTAGATATCACTTTCATCCTGCGTCCTTTTAACAAACCATCTTTCCGTCTATTTACCTGTCTCGATTTTCTTCTCCTCGTTTCGAACCAGAAAGGTTTGTGTATATAATTTGCAGAATTAAATATTGAATTTGGAGAAGCCTATTTTATAAACTAGTATTCGATCACTGGTAGGAATTTTTCTCCAAAATGTTTTTATTGATAACAACAAGCTCGGTCAACTAAAATAAATAAGATTCATATAATTAAATTATAAATAGGGATCCGAAATTCACGCTTCACTGTATTAAGATAACTAGCTGAACTCGGCCACGCTTCGCTGCGGCCCATAAGTGGGCGGCGTGCGCGTGGGGCGCGCGGTACTGGACACTTATCGTAGCGTGATGTTATATAGTCTATTATTCAACACAAAAATAATTTTTCAATTCGAACCAGTAGTTCCTTGAGATTAGCGCGTTCAACCAAACAAACTCTTCAGCTTTATATATTTGTATAGATATAGATATAGATATATATATATATAGAAGTATAGATAATAAGTAGTAGGTAAGTTATTACAAACTTAAGTACACCATACCTTTATCAAATGACGTAACAAGTAAAATTGGTGAAGTTAATAAGGTTTTTCAGGTAATCTACTTAGCGTGGCTCACTTTCGACGCTGTGATCCTCTTAGTTGCATGCAACTTCGAGGTACTATTGTGAGTCAGGCATTCTTAGAATAGTCGCTAGAAATAAACTTGGAGAGTATTGATTGTTATATTGAGTATTGTATAGTTTCATTCTGAAAGTAATGCGAGGAAATTAGTGCCTCGCATTACTTATTAATTTGTAGGTTTCTCATTATCAATTTATAGAATAAACTCAGTTTCTTTTTTCATGTCAATCAAGGTCGATGAAAAGTTTGTTTGTTGGTTACGAGCTTGTTGTTTGTTGTAAAGTTGATAGTCCAATTCTTAAAGAAAAAGATAATAATCATGCTATGACCCTGAACACGAGCGAAAAAAAGCTAAACGAAAAAGAGTAAAAATACGAATGGGCCAAGAGATTCGATGCATTGGATGGATCAGGGATGGCCGACGAGAAACGAGCATTACCGAGCATTACCGAAATTTGCATGCCTGTGTCAATTAAAATTAACTTGCAAGTGAAACTGCGGGACACAGCTAGTTATTTATTAATCCTTATTTTGAATACAATATAATGCATTGTACAGAAACTCGGAATCATCATTAAATAATGTGAAGTTACACAAGAAAATCATAAAATAAAAGCAAAAGTGCTGTTTATGTTACGCAATGTGAGTGAGGTGTGCTATTTTTCAACTTGCCTCGTACCTTTTTTCACATTAGGGAATTAAGTATTGGAGATGCATGCTGTGTAGTGATAAGCGAGGCGGTGACAACCATATCAAATATACCAACCCCTTATCTTAAACATATAGATATTGATAATTCACTTTTAATTTCCGTTACTCTCGTTGGTAAGTTCCCAAAAACCCTAAAAAAAGAAGGATATATATTCAATATCAACTCAGCCCTGCAACACTGTTTGACTCACAAATCGAGTTAGTGTGAAGTGTTCAGATTTGAATAGATTTTATTAACTCCGCGTTTAGGATTAGGGGCTAGGGGATGACTTAAATGAAATCGGTAAGTTACGGAGGGGCGGTTTTATTCCTTTAAGAAACGCATTTAGTAATAAAAAAGGAATAAAAATTCAAGTCTAATATAGACAAACGGTTATATCTAAGAAGCTGTTTATATATTTCTAGTAGTCTAAATACCTACTAGAATTATTAGAAGTCCACGATTTATGTATGTACTAGCTGTGCCCGCAACTTCGTACGCGTGGTATTCGGAATAACGCGTAACTTTTTTGTTTGTAAACCGATTGGTACGAAACAAAGGCCACATGTTACGGGAAGCTTGCTACAATACATCAGTGAAAACCGCATTCAAATCGGTTAAGCCGTTTCTGAGATTAGCGCGAACAAACGCACAGACAAACAGACAGACAAAAATTCTATAAACAATTTTATCTATACAACGCGTATAAATAAAATTGTTTTTTTGAAAAAATATTTAATGTACAGAATACCTGGCGGCAGTAACCACCACCTTACAGAATACCACCGTGAAATAATAGCATATACGTGCTGTTGTGTTTCGGTGAGTGAGTAAGGGATGCCAGAGCCCATTTCCTTATCCCCTCCTAATCCCTTATTCAATCCTACTGTAGTCGGCAGCGCACTTGCTGCAGCTGTGGTGTTGCTTGTGTTATAGGCGACGGTAGCCACCTACCATCAAGTGGACCGTCAGCCTGTCTGTCGACCTTAACATTAAAAAAAAGACACGGCTCGTTTACGATTTTTTTTATTATATGTATAAAATATATATGATATTTATATGTATAAAATATAGATGATAGTTAAAAAAAATGTAATCACTGTTATATAATCGTCTACTCACTTTGAAGTTGACAGAAAGCAGAAACGTACGCTGAGAGGCCAATCCTTAATAATAAAGTGGTATTTTCATTACTCTGTCAACTTACTAAGTGCGTCAATAAATTTCATAACTGAACACGTCTGTAAAGAGCAATTTTCACGGCAGAAACAAATTAATCACGATGCGAAAGAGGAAGGGTGTTTGACAAATGATTAATTTCAACAGATTCCTACTCAAGTCCAGGTGCGACAAATTCTTGGGGGCCCATAAACAAACGAGTGTTTTTAAAGCAATCGTGACACACTGTTGCGTAGCTTGGCAGGCAAGCCGAGACGGTCCATTTGATGGTCGATGGCTATCCTCGCCTATTAAAGCGACGCTACAGGTGCTGCAAATGCGCTACCAATCTTAGCAGGGTAAAGGATAAGCCTTTAGAAGAGAAATGGGTTACTCATTCATCCAAACACGTGCAGTTATTTCATTGTGGTCTTTTGTAAAGAAGTGTTTTCTTCCACAAGATGGATTGTCCAATTTACGACTGCGAAACGTAGTATTCCCTGCCACTGTCTTCTCTAAACCTAGGGCGGTAAAATAATTATATTTTGCTGGGATTAAAAGCACGCAATAAATCACCACTCTCACCTCGTCGTAATCCCTCTAATTCGAACCAAGCGCTTTAAAACATCTTTTATAATGCGCACTGTTAAGGATTGGAACTCTCTTCCGGCGTCTATATTTCCGAGCTCATATAACCCAAATCTTTTCAAGGTTCGAGTGAATAGGCATCTTCTGGATGAGCTTGCTCCATCGTCGGCCTCATCTTTCTTACATGGATAGATGCTGACCAAGAGCAAATCCGCCTTTAATAAAAAAAAAAAAACAGGATCGAATTTTGATTAACAACAATATTCAACAATAATTCTATGTATACATGTTAATTAAACTATCATAGACTTTATTTAATATTTAAGCAAGTCTTACAAATACTTGGGTAAGATGGTGACGCAAAGTAATGCATTAAAACATTGTATGTGAAGTCTTATTGAGTAGCAATTCGCTTATTGGAAAGAGAAAAGACAATCGCGTGAAATGTCAGCATCAATCAATTGTAAAGATGTTATTATATTTGAATACGAAATCGTCGTTAAATATGTTGAAACATTGTATAACTATTCAACAAACGGTGCTACAAGTCAAGTAGGTAACGAATGTGAGTAGGTAAAGAACAAGTATGCAAAAAGAACTAAAACAAACAGATATATAACGAGCTCAGTGGATGAGTGGTTAGGGTGCTCGTCTTAACTCTGTTCTAGGGTTCCCGGGTTCGATTCCCGGCAGCGTCAACTTTGATAAATGAACTTTTCAAATTTGTCTCTGGTCTGTATCTGGAAAGTAGTGGCAGGGCACACTGCGTTTCGCAGTCATTTGGGCAGCCCATCTAGCGGCAGTACCACCCCGTACAGAAGACCATCGTGAAATAACAGCACGTGTGCTGTTGTGTTTCGGTGAGTGAAGTAAGGGATGCCGGAACCCATTCCCTATCCCTTCCCAATGTCTTATCTTTAATCCCATTGTAGTCGGCAGCGCACTTGCAGCAGCTTTTAGCGTTGCTTTTGTTATAGGCGAACGGTAGCCACCTACCATCAAATGGACCGTCAGCCTGTCTGCCGATCTTAACATAAATATATATAATACAATAACAACCATTAGTCTTTTAGTTCTACTAAAATGTATATATATTGTATATTTTTAGTTTTAATTTCCATATTATTTCTTAATTATAAAAATCGAAAAACAGTTCTTGTTTAAGGGATTCACTGAGGCAAATGACATTTACTATAGAACTCGCTGGCGGCGGAGACAATTCAACAGGCCTAGAAATGGTGTTTTTTTGTTTTTACCATTAGAACAATACACAAAATAAATTTTTTTATTAATACAATTTTTTAATCTCATATTAACTTATTAATAGATTCATATGCGTGCAATAAGCCGTTTTCGAGAGAATTTTCAATAAAGGTCAAATTCTTCTTGTGTTCTAACTTTTTTTGTGGAGTTTCTATTACTTTAACGAAAATTCTAATTAATACAATTGGTTCTTCACATGATTAAGTATAATATATATTTTTTTCAAAGCAATTGTCTATTTCTTGTAACATTTTCAATAAACAATGGATATTTTTAGTATTTAGCGTTTGTTTCCCCCTTAATAACTAGATGAAACAATTAAGAATACATCCTTTTTCGTAGCTGATTATGAAAAATGGCAATGAATGTATTGAAGGGGCATTTGTGTAGTATTTATTAGGTGCTTTGCGAGTCCATAATAAATACAAGATATCTATCTATACTAATATTGTAAAGAGGTAAAATTTGTATGTTTGTACGTAGGGGGCAATCTCCCTAACTACTCATCCAATTTAAAAAAATCTTTCAGCAATAGTTAGAATAGAATTTCAAGATGGACAGTAAGTTCTAAGTTTTCTAAGTTTTATCAAGCTGTACAACTTTCCTATAGAAATCAATCATATATTTCTCACCGTTAAAGCAGTGTTCGAAAGAAACGTTTTCGTTCGACCGTTTTTTCGTCGACTTTGCAAATTCGATTACCACGAAAAAGCCTTATTATTTTCCGTGATAATATGTAGACTATGTCCATCCTGAAATTCTATTCTAACTTTTGGTAGTTTCGAAGATTACCTCTTACATACAAACAAACAAACTTACAAACTTTATCTGTTTATAATTAGTACATCTTATCTGTTTATATTATACATACAATATAAACTATGGTAATGTAAGTTTATACTAAATGTTAAAAATATTACATTTGAATGCATGTTATATTATTACTTAAAAAAAAATCAAAATAAAGCTGATGTTAAAATAAATGTTAAAAAATTATTTTCGGTTGTGCGCCTTTTTTACTTTTGCTCAATAAGCTGTACGTTTTTCATTGGCGTGTGTCACCAAAAGTAACAAACGACAATAAGTCACGGGCAATCATTCGAGAAGATCTAAAAGATTTCGATTTGTCTCTGCGAAGGGACGATTTTTCAAGTAATAGCCTTCAAAGGAACACAGAGAAAATGGGAGCTACACGCCATGTCCGAGAAGTTTTGTTGGGTCCTCTCTCCGCGCCGGATATTGCGACGAGTTTATTTCTGCACAACTCAACTGTTAAATGTATTTGTTTTCATAGTGACATTTTAGTGTTCTTAAAGGTTACGATGCCTCTTTTCAAAAGGGCTATGATTTTAAAGATTTTTAAAAAGAATCCAGGGACGGTCCACTAAGTTGTAGGCGAATAGAGTTGCCTAGAAACACAAACACCACTAGGAGGATTCAAATGCTCTGTTGGCCCAAGAAAGAACTTATTTACAACTCTCTTGGAGAACTTCAAATTAAACCACGTCAGCAATTTCTAATTTCTACCGAATTGAACCGAATTGAATTGAATGCAATAAGACGAATGATAAATGAGAACAGTCTCCATTGTACAGCAGATAGAACAGACATAGAAAGCTACATCTCTTCTGATAAAAAGGGGTATTTTATACACTTATTTATATACTTTTTCATATAAAAATTTGGCAGGCAGGCTGACGGAACATTTAACAATTGCTGTAATTTCGGAAAGCAGATTCCATGAGCAAGAACTTCATAATTTTAATTTTTTTTTTTATTTTTTTTTTTTTTCATTATTTATTAAAGATGGGTTTGCTTTTGGCCAGCATCTATCCGTGTAGGAAAGATGAAGTCGACGAACTTCGAACTTTAAAAAGATTTGGGTTGTATGAGCTCGGAAATACAGACGCCGGCAGGGAGTAAGATGTTTTAAAGCGCTTGGTCCGAATTAGAGTGATTTCTATAAGGTGAAGATGGTAACCAGCCGTACGTCTGCATGTCCGATAGAAGAATCCTATAAATTTGAATATATTAATTTGAATATATGTCTATATTACTATATCTATATGTGGCGTGGGCTTTATGGAAAGTTGTGTACCACTATTTAAAAAGTTACATATACTTCCCTTACCTTGCTCGTATATAAAGACGTTGTGTATATTTGTTAGAAAACATCCGAACTGTTTTGTCAACAATAACGAAATAGGAACCAAAATAACTAGGCAAGGTAATTTATTGCAAAGGCCAAAATGTAGATTAGAACCATTTAATAGAAATGTTTATGTTATGGCAATTAAAACATACAATAAACTAACTAATAATATAAAGGAATTGCCGGATCCTAAATTTACAAGAACATTAATAAAATGGTTATTAGATTGTTGTTATTATGATGTTAAAGAATTTTATAATAAGAAACATTAATTCCTTTATTAATATTAATATAGTTTACAAACAATTAAACACAAATATTTGCATGTCCTTGGCGGGTAGAACATACTTTGTACTGTAACTGCTGTATACAAATTAAAATCCTGTAAACATGTGTTCGCGCAAATAAAGATTTATTTTATTTATTTTAATATATATATATATATATATATATATATATATATAAATATATCTTTGGGCACTTTGTGGCTCAGACGTGCCGTATAGGTAGTTATTCTTTGATCCATTTTCACTTTTTGATCCGGGCGCCTTTTCTTGATCCAGTGCCAGCTGACCATAAATATGTAGCTCCGTTCGGAGCCACAAGTGTCACGATGAGCAATAATAATAATTAAGGGTTTTTTATACAAATCTACCTTTTTGGCGTATAAACAGTTGTAGATCCAATTCAAATGGGCCAATCAGGGCGCAGCATTTGCCATTGGGCTTCCTCATTGGCACGTTTGGGACTACTCGAATGTTCTTGCGTGCTATTGTGCTTTTAAATTGATTTGTTTGTTTTTGGGTATTTCGACATATTTTATATGTTGTGTTTATGAAATACAAATGCAAGTTACAAAAATTAAATAGATAGGTATACAATTCACTTTCGATATAGATGCTTATTGCTTGGAAAAAAATTGTAATTTGACTAGATGTTACCTATAATAATAATAATTATTGTAATATTTATTTGTTCCGGCAAATTACAGGGAGTAAATATTAAGTCTAAGATCTTAAATTTTAAATCTTGTTATTTCAAAATCTATCTATCCTTACATATAAACTAGGCTGAGCCTGTAAATGTAAGCCACATCCGATGACATAATATTTTAATATTTGGATATTATGCTTGCTTTAACATGATTACACCTTAACAACGCAAATAAAAAATAGGTAATTTAAAATTTAAAAGTGTTCGTAGTTTTAGCTCCACCCCAACGTTACAGTTTTTTATCTTCAGTTGTTCATTTCATTTGAACTTAAGATTAGTTTTTTTTTTAAATTTTCTTGTAATTTTTCATTTACATTTTTGATAGTTAGAATAATTTCGAAATAAAAGACTAAATGTAATCATTAGTAATTATATTATTAAAAAATATGTCAAGTTGTAGTCTTATAGATGGTAGGTGTAAGCAACTGCGGACATGTACATAAAACATCTGATTAAATCTTATTATTATTGTCGTCATTAGGTTTACGATTTCTTCATTTGCTTTATTTTTCAGCCACGCAACAATTATTTTTTTAACATCGGGTTTGTTACATGGGTATAATCCTAGAATTTTATTTAGTTTGTTATAAAGCATAAGGGGCATGTATAACGTTGGAATTTATTAATAGAATAAACACAGTAACTGGACAGACCCTATCTTTACGCCTCTTTAATGTTAGGTTATTGTCATAGGGAAGTTTTATATGTTGAGGCAATATGGTATCTTTATTGAAAAGTTGTCTAACAGTTAAAACGTCATACTCAGAATATAGTTTAAGGATTTTATTACTTTTATAAAAGGAGGTCACTTCTACAGATCCCTTTACAGAAAAGAAACCGTTACGTCCGTTACTATGAAAAGCGCGGGACACTGAAGGACGAGACTTAGATAATAGTCCAACGTATTTTCGCATTGGCGACGCGGAGACGACTGAAATGCGCGCGGCGATAGGCGCGCGGGGAAATCCGTTACTTTCCAATGCCATATATCAACGTATATCCGCGTGATCGGTTAGTTTTGCCGCGCGTCGTTTCGGAGCCCTGGGGCGCGCGTGTCGCAGTATGACCAAGACCGGCGCGTTACACTTTGGATTTTTGAATGTATGGACAATTGAAATTGGAAGTTGTTTGGACATCTAACTTGACAAGTGTGTATTTGGATTTTCAATGCCAGTTCACTATGCAGTGAACGTTCAGTATTTGCAAATTGCATACATTTGGTTTTATACCTACTTTAAAATTATGCAACATTGTCGATAATTTTTCATTTTTATAAAGGGCACCTTATATGGTGTACCTACAGTGAACCGTATATTTGTTTGTTTTTTACTATTTACGTAGGTTTGTAAATAAAGAAAAATGTCCAAATTAATAAAATATTTGAAAATACTTATTTCACGTTTTATTTTTTCTAAGAATATATTTAATTATAATATGTATCACAGCATTTTAACCTGCGAAATTACTTGCTTAAGTCGATTGTTACTATATTATATTTACCTACTGATAAATAAATATTTTGAAAAATGAGTGTTTACAAAAAGAAACACAAACATACTTTTGCTAGCATTTTTTTTGTTTTTGTTTTACTTAGTGTTAGGTCTGAATTCCTCAGGGTGGTTGTTGTTGTTGCAACTTTTCTCTTGGATTGCTTCGGTGTCTATGGGGGAAAGTTGCGTCTCGCCGAGACCTACATTTTGATAGGTCGAACAGTATGGTTTTCACCATCAGTTTGGGAGTTGTAGATTTTAATGTGTTTTTTGGAATTTTTGGATTGGAGTTTTTCGTTTGGTTTTTCGTTGTGGATTTGCTTCCAGTTTGAAAGGGCCCTTCTCAGGGCCACTGCGGAGCACTCCTTACTGCTGCCTCTTGTTGTTTCCTTTGTTAAACTGTCGTTATTAATTGTTATTGTTGTTGATTGTTTTCTTTGTTATTTATTATTGTTGTAACCCAACCAGAGCTGGATTCTCCGACTGACTCAGTGGTCGGCAGGGCTGTCTACTGGTCAATGTCTGAGGAATCAGGGGCTGGCGAGACCCGTCCATCGGGGAGGGGGGGGGCGTAAGCTCTCTTACTCCTCGGCTGTGACGAGGCCAGTACCGCGGAGGCTAGGTGAGGCGAGTGGATCAAGCGACAAGGGCACTGTGGAGCCCAAAATGGGCGCGGAAGCGGTCCGGTAAAATGGGCGCGGAAGCGGCGAATATAGTCGAGGAGCCGGTCCCTCTGAAGGTGACAAAAGCCAAGACCGGCTGTGGTAAACCGTTCAGTCATGATGTTGGCCTTTCGCGTGCTAAACGCGAACTAAGGGAGTACGACAAGTACGAGTCCGACTCGAACCTGTCGGACATGGGAGCCCTCTCGGACGATTCTCAATCGTACAAGGGACTCACCGATAGAATCCTGTCCAAGTTTGATTTTGACGGAGAATCGGAGTCAAGCCAGAAGGACCGGTCCGAAGGCTATAAACGGCTGCGGGAGGAAAATGGGCGCCTCCGCGGTCAGATAGAAAAGCTTGAAGCAGAAATATCGTCACTCAAACGAGCACTTATTGAAAAGCCCAGCCCAGTTGTGTAATCGGGAGAGCCACCATCGACCATGGCCGCTACCCAGATGTTAACCAGGGCGGAGTTCCTGGAGACATTTGGGTCCTTGCAGGAAGAGCTGGTCTCTCACATAGACAGCATCCTGATCTCCCGCTCCGCGAATCAGGAGTCTGAAGTGAGACCCCTTCCGGAGCGACGGCCATCAAATGAGATGACGACGCACAGCGGCACTACCATGGAGAAGGCACAAACCTCCCAAAATACGACACTCGCTCCGCCGGCTAACTTGCCCAAGGCGGTGAGAGCGGCCAAAGTGGCCAGGAAGACCGAGCCCAGAGCAACGAACCCTGCTAGGGAGACTGAGGATGGCCCCTCCGGCACTACTGAAATGTGGTCGGAGGTGGTGCGGGGCAGAAAGAAGCGGCCCATCACTGTAGCGGCGCCAAATACCAAGAAAACCAAGCTCCCTAAAGAGCCAAAGTCACTTGCGGTGGTGGTGTCCTTAAAACCTGAGGCGGTTGCCAAGGGCGCCACCTACGGGGAGGCGATCACTAGGGCTAAAGCCTTGGTATCCCTGGACGCCCTTGGCATAGGGCCACCCAGATTCCGCGTGGGCATCACGGGAGCCCGTATAATGGAGTTGCCAAAGGACACCACTGCCGCGCAAGCAGACAGTTTAGCGGCAGGAATTGGTACCGTCCTAGGTGATACCGCAAAGGTCACCCGACCTGCAAAATCAGCCGACATCCGAGTCAACGGGCTCTATGACAGGGTGTCGGCTGAGGAGCTCAGAGCTAAGTTGGCATCAAGTTCGGGCTGCACTCCCGAACAAATCAAGGTTAGTGCCGTCCAAGTGAGTCCCAACAAACCAAACTCGGCGTTTACGTCCTGTCCGGTGGAGGCGGCTAGGAAGCTGGCGAGCGCTGGTCGGATAGCAGTAGGATGGAGCCTTGCCTCCATCCAGATAATGGAACAGCGCCCCATGCGCTGCTTCAAGTGTATGGGGCTCGGGCATCCAGCGGTCCGATGTCCGTCCACCAAGGACCGCAGTGGATTGTGCCACCGCTGCGGAATGGACGGGCATAAAGCCAGCAGATGTGAGGCTACTTTTAAGTGTGCCATCTGTAGTGACGCAGTCCTTCCAGCAACCCACAGAATGGGGGGGTTAAGCTGCAAACCCCCATCGGTAAGAGGTCGGCTCATCGCGGCCGCACCAGCCGAATGCATACGGGCTCCACCGGCAGCAAGGGAGGAGCCCATGGACTTGGCCCAGGGCCAATAATCTCAGATTAGAGGGAGCGGGCGGAGGAAGCTCCAGCCGCTCCTAACGCAGATGAGTGGGCAGGCGAAGACGGGCGTGTGACGCCCTCCTTCAAATGCCCAGGACCTGCGCGCATGGCCTGGCCGCTGTGCGCGCGTCCAAAGGTCCTCTCGTCTGGGGATTGTCTCGGTGCCCCGGGCAATCTCCCCCTTGGCGTCAGCTTGGCTAACAGGCTGAGCTGTCCGGAGTTGGATCGGAGTAGTTGGTTCGCCAGAGCCCGGTCCAACTCACACAAGGGCTTCAAGGGGTCACCGGGGAGTTTTAGTGGGTAGGACCAGTCCCTTTAGGACTGGGTGAGTCCTACATACCCCTATCGCCTAGCCAGCGGTAGGGCATCCGTAAATGGATTTCTCCTCGACAAAAAAAAAAAAAAAAAGGTCTGAATTCCTCAACCATTAATATTCAAATTAAACTTAAATACGTACGATGTTTCTGCTATCGCTATTAAAATATATACGCGGGTGAGTGGGACCTATTAATTCGGGTGAGTCGGGAAAATTAGTCATCAATTTAATTTTCGGGTGAATGGGACATACTTTTCCGGGACAGTTGGGAAAAATAATAATTCGGGTGAATCTTGCGGGCGAATGGGACCTAAACCCTACCTGCTACGGTTACCCACGGTCTACTGAGTACTGAAAAATTTTGATATTTGGTCTATTGCAAAAAATTCGTCTCCCCGAGACCCCTTAAATGAGTTCCGACACGGGGGTATGCGACGCACCGCTTCCGAGATATTTTCAAAAATGTCAATTTTCAAATTTTGTCGTAACAGAAAAATTGGTCTCCCCGAGACCTCTTAAATGAGTACCAACACGGGGGGTCTGCGACGCGCCGTTGTTGAGATATTACCGATAAAAAATTGGCGCCGCGTCATTGCCGAGTAACGACTGAGGTGGTTCGAGGGGGGGTGGCAAAATTTTCGCTTTTCATCGCTCCGGCAGACCCCGTGCCGTAACCCGGCTTGCGAAGCCGGGGTTGCGAATTCCTCTCTTGGGTGGGAGGAGGGAGACGGTACCGGACGACGGATCTCGGTGGGCGATGGTTATCCGACAAAGTGACCGCAGCGATAGCTGTCACCGTTGAGGAGCTACGAGCTTTCAAAGATCCTGGACGGTTGTATGGGAGTGTAAAAAACATGTATGTGGGGAGGGGCGCGATTTGGTAACCCCCGATGGTCCTCTAACCCCTCTGCCACACTATGCTCCTCGCGCTGCTCATCGCTCTGCTCCTCGCGCTGCCGCGATGTTGCCCTTCTGTCCACACGCTTCTCTACTCGCGCGATTAATCGCGACGCGCCGCACTAGGTCATTTGCTTTTGCAACAGAATGGACGTGGAAATTGAGAGAGCGTGCGCGCTATGCATTTTTAGCTAATTTTATAAATGTTATAGAAATATACGTCGTCGTCGTCGTCCTCGACAAATTATTACATTTTATTATCAACAAAATTATGAATCCTTATCAAAATCAGCAAGTTTATCGTCATAAGTATTTATACGTGTGATTTTTACTGCATTTGTTTTGCATTTATCGTTAAAGATATTACGATATAATTGTAAAGCACGACTGCGCCGGGTACCACAGATGCAGTGCAACATCAAGACACGCTACGCTACGCTTTTATTGTTAACTAGCTGTGCCCGCGGCTACGCCTGCGTGGAATCCAGATTGTTTCTCGGTGGTAGCGTATGTGTCTTGATCTTGCACTGCCTCTGTAGTTACACGGCGCGGTCAATATATCAATATTGGCGAAAGATTTTTTAAATCGGATATAGTTTCGAAGATTACCTCATACATACAAACTTTACTTATTTATAATATTAGAATTTTATATATTAGTGCTTGCCTTAACGCTCTGTTCTACGGTTCCCGGGTTCGATTCTCGGCAGGGTCAACTTTGAAAAATGAACTTTTCAAATTTAGCTCTTGTCTGGATTTGGAAAGTAGTGGCAGGGCACACTGCGTTTTTCGCAGTCATTTGGGCAACCCGTCTGGCGGCAGTAACCACCCCCTTACAGAAGACCACCGTGAAACAACAGCACGTGTGCTGTTGTGTTTCGGTGAGTGAGTAAGGGATCCCAGAGCCCATTTCTCTATCTCCTTGGCACATTATTTGTTAAAGTAGGTTGATTACTGACATACTACTTCACTTTCAATAGACAATATAATATATAAAATAAAAAAGGAAAAAATAAGTGTCAGTTGCTATGGTGTTTTTAGAGAGTGAAAAATAAAAAAATATAAAAAAGTATTAGTGTTGTGTAAATAAATAAATAATACGTGTTAACCAAATAAATTATAACTAACTATTTAGACTTCTTCTAATATTTATAATTATTAATAAATAACAATTATAAACGAACAATTCAATAACTACCTATAGCCGAAACTTTCACTGACTTTGGTGAGTGCACAAACATTTATTCTTCCACTGTGAAATAGTTTCAAGAATATTGGCGTTGCTTGTGTTATAGGCGACGGTAGCCACCTACCATCAAGTGGACCGTCGGCCTGTGTGCCGATCTTTACATAAAAAAAAAAAAAAGATATTTTCTTTTTATTTTAGAATTCGCGTCGCACGACAAAACTTTTTTTTGCAATAAACATTTATATAATTAGTTAATACTAATTATATAGTTAGTTGTTTTATACTTTTATTTATTCATTCGTTACAGAAGCAGTATGAACAATTTTACTACAATTTAAAAAAGCCGTCGGCGCGGCGGCCGGCGGCATGATTAAGCGTATGCGTGAAGTGTTTCCATAGCGACCGCTCGATTCGGAGTGCGTCTGCCCGCGATTATGTGGCCGGTGACTCGCGTTCATATTGCCGCTCTTTGAATCGCGCTTAAAAACCGACAAAGCATGGATCGGTGGGCAAGACGAGGAGCATGACGTGCGGCATGACGAGTAACGTTGCCACACTACGTCTCTGCCTCCTTTCCTCGCTACTTCCCATGCCACTCGACGAGTGTGTGGCAGTGGCAGGGGCATAAGACATTCCGCAAACCCCCCTGTCCTAGCTCTCAGCACGTCAGATTAATTAAACTCTCTTGCAACTCTTTTCTTTATCATGAAAAACGGTCTATGTATGCGACTTCACCGCTCGTGCAAAGTAGTAAGCAATAGGTGGCTTGATAAACTTCATAGGCATCGTGGTACAATCATTAGTATATTAGTAAGAAAGAAAGAAAACTAAGTAGGAAAGAAAGAAAAATAACCAAATTTCACCTATTATGATAATTTCTATATGTAATTAAATTATATTCATTAGGTAATTTAATTAGTCTAAGCACAAATTGTCTTTAGTGCTCGGTGTCTTTTAAGTTTGCATGACGTTTTTTGCTATGTCTATATTTCTTTGTTCACAACCTCAGATAACTTTCTTAGAATTTAGGCACATAATATTAATTAAACTCTCAACTTGTCTGTAACTCTTTATCATAAAAAATGGCCGATGTATACGACCTCGCCTCTCATGCAATAGGAGTAGTAAGTAATAGCACAGTCTAACCTAACCATACTTACGTAGGTATTTTAAGAAAACCACGATTCTTTATAATAAGTATATTATAAGCAACGACACGACAAAACGTAAGTGTTGTAATCCGGTCGTGAAGCGCACGCGTTTTTCTAAAAGCGTAGTTGGAATTCACTGAGGCCCGCCGAGGTGCCCGCTGACATCATCGCTGCGCGAGCGACGGCGACGCATGCGGCAGGGGCGAGGAAACACGGCACGTGTAAGTGGATGCCTACAGCTTACAGTATTTAATGTAAAAAATGTAATAAAAAAATGTTAAAGCTCAATTAATTTGTTTTCTACTGTTTACCATAAATAATTCCAATTTGTTTTACTTATATGTGGATCTCTTAATTAAACGGTCAACTTGTTTTGTACCTACCACTTGTAACTCTTCTTTATCATAAAAATGGACGTAGGTATAATAACGTGGCCATACAATACCTACCATAAATAGTAAGTATATTTAATTTGATAAATCTATTTTTTTAAAAATTGATCCGGCGAAATTATTTGTTTTTAAAGATCGTAGGTATTTTAAATAGCTATAGCGAGGTTTTGTGATTTTGTACTAAATAAAATGTCAACTTGTCTGTCAACGTTTATCATAAAAAATTATTTGTTCGAGTCACAATGATGCTCGGTTCGAAGTGTGTATACCCACCTGTGTCAATACTCCACAACTAATTAAGTACTAATTAGCAATCATTCAAACCTGTTCAAATGATTTCAAACGATTAACATGATTTTGTAAAAATATACCTACATGCGTTCAATCAACATTGATATTGTTTAATGTTATAAATACTTATTATACCTATTACATTTTATAAAAGTACCGACTTATTTTAATCCCTTGTATCTATTTTATCAACTACAATATTTTTTTAAAGTATTATTTTGATGTATTTTGAATAGACTCGAAAATATTTTTTTCGTAATTTTGAGAATTTTTTAAAATTAAACAAAAAAAGATCAAGTTTTTAGCTTAAAAATTGAAAAAGATGTATGTTTTGTAAAAAAAAATGTGTGGTAGGGGGTGAAGGTTAGTAAAGTTGTGGAGACCACCAGAGACCCTCTATAAAACGCTGAAAACCCGACTCTGCTAGCTGTAATAGTTTTCGAGATCCTCTCACCATTTTTTTACCAGATCAAAAAGACCAAGTCTTCGGAAACTCCTGGAACTGCACATCTAATGGACTCTTCTCTTTCTATGAGAAAAGTTTCTTTGAAGAAAAAAGAAAAAAAATATATGGGAGGGGTGTCAACCGAGAGGAATATCCCCCATTCGAGTAGACCATCAAAAGCAACCCCGAAAATGATGACAACCCACCCTAATGACCGTCGCCGTAGCTCGTACCGTCTGGCCGCTGGCCTACTTTAAAAATTATAGCTTCTCGCGCCGGGACTTCAGATAGAAAAAATCGTTTAACTAGGTACTAAATGTAAAACACATACCTTGACCTTCACTTTTGTCTTCATTCAAAAACAAATTCAAATGACGACTTTAAAATAATGTCGATGTGCGCACAGTTCAACTAGCGCATTCAAACAACCGAGGCGGATCTACAATGTATGGAGCATTGCGAATATACAATATCTAGATTAGGTATAATAAATTCATAATTGATCGACCGTTACAGTATCGGTACCTATTCGGATCAAAACAAGTATTACTGGAAGTACGAGTATATAAAGTGATCAACATAAGTAATTGATTTTTGAAATATATACGGAGCCAAAAAGTCTTCGTGCATTTAGAAAATTTAGCCTTGACGGATCCCACCGTTGCATGAAATCGTTGAAAAAATATTTATCGAATAATAGGTACTATCGACGAATATATTTGGCAACATCGCATAATAGAATGCTAGGATGCCGTATTACCTATTCGGATCAAAACAAGTATTACTGGAAGTACGAGTATATAAAGTGATCAACACAAGTAATTGATTTTTGAAATATAATCGGAGCCTAAAAGTCTTCGTGCATATAGAAAATTTAGCCGTTACGGATCCACTGTTGCATGGAATCGTTGTAAAAATATTTGTCGAATATATCGACTATGGACGAATATGTTTGGCAACATCGCATAGTAGAATGCTACGACGCCATCTCGCCCGAGAAATTCGCAACTAGATTAAAGTTATTCGGGTCAAAAGGTGGAGTCAACAATGTACGGGCTCGTGGCGTGATCAACAAAGTGCCCAAAGATATGTTTATATATATATATATATATATATATATATATATATATATATATATATATATATATATATATATAATAAAAAATATATCTATAGTCCTTCGATAGTATAAATTGAAGTTGCGCCCGCATAATTATATCCGCTAACTCTTCCTAAACCACGCAACGGATTTTGGTGCGGTTTTTACTATCGGTTAGATGATTTTTCACGAAAGCTTTTTTACATATAATAAAACCAAATTGCAATCATGCGAAGCTCCGTCGCTAGTACAACATAAATAAGCAAATGTTGAGCCATGATTTCCAAGAAGCTAAATCAGTCAAATAAATCATCGCTATATAACATTGGTACATAGTAACTGAGTGGCATAAATATGTATATAATAACCATGTTAAGTGTTTATATATGGACATACTATGCCACCTGGTGTAATTATATTTATATACACAGTTAATCTTCTGCTTGGAGGCTAATAATTGGATGTTCTATAATGATTAAACACAATGGTTCACATCGCCTTCCATTGTAAGAGGGTATCTCCCTTGTGCAAAAAAAGCCTTTGTCTGGCGCTCGTTATATTTTTTAATTTGTCCTTTTTTTCGCGTTAACCCGTCGGATAAATGCTGTTAAAGAGATGGTTCTAACATAAATCTAAAACTTTATCTTTTAATTGTAGAATTGTTATAAGAGTATAAGCACAACGACTTTCTCTATTTGTTGATATTTTTAAACATAATGAAGGCAAAGATTAAATGAATAAAATTAATTAAAAAAAACTAAAGAAAAATACTAATTATAGACAAAAATCATTAATACTTCGCTCATGTTAACTTTTTAATTTCACATACCTGTATATATCGGGTTTTAATCATTTAACTCTATAACGTTTCAGGTGATAAAGACAACAATTCCTAAAAACTACGTGCTAAGAATTAATTAATAATAAAATTTGTAGAGCTTCAAATTATAAATTTAAATAACTATTTAAAAATATAAATCTATATATTCTATAAACTAATATAAATACTTATAAATAATTTAAACCTATTAAACCTTTGGCAGACGGAAAAGTGGCCAGAATGCTCGTCCAAAATTCCTCAGTACCTCAAAACAAAAGTTTTCGACCAATGTGTATTGCCAGTAATGACATGGCACAGAAACGTGATCTTGTAAGAAAGCCTTGTAAGAAAGCTATGAGCTATGAGCCTTGTAAGAAAGCTCAACATGAGCTATTGAAAGGGCTATGCTTGCAATTATACTGCGAGATGGGATGAGAAATAAGATCCGTAGATGAAAAAAAGTTAGCGATATTGTCTGGCGGATCAGTTGAAATGGCAGGGCATATAGTAGGGTCAGCCGACGGCCGTTGGGGCCGGCAGGTTCTCAAGTGGAGTCCACGGACCGGCAAGTGCAGCGTAAGACGTCCATTCAAAATGTGGACAGACGACCTAACAGCGGGTCGATGGTGGATCCAGGCTGCTTCTGACCGGTCCTATTGGCTATTGACCGGTCCTAGGCCTATGTCCAGCAGTGGACGTCCTACTGCCGAGATGATGTAATAAAAACAATTATCAGGTAACTATGTACTTAGATCCATATGTTAATAATTAAATAAGCACATTAGACATATAAGTAAAAGCCCCCCCATCCCCCGTGGTCGATGTACCTCGATCACGAACAAAGCGTTTCAGTTCCACCTTCCTTGTTCGAACTGCTAAGGAGTGGAACTCATTGCCTGCGTCTGTGTTCCCACAGAACTACAACCTCGGGGTCTTCAAAACTAGGGTAAATGGGCATTTACTAGGTAAGCGTGGTCCACCTTCGGCCACATCTGCATCTCACATCAGGTGAGATAGTGGTCAAGCGCTACCTCGATTTCATAAAAAAAAAAAAAAAAAAAGTCATAATAATCTGTAATGTCACGCGATTCGTTATTCTTTTAAAATATGATCGTTATTCAAATCATCGAGATATTTCGAGCAAATACAAGTATGCTTGAGTGTTTAGGTACTTGAAATAATTTGCTTCGTACTTTTTTACAATACTGATAAAAGATTTGCAATACGGACTTCTTTATTAGTAAGTACGTCAGAAAAAAAAAAATTTGACGAAAATAAGCAAACTGTCGTTTATGATTCCATCTCATATTGATGGAGCAATGACGCGATTGGTCGAGCTGCGAGCCGAAAGCGACTATATTTATTTGTAACGAATTGGAAACTCTTTCCCATCTCGTTAACGGCGTCACGAAGAAGATTAATGTTATCACGAAAACTAACAGGATATTAACTTCGGGCCGTTCGTCCTCCTCGACAAGTTTACAGGACCCTTTTGTAGGGTGACCATCAGTCAGGTTCAGTATCAGCGATGCGTTTTACTAGCTTTAAGGGGGAGACAAACGCTAAATACTAAAAATATCCATTGTTTAATGAAGATGTTACAAGAAATAGACAACACAATTACTTTGAAAAAAATATATATTATACTTAAACATGTGAAGAACCAATTGTATTAATTAGAATTTAAAGTAATAGAAACTCCACAAAAAAAGTTAGAACACAAGAAGAATTTGACTTTTATTGAAAATTCTCTCGAAAACGGCTTATTGCGCGCATATGAATCCTGTACCTATTATTAAGTTAATGTCAGTTTAAAAAATTGTATTAATAATTTTTTTTTGCGCGTTGTTCTAATGGTAAAAACAAAAAAAACATCATTTCTAGGCCCGTTGAATTGTCTCCGCCGCCAGCGAGTTCTATTGTAAATGTCATTTGCCTCAGTGAATGACTTGTGCATAAATAAACAATATACTTAGGACCCGGTAGGTGACGCTGGAATTGGTTCACAGAATGAATAAGCATTCAATAGATGGCGCCGTGTTTCAATTATTACATACATTATATTATACAGAAAAACTGTAAGATATATAATTCTTTTGTAGGTGTGTTGTCGTCATTGAACTCCCAAACCGCTCTGAACCGATTTTGATGAAATTTTTTGTGTGTTTTAAGTGAGCCCATGGATAGTTTATATTCACAAATGGACCCCATAGGTGGCTATGGGTTGTTGTCTGTTTGTCTACATCAAAGTAACAAATGCAACAATATAAATGTAATATAGTATAAGTATATAATATATGTAACTCTACAAATCCTTACAATGTATAAATCGAAGTCGCTGCCCGCGTCTGCCTGTATGTATGTTCTCCAACTCCTAAACCATGCAACGGATTTTAAAAATTGTTAAGCGAGGAAGTTTTTTTATATATAACTAGCATTCCGCCGCCGGCTTCGCCCGGAATACAATTTTTATATATATGAACATTCCCTGTTTATCCCTCTTTCCATTAGTCAAAACCGAATTAAAATCGGTCTACCCGTTTTCATACATAGAGATTTGCACCGGTGCGAAGCCGGGAGCGGCTCGCTGTAATATAATAATATATTAAATTTTAAACACAAAAAATAATTTTTACATATTATAATTTATTACCTAGGTGAATCAAATACCTACGCGACAACCGTAGAATGTTATGGACGCAAATACAGAAACACAAATTACCATCTTCTGAATTGACCATACTTTAGTACTGAAATTCATCAGTACTTTTTTCATGAGTATTTGTCTAATAAAGACCATTAAAATATCAGAATATTTTAAAATTATTTTGAGAAATTGAATTGGTAAACATTAGACCATTTTTTTTATTATTAATCATCTATTTATTTATTCATTCGTTCATTATTCATTAAAGTTTACAGATAGAATTATTTGGTGGCGTTTACATAAATCGCAAAAGCCAAAATTTAACAGTACCTAGACAGAGATGCAAACACTAAAATTATTAAAAGGAAAAAGACTTACTTACACCAATATAACCTAAAGTTTAAAAACAAACGACTACTAAGGATTTAGTTAAGTCTCACACATATTATAATTTTTTGGTCACCGTAAAACAGCCATCGCCAATCCATTACGATGTAATGATTTATTTATTTGCACCTCGAGCTACCGAAACGTCTATTTACAAACGCTGATGAGTGATTGATCAATTCATGCATCGGGTTATTGATCAATTACGGTTTATTGAAAATTCGATGTTCTCAGAGAAGAAAAATACCTCTTGATTCGATCATTGACGTCTTAATTTCTAACCAAAATTGATGTAGATATATTAGTTTTTTCTTATTTTGTAAAAAATAATAAGTTTTAATCTATTAATTAATCGCAAACGAGCCGTGTCTGTACATTAAATATTTTATTCAAAAAAACAATTTGTACACCTTGTACTCACGAGTAGGTAACCGCGGTCAAAAAATAGTTTCTAGAATTTTTGTCTGTTTGTCTGTGCGTTTGTGCACGCTAATCTCAGAAACAGCTTAACGGATTTGAATGCGGTTTTCACTGATGTATTTTAGTTTACCGTAACATTTAAAGCTTGTTTCATTCCAATCGGTTTACAAACGGAAAAATTACTAGTTTACCGCGCCGTACGAAGTTGCGGGCTCAGCTAGTAATGAATAAATAGTTTGATTAATATGTAATTTTATATACCCTCACAGAAGATCACCCTGAAATAAAACCATGTGTTTCGATGAGTGACTAAGGGATGCCAGAGCCCATTTCCCTATTCCCTCCTAGTCCTTTATCCTGCCATCAAGTGGACCGTAAACCTGCCTGCCGAGCTTTACCCATTTAAAAAATAAGCAGCACAAGTGCTATATTACGGTAATCTGCAGGTGCGCTTTCTCATCCGCAAGATGGATTGCTCAATTTATGACTACAATAATTATCAGTGTGTTAAAATACAAACTTACTTACACAAATAAAAAAGGTGTAAGTAAAATAGGCAGGTAGCATATAAATATGTAATTCCATACTTTAAAACCACTACGTAATTGTGTCTGTTAAACATACACATAGTTACTAAGAAGCAGGATTACGGCCACGTTGTAATGTATTCTAATAATTAATGATACAAAGCTCAGACGGAGATGAAAATGGCTGTAGCTTTCGCAAATGTTCCAGTATTACCCGTAGGGCACGGCGACATTTTGCGGCATTCGTTGCTAAGAGTAGGAATATAAATTAACATGTTCCAGTTATTATAATCTAGGCCTAAGTGTAAAATTATCATAAACTGAAGTTCATAGAAAAAAGGGCATGAATTTTATTACATTTATACTTATTTATTTATTAAAGATTACAGATAGAATTATTCAGTAGCCTATGCCCTAAGCACATAGCTTGTATCGTAGAGTAAGTAGAAGCCAAAAATTAAAATAAAAGGAATTTAGATTTGTGTTTTTTTTTTTTTATTTTTTTTTATTATAGATGGGTTTGCTCTTGACCAGCATCTATCCATGTAGGAAGGATCAGGCCGAAGATGGAGCGAGCTCACCCAGAAGATGCCTATTCACTCGAACCTTGAAAAGATTTGGGTTATATGAGCTCGGAAATACAGACGCCGGCAGGGAGTTCCAATCCTTAGCAGTGCGCATCACAAAAGATGTTTTAAAGCGCTTGGTCCGAATTAGAGGGATTTCGACAAGGTGAGGATGGTAACCAGCCGTACGTCTGCATGTCCGATAGAAGAAAGGGGAAGGCGAAATGATCTCATGCAGCTCTCGAGCACACTCTCCGAAATACATCTTATAGAATACACACAGACAGGCAACTTTGCGTCTATGTGCCAGGCTCTGCAGCTTAGTTCTTATTAGTGTATCATCGCCAATGAGCCTCCTAGCTCTGCGATCCACCGAGTCGAGTGCAGCAAGTTGGTATTTTGCTGAGCCATCCCAAAGTTGTTTGTCGTGAGTGTGTGCGTGTGCATGTGTGTGTTTCATGTGTGTGCGCTTCAACAAAATAAAAAAAGAACTTAATGTTGTGTCTCATTGAAAGCCATTCGTTAACATTCGAGATTACCGAAAAAATTTCGAACATTCGAAAAATTCAATATTCGAGATTTGGAGTTTCAAGATATCAAGATTTGCACACTGAATATCGGTTGGTCACGAAGCAACAAGAAAACTAAATGTCATGGCATGGCAATAGTAGTGGCATGGCAGCCCGTCTAGCGGCAGTAACCATATACCCTCACAGAAGATCACCCTGAAATAAAACCATGTGTTTCGATGAGTGAGTAAGGGATGCCAGAGCCCATTTCCCTATTCCATCCTAGTCCTTTATCCTGCCATCAAGTGGACCGTAAACCTGCCTGCCGAGCTTTACACAAAAGCCCCTATATAATTTTCTTTATAAATAATTAATTTTGTAATTTAAACTTCAAATGGTTCCCTACTTAATTTTTGAATAGATGTAGATATAAATACTCATAATTAGTAAATTTTATAGTCAATGGACCGACTCAAACAACATAATAAAGTTAAAAAGAAAATATATAATAATCTCTTAGAAGTCGCTTTACAAACTCTTCTTTACAAATGGATTTTTAATCAAGTCGTCAAATATTTCTTTTGCTTTCCTGGCTTGTGATGTACAGTCGCGGGCGAGTCGCTTGTTATCAAAAAGTAATAATGAATTAATAAAATTATTGTGAAATGAAAAAAATACAACAAGGATTAGATTAAATTCACTAAATGCCTTTAGATAAAATGGATCGGCAAATAAAAGAAATTTTTAGCTAAATTCGACGCTTACCTATTTCCCTATTCTACGAAATTATTATTTTGTCTTTGTCTATTATATTATTGCTCGTTATACGAAATGTACCCCAAACCCCTTTAAGTTATAAAATGTTCGCAATGATCATCAATATTATTTTTTTCGTGGGACACGATGGGCATAGACGATATAAAATAGTGGGATTGTTTAAACCCAAATTGTGTTCTGAAATAACATAAAGCAATGTTGGTAACTTATATGTCTACGTTAAGTTAGGAACCCGTATGTTCTTACGCGTCGAATAGTTTTGTATTGCGTTTGAGTTTTGGAGGAGTTCTCAAAGTTTTGTTTTGTTCTCGGAGCGTTCACAATATTCTTATTTCGTTCTCAAATGTACATTTTTCATTCACTAATAATAATGATAATGTTATTTAGTACATATATCTCTTTAAAATGTACTGGGTAATTAGTATATATACATCTTAATAAATAAATAAAAAACGTCTGTCTTATTACTTAATAATATATTAGTTATGTTATATATTAATATACGTATGTATATACGTAAAAACATATTTATTTATTTATATAAAATGAAATGAAAAATATATTTATTTTTTCCTCTAGCACATTAATTTAGTGTTCTTGCAAGAAAAATATCACCCAATGTTTATATCATAAAAATAATTAAATAAAAGGGAAATAATATTTATTAACACATTTAAGCAATTAATTATAATAAGTCTGTTACTAATAAGATCTATCTATTAAGTTATTAATGAGTTTTTATTATTTTTGTTGGGGCGATTGTTCGGGTCGTAACGTGCGAGTAACGACGAAATACACTGTCTCGTCCGCGTCTTAGGTCGCACCTTTTCAATTTAAGGGGGATACAAACGCTAAATACTAAAAACATCCATTGTTTAATGAAGATGTTACAAGAAATAGACAAGACAATTGCTTTGAAAAAAAAATATATTATACTTAAACATGTGAAGAAAGTAATAGAAACTCCACAAAAAAAGTTAGAACACAAGACGAATTTGACTTTTATTGAAAATTCTCTAGAAAACGTCTTATTGTGCGCATATGAATCCTGTACCTATTAATAAGTTAATTAAATTATTTTTTTTTTGCTTATTGTTCTAATGGTAAAAACAAAAAAAACACCATTTCTAGGCCTGTTGAATTGGATCCGCCGCCAGCGAGTTCTATAGTAAATGTCATTTACCTAAGTGAAGCCCTTAAATTTCTATATGCGGGCATGTGCCTAGACACATTATCTGGAGCGTGTGGTTTTGTACTACACTGAAGCTGTAGGTAAATCGTAAAATAGGCGCGCTTCAGGAAAAGCCCCCGCCTTTCGTGAAGCGAGCCTATTTTACGATGGTGAGGTAGCGGAACTAGCTAGCGGGTGCTAAAGAGCTAGCGGGGCGCGAAGTATACGAACGCGCGGAAACAATTCTTATTAAATTATAGGGTACGTACACATAGATTAAAATATAAAAAAAATCATAAGACAATGCAGGCACATGACTAACGTTTATTTCAAGTAGTTATTTGTTTTCAATAACATATTATACTAAACACCCATAAAATTCATCTATCCCACAAAGGAGTGGCATTGTTCTATTATAATTAAGATAAAAATGTTTTTATTAAATTTTATGTTCATATTTATATCAATATATGAATTCTACAGGTGACACGTACACTCGATAAAAAAATTCATGAAGAGTACGAATTTGTCCCTATAATTTTAATCCTAGCCATCCACTCGGTTACGCACGTGTGCAATTAACCAGAGAGATTTTAATGTAAAAGAAAGCCCATGTTATAACAAGGGTTATTCAAGTACGCTTTAAACCGTTTTTGATGAGTTTATTGTCAATCATCGATTTTTCTCGGTATTATTTATGTGTTTATTTTAAATTTGACTGTTAGTAAACAGAGGCACACAGCTAGACATAGCAATCCTACATAACTGAACACGGGATCCACGGTTTTCCCGAGACTTTTACTATGTCTTGGAACCACTTAGTGAGAGGGTGGGTGCCCGGCGTAACGTCTCCCGGTACGTAGTCGTCATTCGAAAGCTTTTCTTCTCCAATTGTCATTTATATTGCACATAAATACGCATCAAAATCAACTTTAGAAGAACAAAGGCCATGAACAGACTGAAAACAGATGTTCATTTTGTCAGTAGTAGGATTATCAACAAGAAAAATCAATTTTTGTCAATTGTTAATATACATCTACGAGTGGTAAACAAAAGAGGACCAACAAAGTATAACAAATGATTACTACATAATATGAATGAAACATATTTTTAAAAGTCGTCTACATATAGTTAAATAAATAATAAGTAAATAAATGTATTTCTAAACAGTTTGTATGATCAGTTATTGAAATGGATTTCTTTTAAGTATTAAAAATTCTTTTGTTAGGAAATTCTACTATTTAGCTTATTGTCTAGATTTTAAAGGTTTAAAAAATTACCGGCCATTTCATTGTAATGTAACCAGTCGTTTATAAATAAATAAAAAAAAAACAAAACAAAGAATAAATTATAAAAAACTAGCTGTTTCGCAAGTATGCAATTTTTTCTGCAAATTATATAAACAAACTGTTTAATATATAATAAAATAATATACTGTCATTGTTAGTTGCACACCTATAGACTACACAATTTACTCTGTACATCTTTCCTATATGTATATATTGTGGCCTGTGGGGTGTGGCAACTCGCTGTCAGTGTCGGTCTCGGACGTCGTCGGTTGTATAAATTAAAAAAAAATAATTTGAAAATTGGAATATATGAAAACAATTGGTGGAACGGAAAAGGTGTTTTAAAGTTAAAAGAAATTCGGTGATAAGTTTTGGGTTTATGAGTGCCATACCAACTGGAGGATAAAGCGCACGGCTATCCTCCGACTGCGCAGCACCGTCTGGCTCGTATAGGCCAAAGGTGAAGGCGACTGCGGATAATCGGACCACTGCGGTTTTGATGTTTATAGTGGACTGTATATTTTGGATGTTGCGGGATAAGGGAAGGTGGAGAAATCAGGTAGGGAGAGCTTACCTCGATACGATGAAGCGAGATGTTAACGGATCCGCGGATCGTTGAGGCGATTCCCTCTTCTTGTCTTCACCTTTCTTCAAAAGCACATAACACGACAACCAGCGTTCTACACTATGTACTGCGGATGTAGATTACGGCGATAAAAAGGGTTACACAGCGCACACACTCGACCGATCACGATAGTTCAATTTTTGTCTTTTTATTTGTTTGCTTGCGGGGTATCTTCTCGCGTCGCGTCGTATAGTGATCGTATCGAGAGCCGGAGGAGGGTAGGAATCGGGGAAGGACGCGAGTCATAGACAATGCGCGAAACCACCAACGAAAAGCCATAAAAGCGGATACAAGAAGCAGACAAGTGGAATCGTGTAAGTTGCCATAGGGGGATAATTGTGATTAGGGATTATCCTTTTAATGTATGCACCAAACATTACACACAAACCTTACTTGTTTATTTTTCCATTAGTGAAAACCTAATCAAGCGGAGACAGAGGCGGACAGCGACTGTATTTAATAATGTGTATAGACATAGATATACAATTAGATTTGGTTGCTCTAGTACCATTGGACTGTACCATTAATAGTACTAGTTATATACTTGGTGTATATATGTATAATTTTATTAGTTGTGCACGAGCATTTGTTATTGCATGTGTGTCCATGTGTGCATGCAAGATGCTCAGACTTTAAGCAGCTATTTGAAATAGAAATGTGAAAATATATATCCAAAAGCTAACTGATAATAGAGCAAAAGTGTTTCCAGTCGAATCTTTACCACTTTAAACGAAAAATATCGACAAATCGCTACGGGGTAAATTGAAAAATGCGACCGAACGAGGAGGCAATCTGCATGCAATATTTCCACCGGGATCTCTCTCGTATTCAGTGGACTGGGTCGGCGCTTACAATAAACTTAGAGAAATGTGAATAAAACCACCTATCTCTACTTTATTTTACACGAGAAAAAACGAGCTTTTTATCTAAAGATCTTCAGATAGGCTGACGGTCACTACCGTCGCTGCCAGCGCGTTGCCGACCTTAGTAAGATTAAGGATAAGGAATTAGGAAGGGATAAGAAAATGGGCTCTGGCATCCCTTACTCACTGACCGAAACACAACAGCGCGCATGATGTTATTTCACGGTGGTCTTACTTAAGAGGGTGGTTACTGCCGCCAACGGGCTGTCCAATTTGACCGTAAAACGCAGTGTGCTCTGCTACAACGAAAACAACCAGACCAGAAATTTGAAAAGTTCATTTCCAATCGAAATAGGCGAATCGTATCCCCTGTGTCAGAACGCTGATCAGACATTTGCATCCAACCTGATGTTGCATAAGACTGCAGGCAATGGCCATACGTCCCGGTACACCGGGACATGTCCCGTTTTGAAGACTCGTGTCCCGGTCAGCAAGTCAGCAAGCTACCGTTGCGTAAGTATACTAATTGAACGTACCTATACTAAAGTTATGGGTGCCATTGAAGAAGAGGTCTATAATAATATAGTACTTCGAGAATAAGTAACTAGATAGTACAGACTATATACTACTTTTTCTCGTACCAACCATCTTACTAACAATATGTATACACTACACCGTTTCGTTTAAAACGTCGAGTTTTAAATCACAGCATCCCACGGGATTCAGTGCAATATACATAATGCAGTACGGTACATTTAGTTGGACGGTCCCCATAGAAATCCATTCGCGCGTTCACCGGCAATCGCCCCGTAGTTTTGTATTTGGGTCATATTTGAAATAGTACTTCGTGAATGGAGCCGTGATAGTCACTAATGTAACTAGTATTTAACAATTGCACTACAGAAATCGGTTTCACGCAAACGAAGCTTCCATAATTTGAATCCAAATGAATAATCAAATTTTGGGAGTGTGTATTTATTCAAACTTGAAAAATATTATGGAAATATTAATGCACAAATTGTTCTTAGCCCAAAAATAAAAATAAGTAAATGTAGATAAAAAAGAATCAGAAAATTGAAACTTCAGAAACTAATTTTCGTCAAATTTGAACTTCAGAGGACTAAGGGAGAAAATAGAACTTGTTAGATCTTTAATTGAATCTGCATTTAAGGATTTAAAAAAAATGAAGACACGTTATTTGGATGAGAAAAATGCTCGTTCTCCTCATTATTGAAGGTTCAGTTAACCTTTTGCCAATGAGAAGAGTTGTTCAACGGTTTTGAACCACGACATGGGAAAGAGGAGGTCAGTTAGAAGTAAATTCTAAGTGACCTCCTCTTTCCCAGTACTTTTCCCACCACGATGTTATGCAACAACTGAATTATTTGAATGATTGAACAACTGAATTGATGGTAAGTGAATATTTTACATTAAGTAGATACTTAACCTCAAAATTTGAGCGAATTCGGTTGATATTTCACTGTGGTTTGACATTTCATGAAACCATTGTGAACTTCGGTCGAAAAACCAACATGTAACGAAGAACGATTCTGTGACATTCGTGAGGACATTGCAGACGATGACCGAGCACCGTCGCCAAAAACCACTCGCAATGAAGAAAACATCTAAAGTGTCAAAAAAATTCTTCGACGCGATCGCTGTACTGGGATACCGAAAACTACGAATTCTATCGAATTTTGAGCGAAGATTTGGGCAGACGGAATATCTGTGCGCACTTCGTGCCACACTCTCTGACAGACTATCAAAAAGATTGGGAGTCTTCAGCATTGCAAAGAAAAATGTCGCGAAGGAATCCGGCAAGCATGTCAGCCAACTGGTGATAAAACGTGATGTTTTCAATACGAGCCAAAACCAAAACGTCAGTGTACGGCATGGAGTCCGCAGAGCCAGAAGAGCCAAAAGAGAAAAAAATACACTTTATAAGAGCAAAATATCGAATATGGAGAGCCAGACAGTTGTTTTTTTGTTGCACGATAATGCACCTTCGCACAAAGCCGTCATGGTGCGTGAATTATTGACCAAAAAAGTATCAACCTGATGACTTCTGACTATTTTTCAAACTGAAATTGGCGATGAAATTCTTCGGTTCGGTTCTTCTATCGAGTCCAAGGCCCAAACAGCGGCCAAAAATTTGGGCATCCTAAATAGAGTGAAGCGATGCTTTACATCTGGACAGCTCCTCTCTTTATACAAGGCACAAGTCCGATCCTGCATGGAGTATTGCTGTCACCTTTGGGATGGCTCAGCAAAATACCAACTTGCTGCACTCGACTCGGTGGATCGCAGAGCTAGGAGGCTCATTGGCGATGATACACTAATAAGAACTAAGCTGCAGAGCCTGGCACATAGACGCAATGTTGCCTGTCTGTGTGTATTCTATAAGATGTACTTCGGAGACTGTGCTCGAGAGCTGCATGAGATCATACCGCCTTCCCCTTTCTTCTATCGGACATGCAGACGTACGGCTGGTTACCATCCTCACCTTGTCGATATCCCTCTAATTCGGACCAAGCGCTTTAAAACATCTTTTGTGATGCGCACTGCTAAGGATTGGAACTCCCTGCCGGCGTCTGTATTTCCGAGCTCATATAACCCAAATCTTTTCAAGGTTCGAGTGAATAGGCATCTTCTGGGTGAGCTCGCTCCATCTTCGACCTCATCCTTCCTACATGGATAGATGCTGGTCAAGAGCAAACCCATTTAAATTAAAAAATAATAAAAAAAAAAAAATGAAAGGAAATCGTATCAATCCAAAAGACTTCGGCCTCTATACAAATGCAATTCCAACCGATGAGTATAAAAAATGTTTCGAAAAATTTGTTAACGTTTGTTCACTAATACATTTGTTAACTAATAGAAAGAACAATAAACAAAGGTTTGTGTGTGTAATTTGCAGAAAAAAAATAGCATCAGTGCTATAATCCTTAGAGAACCACAGCCATATCCAAGAACCAGTCTCGATAGGGCAAGCAAATAATAGGCCCATTGTTTTACGATTTTCTTATAGTGACTTCCTCTCGGCGCGTAGGACTTGGGATTAATTTGGATAAGATGAAAATCATGTTCAATGAGCATATTCTCCCAAGACATGTTACCACAGTAGAGGGTGTGACTCTTGAAGTTGTGCAGGATTACGTTTATTTGGAACAAACGATGCAGTTAGACAGGAATAACTTTGACACAGAGTTTGAGAATGATCCGGCTGGATTGGGCTGCATTCGGGAAGCTACGTCATCTTGTTCTTGTCACCACTATCGTAATGTCTCAAGATCAAGTCTCTCAAGGCTGGACTCGTATACAAGTTTAAAGTCGCTCAGTGACTTTAACACTTTAACAGTGGTGGATAGGATCAGAAATTCTGAAATTCGCTGAAAAACCATAGCCAAGAGGATAGCAAGTTGAAGTGGCAATGGAAAGGTCACATCTGTCGCAGAGCGGATAACCGATGGGATAGAAAAGTTCTTGAATTGAAGCCACAAATTGGAAAGCGCAGCGTAGGACGCCCTGCGGCCAGGTGGACAGATGACCTGAAAGCGAGAAGCGGCTGTATGCGAAGGATAGAAGACCGTGCATGGTGGCGAGCCTTGGGAGAGGTTTACATCTAGCAGTGGAGAAACACAGGCTGATGATAATTATGACTTTATATTTTCTAAATAATTCTATTTGTGTTCTTCTCCTAACTTATTGTGTGCCTTATAATGATGCTATGCCTCCGAACTGATGCTATAATTACTGATTGCTTTTAATCGTTTTTACTCTATCTTTAATGTTCCAGAAACTGTAGGAAGTAGAAATCATGTCGCCGATAAATACCGAATTGAGTCCCATATTTTCGTGGTATCGTGTAAACTTACATCTACGTAAAGTTGTGTACCTACGGGGTTTAATGACATAAGCGTGCGTTGTCATTTCGCGCAACATAATGAGCGCTCGATCGATATCCACACATGTACAGAGAAACGCTGTTCCCGAAAAATAAGCCATTTCACTCCATTACTGAATAAAAATAAAATTGAGAATGAAATGTTGCCAGATGTACGTTTTTATGCGGACGTGATCGGAATCTTGATAGCGCTTGGTCATTTTTGGTGAAAATTTTTTCCCATATTGTGACGATTTTAAAACGGATTCCATTAGGTTTGATTGTTAAATTTGTGTATAAACAATTAGCGCATTAATTCATATATAATTTATTAACACAAAGTTAAAAATCCAAAGATGCAGTCCCTACCAGAATAGGAAAATGTGTATTCTTTATAAGAAGAGCGAACGACCACCAGTGCAAAAACATTAAATATCACTGGATTCATTTTTAAGTTTTTTTTTCTCCTTTCTCATCCAATATATCTCACATCTTTCTGTAAATATATCTTTCCATGTTTTCTTTTTCTGGTATTTATAATTTTTTTAGGTTGCTTATTCTGTCCGATTTTCTGATTCCCAAGATATTTCCTTAGGCAGATAGAAAGTTTTTCTTCATCTTTCTTCATCAATGACCATGTTTGCCTGCTATATGTTAAGCTACGTAGTAATGTATATTTGACTTGCATGCCTTTCGCTTTATTTTTAATTTTTTAGTCTGCATTCTACATAATTTCTTTCAATCCTCAGTGTCTTCTCCAAGCTAAAGTTGTTCTTCTGATTATTTATTTCTCTGTACAGTCTTCGAAAAATACCAAACCTCTAAAATAAATGTCGTTTTTTATCTTTTAGACATCTTCTTCAAGTCCAATCTTCTTACTCCCTTCACACTGCTTCACAATTCATAAAACCTGTCTTACTGGATTAGGTACCTAAGTATCTAATCGCTAAGTATGCTCTATATTACTCTATATCCGATAAATGGACTATCCAACACAAAATGAATTTTTCTAATCGAACCAGTAGTTCTTGAGATTAGCGCGTTCAAACAAACAAACAAACTCTTCAGCTTTATAATATTAGTAAGTAAGTAAGTATAGATGTGTAACTAACTTTGCCTGTCTGTTACTTTTTCACGTATAAACCGCTGAACCGATCATCAACAAATTTTGCCAGGAAAAGACATAGGGTACCTTTCATTCAGAAAAAGTACTGTTCTCGAGGGATCATCTAACGCCCGGCAAAGCTATAACTGCAATAAAGATGTTGTGCGTTACATTACTTATATATTTAGTCAGGCGTAATTTTTTTATTTTTCAACGCGGGCGAAGCTGCGGGCACCAGCTAGTTTTGCATATACGTTGTCAAGAATACAGAAAGGACATAGGGTACCTTTCATCCAGAAAAAAGTATTGTTCCCAAAGGTATCATCTAAAACTAAACATTATTGAACGCCTGACAAAAATATATGAGCAAATGTTTTAACATCTAAGAAACATGAAATCGCTGTTTCAGTACTAAATTTTTCATTTCCATCCACCGATTGAGTTTCCTCCTATTTCTCATAATAAATGTCCCGCGACTCTATTGGACGGGGAATGAATATATTCAGTAAACTCATTGCTTCTAATTTGAATGGGGTGTTTTATGAATGTCGTTACTTCCGCGACATTTCTTCGACAATCATCTTTCCCGACGCTTCATCCCTATCTCTGGGTGATACAGTTTATTTTAGTCTATGTTTGTATTAAAATAATACTGCAGTGACCTCCGACCTCCCGTCGCTTCCACTTACCGTCTGATAGCGATGAAATGTAAAAATAGAATGAAAATGTTTTTCTGCAAATGAACCCAGTCCATTACTGTGTAGATGTTCTCGGCTCGTCTGTTAGTTAGTTTTCAAGTAGGTCCTGCCTCCCACATTAATGATCACTTCAAGTTTTTTTTTTTAATGTATAATGTACTACAAATACACTCGTATTTCATGGAATCCACAGCTTACTTCCATCAAAGAAGAAAAATGGAGCAAACAATTTTTGCTAATAATTTGTTTATTAAATTTCTTCCATACTTTTAGTTGTTACCCGAATTAAGTTAATTAATATTATGATTTTATTGACATGTAGATAGGCATTATAGAAAATACCTATTGTTTACTTTCTTTTGTGAATTATTTATAATATTTACTAAATTAATATATGCATATTTTAAATGAAATCATATTTACAACTTCTTCATAAATATTACAAAAAATATTGTAATTAAAAATTCAAGTGATTACTGAAATGTGACATTATTTACGTGTTCTATTTATTTTTAAAATGTAATTGCTTGTGCATGCTTGTGCAATATTAATGTGCCAGTTTTAAAATATTTGACTTACATATGTTTATGGAAATTAAAAATTAATTATTAATTATAATAACAATAATACAGTCATTTGGTGATGAAAAAAAAGATTACCTGGGAAATGTTTTCCGAAAGTTTTAAAAATTGGTGAAAATCTTTCCAAATTTCTACTTTGCCACCTCGTACTCTATCTTTGCCGCTCGCCCGCCATATTGAAAAAATAACTCCTAAAACAGTTTCTTGACGATATCTCCTTTCAGACTCATTTACGATATAAACAGTTCAATAATAAATTATTATCATTATTAATTAGAGAAAATTTCCTATAATTTGTCATAATCTTTTGTGTAAAAATAGTTTTAGTGTACGAGCGCAACAAAGTTTACTCCAACATGCGTTTTGATAAAAAAAACTCATTTTCACACACCACCATAGGGCGTTTTTATGAAAGGAAATGGCGAAACTTTACTTTCAGGTCCTAGGTAGGTAGTATGTGCAGGAATGTATTTGATTCTAAAATTACCCTATTTATATACAGTTTTTACATTGGCATATCGATAGGTATTAGGTATGCGACGACGTATGCCTGTTATATGAGACAGCAAAACCGCGGCGTGCGCGTAACTCCGAAACTGTGCGCGCGTGCACACTCCGCAGCACCGCAGCGACGATATTTTTCGTCGATTATTCTGAAGAGTTGGCAGCTGCTGGCTAAGATGTTTATAAAGTTATAGATACGTGGTCCACGCTCTAGAATGGCAATACGAAACTCAGGTAACTGCCGGACTCGCATTCTGTTGGGCACAGTCTCGCGCCGCGGTTACACTTTGCTGCAAACTGACTACAAAAGACAAAAAATGTATATATTTGAGGGGAATATAATATATATCTGATTATTATTTTTTCAATAAATGTTTATTATTTTATACTCAGCCTCAGGTGTGTGTAGATGTGTGTTAATAATTGATTTTATTATTTTAAACACTACTAAAATTCAGAGTTCATCTTTGTCATTCTCCTCCGTAAGTCACGTGCTCGCGCCAATGAGCGCTCTACAGCAATCCATACGTAACTAATTATGTACATTTATCTCTTTCTAACGACAGGTATGCCGTATCATTTGTCTATTTGTTAGAGCAAAATATCATAATAAAATAACCATACGTAGATATAGTGCTACTTGCGCCACTTTAAAATACGGTAATGTTTGTGTATAACGTGTCTTTATGCTGGCTCCTATTTATCCTCCGTCGTGAATCCAGTGATAGTGGAACACTACGCTGTTAAACAGTTCTTTTCAGAGCTCTTCCACTTTATCCGTTAATGGTTTGTCCCCATTTTCCACACTTTCACTCGGTACTGTAGATACAAGGTATTACTTATATACGCTTGAATTACAGAAAGCAGCATACAATGGTGAGTCTTCAAACTTTCGACTAAAGTTTCCGAATAGACCAAGTGTAACACGAGGTACCGCGTTCAACTCCTAGTAAGGTCAACAATGGAGACGAATGTTTAAAGGTGGTGTGTGATTCTCACAGATTTCCAAGTACCAAGTTTGAAGTTATGTAATGCGTTATATGTATATAATTATATATTATATGTACCTTATAACATTTTACATAAGGCAGAACGGATTTTGTAAGTTTGTTTATATGTGCTTGGTAATCTTCGCTATTTGAAAGATACATTATTTCAGATGGACATAGGTTGTAAATTATGTATTAAATTCCCAATTGATCCAAGTGAGGCCGGGGCGCATCTATCTATTGATAAAAATATTCCTTTTTTTATTTAAGGCGACTCCAGCCGCAAAAAAATATTACGTACTTACCCCCGGCAACCCGCGACGCATTTCCCCCGCGTTCTATTATGGCATAACGCGTTTTTTGTCATAGAGTATACAACAACAGCAGCAACAGACACGACAAACAAAAATTATTGCAGGTAATAGTAGACACATATGTAATTTAAAACACCATAAAATCTATAAGAATACAAAATAGTATTATTAGATTTATTTATTTAGGCCTTCTGACAGGTACACTGCCGTGCTAACAACAATTGCAGTAAGTACACTAACTCAATTTCGAGAAAATGGCGCCTAAAGTGTTTTTAGTGTTTTAAGAGGAAAGAATAGCTTTGCGATTCTAACGAAATAGGTATTTAGGAAAACACATGCTATCGCTCGTGCGCTCATGTCCCCGGGAATCGCGCACAACACATACAAATAGCCTCACGCACACATCGACGGACGCTGTTAGTTGACGAGCAATTACGGCGGAAGGCGAACTCTTTTATTTATTTAGTTATTTGTTGTGGCGTGCCCGAAACTCCGATATAAAGAAATTGAAGATTATAGTGATAATTTCAAGTAAGTAAGTATTTTATTTATTTATGTAATTAGTAACGATTATTTATTATTATTTATTATTTATTTATTTATTTATGTAATTAGCCAATTTCCCTATCCCCTCCTTATCCTTAATCCTACTGTAGTCGGCAGCGCACTTGTAGCAGCTTTGGTGTTGCTTGTGTTATAGGCGACGGTAGCCACCTACCATCAAGTGGTTCGTCAGCCTGTCTGCCGATCTTAACATAAAAAAAACGAGTGTAAGCTAATTTGATTTTTGATAAATCGGCTTTTTGCCTAAATGACTGACATTTTGTATTTTAAGTATGTATCTAAATGATATTTACGAAACAAAAGATTTTTGACTTTGTTATTGTGTACGAAATTGCTGCATGTGCTACTATAATAATTATAACTATAATGTTTTCGTGAAATGCTAGATATTCGGTTTTGTCAAAATCAAAGTCAAAAAGTCGGTTTTAGGTCGGCTCAGGTTTCAACCACGTTTCAACTAGGTAACTAAACAATTTTTAGGTACCTTGGTAGGTAGATGTAAATAAAATTATTTTTTAATTCCTGTAGATATAATAGTCACACGATAATGGAAGCATATTATAGAAGGGGCAAAAAGAAACGAATTAAGTATTTTTTTCGTGTGGGAAATTAGATAAAAAGAAAATCATTTTAGAAAATATTTTATTTTATTTCTTGTCCCTGTGCACCGGGATCAGTTTCTAAGGGAAGGGTAACTGTGGAACCTACATGGAACGTAGTCCGGCACCCACTAGTTATGTTTTGGCATTACGACACGCACGGTTTATATTTATAGTTTGTAAATCATCAGTCTTCGAGAAGACAAACTTTAACAAATTAGATACTCCAAGACAGTGAAGATCAACAATACAATATTTCGAATAATACTACACCAACGGCTTCAATTTCAAATTTTCACCTAATACGATCGAACCGGTCAGTTTTTTTGTGACAACCATTAAAGAAAAATAATGGAACAAATTTTTGCAAAGATGGAGAAAAGTGAATTTCGTGTCTTGATTAAACATTATTTATTGCGCAAAAAAATTATTAGGGAAACAAAAAAAAATTTGATAAATATTATGGGGATTCTGCTCTGTCGATTAAAATGATTCATAAGTGGTTTACTGATTTTCGCTGTGATCGTACAACCACAAGTGATGCTGTGCGTTCAGGACGCCCAGTTGAGGTCACTACTCCAGAGATGATCGCTGAAATCCACGAGATAGTGTTGAATGACCAAAGAGTAAAAGTGAGGGAGATAATCGAGATAGTAGGCGTCTCAGACGAACGTGTGCGCAATATCTTACACTAACATTTAGATATGAAGAAGCTCTCCGCTCGATGGGTGCCGCGTTTACTGACTGTTGATCAAAAACGTATGCGTGTGACCACTTCGGAGGCGGGTTTGACGTTGTTTCAACGAGATAAAACTGAATTGCGTCGTTTTATAACAGTAGACGAAACATGGATCCACCACCATGCCCCAGAAACCAAACAACAATCGAAACAGTGGATTGCTACCGGCGAACCAGCTCCGAAGAAGGCCAAAGCAGTTTTATCGGCCAATAAAGTGATTATTTTCTGTTTCCTAATTTAATAAAATGGCTTGGTGGGAAAAGATTTGGCTCCAACGAAGAGGTCATGCACGAAACCAATGCCTATTTTGAAGGGTTGCCTAAGTCGTGTTTTATGGAAAGAATCGAAAACGCTGGGTGAAGTGTATTGAGGAGACTACTAATCCAAGCGCCGGAGCAAAAAAAGTAGGTTCGTAAATCTTGAAAAACACGTTTTATTCAATATCTCGCGAACCGCGCATCGTACGACAAAAATAGTGGAGATCATTTTTGTAGATAATAATATTTGCCATCTTTTTTATTTCAAATTTTTTCTGTAAAATGCATAGTTTTTTATTTGTAGCGCTTCAAACTTTTTACAATATGGTTTTTGCTAAATATATAGTTAATGGTTCATAAATGAAAAATTGTAATAACTGAATTTGTAGAGCATGAAATTTCCTATAAATTTCATTCGAAACTTTTTCCCGTAGCATTTATAGTTTAGGAGCTGCAGCTAGGTAAAACTTGCACCTCGTACATTATCAGTGACAATATTGCTCGTTTGTATACGAAAACCATTTCATAACGCATAAAATGGCATAAAGTGTTCCAAAAAATGTCAATGCAGCTGTGTAACGAATTAATTAAAATTATAAATAGTGTGGAGAACAACGAATAATTTATCGATCTTTATTGTTGCTTAATACAGTATCATCATAAAAGTTATTATGTAAAAACGTGGCGTATTATTTTACAGGGCGAGTCTAATTCTTTTCGATGTCGACGGAAGACACTCATCTCCTTCTGAATCTATTTCTTCTGCCTCCGCCATATCCGAAGGAGACGAATCGAAGGCTGAGTCTTCTTCGATTTATACCTGAATATTGTAGGAATGTTGAGGGGGGAAAGTCCGAACGACCCAAAATATATACTACAACTCATAGGCGCATGATTGAATATATCTATATTAATAATTTCGTCAAGGGGTACGGTAGACTCGATTGAAACCTTACCTGAATAATAAAACATAAAAAAATAAAGATTTCGAGTCGACAACATATATCCGCAAAATTCGGATTGTCAAGTATTTTCTTAAATTCTAATGGTGCTGACAGACAAATCGCATGTCACACTGACACCTGTGACATCTTGAGTGGTTAATAAACGTTCCATTTCATTCATACTAGCGCACATACGACTCGCCATTCAATACGTCGTCGCACCATTCATTTTGAAAACAAAGTGTCCATTACAAAGAACTGTGACGCATGTGACTGTGTAAAACGAAACGTCTTGCCGCAAACATTGAGCGAAATCTTTGCCGCTTTTGCCTTTAATATTCCTTGAGAACATGTGTACATATTCACATTACACATTACACCCGAGCGAAGCTGGGTTTTCATCTAGTAGCATTATAATCTCGTGAATATTTTGCGTTCACTTGACATTTACAGCGTTTTAGCTCCTAAACTATAAATTCTACAGGAAAAGTTTCGAATGAAATTTATAGGAAATTTTATGCTCTACAAATTCAGTTATTACCATTTTTCATTTATCATGAACCGTTAACTATATATTTAGCAAAAACCATATTGTAAAAAGTTTGAAGCGCTACAAATAAAAAACTATGCATTTTATAGAAAAACGTTTTAAATAAAAAAGATGGCAAATATTATTATCTACAAAAATTATTTCCACTATTTTTGTCGTACGATGCGCGATTCGTGAGATATTCAATAAAATGTGTTTTTCAAGATGGCGGCTGACGCTCACCCCCCCCCCCCCCCCCCATGACGCCAACTTGGATTTGCAATCAGGGGACACCCCTGAACATATTCGAAAAAAAAAATAGCCGGTCCCGTACATTTCAAAAAAAACCCTCTGGCGCTTGGACTATACGTTGAAAGATAAATAATACTAATTTTGTTAATTTTACTCCTTGTTTAATTTTACCGAACTTACTCCCAACATTTTTGAAACAGATAGATATCGATAACGCGGGTGGGGATCCCATCTCTACTATCGACTTTTCCATTGACATCCCTATAATACGTGATGCTTTGCTTCCCCCCCCGACCCCCAATCGTGCGATAGAGAGCGTTGCAACTCGCGACTGATAATAGGTACTTTTTTTGATGAAATTTCCATTTCGGGAGAAAACGGTTTCCACTGACTAAATCTTAATAAATCACTTTGATTTTGATATCGATCGTTTCAGCACGATATATTCTAGGTTTATAGGTTTCGTTTTTTTAAAAAAATTACACTGTTTTTATAAAATAAACGGCTTAATTCGACAAAGTTTTAATCACAAAAATTAAGTTATTTGAGGTGCCTATAAGTTTGAATTTATTGCAAATTTTGAAAAAAGGAAAACCTATAAACCTAGCCTTTCATTGTGTCAATAACATATTAAAAAATCATGGAGATTGGAAAATATTTAGAAGTGGAAAAACATTTTCTCTTTTTGTATGGACGAATACGTACTATTCTTTCCTCTTAAGCGACTGTGTCTAACTTTAAAAAGTATTGAATTAAGGTACACGGTGGAGATCCCCTTTCATATATCATGCAGATGATTTGAGTATTTTTTAAATTATAATTATTATGATAATTTAAAAGGAAAACGGTTACAAATAAGTGGATTTTTTTATCATTGGGGGCTGGCGTCGCCTTAATGTTGGTTGGAAAAGTTTAAAATTTACCACGTCTTCATTAAACGTATGTAGTAACACATAAATTAAGTTTATTAACTTGCATCAGCTTTCCTCATAAAACTCCCCATAATATTGATGGAGTTTTTGATGGCTCACATAAACATTATGTGGCAACTTTGTTTATTTTCACCAGAATGATGTGGTTCTATGGCGGAGGCAAATATGTATAATAAATTAACGGTGTAATTGTAACAAATTCGTAATTTATTTATGAAAAATAATTATATTCCTAGTTATCGCCCGAGAAAGACTAGGTCATGGAAATCTTTTCCCGTCTCCCGTCTAGCTTCTGCGTTACACCCTTCAGGTCATCAGCTGGCAATGTTTCCATCGCGATAGGTACAGCCAGTTGACATTTTTATTTTTTCATAATAGCATGCATCTATTATATAATATGTAAAATGTAAAATATTATATGTAAAATGTTAAATATATATATATTTATATGTACATTTTATATATAAAATATATATATAAAATGTAAAATATATTTTACATTTTATATGTAAAATGTCATCTTAAAAATTTTTAACTGGGAGGAAATCACTGTTTCAAGTTCATGTCATCAACTGATGTATAATCGACCACTTTATAGTAAACGGATTTTTTTTCTTCAAGATATTAAGTTAACTATAATTTGATAAATATTTCAATCGGGAGGAAATGACTAATTTTTTTTTACATGTATGGAAGGATACCGCTTCTCAACCCACCCACGGTCGCAGTTGACGTTTACAAGGCACGTTCAAGATACAACTCTCACAAGCATTTTACGAGTTATCTTGAGAGGAACTTGGTCTTGGAAATCTGTTGCTGGCTTGCAGACTATTATTCTTATGGTCGGCAGCATCTGTGTCGTTGCTTGTGTTATAGGCGACGATATCTACCTACCATCAAGCGTACCATCAGTCGATGCACACAAACATAAAAAAAATACAATCGATCGAGAAGTCGATTCTCGTGATTTTTCAAAACACTATACTACAACCATCTTACTTACGAGTACCATGACTGTGTAGTTACGCGCAGTATTGCATAGAGTTCTTTTTTTTTTTCATGATTTGATCTTTAATTACCTGAAACCAAAATACTTAGTAAGCAAAAATATAAAGAACGGTCAATATAAAGTAAAACAAGTATTTTAATGACCGGCAATTAGACCGCCAGAAAGGCTGACGATCCACTTGATAGTTGGTGACTACCGTCGCCTATAACACAAGCAACGCCACAGATGCTGTAAATGCGTTGCCAACTACAGTAGGATTAAGGATAAGGTTATGAAAATAGACTCTGGCATCCCTTACTCACTCACCGAAACATAACAGCATACGTGCTGTTTTTTCATGGTGGTCTTCTGTAAGGGCGTGGTTACTGCCGCCAGATGGGCTGCCCAAATGACTGCGAAACACAGTGCCACTACGTTTCAGATCCAGACCAGAGCCAATTTCGAAAAGTTAATTTTCAAAGCTGACCCTCCCGGAATTGAAACCCTAGAATTGAGCGTTAAGGCAAGCACTCTAACCACTCATCCAACGGGCTCGTCAAATTGTAAAAAAAGTAATTTTAAGGGCTTCACAGAGGCAAATGACATTTACTATAGAACTCGCTGGCCAATTCAACAGGCCTAGAAATGGTGTTTTTTTGTTTTTACCATTAGAAAAAAAAAAAAAAAAAAAAATACACAAAATAAAAATTTTTATTTATACAATTTTTTAATCTGATATTAACTTATTAATATTTCGTTTTAGAGAGAATTTTCAATAAAAGTCAAATTCTTCTTGTTTTCTAACTTTTTTTGTGGAGTTTCTATTACTTTAACGAAAATTCTAATTAATACAATTGGTTCTTCACATGTTTAAGTATAATATATATATTTTTCAAAGCAATTGTCTTGTCCATTTCTTGTAACATTTTCATTAAACAATAGATATTTTTAGTATTTAGGGTTCGTCTCCCCCTTAAACAGTTTCTGTTTGAGAACTAAATACGTTGGAGGCACAAAATACTAATGTTAACTAACAAGAAACCAAAAATACGTTAGATATGTTTTTATTTAAAAGAAGGCAGGCCGGCTGACTTTCCACTTGATGGTACGAGTAGATGGCTATCGTCGCTTATTAACACAAACAAAGCCATGTGCGCTGCCGATTTCAATCGGATTTAACTATAGGGAGGGGATAGTAGAACGGGTTCTGGCATACTTTACTCAAACGAAACATGTTAGTTCTCGGTAAAGGGGTGGTTAATGACTGTGGAACTAATACTAATCTATAGGCAGATATGATAGTACATCATGTGTATTTATTTATTCATATTTAAACTAGTTCGCTACTGAATTGAAAACGAAATAAAAGAGCGAACAGAATAATCTCCAGAATGTAATTCTCTTTAACGATACTACTCTTCGGTCTCATCTTTGTGCGATACTGAAAAGGCGATTCGCTTTAAATTCTTTGATCCAACGTCTTTCGCTGACATCTATTGAGATGAGGACAATAAAGGCGAAATTAATTATATGAAGTCAAGTAGCTACTGTGACACTCTATTGAATTTTTGTACTGAAGGTTCCCCGTTCTTTTTTAAAATTTGTAAGTATATCAACAATAGGGGATCGGACAGTAATCAGATTAAAATCTAAAATGTACTTAGAAAGAAAATATATAATTTTTTACGATTATTTATCGAATAATAATTTAATATAATTCATTTAAATATTTTTAAATGAAGAAATAAAATTTTATTATTTACAATATTTTTAATCTATACTGAAACACCAATAACAGTGCGTGACGTCATTTGTGGGCAATCATTGTCTTATGCCAATGCGGCTGTTTTGTTATGATACGACCACAAATGACGTTACGCGCTCTCAGATGAACTATCGTGGCGTTTTGGCGGCATTTTCAAACAAACAATATTAAAACATGATTTTGAGTACCTAAAGGGCTATAAATAAATAAAATAGTATTTTTTTATGGGAATAAATATCCATGAAGATTAATTTAAAACACTTTCTGAAAATTTGTCCGATTCCCTATTGAGCAAAGTTTTATCTGTCTATACAAGTAGGTGTAAAAAAATTTCAATCGTTAATGGCTAAGCGCAAAAATCGAGAATGGCTGGACCAATTTGGCTATTATCAAATATTCGTTGAAATCCGAGGAAGGTTCTAAACTTTTTAACAAGTCAAAGATTACAATAACTACACATCTCAATAGCTTTAAATCTTTCAAACTTTCTTCACTAAAATGTGGCAATATTTATACTACTTACGATTTAATTAAGATTTTTCGAAGGTTATTATCCTTGTTGCCTATCAGATATTTGATGTTGATTAAGAAGCTGATTTTTAGTAATTCCTATCTATATGAATATAATGTAAACATTTGTTTTTTATTTAACTAGTTCTACAAGAGTACAAACTATTGGAAGTTTCCACAACTATTGGAACAAAATTATTCCCAGTTAAGTATAAAATTGTTTCGTGTATTTATTTCTCACTTAGTACGGTTAACTTGATTGCAAAAAAAAAAATAACCTAAGCTGTGATTCATTTCGTCAAAGTATCCGGAGTTTATATCGGATCTTTCCACATTCGTGATATCGAAGCCGAAGCCGGATTATATTGGAAATTTGAGGTCTTTGCTCGATTTAAAATTTTTCATTAAAAGCGTCTTTACGAGTACAGGGAGGCAGGCGTTCTTAGAAGTCAAGGTGGGATTACCAATTTTTTTTTTCGATTAATTTAACCGTCTAAGTTTCGAAGAAGAAATAAATTAATGTAGCTGTTCATTGTCAAGATAAGAGGGTTCGTAAAGATTTCTGGATATTACGTGTAAAACGATGAATTAATTTAAACGAAAATTAGCAATGAAAGAGGCAATCAATCAAAATTAGCAATATATTTAATTATAATAGAACTGAACAAAATGAAATAGAAAACAAATACATTTATTGATACGCACATCTCTACATTATATAATAAATTGAAGTCGCTGACTGCGTGTGTCTATTTCTCCGCTAAGTTCTTTTACATCACCCAAAGTATTTCGATACACATGGAAAGAACGATCAACGAGGAAGGTTGTACAATATAAAACATAAAAGTCACTTATCAAAATTCTTCCGTTCAGCATGATGCTCCCGTACATAAGGAGTAAATCACTGCTGATCTTCTGCAGAACGTCACAAGAGTAAAAAGAAGTTAAAAAAATTCTCCTACAAAATATTGAATTAAAAGACTTAAGGGATTCACTGAGGCAAATGACATTTACTATAGAACTCGCTGGCGGCGGATCCAATTCAACAGGCCTAGAAATGGTGTTTTTTTGTTTTTACCATTAGAACATTAAACAAAAAAAATATATTTTTATTAATACAATTTTTTAATCTGATATTAACTTATTAATAGGTACAGGATTCATATGAGTGCAATAAGCCGTTTTCGAGAGAATTTTCAATAAAAGTCAAATTCTTCTTGTGTTCTAACTTTTTTTGTGGAGTCTCTATTACTTTAACGAAAATTCTAATTAATACAATTGGTTCTTCACATGTTTAAGTATAATATATATTTTTTTCAAAGCAATAATTGTCTTGTCTATTTCTTGTAACATCTTCATTAAACATTGAATATTTTTAGTATTTAGCGTTTGTCTCCCCCTTAATAGTGAATAACAACAATTTTAAATATATCCTATACTTTTATATTGATAATTATCGCAAAGGCAAACCATAGTTTCCAGTCCTATGGCTATCAGTGGAGTAAAATTATAAATAAATGTGAAAGTTTAAAATAAAATAAAGTGGTAAAGTTATAGAGTTGTAAATAAAACAGTATGTTTGTTACATTAGCGTGTAGACTGTTCAACGGATTCGGATGAAACTTTAAAGTATACGGATAGACCATATCCTGGATTAAAATATTAACACACAACCAGGATACTTTTATCCTGTAGTACAATTATCCTGTAATACGTTATATAATATTATTTTAATAATCATTTAATGTTGAACTCACTGATAGATGAAAAAACAGTGCAATCTTAAGTTTGTGTAAGAGCTTCAATCAAATTTAATCACATAATCATACCGGTAGATGCACTTTGGCCGCACAAAAGTGGCATGGCGAAACAAGGTATTAAACGGCAATAAATTAAGTAAATTTAAGAAGTGGCAGGGCACACTGTGCCGTCTGGCACCAGTCACAGAAGACCACCATCGAGTAACAGCATGGGTGCTTTTGTTTTTCGTAAGTGAGTAAGGGATGCCAGAGCCCATTTCCCTATCCCTTTCTAAACCCTTATCCATAATCCTGCTATGGTCGGCAGCGCACTCGCAGCACCTGTGGTCTCGTGTTATAGGTGACGGTAGCCATCACCAAGTGGACCGTCAGCCTGTCTGTCGACCTTTACATAAACGGGCCTCGTTCTCTAACGCTCATAAAGATAACTTATAATTATAAGAGAGGGCGATGTTATACATTAATTATTATATTTATTATCCGTTTACAGTTATAAAGAATATGTCATGAGGTGTTATTTCACAAAATATGAAAAATATTAACTTAAAAATAAAAATATTATCTAAAAACAGAACGCAATAGAATAAAATTGCAATTTATCTTAATGAAGGACACAGAATGCTAAACTAAAAACAGTGAACAAATGAAAAATTTACAGTAAAAAAAACGACTAATTTAGCGCAAAGCCTATCCTGAATTAGCATAAAAATGAATGGATTTCACTTGAATTGTTGGTACAATTTTAGTCCCATTACATTTGGCTAAAGTAGTGGACTACTTAAGTGGTTCACAAGAGATTCTTATAAATCATATTGGACGGTAAAATGTACACAAAGTTTAGCTCGTAAATAACGGTGTATTGTGAACAGTGGTTTGCAGATAAATAAATAGTATAGAATCTTCAGCAGTTCCTTGGATTTTCGGTATTTATAATATATATAAATAGTACACGTTGTAAGGTACTTGTGTTACCGAGGTCAATTTTTTTTTTAATTTTTGTCTGTTTGTGCGTTTGTTCACGCTAATTTCAGAAACGTCTTATCCGATTTGAATGCGGTTTACACTGTTGTACTTACTGTAGCAAGCATTGCGTAATATTTAGTGTTTGTTTCACTCCAATCAGTTTACAAACAAAAAAGTTACGCGCTATACCCAATACTATAATAAATTTTGACGATGTGTCAAAACATTTAGAACATAATTTAAAAAATCTGAAAGTAGAGGCTGTTGAGAGAATTTAAATAAGTTTGCACATAGGTTTTATTTAATAGGGAGTGAAGCCGCGAATAAAAGTTATAGCCTCTAACCACGAGGAATTTCAATATACTGATTCCTTGCAATATACTGGTTCGCTTATCGTTTCAAGCTTCAACGTGACAAGGATGGAAATGTATTTCCTTGTCCGGTGCAGCCAAATTGGGTAGACGCTGACTCAATTGTCTGCGGTCAGCGATTTGTAATTCCTACTTTGTATTGCTTGCCTTTGTGGGCAGCTATCGTTTACAATATGCAATTGTTTATGTCTGGTCTTTTTATTAACTGCTGAGGACTACCATCTAATAATAAACGGTGGCTTATGCCATTGTACTCCAAAGCTAATAGACCAAAACTCTATTGGTGTTAAGCTAAGTCCAAGGGTCGTATGTTTGCATGACAAGAAGACAATTCTAACTGTTGATGAACGATTTTTTTAAATCAAATGAATGGTTTCGAAGTTTATCTCCTACATTCAAACAACTCTTTATAATGTTAGTATAAAATTTATAGAATCATGTAACAGAATCTAAAACTAAGCACTCTTTTTTATTGTATGAATATGAAAAATAAGAGGAAAAATTTTACCATTCATCGCCTGTAAAACAGGGAATCAACTAGTCAGAGAAATCAAAGAAAGAATATAAAATGAATCCTGAAAACATTTTTTGTATTAAAGATAAAAAATATTTTAAATACTTTTTTTTTTAATATTTTAGTGGAACACGATACTAGACTACTTCTCACCAGGCAGTGAGAAGTTATTTTTGTTGCCACCTCTTTCCTTATGCTTAACAGTTTAAAGATATTCATGTGCTATTTATGGAGTTGCGAAATGCTCCATTGTGTCGACGGGAAGCCCGAAAGCCTTATTAGGGATTCCTTTACCAGACGATTGCTGCTTCTTGGACACCTATATGGTAAGGGCAACGACCCTGGAAACATTTTTGACAAACATGCGATTTCTTGGCAAAGATTTTTAAATTGAATCATTTTACAATTAAAAGTTGTTTATTTCTTTAATGATTTACATTTTAAAAATCATAAATTGCAAATGGATTTATTTTGGATTAATTGTGCATAGAACAGAATTATCTGGGTAATCCTAAATTAATTAATCTGGGTAATTAATTTAGGATTTTTTATCTGGATATAGGTACCTATGACTGACCTAGATATACGTACATATAATAAAATCGTAAACGAGGTGTGTCTGTACTTTAAATATTTTTTCAAAACAAAAAAAAATCTACACGTACTTATGTTACCGAATCGAAGTCAAAAAAAAATAGTTTTTAGAATTTAAGTCTGTTTGTATGTGCGTTTGTAGAACGTAGTTTTTAGAACGGCTGAACAAATTTGAATGCGGTTTTCACCGCGGTTGTAGCAAGCTTCCCCTAACAATTAGTGTTTGTTTCATTCCAATTCGTTTACAAACAAAAAAGTTACGCGCTATACTGAATAACACGCGTACGAAGTTGCGGGCTCAGCTAGTTTTTAAATAAAATTACCCTATTAGATATTTGAAATCGGTTTTAGCTATTTATACTTAAGAGGCTGAATATAAACATTCACTTTTATATATTCACAAACAACGTTAATTTTTAAGAGTGCGTGCATAAACTGTGTAGCCTGTTTGGCGACAGTAACCACTGCCTTTATAGAAGACCATGTTTTTGTTACGAGAAGGTAACTCTTCAAAAAGATACGATGTGGACACATGCCGCATGTTATGCAAATGTGTATAGGTTTACGTGGGTTTCTTAGCCACTAAAACCACCCGTCGAAATAGGCTCGTTTCTAGTCCCGAAGGGACTTTGACCGGTCATCGGAAGACTAATGTAAAATAACAATGTTGTTTTTCAGAGAGTGAATAAGGGATCGCTAGAGCCAACTTCCTTATTCCCTTCTTATTTAGTCTTTATTCTATCAAATTCGGTAGAGAATTGCAACTACTAATGGCGTTGTTTGTTTTTAATAAGAGAGTTGGCAATAACCTAGCATCGTGTGGACCGTCAGCCTGACTGCCGATCTAAACATAAGAAAACACTAATCTTTAGGAATTTCATATGAAGTGCATTAAATGGAGTCACGTATATATCACTTATTTTTAAATAGGCATTAATTTAGTCGTGAAGCTATTATTGTATTCATGGAATATAGATCCAAACCTGTTTGAATAGCTGTACTATAAAGTGATTTATATCTCTGTATAGGTTGCAGAGAGGATTCCTGTACTTTGCTCTCCTTTAGCAATGTTTGCGAGCATCATATCCCGAACAACTTGTTCAATGTTCCCACATGATATTGGATTTTCGAGATGATTACCTAATACCTATGCAGAGCTAACCAAACTTTGGTATTACCTATTATTATTGATGACACGATGTTATTAAATTGATATTGATGAATAATTATAGCAATTTATGTAGTCAGGTAGTCAGACAGGTGGACTTGATGGTAAGTGACTACCATCAAGTCACACGTGCTGCAAGTGCGCTGCCAACCATAGTAGGATTAGGGAGGGATAGGGAAATGGGCTCTGGCATCCCTTAATCACTCATAAAAATACAATGGCACACATGCTGTTATATTTCACGGTGGTCTTCTGTAAGAGGGTGGTTTCTGCCGCCAGACGGGCTATCCATATGACTGCGATACGCAGTGTGCCCTGCCACTACTTGAATGAGGCGTCATGCGTAGTATGGACCTTTCATCCTTCGTAGAATGGACGATAATTGTAATTGAAACAATGAGCAATTTATACTAAAATACTAATTTAATTAATCACCAAGAATTAAGTAATCGTTAAAATATCTTTGAGTTACTTGTGCATTTTTGGCGTTTTAATTCAATTGAATTTGCAATGAATTCAATATAAGTAATTAATATTTAAATAAAAAATTGAAACAGTATTTAAATGCATCAAATATTCATTATTATTTAAAGTAATCGTCGTATCATTATTATAATTCTTTTTAAATACAAAGATCGGCAGGCAGGCTGACGATACCCTACGGTCACCTACTGTGGGTTACAAGCGCGTTGCCGACCTTGATAGAACAATGGGTTATTGGGGTATTCCTTATTTATCCACCGAAAGACAACCGTGCACGCATTGCTATTGCACAGTAATCTTCTTCAAGAAAGTGGTTGCTGTCGCCAGACAAATTGCCCAGTTTGTGACTGCTTTTTATATGTAATTTAACTATATTAAACAGATAATTACCAGAGCAATAAGGTTCATTAATCTATAAGGTGGTCAAATTAATAACACTAATACTTAACACGTATTTTGTTGTATAACACGTCCACATTATTGAACATTGTTGTATAACATTGCAACAAAAACAAGACTGTGCACATTAAAATAACAGATCAATATAACAATGTTATCTGGCATGTCTACAATAATTATTATTATCGCATCATAACGTGATTCACGCGCAAATGTTATATACATAACATTAATACATATGGTCCATACATATAGAACATGCTATGTATAACATATGTTTTATAAAATATTTATTTAGTTGAAAATGAAATCCAGTTAAAACGTGAAACGACAAAGCGAGACCTTCCTTTCTATTTAAATTACACATAACTTTTGTTTGTTCAGCTTTAAACAAAATAGGAAAACTTGTAAGTGGGCACGACGGCGGTCGGCGTGTGTCCCGGGGCAGGCAAACGAGTAGTAATGCACAGTAATGTATTTCGTGAAAACTGTGCAATAGTCTCATCGAACCAAATAAGGTGTAAGAGTACTAGGAAAGTAGATTGACGATTTATTTGATGGTATATTGCCTTCGCCTATTAATACAAGGAAGTGCCCTGCTGACGATGATATGATAGATTTACCGAGGACTTCTGTAAGAGGGTGGATAGACTGGTTGCTCAGTGTAAGACTGATTATAGTGTATCATATAGTGAATATAGTGTGTCCCTATTACTTTTATTTAGATTTTGGACACATCCGCCAGATTCCACTATAGACAGATAATGCTTTTTTTATTTGTATACCGCTTACCAAGTAAATAACATTGTATATCGCTTACCAAGCAGTTCGCAGCGTATACGAGATTGTTATACGCATAAACTATTTATGCCGAAACACTGCAAAACTATCGCTGGTGAACGTGCGCCTTTGTATCGTGTTATGAATGTTTCTTACACAATTGACACATATAATAGTTTCTTTACACAAATTGACCTGTTTGCAATTGGTCCACAAAAATATAGAAAAGAGATAATCAAATCAATGCATTAGCTTAATGAGTTTTTATTGTTCTTTTATTGTTCTTTTTTTTTTATTGATTTTTCTCTCTTGGTTTTTTTCTTATTTTTTTATTGGTGTGTCCTCTCTGTATAAAATTGATTTACTACTTTGTGGAAAATGTTGTTGATTGCACTATTATTTAAGTTTATGTTTTGTTTTTTTTTTTTTCTTTCTTTAGTCTAATATACATGGTGTAATTGTTTGTTTTCCCTAATAAAATAAAATAAAATAAAATAATATGAATATTGTAAAATGAAATAGTTACTTTGCTACATTACTATTCTCATAAAATAATAAATTTTCTGCCTTTTGCTACTGGGCAAATTTATTTATTTATTTATTATACATGAAATAATTAGATTTGTCTATGGGATCAAATCGTATCAAACCGCTATGCGTTGTATATTTTTGATATACTTGAAACTTTGAAAAATAGGTATTTGATTTTTAGATGCTAATATTCTAAATTTGCCAATATCACTGTTATTTTATCGGTATTAGCAACCTAAGTAGAATTAACGTTCATTCCAATCAATGCCACAATATTTCCAAATATAACGACTATATTTGTAACTTTTTCTTGCACTTTTAGAAGATTTTTAACTTTTATTCAACATTAATATGTCACGGTGTAAATAAATGTATCAACACAACTATGGCAAGTTATTATAAATACCATAACTCTTAAATGGTATAATACTCTCAAGTGATAATAACTAATCATAAAAATGCATAGGTATTTTTTAATAATAAACAAATATTATTTAGTTAGTATCCTTGAAAACGTTATTATGAGCTCGAAAACAGGATTTGAGTTACCCTGTCCACTCCCTGGTGCCCGCTTGGCGTTGAGTTTCGGCGCAGGTTTTATATAATATACTTCTTCTTCTATATATATAAAAATGAATCCCTATTTCCTTTGGTCACGGCATCACGCGTGAACGGGTAGACCGATTTTAATTCGATTTTCACTAAATGGGGGGATAAAAGGGATAAATGGGGAATGTTCTTATATATAAAAATTGCACGCCGGGCGAAGCCGGGGGGCGGGTCGCTAGTTCTTTATAAAATTAACTATTCTATTTGACTAAATATTTTGTTTGTTATTGTAATATAGATAAAGATGAACAAATAAATCTAGCTTAAGACCTGGTGTCTCTTGAGTCCTTAGGCTACCGTAGCCACCTACCTACCTTGAAATGTCAAAAGCACGCTTTGTAATTTGATTCAACAATAAGTTCGGTAGAAGATATAATTTCTAGAAGTTCTTTTTTTCGTATGATCCGCTAATTAATAAACCCTAATATGTTGACAGATTCGAATTTTCTGTTAAAAAGTAACATGTCAATTTTATCATTTAACAATAAGGATAAAGTTGACATACTTTCTAATTCATATACTTTTAATATCCCCAGAAGCGAAATTGTTGCTCAGTAATAGAAAACACAGACTTCATTAAACAGTTCGCGTTTTTATTTACTCTTTTAAGTAGACAGCAGCGGGAAATACATGTTGACATTCTTTTTTATTCAATTTAATATACTTCTGAGTCGCTTTTCCCACCGCAAAGATCGAAATTGTAAAACAATGAGACAATTTTCGTTACAATTTTTGAAACTTTGCAAATATAAAAAAAATATATAATTAAACCATCCGCGAATCTTCTATTTATTTATTCTCGGATGTATCCACGAAATTTCTTCGGTGTATCTAAGGAACAATTTAAATTATGTCTTTTTTGTACCCCTGACATCGTGTATACATTCAAAGTGAAAGTGTAACAAACCAACAAAGTCATATAAACGAACAAATCGAATTTGTAATATTAGTAAAGGCTACTCTTCATATCTTTAACAAGACGGAGAAAAAAGCAGACAAAAACCCACAGTCCAGCGGTGCAGACAAATACGTGAGACATCAAAGCGAAAACAATATTCAAATGGCGTGTCCCTTTCTTTTGCGAACGGTTTCAACCTCAAAACGTCAAGCCTTTAGGACCTTCGTCACTGTACAGTTAGCCGTGCATGTTTAAATACCTGCTTTATTGTGGACCTTACGCCTATTATGATAGGACAATGGAGCGGGTAACGTTTTGGCAGACTGTACAATCTGTACATTGTTCGCCCTTTGTAATGTAATGTTTGCTTGGAACTCTGTGGGAGAATTTATGTGAAACAAATTTATCACAACTGAATAAAGAATCTTTCAGCTATATTTAAAAGGGAATGTATTTTTAACTTCAGTAGATTCTAAATTTTAAATAGTTTGTGTTTTTTCTTTTTTTAAATTTTAAATACCTACTAAATAAGAGGAAATTAAAACTAGGATTATGTTTTGTTAATTCAATTCTAGTTTCAGTTATTATTATTTTTTTGTTTATTATTTTAACATTTTTTTTTAATTTATAATATCCATACCCTATGTGATAATAGCAACAAAAATCACTTAATCTTTGCTATCATGTCATACTTTCATAACATATGTACAGTTTTGCATTGTTCTACGTTATTATTTCTGTAGTAGTGTAATTTAATAATAACGATTAAAAAAACAATGTTAATGACCTAGTTTTAAAGATATTTAATAAAAAACACCAAGTTTTCGATTGGTTTCAGAGTTTTATTCAGAGTTTTTTTCCTACTCAATGGGCATAATTCCCATTTTTTAATTTTTAGTTGCTAGACAATAGTGTTTTTTAATTAAAAAAATAATAATAACGCTGTAATTTTTATTTATAAATATTTTTGCATAATTGGGTCAATTTCAGAAATACCAACTTTAAAATAACCATAAAAATAAAATAAAAACAATACCTTAATATTTTCATTTTTCTCGTAAATTCTAAGTCTTGTTTCTAGGGTAGCAATTTGTCCCTAAGTTAACGGGACACATTGCAGATATAATTATATTAAATCGTGTCAAAACCTACATTTCATGTTTTTAATTATTATTCAAAGAAGTTATTTTTTTAAAACTTGTGTTAAGGGCAGACTGCATTTAGAAGCTAGAGCCCATTTATATCTGCTCGCTTTCCTTTGTACAATTATTATTGAGGTCGGCAGCGCATTTGTAACGCCTATTGGCGTTTCTAGTATTAATATGCGACGCCTAGGACATTGGATTAACTCCCATAAAAATAAAATATTTTTGAAAATAAAATGATAGAATATTTTAAATGTCTTATTTTGTTTACACTCATTTTTAATATATGCTACTAGCGACTAGCCTTCGGCTTGGTGCGGAAGTAATTTTTTTCTGCAAAACTTTTTTGTTTATCGCTCTTTCCATTAGTGAAAAGTTGAACATCCGTATCAAACACCGTTGGGTAATTTAGAAAAAGTTGGAGAGGAACAGACAAGAGGCGGATAGCGATTTTATTTTTTAATGTATTTTTTAGAATTTGTAATTTTTTGAAAAGAAAATTCAGTAAATATTCAGTAAATGCAAAATAAAAATCCAAAAACCTCCGAAAGGAACTAACTATGTAAATCTACATTTAGAGTACACGATCCAACCGATTTCCACATTAAAAAAGGCTCATGAAATATTAAAGAAAGCGTCGGAGGTCCGATAAGAGGGATTTAATGGAGTTTCAGGGGACTCACTAGACTGGAATATATTTTTATACTTCAGATTTATAAGGGGATACTAAATTCCACATTTTCTACTTTAAACATAACATAAGAATACCTACAATTATATTAATTTGTAAAGTGCTGCCCATATACGACAAAATTAATTATATGATTCTATGTGATCAGTACCATAATGAAAAATTAAAACTTGTACATCCAACTAACAAACACACTAGACAGGCTAATACTGTAAGATACCTTACTCCTAAGTATGTAAATTTGTATGGCAGAAATCGTTTAGAATATATAGTACCTAAATTAATTAACAGTTTGCCGATAGAACTTAAAAATGAATTAAATGAAAATAATATTAAATATAAACTTCGAAAATACTTTTTAGAACAATTATTGAAGTAACATGTACTTATATTTTAATTGTTCGGTAGGTACATAGACAAACTTAGTGTAGTTTATAATGTACCGTATACCTGGTTTCCTCTTTATGTATTTTTTTTTAGTAAATAATAAATGAAAAAAAAAAAAAAAAAAAAGAAAAAAAATCGTTTACAATTTAAAAAACACTGATGAGCGCAGACGTAGTAGAGCCAAACACACGAATGTCATAGCAATGAACACGTGAGGAAATTCTGATCGCTCCGAGCATGGATTCAAGCAAAAAAACGAAACAATCATTGTAGCCATAATTCCTGATAGGCCGTGGATACTACTGTATCTGATAGTAAGGTTTGTGCTGCTATTCTATAGAAGACTCAATACATTTTTTTATCAAAATAATTATAAAAATTACTTAAGGGGGAGACAAACGCTAAATACTAAAAATATCCATTGTTTAATGAAGACGTTACAAGAAATAGACAAGACAATTGCTTTGAAAAAAATATATATTATACTTAAACATGTGAAGAACCAATTGTATTGATTAGAAATTTCGTTAAAGTAATAGAAACTCCACAAAAAAAGTTAGAACACAAGAAGAATTTGACCTTTATTGAAAATTCTCTCGAAAACGGCTTATTGCACGCATATGAATCCTGTACCTATTAATAAGTTAATATCAGATAAAAAAATTGTATTAATAATTTTTTTTTTTTGTGTAGTGTTCTAATGGTAAAAACAAAAAAAAACACAATTTCTAGGCCCGTTGAATAGTCTCCGCCGCCAGCGAGTTCTATAGTAAATGTCATTTGCCTCAGTGAATCCCTTAAATGATTGTTTTGCCAAAAATATGACTGAATTACTTTATTACATACTAGCTGTTACACGCGCTGATAATGTATCTATAGGTGAAAGAATTTTTAAAATCAGTCTTTGAATTTATTCATTACCAACATACATACAAATCTTTTCTCTTTATAATATTAGTATAGATATAGATGTATAAAATTAACTAAGGAAACACACAAGAATATGACATTCTGGGGCAAACTAATATTATAAATGCGAAAGTGAGTTTGTTTGTAATGCTTTCAAGCGTTGAATACTTAACCGATCGTCATAAAATCTTGCGTAGACGTTGTCAATGACATAGGCTACCTTTTGTCAAGAAAAAGTACTGTTTCCGAGGAACGCTCTAAAAATAAAATTGCAATAAAGATTGAATAAATATTTTAACACCTTGCCGCGGACAAAGTAACGGGTAAAAGCTTGTAAATTGATAAATCGGAAGAAACAAACGTAGGTAAGTGTTGTTGGCCCGTTGAAGAACACAAAGTGTCAGTCAACCTTTTCGCAACTCAAGCCCTTTTTTACGCAACCTAACACAAAACATCATTTGCCCATACAACATTGCGTCATTGCCATCTTCAGGCGTTTCATATGACTCGTTCTGTTATTCTGATTATTTCTTTTCTATTTATAAAATAAAATAACTTCAAAGCAAAATCTTCAATTATTCTTTGCATTGATGAGGATTTTTATTCAATATAATAAGTAATATAAATAGTGTAAAATAATTATAATGATGGACGGAGAAAAATAAAAATGATCAGGGAAAAAGTTGTAATAAAATATCTTTAGCAACTATTTGTATCTGGCTGGTTTTGATGACATTAAAAAGGTTACATTTAAAAAAAAAAGAAACAAATAAGTTAGTAAAATTTTGATCCCAGCTATTTTTCATTTGTTTATCTTTCTGTCAAAATGAGTGAAAGTAATGAAGAAATTCGATATATTTTAAAATTTTATTACAAAAAAAAAGGAAAAAATGCAACGCAAGCCGCGAAAAAAAATTGTGATGTTTATGGACCTAATGCAGTGTCAGTAAGAGCGGCATAAGCTTCGGAATGTGTGCTCAGGAGCTGCATGAGATCATACCGCCTTCCCCTTTCTTCTATCGGACATGCAGACCTACTGGTTACCATACTCACATTATCGAAATCCCTCTAATTCGGACCAAGCGCTTTAAAACATCTTTTGTGATGCGCACTGCTAAGGATTGGAACTCCCTGCCGGCGTCTGTATTTCCGAGCTCATATAACCCAAAAATATAATCTTGTAATATAATTACTATCCGGCATAATTAATAAATTTATATTGTTTTCAAATAATATCAAAAAATTAAATTATATAATTATCTATTGCTATTTCAATGTTATTACAACGGCTTCCCTCCGGCTTCGCACGGACGCATTTTTTCTGTAAATTATGTACAAAAACTTTCTTCGTTGCTCGCTTTTTCCATTAGTGAAAACTGTATCGAAATCCGGTGGACGGTTTAGAAGAAATTAGTGGAGTGGAAGAACAGACATTTTGATTTTGATAGCGACTTAAATCTATATATTATAATAAAATAAGTCGTAAATCGTGTCTGAACATTAAATATGAAAAAAAAAAATCAATTTGTAAGTACACGTTATGTGTACGTGTACTTACAAATTGATTTTTTTTTTATGTGTCTCGTTTATGTGTTTGTGCATGCTAATCTCAGAAACAGCTTAACCGATTTGAATGCGATTTTTTCTAATGCATTGTACCAAGCTTCCCGTAACATTTAGTGTTTGTTTCATTCCAATCGGTTTACAAATAAGCACACATAACGAATATCAAACGTAAGAAGTTTCGGGCTCGGTTAGTTTATAATATTATAAAAAAATTACAGATCCAGGATACTTAGCATCAACTTTCGCCACGTGTGAGCCTAAATGCCATTCTAGCTTATAATGTGTTCAATGAAATAGTGCAAGAGGTCGAATGAATGACCGAGTGGCAACGGGTTACTCGGTCATCGTGCATCGTTCCACTCATTCAATTACGACATCGATCCCTGACCGCTTCGAGCATTTGCTGTCTTAGTTTATGTCGATGATATTATAGACTTGATGAGATTATCATCTTATGCAGTCTCACGATATGGATCAAATCTTATAAGGATAAGTGCACAATCAAGATACTTTATTCCTCATCAAGAACCCCGCGATTTTGCAGCTGTAAAAGAAACCCGCGATTATCGACAAAATTCTTGAAACTGATTTCGTAAAACAATAATTTGGTAAAACGTATTTATTAAAAATTAGCATTAACCTCCGTTCCTTTTTCTTAAGCATTGAAAAATAAAATATCCAACGGATTAATGTAATCAATCTTTACTGCTCGTATATTCCTATCAGTCGTTGATTTTTTATATTTTTAGATCGCTCGGGAACTTTTTTTTTTAAATTCTTTATAATAAAGATACTCCATTATGTTCCAAATTTCAAGTTTCTAGACTACGTAGTTTTGGGTGTGCGCTGTATAATAAGTTAAATTATAACTACTGATATCAATAAGTGTAGTAGTCTTACTATCCCATCACACGTCAGGGGAATGTGCTTCAAGAAACGATGTATTTTAATTACTTATACTTTATTTTACTTATTAATTATAGATTTTGTCTTAAAATAAAATTACGTATCGCCTTCGGTTTAAAGAATTTATTCTCATAAAAGAACACATTGTTCGCTTAAACTATGAGAACTTTATTAACTAATTATGTACATTTTATTTTATCCATCGGAGATCATTTATTGCTAACATTACTCGATATACATTCTTATATATATATTTTATATATTCTTATATTCTTTCTTATATTTCTTTCTTATATATTCTTGTATTTTTCTTATATATTCTTATTTCTATTTCTAGTATAGTACTTGTTACTTCTTTTTTTAAAAGTGATTTGAGAATTTATATTATTTGTTTCTATTTTTCTAATCAACATACAAGTGGAATACTTATACAACATTTTTAAGTTAAAAAGTTTAGATTTATCATAAATTTCTTTTGTAGATGTTAAGTAGTTGTAATTAAAAAGATTTTCCCCTTACTTATTTGTCCCTCACACTTTTGTCTTGGTTGGCTAGTTGGCGGTGCATTATTATCCATCTGGTGTAGCTGTCGTATGCCATCATTTAAAAAAACATATATATTTAAAAAAAAAACATAAGGTTGCAAAGCTCTATTCGTGACAAACCGTGCCCAATAATATATCTACACATTAATCACACCTTTATCAATTGTTGAAATTTTATTTATTATTCTCAAACACCCTTAATGGAGAGAATGGGAGTAACCGGAACAAAACTATTTTAAAATAAATTAGTGGTACCTATGTAGATAAGTTCTAAATCTATATTCAGCTGAGTAACCGTACATGTCTTACACAAGGTGTTCTATTTTAGCACTGGTATTCAATTAAGAATGTGTGGTCCAAGTCACAAGCAAAAAGTTTCACAAATTAAAGGGAGAAACACACACCGTATTGTTGTTATATTGTAAAGGTCGCCAGATAGTCTGAAGGCCCATCTGACTGTAGGTAGTTATATCGTCATCTAATAAATTACTTGTGTTATAATAGGATTAAGGATAAGGACTGGCATCCCTTTGGCATACCTTACTCACTCGCCGAAAGACATCATCAACAGAAACGCTGTTATTTCACGGTGGTCTTCTGTAAGTTTGTGGTCACAGCCGCCAGAAAGACTGTCCAATTTATAAAGGCGAAACGCAGAGTGCCCTGCCATTAGTAAAACGGCTAGACCAGAGAAACAAAGTTGCAGTCGCTATTATTCATATAAATGGCGCTATTATTAAGATCTCTATTCCTCTATGTGACTTTCGTTCAAGGATTATTGTTTAGTTTATTTCATGTGGCTTACATAGGGAAGTTTGGATAAATAATTTCCTTACATAACCAAATCGCTAAAGTTTGTGTCTTGAAACAATAAACAAATTGTGGTCAATTATAACCTTAGTCTCAAGGAATCCAATTAGCAAAGAGGTGCAAGCCAAGAAAAGAGAAATGTTTTATTTTACACTTTATGCACCTGGTGTGCGGTTACCGTGTACCTACTTCTCAATGCAAGCTAACAGACCTATTTAAGTTATATAATAGACTAGCGGCCCGCCCCCGGCTTCGCCCGGCGGGCAATTTTTATATACCCTAAAACATTCCCCGTTTATCCCTCTTTCCATTAGCAAAAACCGAATTAAAATCGGTCTACCCGTTCACGCGTGATGCCGTGACCAGGAGAAATAGGGATTCATTTTTATATATAAGAAGACTAGCTGTTGCACGCATTATAAACAAAAATATATTATTTTATAAAATAATATGTGTGGGAAACTAACATATGCGTAGAACTGTTCGCTCACACCGTATTTTTTTTTCTTTTAACATTTTATATAAGTCGTGTCACGTAAAAAGAACGCTGGCGGTCAATATACATTAGGCGAGTTATCGGTCTATTTGGTGGTATGAGACATTTTCCTAACATTTTTCCAGGATAAAAAGCATTCTATATGTTAATCTTGGTAATAAACTATCGGTGTGCCAAATTTCATCCAAATCCGTTTAGCCGTGATTAAGTAACAAACATCCAAACACACAAACATACAAACTTTCGCATTTATAATATTAGTAGGATATTAGCTTAAGGAAATTTTTCATTTGAATATTTTTTCCCTTTTAGCACTATAATACACATTGACACGAAACTTTATTATTGGAGTTAATTTGTATATTAGACAAAAATGGTATTAAATTTATTTCCAACAATGAAGTTACATGAATTATTTTTATTTTGCTTTTTGCCGAATGCAACAGTTGATCGATGCTCGGGCCAGACGTCTTTTAAGGTGAGTTCAGACTATATAGTATATATAACAAAAGATGTTATAAAACATATAGCATGTTTTATAATGATCAAAAACATAACTAAAATATAAGAATAAAGAATAAAACTATAATTATAATAAACTAATATAAACTATAATCCTAATTTTAATATAAAAACTAAAATATATTATTAAAAGGAGTCCCTTTAGGCAAGGTTCCGAAGATACTGGCAGCGTTCCCCCTTTGGATAGCTAGACTAATTCTTTGTCCGAGGTAGCTGCCAGCTCTTCGGTCTCCTGTGATCCTTTTATAATTATGTGTTAAAAAAAATACAAAGTCACGTCATCATGACGTGCACGAATTTGACATTTCGTGGAGTTTAATAGAAATGTTTCTATTAAATTCACTCAAAATTATTATAGATAGATAATTATAGATTATATCAATAATTTATGTGACAATGTTAATTTATATTTATATACTGAATACATTGCAAGTGTATGGTATATTACCATTCATACATACCTGATATATCCATAGTTGCAGTATGGGATATGATAAGAAACAATAACATTTATGAAACTAAAATATCCTTATATGTAATATTTATTTATTAATAATAACTACTGAAATAATAACATATGTCATTGAACATACATATATAAGGTATTTACTAAAGTCATCCATTTATTGATTGTTGTAAGTTGTTTCGCAAGTAAACTATGTAGATCAATCATTTCAAAGTCAATTACTCTCCCTTGGAGGTTACAGTCTACGTGCTTAGTAGGAAAACACCTCACATTTCACTATACCCGGACCTCAAACATTTCAAAGGTACCACAGAATTTCTACGTAACTTGTGTTCAAAGTGTTGTGTTGTGTGGCCAGGAACACTTCTTGTTTACTTTGTTAATGGTCTAAACTAAACAGTGTTTAGAGCAAGTCCTGTTTCCAGTGTTCGGTGGCGAGAGACGGGACAAGTAGATAAGAGAATTTAGCGGAGATTTGTGTCCGTGGTCTTTCATCTTTTTTCCAAGGACATTCTTCGTGGACTAGCAGGTTAGTTAGGCCATAATATTTTAGCCCACAATAATCACAAGACTTCCGTGTCTTCGAAGATTACTTAATCTTCTTAAATCACATATGAACTCGAATAAGATTCAAACCTACATACGTACTTATGTGGCGTCGAAATTCAAGCATACTTTCAGTAAGCTATCATTGCCTGGTGGAAGCCATTGAGGTTTTAATTAATAGGAGGCATCTCCAGTTCTATGGCCAGCAATGTGTATTGTGTAATACCAGAAGTATGCCAGGTCGGTCTACTAAAATCTATTCAGAATCCACATCATAATAGAGTTGTGTACGGTCATTAAACAGAGGACGGAAATTGCGGACCCTTTAGTTGACGCACACCTATCTCTATTTTATAATCTCTCTATTGTATAAATTACATCGACGATCTAATATTATTTTTACAAATTATCAGAAAGGGACGCATTATGCTGAAATAGCGTGATTCGTATTTTCTTTGTGTACTATTAAAATCAAATATATCATTCTAAAAAGGGCACGCGAGGGAGCAAATTGTGATAAATCATTATTATGTCATTAATTGACATTATACATCGTCGTAGTAGATGACATTATACATTATAAACATTATACATACACACTAGCCCCTTCGCATCTCCATGGAACATCTACTAAGGCAGCAGCCGCAGCAGAGGCGGCAGAAAAAAAAAATTCTAAATATAGTGGCCTCGGCGCCGAATATATGTAGTTTTGTACCATTCGGAGTCGAGACACTCGACTCCGAACTCACTCGACTCCGACTCGACTCCGCAACTTATTAATGCGACGGGAGGCCGAAGAGCTGGCACTTTCCTCGGCCAACGTATTAGTTTGGCCATTCAACGAGGAAATGCTGCCAGCGGACTTGGTACAATGCCGCAGGGTCCATTTTTATATTGACACTTAGTCTTAGTTAAAGTATTAATTTATTTTTAGGTTAGGTAATCTTCGTAGTTGTTTTTTATAGTGGTAAACAGCGGACGGGCTGTGAGATAGTATTGTGCCCATGAAAACTTTGCATCAGGGAAGCCTTCAGTGCAATGCAACGGTTCAGGCGCACACTGAAGCTCTTATTTATGTATTGAGAATAGATGGCAGGCAGACTGACAATGTTTTAGCATACCATTGTCTTTATACACAGGAAACATCAGAGTGGTTAAAGCAGGCTATCGACACTTATAGCATAAATTTCGAATGAGAAAGAGAACGGAAGAGCTATGAGCGATAAAGGAGAAGAAGCTGCAATATTTCGGGCACGTAGTGAGGGGTGAAAGATGCCGAGGAGAAGGGCATACTGGTTGAAGAATTTAAGAGAAAGCTTAGTGCCGCAGCTTCCAATGTTGAGATAGCTATAATGGTCGCCAACGTTAGAACCTTAGTTGGTAGAGAAATGACACCATAAGAAGAAGGTTGAAAGATGATGACAGGGGAACAGGTTGACACCTCTTACTGTGGTGTCGAAAAAGCTCTGGTCTTTTCTGTAAAATGGGTTTGAATTTGAGTCTTTTATTTTAAATGTAAAAATGGTTACAACACGTAATAAACGTTCTCGTGAATGATCACTTTGAGATATTGCAAAGTGAATAATGATTGTTACTTGCTTTAGTGCTAGAAGCGGTTCTACAAATTGCAGAACATCCTTACAAATGCCCGGACAAGTTTGCGTCGCACTGAAACCGTGGGTCCAGGTGTTTCAAATAAGTTGTATTATGCACTCACTAACAAACAGTGCATTTCTTTTGTTTATGGCAGTAATTACTTATGGCTAAAGCTTTTGAGAAAACTTGTCTTCAAGTTTTACATCAAGCCGCCATTGAAAACTAATGTAATGTCAAGGAAATATTTTTCTTTTTAGTTTTTCAATCAAATGCCCGAGTTTATCACTATCATACAACACACGATTGAAAATAGAATACAAAATACAATGATTCAAATCAATCTCAAAATAAACACATCAAAAAAGTCTAAGCAACGGTTACAAATTTCAATTTTACAATGTGTTTTCGCATTAAATCCTTAGTGTTTTCTTATTTATATTAATTTTTAATGCTTTTTTGATATTAAACCTCAATTGTTTTTTTAATTTTTTTTTTAATAATCTTAATTAACAATAATTACAAGTAAGTACGGTATGTACTTAGTACAAAGTAAGGTGCCTAATCAACTAAACTTAAACTAAAATTGCATAAATTAATACAAAGTGTGGCCTCCTCTGTTATTGAGAACTTGCTGGCACCGATTATTCATAGAATCGATGAGACTGTTAATGTTATCCTACGGAAATTGTTCCCAATGAAATTTTAGTAAGTCCATCAGTTGTTGGGTTGTTGTCACTCTATCCAAGTCCTTTAAAACACGTCTCTGGAGCATGTCCCATGCATGCTCGATGGGGTTGAGGTCTGGCGATTGTGCAGGTCAAGGCAATACCAGGATGTTTTCCCTTGCCAAGTACTCCCGATGTGCAAAGTTGTATGCGAACGCGCATTGTCATGCATCAACGTGAAATCGGAGCCATACGTTTATGCGAATGGACGAACATAAGGCCTTAGAACATCCTCAACGTAATTTACAGCGTTCATGTTACCATTTACAAAAACGAGCTCAGTTCGTCTGTTCTTCATAATACCCGCCCATACCATACTGTTGAGCCGTTTTATGGATGCACTTCCTGAACGCACCTACCTCAGTCTTTCAGTATTTCCAGGACGACGGTACACTCTTACCCTTCTAGTATCAGGCTTGAACCCAAATCGAGACTCATCACAAAATAAAATTTTATCCCATTGTTCCCGGGTCCATGTAATGTGTTCCCTACACCATTTATTTCTTACCTACTTGGTAAGAAATGATATAATAAATTGATTAATAATTTGAAATAGTATGTGTTGCTTAGACTTTTTTGATGTGTTTATAAGCACGTTAATAGTTTATAATTACTCATAAGTAGATTTGTCTCGCAGCTCCGCACATGCTACGAGTATTTTAAAGGAAGTTTGGAACCTATTTAATATTACGCTAGTCGGTAGTAGCCGAAAAAAAAATCAAAAAAGAACGCTATTACTATTTGGTGTGTCGCTCACTGATTTTGGACACCTGAAAAAAAAATGAGTATTGCCGAGGAAGAGAGATAGAATCCGATTTCTTTTAAATCATGCGACAAGTGAACCCGTGTGGCACAGCTAGTCACATATGAACAAACAAATTATTCGTCCTCAATATTAGTATAAATACATAAAGCACATTATAGCTAATGTAGTTGCACTTGAATATGTCGGGCAGGCTATAATCCTCCTCCCAAAGTTAGCCGTCTGGGACGTATCGTCGTCTAATATATTAATTAATCTAATGCCAGCATTGGCTGTGGATTCAACTTTGGCTTATTATTAGTTTCGTGATTAGTTCACTATTTGTATGTTTTCGGAACGTTCATCTCCGAACTGGTCAAAATTGTTTGTTTCTATTCTGAAAATTGTATGAAATTAATATTTTAACACAGACGAAATTAAACTATAGGTTAATTAGAAGTGTCCAACCAAAAATCAAGACAAAAGATCTCTAACACAATAATAATATGTATCTTGAGAATAGAAGAAGCTCCTATTTATTTATGCAATACTTATTTTAATATAATTATAGGTATATGTATGCGTTTTTATTAGATTCACATTTATTTATTCACATTTCTGTCACAAAACAGATTTAAGTAGGCGCAGGGCAGAGAGCCATCCCCCCCTAGGTGTGCTGGGACCTTGTCGCGGTGGGGGGGCTTAACCCTCGCCAATCCGGACGGTTGCAGGGGTCGGTGGGGTCATCGGCCTTCGCTTGGCTGACCGGATTGTCGTTGGGGAACTAAGAAAGCACACCCGTGAGGGCTCCGAGCGAGCTCCGAACATCGGAGCTCGTGGCGGGGCGTTTGCTGGGAGGCTTCAACGTTAAGTTGGAGCTTCGCCGGTCACCGCTCGCTGGGCCGAGGATCCGTACTCGGCTCATGCGGGTGTGGGCCGGTGAGAGACGGCACCCCCGGTCCTTGTTCGTCGGACCGAGGTATGGGTCTCGGTTTTGCGCATGAGGACCGGCGCGGGTCGCAGCGGGCAGATTCTCTCGGATGGCTCTGTCGCTCAGTGGTAGTCGGGCAACGCACGCGAAGACGGAGCTTTACGGCAGGGAAGGACCGTCTGGCAGAGTACCGCAATCGTGGCCTTGTGGGGGGTGGTGAAGACCCGGTTAGGGCCACCGGCCTAGTAACCGCCCTTCGCAGTCGTCCGGAAGAGTGAACACCCGGCCTCGTCACCCGGCCTAGTAACTCTTCCGCGACGACAACACGAGGTGGAGTCCGTCTCTCGGGCTGCCGCGATTGCTGTGGAAATGTCAGGTGGAAACCACCCCACCCCCTTTGGGCCGCCCACCCTTAATGCCGTAGAGATGAGCGGCCACATGAGCGGAGGTTATCCGAGAGTTTCCGGTGGAAGCGGCCTCCGACTCTGTGGTAGGTTGTGCCGCAGAGAAGAGGTAATGGGGTGCTTCAGAGGTGAAGCCCCTCGCTGACTGCCCGCTGCGAGAGGTGAGAATGGGCGGCTCGTGCCGCTTCGCCCGGGGGCGGTGGACATGGGGTTGTCCGCCGTCATCACCGGGCAACGAGGGAAGACGTGCTGTGTGTTTCCGGCACGTCTCTCCACGGCGCGGAGATCAAACTCCGCGCCTAATCGAGGTGGAGCCCGCAAGTGCGCGGGCCTCGTCTGGCGGGGGAGGCAGATGCATGTTTTCCACGATCCCTTACCCCCCCGCCCATAGACGGCGCGAGGAAGCACCGTGGGTTTTTAGTGGGTAGAAGTCCCACATACCCCACCGATGTCCCCATGGTCGGTGGGGATCTGGCTCGCAGATTTTCCCACGCAAAAAAAAAAAAGGGCAGAGAGCCATTGTTCATAAACAGTATCTGCAATAATATCTATAAATATCAATACATATAACAAAAAAATCGTAAACGAGCACACATTAAATATTTTTTCTATAAAATAATTAATACACATACTTATGTCACCGATGTCATATATACATACGTATTTTTTAGAATTTTATCTGTACGTTTGATCTCAGGAACGGCTTGACCGATTTTAATGCGGTTTTCACTTGTGTATTGTGGCAAGCTTTGAGTAACATTTAGTGTTTGTTTCATTCCAATAGTTTCATAAACAAAAAAGTTACGCGGTATTATAGAAATGCGAACGAAGTTGCGGGCATAGATAAGATATGTCTCTGTCCACTTTTGTCTCTTTCTCCGCTAACTTATTGTAAACGGATTTTGATATAGTTTTCACTAATGAAAAGAGCGATAAACGAGGAAGCTTTGTCAATACGGGTCGATAGTACGTTTTATATACGTATTTTAGACTATTATGGCTCCTCCGACTTATTAGAGTATAGTCTAAAAATAACAATTTTGACATATTGATTTGATTAAGATAACAAATTTTAATGAATAAGACAAAATACCGTCATATTTTAGTACTATTAGTAGCCATTAATTACTTTGTTGCGAATCTATACAAATAAGTTTAATGGATCAACAAAAACACGTGGAACGAATGAAATATTTCTATTGTTTAATGAATCTAGGTAAAAGCGGTAAAGCAATTTGTAATCCATTATTCCTATCTCTTAATCGACAAACAATTCGTGTAATGGAGTTCGGGTCGATCAGCATAATCAGTTAAAAAGTTCCTGCGTTGATATAAAAGCTAATGGAGGAGCGATAACAATAAAGATGCCAAGATAGAAATGGGAAACGAGAGAACTAGTCGAAACTATATTTAATTATAAACTACTATCTCTTGCCCACGACTTCGTCCGAGCGGAATGTAAGGTATCCTATGTCCTTTTCTGTATGCACGGTGATAAGTTGAGTCCATAGAGAACACATCGACTTTTATATAATACTAGCGGCCGCCCCGGCTTCGCCCGGGGTGCAATTTTTATATATATACACATTCCCCGTTTATCCCTCTTTCCATTAGTGAGAACATAACTAAAATCGGTCTACCCGTTCACCCGTGATGCCGTGACCAAGGGAAATGGGGATTCATTTTTATATATATAGACTAGCGTCCCGCCCCCGGCTTCGCCCGGGATGCAATTTTTATATATATAAACATTCCCCGTTTATCCCTCTTTCCATTAGCGAAAACCGAATTAAAATCGGTCTACCCGTTCACGCGTGATGCCGTGACCAAGGGAAATGGGGATTCATTTTTATATATAGAGATTAATGTTGAAAAATAATACACATAACGCCTGATAAAATATGCAAAGCCTAACATACTTTGACGCTTGACATTGTAATATACTTTTGCTAAGCGTTGGATCTTTATTTTTAGATAGCTCGTGTCCGCGTGGAATATTTAGGAAAGTCCACACTGAAATACTATCCTTACCAAGACTAATACAACATCTTTGATCCTAACGATTGATGAAAGAGTTTTTTTTTAAATCGCATGAGTAGTTTAGAAAATTACCTCCTACACACAAACAAACAAAAATGCACACTTTACCTTTTTAAAATATTAGTATAGATAAAAGACTATACAATTAGACACTAATCATCCGAGTTATGTCGGTGACTTTCACTTCTGATTCGATCTTGAAGAGAAACCCCGAGCATAGCACTCTACAAATCTCATTGATTGAAGGACGTTGAGCTTTTTCAAAAGAGGCATAGTTAAGACAACATTTCAGCGCCATATGTCATATGACCAGTATGTAAAACAAGCAGCAATTGTAAAACTGCTTAAAACAAGCAGTGATTTGTAGACAATAACGCCAGAACGCACAGTTCATGACTGAGCGACGCAGTTTTCTTGTAACTTTAAGAGTCAACATGAAATATTGTTTTGTTATGTGCCAGAGATCCTGGTCACGGGAGTCGCATATGACATATGAACCCGTTGGATGAGTGGTTAGGGTGTTTGTCTTACTTAACACGCTCTGTCTCAGAAGTCCCGAATTAGATTCCCGGCTGAGTCAATTATGGAAATGAACTTTTCCAAGTTAGCTCTGGTCTGGATCAGGTCACAATGCGTTCCTAATCCATTATTCTTAATCCTACTAAGGTCGGCGGTGACAGTGTAAGGAATAGCGATATGGGCACTGGCATTCCTTACACACTCACCGAAATACAAAAGAAACCATGCTTACGGAGGTCTTCTGTAAGGGGGTTCAGACTGTCGCTGTCGCCAGACAGGCTGCCCAAATGATTGACGACTGCTGACGAAGTGCTCAATGGCAGCGTGGCCTGCCATTACTTAACGTTTACTCTTAATGTTAATATTAAGTTAATGTGTTAGTTTTTAATGCAAAATGATCTAACAGCCCTCAATACAGTTTTCAAGAAAAATTCTAAAAAGAAATGGACTTGGATATCCCCAGATGGAAAATATAAGAATGAAATAGATTATATTATAACAAATAGAGTAAAATTATTCAACGACACACACGTTATTCAAAATTTAAATTTCAACACTAACCACCGTATGGTACGCTGTAGCTTAAAAATGCATTCACCAAAAAGATCAAGAAAAGCCTTAACCAAAACCACTAAACTGTCACTAGATCAAGTTACGAAAAAGTTCGCCTCTTCTGATATTAAGACTTTGCTAGATATGCTTCAATCCGACATAAGCGTATTAGATAAATATGATTACCTAGATAAGATATTAGCTAAAATGAATATTGCAAAGAGTAATAACAATGACAAAAATAAATTTAGTGAAAGAACTATAGAATTATTGGAAGAAAGAAAGATATTAATATTAGATAAAAGAAATAGTAAAGAAAATCAAAATAGAATATCCAAAATTAGCAAACAGATTCGTGAAAACATTAGAAAAGAGAGGAGAGTAATTCGGTTAGAAAAATTAGAGGATGAAATCCAAAAGACTGGGGGAATTAAAAAAGCTTATAAGGGATTAAAAGAATTTGGAAAAGAATGGATTTCGGGATTAATGTGCAAGCGCTCCAGTAAAGTGACAAAACGTACAGAAATTATGAAACTTGCTACAGATTACTACAGAACTCTGTATTCTAAAAAAGAAGCAGACCCCATAACAGATTCTAATATAAAGTTAATGGTTAGAGATGAAAAAATACCACCAATACTTACAATAGAAGTACAGAAAGCCATCAAATCACAAAAACTAGAAAGAGCTCCGGGGCCAGACAAAATTTGTAATGAGTTGATGAGAGGCACAGTCGAAGAACTAAGTCCAATTCTAACGAAGTTGTTCAATGAAATATTGTACACAGGGGCCATTCCAAGTCAGTGGGGTGAGTCACACATCATCCTCCTCCACAAGAAAGGAGCCAAAGATGACATTGCCAATTACAGACCAATAAGCCTTATATCAAACATCTATAAAGTCTTTGCAAAAGTGATTTCAGAAAGAATAGCAATACCATTAGAAGAAAATCAACCGACAGAGCAGGCAGGATTCAGGAAGAACTTCAGTACGATTGACCATATCCACACCATCAAACAAATTTTAGAAAAGTATAATGAATATCAGAAACCAATATATCTAGCCTTCATAGACTATTTCAAGGCATTCGACAGTCTAAATCACAAATATATCTGGTTAAGTCTGGGTCAACAAGGAGTGGAAAATACCTATATTGACTTAATTAAAACCATTTATAATAAGAGTAAAAGCTGTGTGAAACTGGAGTCGAAAGGTGATACATTTCCCATAAAAAGAGGTGTCAGACAGGGAGACCCATTATCTCCCAAGTTATTTAATGCTGTATTAGAGACTATTTTTAGAACATTAGACTGGGATGAGTATGGCTTAAATATCAATGGTGGACGCCTAAATAATTTGAGATTCGCTGATGACATAATCTTGATGGAAGAAGATCCTAAAAAACTACAAATAATGATACAGACCTTAGCTAATAAAAGCAAAGAAGTGGGACTCGAAATAAACACACATAAAACAAAAATAATGACTAACTCAATTGAAATAAATATAGAATTGGATTCAAACCAGTTAGAAAATGTACAAGAGTATGTTTATTTGGGCCAAATTATATCGCCTAGAGATCTGATGTCCAGAGAAATAAATAAAAGAATAGCTATTGGATGGAAGAGGTTTTGGTCCCTGAAAGAAATAATGAAAAGCAAAGAAGTAAGTATAAATATTAAAAGAAAAGCATTTGACATCTGCATCCTGCCTTGTTTAACATACGGCTGTGAGACATGGTCCTTAACCGAGATCCACAGAGAAAAATTGGCTAAGTGTCAACGGGCGATGGAGAGAAGTATGACGGAAATAAAACTAAAAGATAAAATAAGTAATAGAGATATAAGGAACAAAACTAAAGTAGTCGACATACTCACTCGTATTGACCATCAGAAGTGGGGCTGGGCAGGACATATGTTAAGATGCAAGACAAATAAATGGAGCAAGCAGGTTACGGTTTGGTATCCAAGAGATGGAGTTAGAAGACAGGGGCGTCCTATAAAAAGATGGGAAGATGAAATTCGTATGACCTTGGGGCCATATTGGACAAGAGTTGCACTAGATAGAAATCAATGGAGACAGTTGGAGGAGGCCTATGCCAAAAGGCACACCGAATTGAGGGACATTTTATAAAATAATTTGTAAAAAATCACTTGTAAACTTCGGAAATATATGGCTATTATTATTATATTATTAATGTGTTAGTTAAGTTATTATATTATCCTATTTTTGTAATTAGGTACTGTTGCTAAAGTAAATGAAAACTTTGATACACAATAGGGTCAGGGTCCTCGTCTATCTATAAACCACGGCGTTCTCTTTAGTAGAGGGTGTCGCCGGTCCCGTGTTAGTAATTTCCGGCGGATCTAGCTTTGGACATTAAATCGTCCTATCTTGGTCCTTCGAACCGGATACTAGGTAGTCTTGGCCATTTGAGAAACAAAACTAATATTTTACCTCTATTTAAAATACTTATTCAATACTTATGTATCCTATCTCATAAAGAACATATCATTAAGCTATATTTTTCAAGTTACAATAGTTTACAAAATTTGGAAATTTGGAAGATTTGGAAGACAAATACTTAGTTTAAAAAGAAAGCGGTAATCCTTACTTTTTATATTTAATAATTATTACAACACGATTATGGGTAAAATATGTATTATTTAAAATTTTATATTTTCATCATATTACTGAAGAAAATCAATAGCAAAACATATAATTAAATCGTAAACGAGCCGTGTCTGTACATTGAATATAAAAAAAACTGTTTGTACACATTGTGTTTTTGTTGCCGAGGTTAAAAAAAAAGAATAATCTCTGTTTGTACACGCTCATCTCAAAAACGGCTTAACCTATTTGAATGCGGTTTTCACTGATGTAGGTATTGTAGCTAGCTTCGCTTAACATCTGGTGTTTGTTTCATTCCAATCGGTTTATAAACAAAAAAGTTACGCGCTAATCTAGAATCGCGGTCACAGCTAGTATAAAATAAAAATATTAGGATAACATTACTTGTCTCTAATATTTGACAAGGGAATAATATAATTCAGTTACTTTTACTTTCTTGTATATGCTTCAGTTAGCTAATACCAATCACTCGAATTCAGGTATTTTTTTGTCATGCTTTATAATACTCGTGTCGTGACGTCTCTGAAGTATGACGAAGTAGTAAAAATAGGGCAATAAGGGTTTGTTACGTATTTGAAAATTGATTTAAAAATTTATTTTTTACTGCAAAGGTAAATACATATGTTTAATATCTTTTTCTCTAAGCGCAAGGGCTCTTGAGGCGGTTGCCCACATTGCCTAATGGATAATCCGGCTCTAGTTTACTGTATATTATTATTATATACATACATAATAACGACCCGGCTACACGAACCTTCCTTTTTTATCGCTCATTTCTTCAGTGAAAACAGTATCAAAATCAGGTGGGTGTTTTAGAAGAATTTAGCGGAGAACGACTTTATAATACTTATTACGTATAGATATCATCTAGATAGTAATTTTTATGCTTATCGTGCAAATCAATATTACACGTTTTGACATACAACACATTTTCAACTACTGAAGCTGTAAAGATGTTTTTCTCAAACATGCTCGGAAATGTAGGCATTCTTGTGCTAAAAACAAGCCACGAATGTTTCTTTCTCGGCCTAGGCCAAGAGTGTTGTATGAAAATTCATTCCTGGCTGCTGCTCAACCCGATGAAACCCGAAGTTTCAGGAGTCTTCACGAACGCGCCCGCCGCTGTCACAGGCGTAGTAGGCGGGGGCGTGCGCACGCTCTTTTCATGACTGGACTGTAAGGCTGTTTCCTTTGCACTCATTGAAAATAAAAAATAAAAAAGGCGGGAAAGCAGACTTTTTTCAGTACCTACCTAAATATTTATTGCTTTTAGTAAACATTTGCGTTTGTTTTATTCTAAATAAAACTGTGTATATGTAAATCAATTTTTTATTAATTTTTTCATATTATACTATTATTATTTTTTTAATTATCGCGTGTTTCATTATTTCCTCAAATTTATTGAGAAAAGCACTATACCAGCCTCGACCGGAATGAGGATTGCCGGACTCGGATCTTTATCAAGGCCTCGCCAAAGCTCGGCCTTGAAACCACTTCGTCCGGCAATCCTTCACTTCCTGGACTCTGCAGTAATGTACTTATTCCCTTTTTAAACTTTAATTTTAAAAAATAATTTTTAAATAACAAAAAAAGTACATTGCATGGCTCAGTTAATTTGACACAATGCTGGGCATCACACTTGGTCATTTCACAAAATGTGTAAAGAAAGCTCACAAGCCGAAAGCCGAGTAGGTAAACGCAGCCCTTGCGAATAAAATGGGAGGCGTCCGGGATATAACTAAGGATTAAAGCAACGTTTCGCCCATTACCTGATTTGGCGGCCCTTTGTTTCTTCCCGTTTAACATTCCCTTTGGTTCCGTGTAATTACTTTGTACATAATCGGGAGAGAAGGGAATCTCTGCTAACAATGGAAAACAACTATCTGTACTGATAACACTTGAATTAGTATCCTGTTGTTTTACTCTTTGTTACTCATAGACATGAATCTCTTAGGTTTGTTTATAAGTATATCTGACATTTTGTTATTGATTTACAAAAATCGGATAAATAACTAGCTCCCCCGCCCCCGGTTTCGCACGGACTTTCGTAGCTGTTGCTTACATTATAAAATAAATCTATAATTCAAATTTCAGCTTTCTAGGCTTAGTCGTTTTAGCTATGCGTTGATAGTCAGTCAAGACAAACTATTTTATAAGAATAGATTTATTGAAAGGCTGTGAAGATGTTTGCATGCTTATAACTCAATCACGCATAAACCGCTGAATTTTGAAATCTTTTAGTGCAACTTGGCATACTGATAAATCTATGCCTCCGATTAAAAATGAAAGAAAACTCTATACCTCGATAATAAGTTCCCATGGGACAACATTTCATGCTTCCGAAGTAAATGGCGCCTTGCATATATATAGAACTAGCTGAACTCGGCCACGTTTCGCTGCGGCCCATACGCGGCGGCGGCGCGGCGTGCGCATGGGGCTAATGGGGCGCGCGGTACTGGACAATGCTTATATATATAATACTATTTATCGTAGCGTGATGTAGCCTTCCTCGATAAATAGACTATTCAAAACAAAAAGAATTTTTCAATTCGAACCAGTAGTTCCTGAGATTAGCGCGTTAAAACAAACAAACAAACAAACTCTTCAGCTTTATAATATTAGTATAGATTAAGTTTTGCGTCGTTGAACTAGATGGCGTAATGCAGGGTCAGTGTGAAATATTTCTGAAAAGCTTTGGCGATTATTTCATCATAAACAAGCCTACAAATAAAATATAATCATATGAATATAACAAATAAAATAGGAACACAGTTTACGAGAAAAACATTTTTTTATAAAATTCTCACTCAATAAATGCCAATCTTCTGCTACGCTCTACGCACCCACTGAACGTTTTCTCGGTGAATTACCTTAAACAAAATAAAGCTAATTTAAAACAATTCACAAACAAAAACACCTGTAATTGTAAACTGGCAAAGTTTACGGTCGCAAACGACTTGTGCGACGCTGAGAGCTCGAGCACCCTATTTTATAGGCGGCGTCTACAGGACATCGTTTTTGAACCCGAATTTCATTGATTCGTTACCGCCACACGAGTCACAGAATTATTATTACTGCTAGTGGAAAGAGTATATACATATTACGTATTTAGTGTTAAATGTGCGTGCGTGTGTCAAACACGCGTATAATGTTAATTTTAATTGATTTAATGTAGGTATTTGTAATGCATATTATATGATAACTCCATATAAACTTTATGTTTAGCTTTCGTTCGTACTCCTCCGTTCGCGCAATTTTCTTAAAAAGGGATCCAAAGTTTTCGTTTCACGTACCTATTAAAATATATATGGACCTGCGCCTGCGACTTCGTATACGTTGAAAAATTAAAACATATGAGTTATAACACCTGACATTGCTGCGACGACCGTGGCACCGCCACTGCGACAACAGTGGCGCTGATTTTTTTATATTTCAGACAATCTCTGGAGAACCTAACATTTTTTCAAGATAAAAAGTATGAGGTAATAAACTATCTGTGTATCAAATTTCATCGAAACGGGTTCAGCCGTTTTTGCGTTATTGAGGAACAAACATCCATAAATACTTTCGCATTTATAATATTATTAGAATTAGAATAATACGAGTACTAGACCGACTATGGTGTGAGCTTTTTACGAGCGTGGATATTATATTCAAGATCACTTTGTTTAGGACGGGGCTTGTATTCCATTTTCAACTCACCTATTTCCATCTGAGCTGTATTAGAGCTATTAAATCCCAGTGTAATTCCAGGTAGTTAGTTGAAACGCCCACAAATATTATAAATATGTATATTAAAAAAATGGTTTTAAAATTGAACAATATGTTTCAATTTTAAAACCATTTTTTTGAGCATATTATGATTTTATATTTGATTTATATACAGTAAGTGCCTATATCTTTATAAGGCACATCAAGAAAGACATAAGAAGTAGTTTTTTACAAATTTAGCGACGTATATTTACAATTTACAAAAATATAAGTAATCTGAGTAAAGTAGAAAATCTTAATTTGGTTTCTTTAAGATATAACTAAAATATCTTATAATATCCCCTTCAAAATACATACTTCACGATTAGCAAACGCATAACATACATGATTTGAATTAAATTCTCATTATTTCTTAAATGAAACTAAGTAGAACTAATTTGAACTAAATGAAACTAATTTGTTTGATCTTCCGTTACACCTGTTGTCATTTAAAAAAAAATAACTAAAACAAAAGTGAGACAATGTTTGATGATTTTTTTTGTAATATATAAACACAAAAAGTTATAAGAAGGTTAAATGCAGGCGCCTTCAAGTGTGAATGTCTCACACCACTAATGTGACAAAACTTTTGCCCAAGCAAAAGGTTCCAAAAGTAATTTTAGTGCACAGTGGCACGATTTTATCGACCACATGAAGAGTTTTGCTTTTCCATAATTTTGCTGATCATATGAAGGAGGTAATTATATGTACAATATATACAAGTACATGTATAATGTATACGGTCCATTTTTGTAACCATTTTTCATAACCAACTATGCATTTTTTTTAAATATTATTTCATTGCAGATACGAAATCGTAATCTACGGTAAAAGCTTCGTGAGTGTATGAACAACTTCGAAAGGCATGTTTAGTACTGATAATCAGCATCCATTTTCCTCTACCTTACACTAAGAAGAAGTCTCTATCCATATGCGAGACGTAATACATGTAAAATTATAAAGGTCGATATAGATAAAAATGTCCCATGTGACCAGCCCCTAAGCCGAATTCCTCTCTAATGGCAGTTGGTTGTTTAACTGTGACAAAGGACCTCAACTTTAAATATTTTATTTTATTTCGCCTAATGCGCCCCCCGGCCATTCGCCGGAATCCCTCCTTTATGGCGTCTAATGGTCCTCATTTTAATATTAAGTTTGTTTCATGTTGTTTGTGGGTTTATTACTGAGTGGACATCCTTCGGTTTTTGGTTTACATAGGGACCTTTTACCGGATACTTTACATAAAAAAAACCAACAGAAATATTTTTAGGACTCGTGCACGTTTGAAGACAGATCAAATGGTAGCAGTAACCACCATTTGGTTGTGCCAGCAACTTTTCGCGTAAAATAAAATAATTAAAAAAAACTGTGTTATCAGCATGATGTTTTTAAGTCAAATTTAAATTCTATTGGTAATATAGACATAGAAATGCTTCCTAGAAACACTAATACTAATGCTAAAACACACTTCCTGTACGATAACTAGAATCCTTGAATTTTATGTATATAAAAATATTCTAAATTTACACCGAAAGTAATATAAAGGTTGATTAATGGTTGCGAATTCTCTTTCGGCGAATTAAATAGCATAAAACGGAATGGCGCGTATGAAATATTTACATTTAATTTCAATTTAACATCAAAGAAAATTAAATAATATTCTGTACACGTATGGAAGATATTTCTTTTAACAAATTACATTAATATGTGTTTTGTTAAATGAAAATCCTGTTAATACGTCCTTTTATATTAATTTAGTAGTCAAAGTTTTTTTTATTGGATACGAAGCTCGTAGACATGAGGAAGGTCTACGTCGCGTCGTCGTAGGGTTAGAAGCATCTTCGTAGCAATTAGAAATTTTAGGCCGAGTAGGTAAACGCAACCCTGTGTTGTGTTATGAGGCCTGTGTTATGAATTCCAAATTATGACCCGATGAATAGTAATTGAATAGCTAATACGTTTAAGTAATAAACGGAACCGTTTCATTTGCGGAACACTAGGCGTGGGCGGGGGTTTCATCCCTTCGTGGTCGATGTTCCTCGATCACGCACGAAGCGTTTCAGTTCCACCTTTCTTGTTCGGACTGCCAAGGAGTGGAACTCATTGCCTGCGTCTGTGTTCCCACAGGACTACGACCTCGGGGTCTTCAAAAACAGGGTAAATGGGCATCTACTGGGTAAGCGTGGTCCACCTTCGGCCGCATCTGTATCTCACATCAGGTGAGATAGTGGTCAAGCGCTACCTTGAATTAATAAGAAATAAATAAATACATGAATTAATGAGTATTATTATAAAATATTTTAATATTATAATATCAGCGACAGTCTCATAACCATCTGCCAAAGTTCTTGCAAAATTAGGATCCGGCAATTCTTTTGTTATTGGCTAGTTTATTGTTCGCTTATTGTCATAATATAAATTTATATTACAATATTTGCAATAAATTACTTTGCCTAGCTATTTTGGAGCCCATTTCCATATTTTTGACAAAATAATTTGGAAATTTTCTGACAAATACACATAATGTCTTTACAAGCAATGTAAGGGAAGAATGTGGATATTTTAAACAGCGGTACACAACTCACTCAAAATATTTCTGTGATGCAAATTTTTTGGGCCCTAAACGCTCTTATTGTCTCAACTGAGTTACTCCATACCAATAAACCGTATGTCAAAACCGAAGAAATGTAATCACGATAAGCATTGATTGCTGCTTCTTTCGACACAGTCAATAACCGACGTAATGCGTACACAAATCTGTCTATCACAGACAACACTGACATGAGAATTCCAATTACAATTTTTAAGTTTTAACTTCATGTATAATTTTACCTTTGCCTGTAACTTGAAGAGGTGTAAATTTCGTTTTATAAGTCTTACTTTTATCGAAGTAAGACTTTTATTACGAACTGCAATGTCTTACTTTTATCATTCACGTTAAATATATTTTTTTAAGCTATAAAACTTGGTTTCATGAGTATTACAATGTATAGGTACATTTATAAAAATATTTTTACTTATTATTTTATATAATATTCACTTGAAGTTATTACAAGGACGGTTATGTTTTCAAGGCTGAAGTTTGTTATTTATATACTTAGTTTGAACGCAAGGAGTTATAAATTTTTACGACACACAGAGTTTATAGTTTTTAAAAATTGTAATTCGTACCTAATTCATATTAGGACCTATGTTTAAACGTAAGTAATCCTGTTAATGATTGCATGAGGGTGTTTTAATATTTTAACCTTGTTTTAACGTTAAATGATGGGCGCATAGAGTGAAATTCTCAATTCACTTAATTAAATTTATATATGTATGAAATATATAGTTATCATAATTATCGTTAAAAGTACAAATAATTTAAGATTACTAATGAAATCATGTCAAATATTTCACTAAGAAACACTAAGAGCGTAAGGTGTATTTTTCCCTACAAATCTGTCAAATAGTGATAACACTGCTTTTTTTTTGAACTTTTTGACAGTATAACTTAAGAATTATTGCACTTTTTATATTTCAAGTATTACTAGATTGACGATTTTACCAAATAATTTATATTCGAGGGCCAAATGTTCGTTTGGTTGTGTTGAAACAAAAACAAATTGATCAAAATAAATACTATTAATAAAGTGTAGTTGTTTTTGATGAACATTTTCATATAAAGTTTAAAGAGTTTCTAGCGTCTGCTTTTATAAGGAAAATCCGCCATTTTAAATTTCATAGGAGAGATGCCGAACACTCAATCGCCGTGTCATTCAAGTTCCTGCAAAAATTCAATGTGAAATTTTCCAAACGTTGGAAGGGTGCGTTTCATATTGGCTTGCTTAGGTTGACATCGTGCATATTCCACTTGTCCACAGTTGAATGAACACGTTCACTGTGAAAGCAATGAATGGTGTTATAACAGAAAAAAATGTAGGTATGGTATTCATATGGTACAAATATGACACGACTATGGCTAACGCATGCATAATACAATTTTTACAAGATGGCGCTTTAAGAAACAGTTATAAAAAACTTTTCTTTATAAAATAAACTATATAGGCGATCTAATCAGGAATGAGGAGACTCATAGACGAATGAGGATTATCGACATAACACGGCAGATTAGTGGATTGAAGTGGCAGTGAGCAGGACACATGGTACAGAGAGCCCACGGCCGCTGGGACGGAAAGTTCTTTCTTGAGTGGAGACAACGGACCGGCAAGTGTAACGTAGGACGTCAACCCACAAAGAGGACAGACGACCTGATAGAGGCCGCGGGTCGACGGTGGATCCAGTCTGCTTCTGATTTGTCCTTTTAGAAAATTAGGGAGGTCTTTGTCCAGCAGTGCATGACTTGCGACTGGCACGATGACGATGATGAGGTAGAATTTTAAAGCACAACCTTATTTAAATACATTTAAGAGCGCGTATAAATAGAAATAGCTATTTTAACGCAAGAATATTCCTAGATTTGAATTTTATCGAAGTATACAAAGTCCAAATAAGAAAATATTTATATATAGATTAACACATTATAAATAAAAGTGAAATATGAGAGATAATATTATACAATGAAATTGTCTCGATAGAAAAAAATCACCAAATTACCTCTAATTTTTATCGTTTTTTGTTTAATTTTTAAAATGACACATAATTACAAACATGAAAAATTATCAGTAATCTCACTTCAAAGATTATCTAGACCTTTGTTGGTATTTTTTCATTTGACATAATTTAAGAGTAATTAATATTTAATACTTTTGGCACTTATAACATTTTTATTCCGCGAAATGCACCATCTTCTGTCTCATGTCATGCATACTTCAATGTGCATTGTTTTGTTTCACATGGTCAGTCACAATCGCTCCACTGAGACGAGAAGACTATGTTTCTGTACGCAAGAATATTTAGACGTAATTTTTTTAATAATACTTGTTTATTATAAGTTTGTTGTGTATAGACTGTTTATAAATTGTTTCATATAATTTCAACAAGATTGTGTATTATTTTAACAGGATCATGTTGTGTTGGTATCGTGTCCATTCAATTATTGTGCCACGCGGGTGAAATTAGATATTTTTTTTTGCTTTAAATTAATTCAAATCGTCGTTTGCGAGATACGCGAAATAAATTTATGCATATACACGAATTGCTCGTTTGAAGATACATATAAAAAACAAACTACAAATTCACTTTGCATAGAGCGCACAGACAGACATAATCAAATGTGGTCCATTTAGTGTGTGCAGTTCATTCTACGATTGGCAGAGATTAACGTCAACAGCATTTCACTCTTTATTACAATAGTTTTGTTGTACGAGGCGAGCGTTTTTAAAGTAAAAGCAACAAAAACCTGTACAACGTGAAAATTGCAACTGCTGTTAATGTTTTTCCGATGCAACGTCACGTCTGCTTGCAAGTGCTCTCTTAATGGACCGAACACAACGCAACACAAACAAAACACACACAAAGGTATGCTGCATGCAATTTGCATCTTTTTACAATATTCACTTACAAACTATTCGAAATTTTCACACTAGCTGGGAATAGCCATGTTCTTTTAATACAGCATTTTAAGCGCTGACTTAGTTTGGCTGCGTCAATTATTCCACTATAGTATACTTTCTATTTTAATTTCATTTATTGTGAAGCACACCCAAATGTCGATTTCTTTTTGATTAATATTTTATAACAATACGTCCATGGCTTTAATAAACTTAAATTGTGATAAATTCTAGAGAGTCGACATGATTTTTGTGAATATTTTTATATATATTCATATACTTTTTTCTACTGCTTCAGGAGATTCAAGAAAATTACATCATCATCATTATCATGAACATCACTAGCAGTCAGGTGTTCACTGCAAGATATAGACCTCCCCCACAAACCGCTAAAGCAAACGGCTAGCCGCATCCACTGTTTTCCCATCGGTTCTGCGAGCCATGCGACCTGCCCACTGCCGTCACCTCAACTTGCTAATTCTAAGACCATTTTTGGTGATTTTAGTTCTCCTATAGATTTTCTCTTTAGAAATTCTGAAATTCTTAAGATTTTAGTCATAGTATATATCGGATGCCCCTATTTTGGATGTTCAGCAAAATATATTAAGTATCGTAAAACTCTCGTTGCTTAGCCTTAAAATCTTATAAATCTTCATTTGAAAATCAAATAGGGTTTGTTTTGTCTCCATGCAGGAAACAAAAGCTAACCAAACGGCAGAATTACGCGTAATAAAAGACGGCTTAAAAAATAATATTCCATTCATGTCCCGCGGAACGCTTAACGTGGGGTACTTAGTGGATTCGCGACTTGAATGAACGCTGCGCAATGGAGTGGTCTTATTACGAATTGAAAGAGATCCTACGTGCTATATACATATAATATGGAAATAATTATGTTGAGTTTTTATGGAACAGGGCACAAAAGAGTTTCTATTTAAGAATTTGCAGCGCCATTAAAAAAAATGAGCATCTTTTTTTAATTACTCTAGAAACTTGTGGGCTTTAAATAAATTCATAAGTTCTTATTATATGTAGTTGACTATGGCCTAGTGTACAGTGCTCCGGTATGACGTAGCACTGACACTCATCTGTGTTGGATTACAATCAGATAAAGCAATAAAATACTATGAGAAGCCAGAGACTCCCTTATCTCTGACCTCTGGTAAGGGTAGTATGTAATTCTCCTAATTTCCTGCCTTGAATTTTTATAGAGAAATTTTGGAATCGACAATTCCGATCACACATATTATAGAGCTCTAAAATTGTTACATGGGAATTTTTACTTTTTGTGTTAAGGTCGGTAGGCAGGTAAGGTACACTTGGTGGTAGATAGTTAGCGTTGTCTATAAACATAAGCATCACTAACATGGAACCGGATCAAACGGGAAACCGGATCAAAGACGACGGATCGAACGGGAAGGACTCGGAACTGCCAACGTCAATGGAATAGACGAATAGGAATAGTAAACTAAATATTTATTGAAAGTTGCAAAATATCCACAAAGATAATAAAAATGATAATTTTAGGAACAATGAAAATATTTATTTTTGTAATTCCCAAAATGTCCCAAATTGGACATGAACAGGCATAATTATGACCTCCAGAAGGAACCAGTTTAATGCGAAACGCAGTGTACCATGTAAATGAGTAATGCAATATATACAATCAATATAGTATTACGAAAGTAAAAAGGACCTGACCAAATGTACCTGGCGTGCCTAAAGATTATTTGTTAAAAAAAAATCACCAAATACATTATTTATTTAGCGAAGTGTAGATGTAGATTAATCGAATTATATAAAATAAAAACATGTAAAAAAAAATTCATCGCTTCAGCTTGATTTCGAGCATGCAAGTTGAACTTTTTATTTCTGGAAACCAACATCCCGAAGTGAATAATTCAATTGTGAAATGAAATTTCACAAATTGTTTTAAATTTTAATAATTAAAGTGTAATTATTTTAATTTTTTTTATTAACTTCAATTTTTTGTTTTGTTTTGGACGTTATTTTTTCAGTATAGTCATAATGAAATAACTCTTTTGAACGTGGAGCGATTAATTAAAATAACTATAAAAGATGCATTAGTTCGTTCAATCAATCCTATTCTATTGAATTATTAGATTTCAATGTGCCTTTCAAACTATCCGACATCTCTCTTCTTTATTCCTGTCTGAAAAAATAACATTTCCAGAAATAATCCACCTCTTAAGAGCTGTCGAACTTATAACTTCAAGCAAAAAAATACGATGAATTTCCTAATATTTTTAATTCATTGCTGGGCGTAGTCAGAAATAATGTAGTAATTATTTGTATTTACAATTATATATGGAAAGAGCAGAACGGAGTAATAAAGAACTGTGTTATAGAAATGTAATAAAATATGCCTTGCTCACTGTAAAATGTATATGTAATGATTTTTTTTAAAGATAAGGTCATGTCAGGTTTTGAAAATAGAAGAGAACATGTGTTTCGTGCTTTGATGATAGATGAAGGGATGTCAGAGCCTATCCCATCTGCACATTTGGCTACTCCTTTATCCTACCAGTATAAAATAAATAAAATAAAATAAAATAAATCTTTATTTGCGCGAACACATGTTTACAGGATTTTAATTTGTATACAGCAGTTACAGTACAAAGTATGTTCTACCCGCCAAGGGCATGCAAATATTTGTGTTTAATTATTGTTGGTAAACTAATATATTAATAAAGGAATTAATGTTTCTTATTATAAAATTCTTTAACATCATAATAACAACAATCTAATAACCATTTTGTTAATGTTCTTGCAAATTTAGGATCCGGCAATTCTTTTATATTATTAGGTAGTTTATTGTATGTTTTAATTGCCATAACATAAACATTTCTATTAAATAGTTCTAATCTACATTTACATACAATAGGCAGTGCAGCTTGCATGCTGGTTGTTTTTATACGCAGCGGTCAAGTTAGACATAAATAAACATTTATATTTCCATACTAATATCATAAATTTGAAAGTAACTCTGTCTCTCTGTCTGTTATCTTTTCATTACTTGACTGCACATGGGTGCAGTCATTTGAGCAGCCTCTCTGGCACCAGTGATCATCCTTCACGTGCCTTCACGTGAAAATGTGTGCTGTTGTGTTTAGGTGAATGAGTAAGGGATGTGAGAACCCATTTTTCTTTCCCTTCCTAATCCTTAGGAGTTTATCAGCACACTTGCGGAACCCGTGGCGTTGCTTGTGTTATAGGTGACGGTAACCATCTACCATAGGGCGCCAGCATGTCTGGACTACCTTTACATAAATAAAAGCATCTTATATTCAATGGTGAACTATCAGGAGTCCCCATTGTTATTACCCCAATAACAATAGGTGGCATCAAATCAAACCTTCAAATGAAAATTCTACTGAAACTACCATTAAAAGTTAATCGAATTCGTTTTTTTTTTAAAAAAAAAGAAGTTTTGTTTGCAATTCAGTTCACGTTCACTTCCTTAACAATTAGGCAACTTGTCTTAACAAGTGCAATTCAAACTTTTGTTGGCTCCCCTTCTCTGTATACACTTCAACTGTTTTACTGATACCATCGCATCGTCTTATTTCTTCTATTTCTTTTAATTATTTTTTTATCTTACTCCTTTTATTACAAAAGATGTTAATATAAAACAAATTAATACAGTAAATAATAACATATAACAAATGATTTATGCTTTAAATACCAGCCTATACTTACCAATAAAACCGCCAAGGAAACTCAGTCAGTTTTATCTGTTATGTTTTTAGAGCTAAACCGATTTGGATGAAACTTGATTCAAAGATGCGTGAACACGCAGGCGAGGCAGAAACATGTAGTAAAAAAAAGACGGCCCGGTAGTGGTGGCAGGGCACACTGCGTTTCGCAGTCATTTGGGCAGCCCGTCTGGCGGCAGTAACCACCCACTTACAGAAGACCACCGTGCAATAACTTCACATGTGCTGTTGTGTTTCGGTGAGTGAGTAAGGGATGCCAGATCCTAATCCCTTATCCTTAATCCTAATGTAGTCGGCAGCGCACTTGCAGCAGCTGTGGCGTTACTTGTGTTACAGGCGACGGTAGCCACCTACTATCAAGTGAACCGTCAGCCTGTCTGCCGATCTTAAATTTAATAAAAATCTTGCACAAAATGATACTTTTAAAACAGAGATTCAATATGATTTGAAATTTGAACGTCCTACTAAATAAAATATGTTCTCTTTGAAAATATATATAATACTAGCGACCCGCCCCCGGCTTCGCCCGGGATGCAATTTTTATATAAGAACATTTCCCGTTTATCCCTCTTTCCATTAGTGAAAACCGAATTAAAATCGGTTTACCCGTTCACGCGTGATGCCGTGACCAAGGGAAATGGGGATTCATTTTTACATATATAAGATTTTTGAGCACCAGCAAATTAGATGAGATTGGACGAATGTCAATACAAACGTAGAAGTGAAATTATTAAGGTCATTGTTGTGGGTAATCTCCTTAAGCAAAAGCTAAGTTTGTATGGTATGAGAGTACGAGCACATGCCTGTTTTATGAAATTGTTTTAAAGAACGCACCATCTCATATTAAATTTTCTCTAAGAATATTTAGAAACTCCTTTGTATTTGCATACTTTGAACATACAGCGAGGAATATTTTATAACTTTTGATGAGATACTGAACAATATTGATAAACGATACCATTTTCATGATTAATAGAGGCTTGCCAATATTAGTCTTGATAACCTACCTATGGTTGGTTCCTATAGTATATAGGTTGGTGCTTAGTTTGGGTCTGACGACCTGTTTTGTAAATCCTATCTTATAGTAATGTAAAAAAGCTGAATAGTTATAGCAAAAACTTCTTTTTGCAATTTATAGCCCAATTCTTAACGAATGTTTAACACTAGAAACGTTAGGAGCAGAAATGAAATGGTAGCTACCGTACCGAGTGAAGGTGTGCAAATAAATATATAGTTAACTCAAAAAAGCTGTTTATCAGCGTGGTTTTTTTTGACCACTATCGCTGGATTCACGACGGAGAGGATGAATGGGAGCCAGCGGCAGCCGTCACAGCCAAAGCTTCAGAATTTCGACGAATTTGACTTAGAGTAATTATGTCACATTTTATTTTCCGAAATTCATTTAGAATGGATCAATTGAATACATTGCGTTACGCAGGTCAAGCGGAATAATCTTGGTATCTAGAAATTCTCAGCATCCACCATGTAGTATACCACGTCATGTTCTTCGTTATAGAAACGTTATATTAATATTTATAATCTTCGTAAGTGACAGCAATTTGGTTTTATGGAATAAAAATATTTCCACATTAACTTATGTTGATGTGTGTTTGTTTATTAAGAAAAAATAATAACATATATAAAGATATTCTTGTTAATTATGTACTACTACGCGGCTTTTGACGGCGAATTTGTTCGCGCCTCCTTTTCTTAGGCGTTAAAACATTTGGATCGGAGCTGTTGCCACGGCAGAACCCGGTCCACTTCGCTCAAGGGCAAGGGGACACCGAGGAGTTTTAGTGGGTATTCCCAGTATCGCTATTATCAGGTGCTGGGCGACCCCCACATACCCCTATCGCCTGCCAAGCGGTAGGGTATCCGTAAACGGATTTCTCCTCGTAAAAAAAAAAAAAAGGCGTTAAAACATTTATTCAATCATTATTATCGCTCATATACTTATTTCAGGCGTTGGGAATTTTTTACTTTCATTTTTAGAGGATCTCTCGGGAACAAAGCTTTTTTTTTTTTATGAAAGTTATGACCTTTTAATCCTTCCGTGATGACCTCCTCCTCCTTTTTTCCTATACCTTTTTTAAAACAAACTAACTTTCGCATTTAGAATATCAATTAGGATTGACTAATGTCGTTTATGTTAACGGCGTGACTTTTCAGACTACAACCGGAAGCACGAGTGAGTGAGTCTACGAAGTACAAGAACCATCAAGAGCGAGCGATGTGGATTTTGAAGATGTACATGAGATGAGATAAGAGTTACTGTTATTTCTTTTTTCTCTGTGTCTGTTAAATGTATGTTTTATAAGTTACAAATAAATTGATTGATTGATTGAAAAAAACTTCCGCGGTTGAGAGCGTTTCCTATTGTTTAAGAAATTTACAGAGCTCGCATTAGACGGTACTGCAAGCACGGAAAACAGCTCATCAAGTGCCGCAGACACAATTTAATATGGGAGTCATAACGCGATGCTACAGATACAATGCTTGATTCGCCGCCGCTGTTCACAGGCGGGAGAAGATTAACCGCCGCGTTCAAACCGCAGCTCATAAACGCTCGTTCATACTTCAAGAATGCGGTATCCCGCAATACTCTGTGTTTGTTTTACTCAATATTCGTTCTACCCAAACTCTGAATTCTTTTTTTTTTTAATTTTATAATTATTTCATTAAAATAAAGAGTAGTCAGTTTGACCAAGCGGTTAAGACCCAACTTTGGAAATGACCTAATCGTAGTTGGTGGATCTGGCAAGCAGTGGCAGAACAGAATGCGTAACGCATTCATTTGAGGTTGTCACTATTTATCATTTAGAAGCGGGGGCGGGTGAAACCGCAGGATACAGCTTGTTAATGTATATTGAAGTCAGAGAGAAAAGGAGATACTCATAGCAACCGCTGAGAAGGATTCATTATTTTCATTATTGAAGCACCATCTCTATTTTTTCATCATATTGGTAAGGCTTTAGGGAATTTATATAAAATAGTACATTAATATCTCTGTAAATAAATACAGTGAATACATTATTATGTATTATGATTACCATAGATAATAAAAGATCAATACACATTTCTTCGAAAGATCCCAATATCTCTTAGCATAATTTTGTCTGTTTTTATTTAACACGATTCTCGGTAAATGTAGACGAGGCTTCCTTGCTTTTAAAACGTCAGAATATGTTAGGGAAATACACAGACAAATTTTCTTTTTACACCGTTAGAAGGAAAATTATAATGAGCTAAATATAATGAGTTTTATAGTCGTTTTTTTTTCGAAATTTTTAATGTTGTATCGTTTAAGGTATTTCTTTTTTTATGTAAAAATCAGCTGAACGGCTGACGGTTCACTTGACGGACGGGCACCTTTAAATTTTAGCCTTTTAGTTAGTAGTTCAGTTCCCTACTAATGCTAACACTTTTTTTATATAAAGTAGGCTGACGAGAGGCTGACGTTCCAATTGGATAGGTGCCTTGCATCTTCTATTTACACAAAGCAACGCCGTAAGGATTTATAGGGTAAAGAACAAGAGATAAGGATAGGATCGACATGTCCCATTCACACATCGAAACAACAGGAAACGTTGTTTCGGTTGTATTCAATAGAAGAGGCCTACGGGTTCCCAAGTTTCTGTGAATGTTTTATGGGAGAGTTTATAAAATGTTAAAATTAAAGTATTATAAAAACAGAGAGAGAGAGAGAGAGAGAGAGACAGCGGTTTTGTGAGTTTATTCTAGGTGGACATACCTGGGTTAAATGTTATGTATACTAACTGTATATACCCCAGTTGATCTCAGTTTTTTTGTCTGTGTGTCTGTTTTTGTACGCTAATTTCAGAAACGGCTTAACCAATTTGAATGCGGTTTTCACTGATATATTGTAGCAAGCTTCCTATAACATTTTTTATGTTTTTATGTTAGCAAGCTTCCTATAACAACATATGTTCGTTTCATTCCAATCAGTTTACAAACAAAAAAGTTACGCGCTATACCGAACTACGCGTACGAAGTTGCGGGCTCAGCTAGTAAATAACATAAAGTTGCTATCCGCCTCTGTGTGTTTCTACGCTAACTATCCATATCGATTCGGTTTTCACTATTGGAAAGAGCGATAAACGATGACGGTTTGTTTATATAAAATTTTCAGAAAAAAAAAATTGCATCTTCGCGAAGCCAGGTGGGGTTTCTAGCTAGTGTTTTATAAAATACTCCATTTTTCTTCTACAAACTGTAGTTGGACAAGGACACGTAATGGTTATGTCCATACAACATTATGTTCGTAGCAACGAACGTTTGGGTCGCGCGAAGGACAAAAGGCCTTGATATCTTCTAGTAATTTACCGCACTTATAAAATATTCAACGGAGGTTAACTCGAAGGAGGATGGACGAAATTCTTGTAAGAAATTATCTTTATTTTGTGGTTACAAAATTAAGCCAACTGAAGAAAGAGTTCTAAAGTAATGTTTTATGTATGAATTTGTGTATATGGAAAGAATTATGTTTAAATTGTCCTATGACATATTCTGTGTGTTAAATTAAAGCTATATGTACAATTTTTTTATCATATTTCAATAACGCAAATTATTGACCACCATTGTCTGTATTATGAGGAACATTAAGAATTTAAAAAATACTAAAATGTTTATTTTTTGCTAGTTTTGAATGAAAATATACATATATGTAGTTTATATATGAAACTATTCGTTAAACTACACATTAGAGCAAAGTTGGCAAAGTGGAGTATAGCATGCTAAGCTAAAATTGTCTTCATAAGTTGAATGAACACTATGACAAATGAGAATAAAATTATTTGTATAGAGTAAATTTTGAAAACGGTCATGATTTAAATTCTTTTGTTTCCAAGGCAGTTATAGTTATAAAGGTAGCATTATTTAACAGCTGAGAGCATTATAGACGCGCAGAAATACGTATAGGTATACTATTGTATACCTAGGGGTAAGTACAGAAATACTAGTTCTAGTCCGCGACTTCATCCGTGCTCATTTTTCTTAGGTCTTAAAACATTTATTCTATCTTTTTTGTAAGGCGTTGAATTACCCTTCTTCTATATATCCCTGAGGACGTGTACGCAAAATTTCATGATGATCGATTGGGTAGTTAAACCGTGAAAATTTAACAAACATTCAGACAAACAATATTCGCATTTAAGTTAGTATTGTTACTTAATATACAATTATTTACAACAATTTTTCAATTTGTATTTCTGTGTCTTCAATTTATAACGCTGTGATGATATATTTCAAGTTAGATCATTAGGTAATTCCCCTTGGCTTGTGCTTCAAAAACGTGCCACCATCAAAGACCATCAACCTATCCGCCGTCCTTTGTCGTAAAAAATAAAGTTGCCAATATTATTTAAAATTTCAAATGAAAAATAATCTGATATCTCAGTTGAACATGCCCGTATTGCACGCGATTACATAATTGATTTAACAGAAATACCGGCATGTTCCATTTGACTTCATCATTGATTGAACACCGAATAACGTTACCGCTTAAATGTTACAAATATTTATATACACTAGGTTCACCGTTGGATTTTAAATCTTACCGACTTCAATATAAAGTGAGCTCTCCTGTAAAAGCATTTACTTGTCCACATACAACTTGTTTAATTTAGACTCGGGAACACCTTTGTGCTGAAAATGAAATAAAAAAGTTTCGCCTCGCTTTTCGCAATATCAAGCGGGAAGAGATGTTAAGGAATTTTTGAGTTTCAGAGCGTTAAATTTGATGTAGTTTTATTGGAGTAGGCAAGTTAGCTAAGTGGTAAGTCAAGGTAATGTCCTTGTCCAATCAGTGGTTACTTTTGGTGGTCAGTGAGTTTTTATTTTTTATTTTTATATTATAAAGGGTATCAGGCAGGATTACGCTCCATTTGATGGTAGGTGGCTACCGTCGCCCATTAACACAAGCAACACCAGGGGAGGTACAAAAGCGCTGCCGACCCTGCAGGTGGCCAGGTGTAAACAGTCAAACGGAGATTAGCTAATCAGCTGCAGCAAGGAACCAGAGGAATGTCAGAATATATTATAATAAACAGCTATTAAATTATAGTTTTAAGGTTTATGGAATACGATTGTATAATCTATAACGCATAGCCAAAACTACTAAGTCTAGAAAGCTTGAAATTTGGAATATAATTTATTTTATAACGTCAGGAAGGGCTACGAACCTAACTAGCGGTAGGTTAGGTATAATAATCATAAATAAAGTTTTTTTTTTATTCAAATAATGTTAAATTAATTAATAGTTCGCGGTGGTATGTGCTGTCTCACTCACACCATATACCTTTCCATATTTCTGTCACTACCGCAAGCCGTGCGACCGGCCATTTTATGAAACCGCAGTCAGTCTAAGAAAAACATCGCAACAAAAACACGCGTGGATTCTTCCACCGATCTCGACTCGCGAGATTTGATTTTATTTCATCCGCTAATGTTATCAGGCAATGTGCTTGTAGTTAGTCTATTTGGTCACGCTTCCCGCTTTGCGAGTGTAATCATTGAAGTTGTGAAGTGCTGGAGCTGCTGGACTGTGTGTGACGGGTCCGTTGCAGTCTTCCCCGCTGGAGGACCAAGGACTTGGTGATTCACGCGAGGTAGGTGACAGATTTTCCTACATTTCCTCGTACTTTGGTGATTATAATTGCTTGGCGTAACCAAATAAGTTATATGCTTAAAAATTCGAATATGCTTAAAAATTCAAATTGAACGGTGTCGATGTTACTCAGTGGTGGCTTCTGGTGGACAGTGAGAATTATTTTAAACACATAGGGTATATCAATGACTGACCCTAGCAAGAATCGGAGACAATGGGAGCAAAAATACTATTTATTTATATTATTAGCATCAAACATAACATAATTCCTTCTCTCTTGAATAAAGAGACATTTAAATGGGTTTTAAAATAATCCAGCCCCGGGTTCAACTATCGGATCGCTTTCCAATGCTAATTCAAGCCTTTAGTTCCATTAGGGAATGGAAATTAGATGACAGGGAGTTAATCGATGCTAGCTTGTTATTGTTCATTTCAGGCGAAGGCTATAAGTGCACATTAAATTTATATCTAGAGATATTTCACCTTGATAAGACAAGCTCCTTATTATTATTGGTAATAATATAGCCCGTCAATAGCAACTAAACTATAAAGGAAATTATGTACTGAAATTCAGCAATAAAATTACTATTATTATTATTTCTGAAACAATTTTCTCTTTGCCTGGTAGACAGGCGGAAAAGAGGAAGCTTATCTATATGAATAAAAATTAAATTCTATTTGTTGGTAAGCGCATTAATTTATACATGAGAAGAGAGAAATTAAGATTTTGGCTATGCTTCTAGAAAAAGAATTTAAAGACAAATCGAAAGTGAAGACGGAAATTTTTGAAAAAAGTGCGATTATAATAAAAATTTTATGCACTCTCAATAACAAATGGTGGGACTTGGGACTAACATAAATGGTTGTGGATTTTATTTTGTTTATTATATATTATTAATTGGCCGTGTAATGTGTTTAAAATTCACACTGGTGAACGGAGTAACGACGGAAATTCAAATTTCAGCCAGGCATAGCCGCAAGGAAAAAGCTAGTGATTTTTATGTTTATGTAACAGATATTCCATCACGTAATAATATAATATATACAAACAAATATTCCCGTATTCGCTTTATTACTAAACCCCCTTAGAAAAAAGCGTTGTGAAAGAATTCAACTTGTATTGTTAACTGAACCATAAAAGTTATCTTCTTAGAGTAGGCTACCAGCGAGGGTCTCCAGGCTGGTATGCCCTGATAATAATAAATTTAACAAATAGAGAATTCGAATATAGAAATGATAAATTCCCATCACAAGGAACTTATTATTTCACTATAAAAATAGAAGTCTATTTTACCCTTCTCACGTTATGTCAGCGCAATAAAAACTTTGTCCGATCGATATTTCGTGGTGGAGCGATTACCTGTAGTTATAGGGTTGAGGTTGAGACAAACTTACATTTCTATGTCCCTTTGTATTTTTACTATAAAAAGAAAAATACAAAATTAAAGGGATAGTGTCTGTCTACCTGTTTTCGGTCCAAATTGAAGACAAAATTTTTTTCAGCAAGTAAATTTAGTGTTTACAGTTCTTTGGATATAAAAATCTATATCTACTGATAAATAAAATTGAAGTGTCTGTAATGTCAAAATAACTATAAAGTAAATGATATACATTGACATGTATATCCAAGTATATACTTATACGATAACTCAAAACAAAAAATAAATAAAATTGTTATCCATCTCTTTGTTCCAGCTAATCTCCGAAACGGCTGTAGCGATTTTGACGGAATCTTCACTGCCAGATAGCTAGTAACTTAGGCTACTTATGTTTTTAGGAAAATGAAATATATATAATTATTATTCTAAGCAGTGTCCCATGCGGACGCCGCCGTAGCGAAATGAGGCCGGGTTCAGCTAGTAAATAAAAATTAAATTAATATTTATTTATTAATCTAATCAATAATTATTTATTTAAATCTTGAGACCTCTCATTACATTTTAAGCCACAATCGTTTAAAGATTAAATTAATATATTTCTTTCGTTAGCACATATGCCATCAACCATTCCAGTTTGTAGGCGAAATAAAGCGATCTCAGTGTGAACCCAACTGCGACAATAAATCTTCGTTTCCAGTACTATTATTCTCGTTCAAAGTGAGAGACGGCTTATGTTTCAATGTCGGCGTGGTCTAGTGGCAGATACAACAGCTCTAAAAGTCCGTTCTTCGTTTGTTCCACTTGCCAATGTTCTTTTGTTGCAGTTTGTACCATAAAAAAACTGGAAACAACATCGCCCCACACCTCTTGTGGGCCGGTTCCGGGAATAGATCAACTTTGAAGGTAACTTTCAAAGAACACCGTTTCGTAATTGTGTATCAGTGCACCTCATATATTTAATTGTTTATTCTCCCGATCAAAATGAGATTTTTTAGAAAGGATATTTTTCTGTCAATAGAAGAATGTCTATTGCCAAAACGCATTACAGTCAGATTACTCTCAAATTTCTTTTGCACCGCAATAAACCGCCCAAGTAACCGTAAACTCTCAGCGGTGGGAACTGAGAACCCTTGAATCATCTATGACGTAAAAAGTGAAATTGTTCACGACATACAACTTTTTCTTTGCCAAGTACGGCTAGAGAAAACGTGTGAATTCAGAAATGCATTTATTTCAGTCACCATAGTGGCCCTATCTTTGTATAAGACTATAGTGAAACCGGGTCATAATAGTTAAACCGGTGTGCAATTTGATACAAAGGTAAGTAATAATATATCTCAAAAAGGCCTTTTTTGGTTCCACAGATTGTCCTCCTAACTTACAAAATGCGATCTCTCAGTTTTTAATGTTCCAAGTATAGATTATATCTTCAATTACTTATAATTGTGTATCTTTCACACAACTTGATTATCAATTATTATTGCCTCTTTCTGATGGTTTGCGTTGAGAAAAATTTGCATTCCAATTGATAAATAGTATAAACATTTGCTCTAACATTCATTTATTTATTTATAAACAAACGGTTACATTAGTCACATTAAGCTTTGCTTCTAATTTCAATAAAATGGGCTCAATTAAATTTCTCATTATTATTATTATTAATCTGTTATTATTATTATGAGCTTTAATTGTTTAAAAGTGTGATTTTAGTATCGTTTTAAAATTTGTGTGATTTTATTTTTTATTTCTATGGGCAGTTTATTAGTTAATTAGATTGGGAATTAAGTAATGTGATGTTCTTAAGGGGGAGACAAACGCTAAATACTAAAAATATCCATTGTTTAATGAAGATGTTACAAGAAATAGACAAGACAATTGCTTTGAAAAAAATATATATTATACTAAACGTGTGAAGAACCAATTGTATTAATTAGAATTTTCGTTAAAGTAATAGAAACTCCACAAAAAAAGTTAGAACACAAGAAGAATTTGACCTTTATTGAAAATTCTCTCGAAAACGGCTTATTGCACGCATATGAATCCTGTACCTATTAATAAGTTAATATCAGATTAAAAAATTGTATTAATAAAAAATTTTTTTTTGTGTAATGTTCTAATGGTAAAAACAAAAAAACACCATTTCTAGACCTGTTGAATTGTCTCCGCCGCCAGCGAGTTCTATAGTAAATGTCATTTGCCTCAGTGAATCCCTTAAGTATTGTATGTTAGAATTATTTAACAAATGTAATAAATATTTATATTGCTAAGAATTAATCTTTTTCGTATTTTTCGGATAGTCGAGAAAGATATACCAAAGCAAAAAGATTTTGTTACTTACACCTGTCACTGTAACTAACCAGAATAATTAACGCACTAAAAATTTAAAAGAGCAATATGAGATGTTTTTGCTAACTATACTCAACATATAAAATGTGGTAAACATTTTATGTTCCAGTGTGGGTAATATGAAACCCATTTAGTGGAACCAGATGGAGGCTTATTACTTTTCTCTAATCAACTTTCGCACCTAAAGCGGAAGGCTTTAGGTGCGAATACTATAGGTAATATGTTATATGACATACTATAGGTAATATGTTTCGCAGAATTAGATTCACATCTATTGAGTTGCGAATTTCTTCATAAAAAAAAAAAATCATTATTCATATGAATCCATTTACTTTAGAATCATTCAATTACTTGGCTCGGATTCGGTTTGATCACCCACTACTAAATTGAAGCCAGTAATCACCGTGAAATAACAGCACGTATGCTGTTCTGCTTCGATGAGCGCTTAAGAGATGCTAGAGCTTATTCCTCTACCTAAGTTTTGCTTGTGTTTATACGCTTTGGGAGCCATCAAGTAGACGGTCAGTCTGCTGCCTGCCGACCTTCACTTTAAAATGAAAATATTTGTGCGATAAAACAGTTTGGGGTTGATGCATTACGGTATTTACTGTAATGTGACTATAATTATCACAATTGAAGAATGTCAGAGACTGGGCCAGGATAGCTGATGTAGTTGAGCTGTTTCGACGAATGAGAAACAGAGAGGACTGTTCCGGCTGATCGGAAACCTTCACTAGTTGGAGACACCACAACGAGAAGACTATATCACATTCACATATATTATATTAGTGAAAACAGCATCCATACTGGATGCTGACTCGAAATACTCGAAGAACCACTATACTCGAAATTTCGGTACTTAGCAATTTAATTACACATCATTTATTAGCATGTCCGTTGAAAGTACCAGAAAATGCCCGAAATTCCCATTCAGATAAGAAATTTCCGGATTGAAATTGAATTATAAATGTTGAGGTTGTAAGAAGTTGTACAAAGTGATTGTAGATTCAGTAACATTTATAAATTATATACTTTACTTTGTTAAATTCTTAAGGGTTCATCACCTCGAAAGGAAAATTGTTACGGGAGATACTAAAATGAACAATCATACCATCCTACTAATATCACACATAAGTGCGAACGTTTGTGAGAATGTGTGTATGGATGTTTGATACTCTTTCTCTTGACTTGACGAATTTTAATGAAACTTCCAAGTATTCTAGTTTATAAATTAAACACAAAAGCTGTAAATTATAAAGATAGACGGACGAAGTTGCGGACAAAATAAAATACTAAAAGAAATAGTACTTATATAGGACCAGTGATTTTAAAAGTAAGGATACACCCAACGGAACATTTTACACAAACTTACTTCTTATAGAATTTTATAGACTTACTAATATACTTACACCAAATTTCTAAGAAAAAAAAATGAATGACGTGAATACAAGGTTACGTTTATTTTAATTTGCGTGCGGCACATGGCCGCCATTATAAACTTTGACTTTAGAATGAAATGTGTTAAAATTAATTATTTAACATGTAACAAGATTACTTACCGATGATACGATATTCCCTGTTCCTTTTTAACCTTCGTATCACAGTTTTTGCAGCCTTTTACTACGCAACTAGGCATTTTTATAACAATTTAGTACGAAACTTCTCTCAACCACAATCTTGCGCGGAAGGGATGACGATTGCCGTTAGCTGGCCCTAAACTGAGATTTTAGGGCCAACGCGCTGGTACCATTCCGCCGCGCCGTTGGCCCAGTCCTTACGTTAGTATGGATAGGATTAATTTTGGTTCTATGTACAAACAGTACTAATACTTAGAGCTGATCGAAAAAATTGTGTTTATTAATTTCCTTTTCCACGAGTAGAACAGTTTTTAGTCCTTATCTACAACTAAGCATTATGTACCTACAGACAAAAAAATTGCTAAACAATGTTGATCTTATGAAAGGGTAGAGTTAAATGTCGAAAAATTAATTCAGACCCAAAAACATAGTCTCGAGCCTAACCTATGTGAACTTGGCACCCGACCTGTTCGGATCCTGAATTTTGTTTTTCTATTCTATAGTATTTAGAATGTAGTTGATTGTAGTTCAAGTAATTTCGTTTGTAGTTGCGCCAAATTTTTTTTAAAAGGTCTTGAAAAAATGTCGCCGCCCGACTTTTGAAAAATATAAATTAAACGGTGGATTCTCGTTCAAAATCGTTTGTAGTTGATTGTAGTAAAAGAAATTTCGTTTGTAGTTGCTCCAAAAAAAAGTTAAGGGGACTTGAAAAAATATCAACATTTTTTGTACAAAAATAGAAATTAAACAGTCGATTCAGGTTCAAAATCGTTTGTAGTTGATTGTAGTAAAAGAAATTTCGTTTGTAGTTGCTCCAAAAAAAAGTTAAGGGGACTTGAAAAAATGTCGACATTTTTTGTACAAAAATATAAATTAAACAGTCGATTCAGGTTCAAAATCGTTTGTAGTTGATTGTAGTAAAAGAAATTTCGTTTGTAGTTGCTCCAAAAAAAAGTTAAGGGGAATTGAAAACAGGGGACATTTTTTGTACAAAAATAGAAATTAAACAGTCGATATAGGTTCAAAATCGTTTGTAGTTGATTGTAGTAAAAGAAATTTCGTTTGTAGTTGCTCCAAAATAAAGTTAAGGGGAATTGAAACTACAAACGAAATTTCTTTTACTACAATCAACTACAAACGATTTTGAACCTGAATCGACTGTTTAATTTCTATTTTTGTACAAAAAATGTTGATGTTTTTTCAAGTCCCCTTACCTTTTTTTTGGAGCAACTACAAACGAAATTTCTTTTACTACAATCAACTACAAACGATTTTGAACCTGATTCGACTGTTTAATTTATATTTTTGTACAAAAAATGTCGACATTTTTTCAAGTCCCCTTAACTTTTTTTGGAGCAACTACAAACGAAATTTCTTTTACTTCAATCAACTACAAACGATTTTGAACCTGAATCGACTGTTTAATTTATATTTTTGTAGAAAAAATGTCGACATTTTTTCAAGTCCCCTTAACTTTTTTTTAGAGCAACTACAAACGAAACTTCTTTTACTACAATCAACTACAAACGATTTTGAACCTGAATCGACTGTTTAATTTCTATTTTTGTACAAAAAATGTCCCCTTTTTTTCAATTCCCCTTAACTTTTATTTGGAGCAACTACAAACGAAATTTCTTTTACTACAATCAACTACAAACGATTTTGAACCTGAATCGACTGTTTAATTTATATTTTTGTACAAAAAATGTCGACATTTTTTCAAGTCCCCTTAACTTTTTTTCGGAGCAACTACAAACGAAATTTCTTTTACTACAATCAACTACAAACAATTTTGAACCTGAATCGACTGTTTAATTTCTATTTTTGTGCAAAATATGTCGACATTTTTTCAAGTCCCCTTAACTTTTTTTTGGAGCAACTACAAACGAAATTTCTTTTACTACAATCAACTACAAACGATTTTGAACCTGATTCGACTGTTTAATTTATATTTTTGTACAAAAAATGTCGACATTTTTTCAAGTCCCCTTAACTTTTTTTGGAGCAACTACAAACGAAATTTCTTTTACTACAATCAACTACAAACGATTTTGAACCTGAATCGACTGTTTAATTTATATTTTTGTAGAAAAAATGTCGACATTTTTTCAAGTCCCCTTAACTTTTTTTTAGAGCAACTACAAACGAAATTTCTTTTACTACAATCAACTACAAACGATTTTGAACCTGAATCGACTGTTTAATTTATATTTTTGTACAAAAAATGTCGACATTTTTTCAAGTCCCCTTAACTTTTTTTTGGAGCAACTACAAACGAAATTTCTTTTACTACAATCAACTACAAACGATTTTGAACCTGAATCGACTGTTTAATTTCTATTTTTGTGCAAAATATGTCGACATTTTTTCAAGTCCCCTTAACTTTTTTTTGGAGCAACTACAAACGAAATTTCTTTTACTACAATCAACTACAAACGATTTTGAACCTGAATCGACTGTTTAATTTATATTTTTGTACAAAAAATGTCGACATTTTTTCAAGTCCCCTTAACTTTTTTTTGGAGCAACTACAAACGAAATTTCTTTTACTACAATCAACTACAAACGATTTTGAACCTGAATCGACTGTTTAATTTATATTTATGTACAAAAAATGTCGACATTTTTTCAAGTCCCCTTAACTTTTTTTTGGTGCAACTACAAACGAAATTTCTTTTACTACAAACGATTTTGAACCTGAATCGACTGTTTAATTTATATTTTTGTACAAAAAATGTCGACATTTTTTCAAGTCCCCTTAACTTTTTTTTGGAGCAACTACAAACGAAATTTCTTTTACTACAATCAACTACAAACGATTTTGAACCTGAATCGACTGTTTAATTTATATTTTTGTACAAAAAATGTCGACATTTTTTCAAGTCCCCTTAACTTTTTTTTGGAGCAACTACAAACGAAATTTCTTTTACTACAATCAACTACAAACGATTTTGAACCTGAATCGACTGTTTAATTTCTATTTTTGTACAAAAAATGTCCCCTTTTTTCAATTCCCCTTAACTTTTTTTTGGAGCAACTACAAACGAAATTTCTTTTACTACAATCAACTACAAACGATTTTGAACCTGAATCGACTGTTTAATTTATATTTTTGTACAAAAAATGTCGACATTTTTTCAAGTCCCCTTAACTTTTTTTTGGAGCAACTACAAACGAAATTTCTTTTACTACAATCAACTACAAACGATTTTGAACCTGAATCGACTGTTTAATTTCTATTTTTGTGCAAAATATGTCGACATTTTTTCAAGTCCCCTTAACTTTTTTTTGGAGCAACTACAAACGAAATTTCTTTTACTACAATCAACTACAAACGATTTTGAACCTGAATCGACTGTTTAATTTATATTTTTGTACAAAAAATGTCGACATTTTTTCAAGTCCCCTTAACTTTTTTTTGGAGCAACTACAAACGAAATTTCTTTTACTACAATCAACTACAAACGATTTGGAACCTGAATCGACTGTTTAATTTATATTTTTGTACAAAAAATGTCGACATTTTTTCAAGTCCCCTTAACTCTTTTTTGGTGCAACTACAAACGAAATTTCTTTTACTACAATCAACTACAAACGATTTTGAACCTGAATCGACTGTTTAATTTATATTTTTGTACAAAAAATGTCGACATTTTTTCAAGTCCCCTTAACTTTTTTTTGGAGCAACTACAAACGAAATTTCTTTTACTACAATCAACTACAAACGATTTTGAACCTGAATCGACTGTTTAATTTATATTTTTGTACAAAAAATGTCGACATTTTTTCAAGTCCCCTTAACTTTTTTTTGGAGCAACTACAAACGAAATTTCTTTTACTACAATCAACTACAAACGATTTTGAACCTGAATCGACTGTTTAATTTATATTTTTGTACAAAAAATGTCGACATTTTTTCAAGTCCCCTTAACTCTTTTTTGGTGCAACTACAAACGAAATTTCTTTTACTACAATCAACTACAAACGATTTTGAACCTGAATCGACTGTTTAATTTATATTTTTGTACAAAAAATGTCGACATTTTTTCAAGTCCCCTTAACTTTTTTTTGGAGCAACTACAAACGAAATTTCTTTTACTACAATCAACTACAAACGATTTTGAACCTGAATCGACTGTTTAATTTATATTTTTGTACAAAAAATGTCGACATTTTTTCAAGTCCCCTTAACTTTTTTTTGGAGCAACTACAAACGAAATTTCTTTTACTACAATCAACTACAAACGATTTTGAACCTGAATCGACTGTTTAATTTATATTTTTGTACAAAAAATGTCGACATTTTTTCAAGTCCCCTTAACTTTTTTTTGGAGCAACTACAAACGAAATTTCTTTTACTACAATCAACTACAAACGATTTTGAACCTGAATCGACTGTTTAATTTCTATTTTTGTACAAAAAATGTCCCCTGTTTTCAATTCCCCATAACTTTTTTTTGGAGCAACTACAAACGAAATTTCTTTTACTACAATCAACTACAAACGATTTTGAACCTGAATCGACTGTTTAATTTATATTTTTGTACAAAAAATGTCGACATTTTTTCAAGTCCCCTTAACTTTTTTTTGGTGCAACTACAAACGAAATTTCTTTTACTACAATCAACTACAAACGATTTTGAACCTGAATCGACTGTTTAATTTATATTTTTGTACAAAAAATGTCGACATTTTTTCAAGTCCCCTTAACTTTTTTTTGGAGCAACTACAAACGAAATTTCTTTTACTACAATCAACTACAAACGATTTTGAACCTGAATCGACTGTTTAATTTCTATTTTTGTACAAAAAATGTCCCCTGTTTTCAATTCCCCTTAACTTTTTTTTGGAGCAACTACAAACGAAATTTCTTTTACTACAATCAACTACAAACGATTTTGAACCTGAATCGACTGTTTAATTTATATTTTTGTACAAAAAATGTCGACATTTTTTCAAGACCCCTTAACTTTTTTTTGGTGCAACTACAAACGAAATTTCTTTTACTACAATCAACTACAAACGATTTTGAACCTGAATCGACTGTTTAATTTATATTTTTGTACAAAAAATGTCGACATTTTTTCAAGTCCCCTTAACTTTTTTTTGGAGCAACTACAAACGAAATTTCTTTTACTACAATCAACTACAAACGATTTTGAACCTGAATCGACTGTTTAATTTCTATTTTTGTACAAAAAATGTTGATATTTTTTCAAGTCTCCTTAACTTTTTTTTGGAGCAACTACAAACGAAATTTCTTTTACTACAATCAACTACAAACGATTTTGAACCTGAATCGACTGTTTAATTTCTATTTTTGTACAAAAAATGTTGATATTTTTTCAAGTCTCCTTAACTTTTTTTGGAGCAACTACAAACGAAATTTCTTTTACTACAATCAACTACAAACGATTTTGAACCTGAATCGACTGTTTAATTTATATTTTTGTACAAAAAATGTCGACATTTTTTCAAGTCCCCTTAACTTTTTTTTGGAGCAACTACAAACGAAATTTCTTTTACTACAATCAACTACAAACGATTTTGAACCTGAATCGACTGTTTAATTTCTATTTTTGTACAAAAAATGTTGATATTTTTTCAAGTCTCCTTAACTTTTTTTGGAGCAACTACAAACGAAATTTCTTTTACTACAATCAACTACAAACGATTTTGAACGAGAATCAACCGTTTAATTTATATTTTTCAAAAGTCGGGCGCCGACATTTTTTCAAGGCCTTTTAAAAAAAATTTGGCGCAACTACAAACGAAATTACTTGAACTACAATCAACTACATTCTAAATACTATAGAATAGAAAAACAAAATTCAGGATCCGAACAGGTCGGGTGCCAAGTTCACATAGGTTCGAGCCTAGCCAGTAAGGTTGAGGACTAGATTAGTCTAAATCTAACTTTTATAAATTATTTGTACAGTACACCACTATTTAATGTAAAAATAATCTCATTGACAATTGACTATTTATTTAAATAATTGTTAAATTACGTTTTATTACCTACTTGCCTTTGAATCTTTTTATTTTAAATATTGCTATTTTTAATGCAGGAGATCCACCAAATGTATTAGAGGAAAATTATGGGGCACACGATGCAAAAAATTTAATGTCAAGGTCGTCAGACGACTGACGTTCCACTTGATGGTAGGTGGCTACCGTCATCTATAACACAAGCAACGCCAATGGGGCTACACAAGTGCGCTACTGACTACATCAGTAGGATTAAGGATAAGGGATTAAGAAGGTAACTATAGGGAAATGGGAAGACTTGCAAGCCTGAAGTCTGTAGCTAAAAGACCTATGCACGCATTTTCTATGCACTTTTTAATATTTTTAAATATATTTTATGTTCAAATCGTTCCGTTGGGACATATTTGAAACGTTTGAATTTTTTACTCTTAATTGAGTAATTCTATTAGAAACACAATTAAATTTCTGCCGTTAAATTGTCCGTATAATTAATTATAAAATGTAATTCTCAAATTAATTGTGCTGGAATCGTCTCCGCTCTATTACCGGGACACAAATTAAAGGATTTCATTAGCGCGGTGCAGTGGCGGTGCTTAAATGAATTTAAAATCGAAATCCATTACCCGGACCGACGCGAACTGCTGTTTCGCAAACAGAATCGAAGTTGAAAAATCTCAACGGCCACTTTTCGCGACCCTATTCCAGCTCCAACCGGTAATATCTGGCTAGATCCGGCTCAAATTGGATTGGCCGAGCCAGCCGCCGACTTTTGCATCGTTACCTATATTTTATTACATTTCTTTCCACCTTGGGGTGACGATGACTTTGGAATTACCTTATTCCGGCTTCGCAGGGATGCAATTTTTTCTGCAAATTATATTCACAAACATTCCTCGTTTATCACTCTATCCATTAGTAAAAACCGTATCAAAATCTGTTGGGTGGTTTAGAAGACGTTAACGGAGAAGCAGACAGAGGTGGACAGCGACTTTATTTTATAACTAGCTGATTCACGTAGCTTTCTATAGGTGAAAGAATTTTTTAAATCGGTCCTGTAGTTTTTAAGTTTATTCATTACAAACATACATACATACAAATTTAAACATATTTTCTCTTTATAATATACATACTTTTTCTCTTTGGAATAATTTTATCGTTAGAAACTTTTGCTACATCTTCTATAATAGAATATGTATAAATATCGTATAATGTGATATGTTATGCTTATATGATTTGACACATACTGGTTGGGCGAAAGCATTCACAATTGATTTTTTTATGTATGATATTTGATTGGGCGTGTGTGTTGTGCTGGCCTTCTCGCAGTATCGGGCGAGAGAGGGCAGCAGTTGTTTGCTTGTCGCCGTCCATTCCGGACGCGACCCCGCTCGCTTCGCTTATAAACAATAATTTACTTAAGGGCTTCACTTGGGAAAATGACATTTACATTAGAACTCGCTGGCGGCGGAGACAATTCAACAGGACTAGAAATTGTGTTTTTTTGTTTTTACCATTACAATACACAAAAAAAAATATTTATAAAATTCTTTAAATTGACATTAACTTATTAATAGGTACAGGATTCATATACGCGCAAAGCCGTTTTCGAGAGAATTTTCAATAAAAATCAAATTCTTCTTGTGTGCTAACCTTTTTTGTGGAGTTCTATTACTTTAACGAAAATTGTAATTAATCCAATTGGTTCTTCACATATTTATTTTTTTAAAGTATAATACATATTTTTTTTTTCAAAGCAATTGTGTTATCTATTTCTTGTAACATCTTCATTAAACAATGTATATATTTAGTATTTAGCGTTTGTCTCCACCTTAAAAACGCTTTATGAACCTAGCAACGCACTGTTTGAATTGTGGACAATAATTTGTGTTGGTGACTGGCGCCGAGCTGAACTTGCTCATCTAGAGGACACCTGGACCTGGATGCATCCATCGAGCAGGTACTGTTACTCGATCGCTCCTAATTTTGTGTGAAGCGCCAGCCAATACCATAGGATACTCATAAAACCGCTTCCGCAAACGCATTACAATGGTAGTTATTTACACACCGCCATACCACATACAGACATTATATTAACGTAAGTTAATGAATGTCTGATTTTAGAATTAAAATAAAGTTAATTATTATTGTTACACACTAGAGTAAGGCTTGACTTTTGTGTATAGTATATTACCGCAGAGTCCAGGAAGTGAAGGATTGCCGGACGAAGTGGTTTCAAGGCCGAGCTTTAGCGAGTCCTTGATAAAGATTTGAGTCCGGCAATCCTCATTCCGGTCGAGGCTGGTATAGTGCTTTTCTCAATAAATGTGAGGAAATAATGAAACACGTGATAATGCAAAAAAAAATAGTATAATATGAAAAAATTAATAAAAAATTAATTTACATATACACAGTTTTATTTAGAATAAAACAAACGCAAATGTTTACTAAAAGTAATAAATATTTAGGTAGGTACTGAAAAAAGTCCACTTTCCTGCCTTTTTTATTTTTTATTTTCAATGAGTGCAAAGGAAAAGCCATACGCCCCCGCCTACTACGCCTGTGACAGCGGCGGGCGCGTTCGTGAAGACTCGTGAAACTTCGGGTTTCATCGGGCTGAGCAGCGGCCAGGAATGAATTTTCATACAACATTCTTGGCCTAGGCCGAGAAAGAAATGCATGAGCCAAGAATTACAAACTTCGTGGTTTGTTTTTAGTACAAGAATGCCTACATTTCCGAGCATGTTTGAGAAAATTAAATTTTCGTTTGCACCCTTACTCAACCTTTACATTCCAGACAGCTCTTAATCTAACTAGAGCTTTCTGAGAATAGATCTTCCAAAACGATTTAAAAAATGCGATACTATAAATTACTACAAAGTGTAATAATATTTTTGTCCCAATTTGTTTTCAAAATGATTGCCACCGTTTTTCGCCTTCCAACGGCAGCTAATGTTATGTTCCGCGATTCCCCTGGAATGTTGCTTTTATTTATATTATTTTGTGGATCATTTTATTACATTTTTAGCGTTGAACTTCCCGCTCACTTTGCATAAAAATTAATATACCGACTGACCTTTTTTACTGTTGGGTTCAAATGTCGGTGTTAAAGGTGTCATCTATAATTTAACCGCTTTATTTTTATACATACACAATCCCATTATTTAAACTAGTTCTTCGCATCGTCTTTGCACGGGATATAGAATGACCACAACCTTATATCTTTCTAATATCCCGGAAAAAATCATTTCAAACTACTATAAAAGTTTAAAACCCTAGTTAGCCTAAATATAATGCTGCTGGACATAGGCCTCCGCTATAATTTTCCAATAGGTTCGGTCTGTTTTCAGCGTCGACCGGTCATCAGTCCACTTTGTGTGTGGATGTTCCACGCTGAGCTTAACGGACCTTGGTCACCACTCGAAAACCTTTCGGCTCAAGCTGCCTTGGATCCTGTGTACGCAGAACTTCTTCGGGAATTTAGATAGAGCCGGTAATCATCATTATTCGAAAACAGATGATAAAAATGAGGTAGCGTACTCAGTCACAGCAACAAGCAAATTTTAGTCGATAGGTGATTTGAAAATTTACGACATAAAACCATATAGTTCAATGCATAAAACCTAGAATATTTTTAAAAATGTTTCCAATAACAGTGAAATTATTTTAAAATCTCACAAAGAGTAACTAACACATTAGCCGGTGTACCCGAAAACGCCATTCAGACTGTCAATTGTTTATTTCGGCAAAAATCTTTTCGGTGTTTTGTTTATTATTCTTTTCACGAAGCAAATAAAAAAATAAGTTCGTGCATTTATTATTCAAAAAAAAGTTAAAAAAGACTCCGCTGTCAAACTTTGCCGTTAGCACTCTCCGCTCACAACATAAATTTAGAAGTTCATGTTTGGTTGCCTGCCGGGGTCGCCACAATTGCGTCCATATTCTGAACGTTTACTTGTAAGTACGTTATTTATATATTTTTTAATAAAACTTATATTTGCAATAAGATAACGACTATCCGACATTAAATAAAATTATGACACTTTGTGAAGCTGATGAAGATATTCCGACATTCAAACGTACTACACTTCATAAATTACTGCATGAGCTAGGATTCGATTTTCGATTATTACAAAGAGAAAACATTGTTTTATGGCGGCGTAAATAAAACCATATATTTCCTTGACGAAACGTGGGTAAACGCGGAATGTTGGATACACTGTAAAAAATAAGTAATTGTTGGATAAAGTAGTGGTAAGGGCACACTGCGTTTCGCAGTCATTTGGGCAGCCCGCCTGGCGGCAGTAACCACCACCTTACAGAATACCACCGTGAAATAATAGCATGTACGTGATGTTGTGTTTCGGTGAGTGAGTAAGGGATGCCAGAGCCCATTTCCTTATCCCCTCCTAATCCCTTATCCAATCCTACTGTAGTCGGCAGCGCACTTGCAGCAGCTGTGGCGTTGCTTGTGTTATAGGCGACGGTAGCCACCTACCATCAAGTGGACCGTCAGCCTGTCTATCGACCTTAACATAAAAAGAAACATGCTTTTCAAGAAGGCTTGAATCTACCGGTCCAAGAGCTCCTACGAGAAAAGGTAAAAGGTAAATTGTTTTGCACATTGGTAGCGACAAAAGATTTGTAGAAGATGATCTTGTTTTTGAATCAAAATAAACAAAAGATTAATACGAGGAGATGGATGGTGAAAGGTTCCTTGAGTGGTTCAAAAATATTATACCTAAACTAGAACCAGTAAGTGTTTTCATGGACAACGCTCCCTATCATTCCGTCGAACTTGAAAAAATATCGACTACCGCTTGGAATAAACAGAAAACAATAGAATTGCTGCTAAGCAAAGGGATATCCATGGACATGAGTTATTTGAAAAAGAAATTACTGCATAAAGCTGCCGAAATTGCCCCACAATATGGTAAATGAAACTGCTAGAAGTAATGACACTGATGACTCACTGCATTCTTAACGCGCATAGTCCGCAACGTTAGCGTATTCGGTATAGCGCATAACTTTTTTGTTTATAAACCGATTGGAATGAAACAAACACTAAGTGTTACGGGAAGCTTGCTACAATACATCAGTCAAAACCGTATTCAAATCGGTTACGCCGTTTCAGAGATTAGCGCGCACAAACGCACAGACAAATAGACAAAAATTCCAAAAACTATTTTTTTGACGTCGGCAACATAGGTATAATGTGTAAAAATTGTGATTTTATTATATGTATAAGATATGGCTTTAAATTAAGTGCTTACAATCTATTCATTATTGTATGTATTGTTCATATTATGTATTCATTATCATTATCTAACATCGCATATTCTATCGTTTGATAATACTTAATAATTTTTATTTTAGAGCTGCAGCCTATTTAGTTACGTACTTAACACCTCAATGGTTTATCTGTTTCGTCGTATCAGCCAGAATACGTCCGTAGATGCATTTTTAATTTTCTCGTTATCAAGTTTCCGCTCGTAATTCCAACAATAGCAATTTGTACAAGTTCATAAAAGGTTCAGTTTGCACATCGAATAATATAGGTACGCGAAATGCATCGCTGACCATAATTACCTATAAACATTCTTTTTATTTTAGTAATGTTTTAGTTTTATCTAAGGTTTGCATTTTGATTCAGCATTAGTTTTTGATTTTTATCCGCGAGAATTATAGTTGACACAAAGTAAATTCGCCACTAAAAATCATATACATATAAGCTGCCACAATACGTTTTAGGCATACCAATAAGTAGGTATTTTGAAATTTAGGCAATTTCCTTTTAGACATGACATTTAAACATTTTGTTTCACAGAAGAATTGAAATTTAGACATTCTGATCATAACTGAGTTTTTTCGGTACAGACTGCAGAAAAAAAAAACCAGAAGAAGAATGAGTTCGTTTGCGGAAAAAGCATTTATAGGAGTGAGCGCGTGCGTGGTTTATCTCTCTTGGCCGATGCTTGTTACAGTTATTTATTTTTCTATTACCTAATCACATTAATTTTTAACATTCCCATAAAAATCACAATCCCAAATTGCAGAATTTAATGTACTTACAGTAAAGACCACAACAAGCTTGCAATACGGCTTTAGCTCTTACTATAATGTTGTCAGCGACATCCTAATATGATAAGAACAAAAAAGATATCTAATTAAGCAAAAAACAATTTTACGCTTATAAATATGTATCTAATAATCGTCCACGAGCCAGCAACAGATTGTCATAATCACGGTAATAGTTTTTAATAAAAGTAACGTCTTATTTGAAAATATTTCTATTCTAAGGGTCCATTTCATTTAATATAAAATATGCAAATATTTACGAAGACTATGTTTTAGAAATTTATTTCATAATGACACGAGATGGATACTCTTCTATATCACAAGGTAAGTGTAGAATATAAATAGTAATAAACAACTTCACGCGACCAGAGGGCTGGCTTTTAGTTTGCACAAAGAATAAGCATTGCCATCCAACGTGGCAATGCCGCCAGCCTTCTGGGCACGTTGCCTAAAGCTTATAGCGGAGCGGAGGAATATTACGACGCCTGAGCCCTTTAAAATAAATATTTTTATGTTTTATGTTAACTAATAAAATCTGTAAGTTTCATAATTAGTTTGTGTATAAATAATGTACAAAATTTTCAACTTAGGATGTACATAAATTAACTGCAACCCAATAAACCTTACGACCCTAGCTACCCCTTTCTCGTAGGAGCTAGGGTCCGTAGACAATACTGTTAAATTTCGCACTTATTAGATGATATAAACAAATGTGTTATAACATCAGTGGCGAAGTGTATGTTGTTTTTACGAGAATAAAAAAAGGTGTCCATTTCAAGCAACACAATAATGATTGCGGATGCTCCGGCTGGAACTTCATCAACCGGCTAGATGAACTCGGAATCGGAATTATTTGTAAAAACAATGTAGCATTTTATAAAGCACACAAACAGTTGCAAAGACAAACCTAGCCACCTGAATGAGTATATTTTTGCTTACTTAACTTTATGTTAATAATTTCACGGTGAACTTTTTAAGGGGTTAGTTACTGCTAGTCAAACGGGCTGCCCAAATGACTGCGAAACGCAGTGTGTCTTGGCAATACTTGCCAGATCCAGATTAGAGCCAACTATAATAAGATAATTTCAATAGTTGGGCTCTGCCGGGAATCGAAAGGTACCACTGAGGCACCCTTAACCTGTAGAGCAAGGGGCTCGTCAAAGATAAAAGATAAACTTTCTTTTTAAACTACCGTGAATATAATGTAAATGGAGCCAATTGACAATACATATAAGCTATCTGCACTGCTTATGCTGTTTCGTTATGAATCTTAGAAAAAGCTTTTCATGAAGCTTCGAGACCAACGCCTTTCTCATTACTGGCGGAGTGGTTACTGATGTAGAGTGGTAATAAAATGACGCCATGTTCTATAAAGTTTAGAATGCTAGTACATATCTATAAACAAACTTTCAATGGATTCCAAATTTGAATACATTAATGTCGATGTGTGTTACGGCAATTTAGACTGTAATGTGTGTCTTTAGTTTTCATTATTCGTTACAGTATTCGTTGAGGAGTTTATCGGTGATTTCACTGTGAAATGTGTTTGGTAGTTTGTTTAAAATTCATTTAAACAGGTGCTTGAATCTATTATGGAAAATTAATTATACGAGACGTTCTTTATTATGGTTGGAATCAAGCTAGCAAAACAATAAAAACAAGAAGAATATTTTCTTTTCTTTTCATACCCCTGTAATAAACATTCCGGCCGTATCGACAAATAATAATTAACATTTTGCGACAAAAATGAGTGTGTTCGGGTCAACAATACCTTTCTTTTGTACTTACATATATTTATAAATATAAATATAAAATTGGAGAGAAAAAAAAATTAAAGATTGACAATTTTTTTTACGAATTTTTGGTAATAAAACATCTCAATTGATTCGTCTCGTCTATACCTACAACTAACCTGTACAATAGGGGATCGGACAAATTTTCAGAAAGTGTTTTAAATTAATCTTCATGGATATTTATTCCCATAAAAAATACTATTTTATTTATTTATAGCCTTTTAGGTACTCAAAATCATGTTTTAATATTGTTTGTTTGAAAATGCCGCCAAAACGCCACGATAGTTCATCTGAGAGCGCGCAACGTCATTTGTGGTAATATCATAACAAAACAGCTGCATTGGCATAAGACAATGATTGCCCACAAATGACGTCACGCACTGTGATTGGTGTTTCAGTATAGATTAAAAATATTGTAAATAATAAAATTTTATTTCATCATTTAAAAATATTTAAATGAATTATATTAAATTATTATTCGATAAATAATCGTAAAAAATTATATATTTCTTTCTAAGTACATTTTAGATTTTAATTTGATTACTGTCCGATCCCCTATTGTGCATTGCAACCTGTTAAAATATTTTTTTTATTAAATACAGTTATTTTTGGTTTTTGAAATAGTTTCCCTTATTTTTTTTGTTCAAAATCTAAATAAATGTAATTGTTGATGAAACCTTCATTAAATATAAACAAATATTTATGTCAGAAGACCCTGCGCGCTACCTCAAAACAAGTACACTAAAAACTAAACCTATTTAAAAAAGAGTAGAAATGTATTATACACTTCACTTCATTCTCGTTCATTCGCTTCATTCGCGTGTATTTACAAATTGTAGTGGACAAACGCCATAGACTACTATAGCCCAAGAGCAAAAGAGTATTAAGCATAAGAACATTAAGAGAAGCGAAGACTGTCCTTCGAAAGAAGAATTCTATGATACATAAACATTTCAAACTGATTGTTGTTTGTTTAAGAGATCAATAGTCCGAGCCTTACCGATCCAAAAAAATAGGTCAGAGAGGTATTTTAAATTTAGGCCACGCTAGGAATTAATGAAACCTAAAAACGCGTTGTACCGTTAACACTGTACCGCGATATTTAACAGACCTTTGTGTATCCCGAGAGAAATGTCACTTGTTCACCTTTTAAAGGATTTTGTAAACGCCCTTCCTAGTGTTTAGAAAGATTAGTCGCTTTAAAATTATGGCAGAATAATGTGAACAATAATTAATATTTAACGGATTTATCTAGTGTTGTTTATATGTTTTTTTTAATGTTTTTTATAATTAACAAAATCTCTTGTAAAAAAGCTTCCACATTTATTTGGTCACAAAATATGTGTGACTACTTATATGTAACTACTTATATGTATAGAAATAAAAAAAAATCAGCCTTCACGGGACGCCTGGTAGATGTGAAACATCGAGTGAAATAAAATGGTGACTGTTTATTTATTTATTTAACGTTTATTTTTATTGAATACAAAAATTTAAATATTTATTTCAAGTTGCAACAACCACCAACGATCACAACAACAACAGCAATCACCACGGCACGCGTCGCATACTACTACCACAACTACGTATTATACCATCGTATAGCGTGGTGACGCGTCGCCACGCTATCAATCAGTTTCACCCGCGCCTATAGATGATTCACATCGAAAAATGAATCTAAGCGTAAAACTCGAGACCAACTGGCTATTTTTTTTTAAATATTCATTGAAGTCGCAGGAAGGTTTTTATGAAGAGAAAAATTGGAAAAATCCGAGCGAAGCCAGGAGCGTTTAACGTCACGATAAAACTCATTGTCCCTGCACTTGTTTTATTGCGGGCCTAGTTACAACGTAATGTCGCCATGATGAAATTAATGACTAGTTCCGTGTATTCCTGTATTTTTATACTAGTTGTGAACAACGGTTTTAATCACCTTTTATTTTAAAACAAATGGGATTATGTCTTTCTTCTCTCTGTCGGTAATGTTCGGTTTCGTCGGGTGACCGAAATCGGCCACCGACCCAGCGTTATTACTTCGTTTTCGTTTAAAGTTCTTTTTCGGTTCCTAAGGGACGTTTCAAAGACACATTTGTTTAACGAACTATCAACGTAGCCCATACATCACTGGAGACAGCATGTAGGTACTCAATAAAGGTGATTTTGATGGGTGACTGTTAAAATATAAAAGTAATCTTTTGTAAGAAATGTTAAGCGTGTAGGAAAGCTTCTACTCTAAGTTATTGAACAAAGACGATTTGTCTTCTTTATTTATGTAAAAGTCGGCAAACAAATAGACGGTACATTTTTTGTGAAGCGCTCTCACTCACCGAAAACACCAGCATACGTGCTGTTAAATTTCGATGGTCTTATTGGTATAATGGGGTGGTTATTGCCGCCAGACGGGTTGTACAATTTATAACTACGGTAATCAGTGTACACTGGTGCTACTATTACTATCATACTATCTTTAGCCCGTGACTTCCTCGGCGTCCAAGAGACGCACTAGCCTTGGAAACAGTTACTCTGTTTCTAGATTAGAGCAATCTTTTTTTAGACTATATATTCCTGACAATGGTGGTTGAGTAGTTATGGCGTGAAAGCATAACAAACAAATAAAAGACTCACTTTCGCATAACAATATTATTAGTAAAAATTAACTTCCTAAAGGAAAATTTCTAAAATCCTTTATTTTTGAAGGTTATAAGTATAAAGTAATGTTAGTGGAAGATCAGCTTGACAGTAAGCGGCTACCATACTAGACGAAATTTCAGTGCGTTGGATAAGAGACAAGTTGAACTTAGTATATAATATCTTTTTCTATATATAAAAATGAATCCCTATTTCCCTTGGTCATGGCATCACGCGTGGACGGGTAAACCGATTTGAATTCGGTTTTCACTAATGGAAAGAGGGATAAACGGGGAATGTTTATATAAATAAAAATTGCACCCCAGGCGAAGCCGGGGGCGGGTCGCTAGTATAATATATATTTCACGGTGGTCTTTTATAAGGGGCAGGTGGCGACCACCAGATGGACTAATATGACCGTTGTGTGCCCTGATAATCGCCTATGGAGCGAATAGTACATTTATAATAACGTTGGTTTCACTGGCAAATTACATTAATAATTAAGAAAACAATGGGTAGTGTTGCGTACCCCGGGGGCGAACCATGTTAATTCTGTCGGGGAATTTAAAGGCGGCTTAATTAAATACCTCTCTGGCAACTTGCTACCTCTTTGTGCGAAACGCGTATTAGATAATATGTTATGTGGAGCGAGTATTTGGTAAACGAGTAGCTATTTATATATTATTATTGTGTTTTTGTTTATGCTACGGGCAAATTTCAAATTAGGTATGAAAAATTTCTCCATAGGTATATGCTGGCTTTGGCTTGTATTGGCAGGGCAACCCGTCTGGCGGCAGTAACCACCCCCTCACAGAAGACTAAATAACGCACGTATGCTGTTGTGTTTCTCCTCAATCCTTAATCCTACTGTAGTCGGCAGCGCACTTGCAGCATCTGTGGCGTTGCTTGTGTTATAGGACGGTAGCCACCTACCATCAAGTGGACCGTCGGCCTTTCTGCCGATCTTAACATATAAAAATGCTATGAAGTTAATTAAACAATTATTCAAAATTTAAGAATCTTTTTGAGCTCCAGAAGTTTTCATATGTGAAAACTTCTGCTTAGCATATTAATAAGAATTTTATTTATTTAAAAGTAGTATACATAAATAATTTATAATACATAAATACACAGCATATGTATTATAAATTCACAGCTGGTAAATTGAACTTTACAATGAAGTTTTATTAAACACATTTAAATAAAATATGACAACTATAATTAATCTTAATTAAATTTATTTATGTAAGTTAAATCTTATTAACTATTTACCGAAATTCTCATATTAATGCGCCTTAAAAAAAGAAAAATTAGACTAGAATATAAAAAAGTACTATAACGCTCTGCCCTTTGAAAAAGAGATCATTACTTAAAGTATTTTTCTTTTTAGGATTCATTTGCTACACATATGGTTTTAGGTTTATTGCAGTTCAATTTACAAAATAAGTAAGTATTCACAAAAATTTAAAATTGAAATAAAGATGTAACATTTTACCGCCACAGTTAAAAAATTGGTCACATGCATTAACGGCTACCTCTAGATATATGAAGAGGAGAAAACAAAAGTAATAAAACATTATATTGATTATATATAAACATATTGTGTGTGTGTGTGTGTGTGTGTTTCATTCTTTATGAGTTACTTATAGCTTTTCTAGTAATCTTGAGATCGCTCAAATTTTGTGATCTAGGCATCTAGGTATAATTTATGACATTGAGTTTCTTGTTTATTGTTTATACAAATCAGCAGTAAACATGTGAATTGAAAATACTTGTCCTTTAGAATGAAATATTTCAAATAAACAATGCAACTTTATCCGTAACATAATACTACACACATCTTATCCATTTACTTTGGTACATGACGAATGATATCCTCTGCCGCAGCGAAGGGTTGGGAAGGCATTGTAGATTTTGTTGTTATTAATTAACCAACCATTTAAATAAGCTGAGCTAAGTTACGTTTGAAAGAATTCTAGATGTAAATTAATTAATTAAAATATTTAATCAAGTACACAACAAATTAATCTTCCCTGCCGGAATACGATCATGGCGTTTAATCTCTATTTTGTATTATTTCTTTCTTCGTGAATGCTCACTACTTATACTACTCCCCTAGGATTGCGAAACAAGAAACTAAAAAAAAGAGTCCATGACTACAGAATTTTCCTTTTTAGAAAAGGAAGCTATTTTCCATTTATAAAAGCTTGTCTGTTAGTTAGGTTCGATTTTTTTTTTAGATTTGATCCTGATAATGAACCCTATCGATTGATACCATAAAAAGTACAGCCTATATATTTTTTTATTTTAGCTAATTCGATTTCCCACGGTGGCAAACGTGTTTATAAAATATTTTAAGTAATTTAACTAACCTGCTTCTTTTAAAAATAAATGTTTCTTTTGTTAAAAATTTGGTGTTACCGGTATTTAGGTATACTTTCCCTCCAGAGGTGCAGGTAAAAAATTCCAATTTCACAAAAGGACACACATTGACACATTTCAGGCAATTTGTCAACGTGAAATTTCTGATGCATGCACACTTTTAATGTGACATAAAAAAAAGACACATTATTGAAATTACTTATTACAAGCTTTATTTAATTTTTGGGTGGCAGGGTGATGGTCAACTTGATGGTAGGTGGCTATCTTAAAAGTAACACTACCTACTTACTTTAGTAGAAATTTTCTCGCTGCCCAAAGTGTCCTGGGAATGCTCCCGTTTCATTGTTCATTACTGATTCACTGTCTAGGAATGTAGAGCAGTAGAATTCGTACGAGTTAATTTATTATGTCCTCATCCTCATCCCATACATAATTGAAGCCACATTTTAGAGGTCAACACGTGATTATAATGATGTCATATCTTAAAATAAGAAAACACAATAGTATGGACGAGGAAGCCATTGTTTTAATACGCGCCTACTTTTAAAGATGTAAGTCGAGAAAGAAAACAGATTGCATTATTTGTAGTGTTTGTAGGTATTACAAAAGTAAGAAGTTTGTAAGGCATCCATGACTAGTACCTTTACTGTCATTCTTCGGTTTCAATGCTATCACTATGATAAATTTCATCAAAATCGGTTTAGTGGTTGAGCAATGAAAACGCAAGAGACCGAGTTAGTTTCGAATATCTATCCTACTAATACTACTTGCTAATACTAGGTATTATTGCGAAAGTTTGTATGTTTAGAGGTTTGTGTGTTTGTTACTCAATCAGGCCTAAATGGCTAAACGCATTTGGATGAAATTTGGCACACAGATAGTTTAGTACCAGAAATGACATAACTACAGGATACTTTTTATCCCGAAAAAATGTAAGGTTCCCAAGGGATCGTCTAAAAACATAAAAAATCGGCGCCACCGTCGTCACAGCGATAAAGATGTCAGGCAAGGGCATTATATTACTTATTTTAATTTTTAATTTATCAACACGTATCACCAGCAGTATCTAATAAAATTTATAACATAAAATCCCTGTCCTTTTTTTTCTAACTTATTACTAAATCACATAATCACTGATGGAAAGGGCGAGGAAGATATCATAATTTTTAGAAAAAATTGAACCCATGAGAAGCCGGGACAGCTCACTACTTTAAATTTCTTCTTTTCCAATACAATAACGGGTATGTGTCATCCATCATTACTTCTAGCTTTTTAATTTGCATAAAATAATATTTATGGCCGAATATATTACATACAACGAATGACTTTATTAAATAAAATACTACAATCCAATCTAGACTGTAACATCAACACATAAAGCACATAAATGATGAACGACTTCGACATTACTTATTCTATTCTTGTATCTAGAATTGTGACAGTACGGTTTTATATATTTCGTATTAGCAGTATTTACTATACGTGGAATTATTGACGTGCAAGCATGTTTGTTTGGTTTCGGTCAATGAACGCTGATAACATCCGATTAACATGACTGTTAAGTACAATAATGTGTACAGGTCTAATATTATAAATACGAAAGTGAGTTTGTTTGTATGTTTGTTAACGCTTCTACGCCTCAACTGATCTTTTGAAATTTTGCATACACGTTATTAGTGGTACAGCATAGAGGGTATCTTTCATACAGAAAAAAGTTCTGTCCCCGCGGAACGTTGACGAAGTCACAGGAACTATGCAGTCATCAAATTCTTGTAAAATAAGAACCATAATTAATTACTTGATATTAATACATATCCGATTAAAATTAGTCAAATAATTCCACGCGAAGACGATCCGGGTCGTTAAGCTCTATGAAAAACACCTCTTATCTTACTTAATGAAGTAAGTTGACTACTTAGGTGGTCTGTAATGGTTACGAAACTCTAATAACCCTATAAAGGTGACCTGTAAATCAAGCCGGCGATGGTGGGTAAACTATGATTCGTATATCGCTTGTCTTATCTCTTGTATGGCAGACTTGAGCAGTTTAATTCATACGGCAGATACGACGCCTGTTATAATATTCAACTTGGAGATTTGACGACATTGCAGAGTTCATGTACCTTCAGATTTCCACCTGTTTCGGTATCTTCAGAATTCTTTAGGCAGTGTCAGGTTAACATCAAGAGAGGACTGCCCAAAACCAGTTGTCGCGTTTTTTTGATCAGAAGTCCAAAAATTTCTACAGCAACGGGATCATGTCATTACCTAGATGGCAAAAATCATAGAAAAAAATGGCACATATATTTACTTAAATTAAGTTACTAATTAAGTTTATTTACTTAAATGTAAATAAACTTTGAAAAAAAAAATGTCTTTTCATATAAAATGCGAAGTAACTTTTCCCCAACCTATTATATGTACGTATATATATATGTCAGTGCAATTAGTTATGGGAAGAAATTTAGTAACACGGGTGGGTATTATGTCCGCCCTTTTTGCCCTTATTGATTATTTTATCCCCTTATTCGTAGCCCTTGCTCTAACTCAGTATTAATCTTAAGTATCACTAACTATTGTTACAACACTATCATTTTCTGGGGAAACTCTACGAATAAGCCGTGCCGTGGTAAGGAACGGACGTATTATCATTTTCAGTACAGTCGTAGCCGTGGTAAGGAACGGACGTATTATCATTTTACGTAGAAGTCAGCGATCCTCAAACTTCACAAACTTAATGGATTCGTTCGTGTGCGGCTCCTGTGATGAACAATTAACGGAAGGAGTACATTGTCAAGCTTGCGACAAAAAACTACACTTTCAATGTGCGGGGATCACGGAAGGTGGCTATCGAAAATTGGGAGATCGTAAAGCAACTTGGCGTTGCCCAGCATGTAAGCATTCTGGAGTCCAGATACCCGCACCAAGTGCATCATTGTCGGACAGCGCCATGCCTGAGAGCTCTAAAAGCGCGCCGGCGGTGGTCATTACTGATCCCAATTACGCGCTGCTGTTGAAGGAAATTAGGGCTCTTGGTGAAAAATTGACTCCCCTAGAAGCACTGACCGAAGAAGTGAAGGCCTTAAGGAATGAATTTACTGATTTGAAATCGTCAGTGAGTGCAGCTAATACAGCAATACATGAATTTGGAGTCAGGGTCAGTACAATTGAGAGCCGACTTTCTCAGCTCGAGAATGCCAAAAAAGATCAGATGAACAAAGTGTTAACACAGCTGGATAAATTGGAAAATGAGATCAATGAGAAAGAACAATGGACTCGAACTAGTAACGTTGAGCTTAAGGGTGTACCTTATACCAAAAACGAAAATCTATATGATATTCTAACTGCAGTCGGTAAAAGAGTTCAATATTCCATTATGAAGAATCAAATCAATTTCATAACTAGAGTACAATCACGTGACCCAGGTCACACTAAACCGATTTGCGCATGCTTCATAAATCGATACGTGAAGGAAGACTTTATCGCAGCTGCAAGAGCCTGCGTGAGAGAATCTGCAATTGTACCGTCCGACCTGGGACTTCAGGGACATCATAAAATATATGTAAACGATCACCTGACCATCCAAAACAAGATGCTCCTTAACAAGGTTCGGAAAATTGCCAAGGAAAGGGGTTTTGTGTATGTGTGGGTCAAACACTCAAAAATATTTGTACGAAGAGACGACACTTCCCCTGTGTTGACGATGAAGACCGAAAAAGACCTATCAAAAATCATATAAGGATGATCTGTTCAAATGAGTTTTATCTAACTATTCGTGAAAATTTAAACTTATATGTCGATGATGAAGTCCGGAAAAGATATATCAAAAATCATATGAGAATGATTTGTTTAAATGAGTTATGTCTAACTATTCGTGAAAAATTAAACTTATATGTAATATTTAATAGTGAAGTGTGCAGTTTGAGAACCATAGGCTTGTCATTGGCCCTCTATTGTATGTGTTGCTGGGTTGCGGGTAATTTCTTAATAACCTATTGCACGACTTTTAATTCCAAATTGAACCTTATTGCTGCTAGCTATAGTCTAGATTCCCATGACGAAGTGCATTTGTTTACAATCTATACAGTCCGGCTGGTTACAATACCTATTATATTTGCGCCGGATTGTTTATTGTCTTTTATATATATACCCTCTTACCTAAGTTATCAAATATTTAAATATGCTTTTGTTGATGTCGCTTATAATGTTTATTTTGAAAAATATAACTGTGACCTCTCTTGATTTGTATTATCAAAATGCTCGTGGCTTGCGTACAAAAACTAGCAACTTTCTTAGAAATGTATACCTCAATAATTATGACATTATATGTATAACCGAATCTTGGCTTTTGGACAGCATTAGTAGTGGGGAGCTGTTCGATGCGTGATACCTGGTATGGCGACGCGATAGGGAGTACCATCGAACATGTCAAACCATGGGGGGCGGGGTACTAATAGCTGTTAGACGTGACCTCACGGTTACTGAGAGACTTGACTGGCGTAGCTCCGCCGAGGATATTTGGGTCACTATTACTTTACGCCGCGATCATCCGTCTGTTTCTTATAACTTAAATATTTGCGTAGTTTACTTATGCGACGAAAAACAAGGTCTTTCGTATTTTGGCCAGCTACAAAACTTTACTGATAAGTTAAGTGAAATAATGCTGTCTCACCCATTAGATAAATTCATAATTATGGGTGACTTTAACTTTAAGGACTTCGTAACTTGGAGTACAGTAGGCAACGAATTAGAACTGCAACCGCTAAATATTTTAAATGATAATGTACGTATCTTTGTAGATGTAATGAATTCGTTAGGCCTTTCACAGTATAATAGTCATGTCAATATGCATAATCGAGTTTTAGATCTAGTTTTATCAAATGACTCCATTGTTGTGAATGCTTGCGAGGCACCGTTAGTACCTGACGATATTCAATATCATAAGTCTCTTAATATAACTGCTGATTTTGTAGAAATCCATAAATTAGAGAATCAACCACGAACTATGTTTATATATAATCGTGGTAATTATTCTGTAATTTCTGCAGAGCTTCAAGGAACTGATTGGCACTCATTGCTCTCTACCGGTACCATAGAAGAAGCCACAGCATTATTTTATGATAGACTCTATGAACTTAGGCAAAAATTTATTCCGCAAAAAATTGTGAAACCGAATACATATCCAGCTTGGTTCACGTCTGCTTTAATTAAAATATTGAAAGAGAAATCCAAATTCCATAATAAATTCAAAATCTATGGCAATAAAGCCGACTATCAAACTTTTTCATTCCTTCGTGAACGCGCCGCTATTTTAGAGGAAAAATGCTTTAAATCCTATATGACCAAAACTGAATTATCTATAATAGATGACCCTAAATCCTTTTGGTCTTATGTTAAAAATAAAACTAAATCAAACGCTTTTCCCAGTGTAATGAAATACAAAAATATAGTAGCGGATACAGGAAGTGGTATTGCGGATCTCTTTGCTAAATATTTTCATTCTACGTTCTTGGATAAAGATACTAATACGTCTAGTCTAAACCCTAATAAATGCAAAACCTATACCCCTTCCTTTATTAGCAGTATTGAAATTTCACGAGTTGAAATACTGAATCTATTAAAATCACTTGACTTATCTAAATCTGGAGGCCCTGATACTATCCCGCCAATTTACATAGTAAGTTGTGCAACTGGCCTTGTGATTCCGCTTTGTCTTCTATTTGAGCGTTCGCTAACGGAAGGTGTTGTGCCTAATATTTGGAAATCTGCTTTCATCACACCGGTCCTTAAAAAAGGAGAAAAAGCAAACGTCGAGAATTATAGGCCTATTTCTAAGTTATGCTTGTTTGCTAAAGTGCTTGAAAGAGTTGTTTATAACCAAGTATATGCAGCACTAAAATGTACTTTCATTGGCGAGCAGCATGGATTTCTGAGAAAACGGTCTACTACATCCAACCTTCTGTTAGCGAATGAAACGATAACGGAGGGTATGGATGGTGGAGCGCAGGTCGACATTATCTATACCGACTATAGTAAATGTTTTGACCGTATTGACCATTGCATACTACTTGGAAAATTATCTATTGCTGGAATTCACGGAGATTTGTATCGGTGGTTCACTTCATACATCGAAAATCGCAGCCAAGCGGTGGTGTTGCAAGGCTACTCATCCAGCTGGACTCCTATTCCTTCGGGGGTACCTCAAGGTTCCCTTTTGGGACCTTTACTATTTATCATTTTTATTAACGATGTACATGAATGTTTCTTAAATTCTAAAATATTACTATTTGCTGATGATATGAAAATCTTAAAATCAATTAATAAAGTGAATGACATCCAGGCCCTTCAGGCGGATCTACTGCGCTTTGAGTCTTATTGCTTGTTAAATAAACTTGATTTAAATATATCCAAATGTTTCTATGTTACGTACTCACGTAAAAATACTACATTAAATCTCGGTTATACAATATATAACCAAAATATTGCCAAAGTTAAAGTTGTTAGAGATTTGGGAGTAATCTTTGACGATCAGCTCTTATTCGACAAGCATATAGATAGTATTGTTGCAAAGTCTACGAAAGCCCTAGGATTTATAATGCGTACGTGTGCTAGTTTTGAAAGTCTTAAAGCCATTAAAATTTTATACTGTACTTATGTAAGAAGTCACCTAGAGTATGCCTCGCAGGTCTGGAATCCCCAATACGAGGTCTATAAATCTCGTATTGAGGGTATCCAGAAGAGGTTCTTACGATATCTTGACTATAGGACCCAACAGAGATCACTTAATTACGAGCACAGATGTCAACGCTATCATTTTCTACCATTAGAAATCAGACGCAATATTAGCGATATCTGTTACCTAGTCAATGTTGCCACTGGTTACATTGACTGTCCAGATCTATTACCTAAAATATACTTGCGTGCAAATGCACTTCGTCTGAGGGAGTGTCCCTTGCTCAATGTGCCCTCGGCAAGGACTAAATACAGACAAAATTCTTTCATTGTACGTGCGTGTAGAAACCTCAATAACTTATCCTCTGAAGTTGACCTCTTCTACACCAGTACGGCATCAATAAGAGGAACACTTGCTGCCAACTTCTTTGGTTCCTAGTAGCCATGTAGTGTGTACTCAATTCAGTGATATTGACTGTGTGTAACTTGCATCTTGTAGTGATGATGTTTTTGAATGTTAGTGACGATCTATAGAGTTTTCTTTTCTACTTTATGTAATACCTATATTGTGTATTCCTTTTAATTTGAATTTATCGGTGAAGATTTGGAATAAGCATTGTCATATGTATTGCATTACTCTAAAGTCTACTAGTTTGGCTGTAAATCTTCCTAAAATGAAAAATAAATAAATAATAAATAAATAAATAAATAATCAAAGGGTATTTAAAATCCAAAAAAGTTAGAGAGCCATCTATAATTTAAAAACAAATAACTAGCCATGTAAGATATTGTGCCTTCAGTGTATAATGTTTATAAAAGAAAAACTCCTAACATAATCAAGTTCGTGGAGCGTCCATGTTAATAACGATAAACTTTGTATGATCGCCGCTAAAACCAGAATGAAAAATAAGTGCCTTTTGTATTATACTGCCATATATAATAAAATTAGCTAGTGGAAAACGCTTATTATGAGTTCTTAAGGCGACGCCAGCCCCTAATGATAAAAAAATACACTTTTTTGTAACCGTTTTCCTTTTAAATTATCATAATAATTATAATTTAAAAAATACTCAAATCGTCTGCAGAATATATGAAAGGGATCATCATAATTATTTTTTAAATTATATTTAATTATATATATAAAAAAATTACTAATTTGCGGTCTAATATCGATGTTGTAACCGTGCGATTTGCTTAATAATCAATATTTTAAATAGCTAATTCTTAAGATAAATTTTAAGATCCACTATCTGAAGGCTCATCAAAAGAAAAATTTGAATAATACTTTATTAATTTTTAAATTGATATTTCCGAGATTTGCAAGTAGCGACTCCCCCTCAGCTGTCCCGTCAATTCAGTACAGAACGAGTTTTGCGGCTGAAGTCGCCTTAAATGATGAGATTATACAGTGCTATCGATACGAACTATGTCTAATTACGAGTAGGTCATTTTTTGTTTTAAATTTGCTTGTCGGTTGAATTTGTTTAAAATGTATATTAAAATTTACATAAATTGTTATAGTATATTTACATAGTATATTCAGCAAATAAATGGTTTTAAATTGAATTGAATAAAATTACATTGTATAAGTAAATTGAAGTCGCGTTTGTCTGTCTGTTCGTATCAAACGCGACTTCAAATCAATTAGATATTATTTCACGGAAAGATTATATATATATGTATATGTATATTAATAAAACCTAACTGCATCCTTTAACATAAACATATCTAACTAAACCAAACCAAATATGGGGCAAGTTGTGTTTAAAATGCCATTCTGCCTCTCTTCAATTAAATAAATTGTGAGGGTATCTCGTTTACTCAGTCATTTAAGAAGACAATGATAAAATGTGTTTTAAGCATTTTTAACTGCTCCTAACCTTAAAACCAAATGAACAATAGTTCGTTTCACATACACACTCGCACTAACAAGATAATTGTTTGTGAACGACGTATACAGGAATTAGGACAGTCAACAAAAGTGTAGTTAAAAAAAACTTTAAAACAATACAAACAAAAGGAAAAGTTTGAACATTATTTTATTGTGTGATATACTCGGTTTAATTAAGCGAAAGTTAACTATTGTTTTGACAGTTGCGATTACAGTTTTGACACACTTTTTTACTTTACGCAAGTAAAAAAATACAATACCGTGTCGTCGTCAAGTGTCGTCAGGTCACAGTGAGATTGTGTAAATATTTAAAAATTTATAAAGCACAAAAAAAGAAATATTCTACATAAATCTACCAATATTTTGTATTTTCTTATATTTTGAAAATAATAATAATAATAATAGTGGCATGACATACCAATAAGTTCTACTACTAAGGACATACACATCCTACTAATAATCTTATATAAAAATGAATCCCTATTTCTCCTGGTCACGGCATCACGCGTGAACGGGTAGACCGATTTTAATTCGGTTCTCGCTAATGGAAAGAGGGATAAACGGGGAATGTTTTAGGGTATATAAAAATTGCACCCCGGGCGAAGCCGGGGGCGGGTCGCTTTTTAAAATCGGTCCACTAGTTTTTGAGTTTATTCATTACAATATTTATAAACATACAAAAATACAATAATACGTACAAATATTTATTCTCTTTGACCTGAAAGGTCCGTAAAAGTAGGAAACTGGACGACCAAGGCCAAAGGATCAGTCAGCTGAAGGGGATGAGGGGAATAGGCGAGACGTATCTATCATCCAGAGGACAGACGCTTCTTAAAGTGGAGAGACAACTGACCACCTGCTCGCTGGACCGATGACCTCAAGAAAGCTGATTGCAATGCGAGTCTTTGTTTCTTGGAATTACAAGGCCTCATCGATGGAAAGTTTTGACGCGTAATTTTGTGAAATTTAAAAAATCTCAAAGCTCGATAAGACGGACGCACGAATGGGCTACCAAGTGTGAAATGCTTGCGGTACTTGTCGGATGAGAATAGAAACCTAACGGTGAATCGATTTAATATACTTTAAACAACTTATTCCATTTACTTTAAAGTTGCGAATTGGGATATCAAAGAAGAAAAGTTATTTAATAAGTCACGGCAAATATCCTTAATGTTTATTATGCTGTGTATGTCTATAATATAAGATAATATAATATACCAAATAAAAAACTTTTTTTTTATAAAATAAAAATAAATTTAGATACAACTCTATCTAATCTACACACTGCGTTCCACTGCGGGGAACATTTTTAACGGAAAAAATCATCATCAGAAATACAGAAGACCACACTGTGAAATAAAAGCATTATTATGTTTCTGTAAACAAGTAAATAAAATACCTGAGCCGATTCTCCTATCCTAAGGGCAACCTCGGTCTGCTGCAGAACTTTACATAAAAAAAGATGAACACCACTCAATAATATCCTACTAATATTATAAATGGCGAAAGTTTGTGAGGATGTATGTCAGTATGTATGTTTTTTACTGCTTCATATATTAAACTACTGAACGGATTTGGATGAAATTTGGCAAATAGATAGTTTATTACCTGAATAAACATATAGGATACTATTTATCCTGGAAAAAGGTTAGGTTCCCTAAGGGATCATAAGGGATCATAACCTAAGGGATAAATGTGGCGGCGGCGGGAGGCGCCACCGTCGCCACAGCGATAAAGATGTCAGGCGTTATTTTTCAACGTAGACGAAGTCCCAGACACCAGTTAGCAGGTAGACTGTTGGTCCACTTGATAGTAGCTGACCCTTAATTCAACAGAATTAAAGGTAAGGGTAAGGAACACTATGGAAACTTCGGCATCTCGCTGGTATATTTCAAGAAAAAAAAAATCTTATTGTATTATTTATGTATTTATTATTTTTTACCTTTAACCTTTTGATAAATAAATAATTTTTAGTAGTCTTTTTAATAGTTTTTTTGTGAATTTTTTTTTATAAGTAGTACCTTTAAAATATGTATTTGTATATCTATTATTAAGATTAATTATAGAATATTTGCAATTATTGTTGTATTTTTTATATTCCTCAATTTTGACTTATTTTTTGATTTATTTTTTGGAATAAAAGAAATCCCATACTCGCACACAGAAACATAAGTGCTGCAATTTCATGGTGGTTTTCTGTAAAACGATGGTCACCTGCGGACAAACTGGCAGTCCATTTTATGTCTGCTCTGCCAATATTAACTAGAACATTGCAACTATAGTTTTACTACCAATATTGTACTTGGAGTTCATAATAAATATTTGATGAGTAGGCATTTCAAGTTAAATAAATAAAAGTCGACATGTTAAAACAAGACACAGGCTGACTGCGTCTCTGGCATCCTTCGGGATACCAGTCAAGCACTGTTTTCTTTTGAAAGAATGTACTGTTTTCTTTTGAAAAAAGATGCCAGCACTACAGTTGTGACTGCGAAACGCAGTGTGCCCTGCCACTACAATAATATCTTAAATCTGTTCCCTTACTCTTAAATTAAAACTTCATTCTTTTTTGTACCAAGACTTTATTGTACCCACAGTAAGTACATAATCTGTCCTTGTAATAAAAGAAGTAGGTAGTTTAATTAAAACGAGTACTTGTACCGTCAACAAAAACACATCAGACCTTGACTCGAGCAAAAAGTAAAATTAAATAGAAATCGTAACAACGGGTCGGGTCGTTGGCTCGCCAATGCCGCAAATAAAATTTCCTGTCCTCTAGACATCTGTGTTATAAACGTTAATAACGAATCCCTTATTCGTGTAAAGTTCAGTACTTACTAAAAAATTGTCTTTACACTGTAGAAACAATCAAACGAACATAGATCGTAAAAGAATAGGCATTGGTGCTATAATGGCTTAACAGTGTACGGTTTGTTCAAGAACATGCATAACGCGAAAACACGTGGGCAGGACCGGAGGAGTGTGTATCCTTTACCGGATTTAATAACTTAGTTTCTTTGTTTTTATTAGACGATTTCCAAAATGAGCCTTGTGTTAAACAACATAGAGCACAACTTCTGTCAAAATAACGTTAGTACTAAATTGTTGAAAGACCCTTCCAGCACACCCACGTGGTTTGCCTTGTGTCATGTGTTTACTTATTTGAAAATAGATAGAAAATAAACACAAAATACAATTACGAAAATGTTCGCATTCAATTCAATTAAATTACATAAAATTAAACTCTCAGTTAAATAAATTAAATAAAATGGATATCCACGGATACAAAAAAGAAAATGGATATCCATGGATACATAATACAAAAAAGTGCGCTGCGAAGGAAGCACGGATCTTCAATTAAAGGCAAAAAAGTTTTTTAATTATTATTTTTAATAAATTAATCATATTTATATTTTTATCCATTTGGATAATTAATTACGTAAAATAATTTATCGGATTCAGATACGATTTTGATACGGTTTTATTGTATCAGTTATTGTGTCAGTTTATTGTATCGTTACATTAGATATCGTATACAAAAGAACTCAAGTTCTATTATTAATTCAGGGAAATTCTTAATTTAATTTGATAAATCTTAATATAAAATGGTAATCTTAATATAAAAATAATATAAAAAATATAAAATGGTAATCTTAATTAGGCCTATAAACTATTATCAAAATTGATCTTTTATTTATAACTTTCACGGTGGCGAGATAAATAGGGATAAATGCGTTTCGTACTACATATTTAGTTGGATAGTTACAAACAAACAAACGAAAAATCAAATCTTTTCTCTTTATAATATTAGTGTAGATTATGAATGAATGATGAATGAATTAAAAGAGCCAATCAAGAATGTTATAATACCCTCATCATTCCTTATTCAAAAGTTAAATTATTTAGGACGTGTTTAGGTAATAATTAACTTACGAAAACATTTATCCGACACTCGATCAAAACGCTATGATTATTTATTTCTTACTTATTACATTGATCACACGCATCGGCGAGTAAGCCACTCATGTGGAATTGTGTTGAAATAAATGGCTAAATCGCACATCGCACTTTTCTGTTATTTTTGCTAGAGTATCTATCTATATCTAAGCTGAGCCCGCAACTTCGTACCCGTGGCATTCGGTATAGCGCGTAACTATTTTGTTTGTAAACAGATTGGAATGAAATAAACACTAAATTTTAAGAGAAGCTTGCTACAATAGATCATTGAAAACCGGATTCAAATCGGTATTAATCGTGCGCAAACCCACAGACAAACAGACATAAAAACAATTTTTTTTTATCTCAGTAACATAAGTACAAAGTGTAAAATTGTTTTATGAAAAAATATTTAATGTATAGCCGAAAAAGTTTCTTTGCATTTTATATAAAAATTCAAGACATTTTTTAAAAGTATATTTTACATTTAATTACAGTATAAAAAGTGACTTTTTGCCATCTTGTAGGTAGTGACATGATCCCGTTGCTGTAGAAATCAAAAAATGCGACAAGTAGTTTTGGCAGTTTCACTTTAAAAAAAAAAATAAAGATAACGAGGAAGGCTGAAAAAAGAAAGATAAACGAGGAAGGGCGGGTCGCTAACATACATATATAATATATAATACTTAATAGCTGTGCCCGTGACTTCGTACGTCCTTTAGTTAGTTTTTGTTTTAAATCCCACAGGAACCTCACAATGTCCGGAATAAAATATCCTATATTTTAATCCAGGTAACCAATTAATATAATATCCAGATAATAAACTAATGACTAAATAATAAATCTCTCTTAATTTCTTCTAAACCACCCAATGGATTTTGATATGGTTTTCACTAATGGAAAGAGCGATAAACGAGAAAATTTTATGGCTATATACTATTTGCAACAAGAATATGCATTTCTGCGAAGCAGGGATCGGGTTTCTAGTTAATAAATAAGTGTGATAAGGCTTTAAAATGAGGCAATGCAAGTACCTACTAATCGAAATAATTTGCTGGGTGGGCGGGGGCACCCGGCAACCTATCCAGTTTAATCAAATCAAAATACGTATTAAAATTTCGTGGGCGGAATATTGTGATTGAAAAACTTTATGTTGACGAAACCGCAAGTGTTTCATTGTGTTAATTAAGCTAATATATTCAACAATGGCTACTAGGCCAACTTATATTATTATTCCGATGAGTCATTGTAATGCCTTGTCGAACTAAACAATTCAGCTAATCAATCTGTCTGTCATAAGTTAAGCATAATCAACTGTACAAGTTTCGAAGCATTACCAAAATATATTCGCTGATTAAGGACCTTTTCAGGCTAACCTTATCAATTGATGCCATAAAAAGTACAGGATGTTATTATTTCGGATTTTAGCTGGTTCAATTACCGGGTATGGCAAGCGTTTCCAGATATATTCAAAAATCATTGCTTCTTTTAAAAATTAAAAGAATATTTCCTTTGAGTAAAATTTTCTTTCTCCAATATTTAAAAGTTCTTTCCCTCCAAGTGCAGTTTAAATTGATTGTTCATAGCCATAATGCTAAATTTTTTTAAATTTACTTTTCAAAGAATGCTTATGCCTTAATGTATTCTGCAGCTTTACTCTGCAGTATATCCCCAAAGCAGAATCCCAAACATGATACAATGATGAATGATGAAGTTGCTAAAAGTATAGGTACTAGCTATATCAAAAACCGTTCAGATATCCAACTAAACTACTGCATACAGAAAGTGAATTATGTACTAAGTGTTCGAGGATTATACATCCACAGAGCGGTGATGAGTGCACACGAACATACTCTCCGCTCTACTCAATACAAGCAATATTTAAAGCAGCGGACATTTCAAATTCCACTACCACATATTAATACTTCTTTTGGTCGGCGTTCTGTTAACAAAACAAACCGGCATTGTGATATAAAAGACAAAAATACCAAGAGCATCAAACCTATTGTTCGGAATTGGCTTCTCGGACTTCATTATGTCGATATTGAACTTTTACTGAAAGGCATCCAACACTAACTTACTATCTGAAACAGGATTTTGCTGGCGCGCCCACACACACTCTCTCTCTCTCTCACACACACACACACGCACGCACACACACACACACACACACACATACACGCACACATACACGCACACACAGACAGACACACAAAAACACACAGACAGACACACAAAAACATACAGACAGACACCCAAATCTCCTTTTCTTTTAATGACTATTTTTAATTCTAAAATTTTATATCTTGTTAAATTCTGGCCTTTACAATACAAGCTATGCTTAGTGTAAAGGTCACCGAAAAACTACACATATGTGTAAACTATATGTAAATTTTAAAATAAATAAATAAATAGCTTTGCAGTATCTTTAAATTGCCTTATCTAACGCACACTAACGCTGCATTTGTATATTATATTATATTATATTATATTATATTATATTATATTATATTATATTATATTATATTATATTATATTATATTATATTATATTATATTATATTATATTATATATTATATTATATTATATTATATTATATTATATTATATTATATTATATTATATTATATTATATTATATTATATTATATTATATTATATTATATTATATTATATTATATTATATTATATTATATTAAATTATATTATATTATATATACTCGGTACTCGGAGTCGGTAAACTTATGACAGCTGCGTTTGTTTGTCTAGCTAGAAGGCCACTGGTATGATTTGTTTTAAATATAGTGGAGTGAAAGAAGAAACTATAGAGGGGGAATTAGCTTCCTGCAAACATATAAGACTATTTAGAAATGTTCCGCGCAATCCGATTCAAGTACCAAACGAAGTTGGACACTCAATAATTCATTGGGAATGTTCGTGTACCGTTAAAAGAATTGTTATCTGATCGATAAAGCTGTTCAAACATCAATCGGACCGTGAAACCGTTGTACATTCAGAAAAACTCGAAAATAACTGCGATTTTTCTTTTAATTATACGTGTTTTGCGAAGTGAGAAACAAATTTAACTCATAAAGATCTTGAAGCCTTAATTACATCGTTTTTTGAAGTTATCGCAACGCAGTGGAGTTACTCTTACGAAAAAAATCAGCCTCTTACGAACGCCAACCTTCACCAGTTGGAGAGGCACGCAAGAAGAAGATAAAATATTTCTTTGAACGCACTGACAAAGATCAGTGAACGTTTTTAGTTACTGAAGTTATTCGCACCGAATGTAAGACAGCAACAAGTTAGTTCCGAATGAGAGTTTCTTAAGTACATGATAATATTGTCGTTAACAATGATAATTTATATTTTATACTGATAATATTGTTGGTTAAGTATTATGTTTATTCTTTTACTGTTAAAAAATTATAAAGACGTTTCAGTTCTCTGTAAACTAGAGAGAAGAACAAACCACCAAACAAGCTTTCTCTTTTATTTACACTTCGCATACATTTTTTTAACAAAAAAATTCAAAGGGGACTTTAATTTAAACAAATTTCACACGTCACGATGACGGAGACACGGTATTTTATGAATTCCAAATAGCGTGGGGGAGCAAAATTTCCGTCATACCTGAAAAAACAAACGCAGCCACCCTAATCCATTTTGATTTAATATCGGGCATTCCTTCGCTCCCATTTATCTTGGCCCGTAACTTGGATACGCCTTAACCCCCTCCCGTGACGGTAACTAATTAATGTCAAATGTCCCTACGCCGAATTGTGGAACTTCAATTTGAATTCGAATTGCTGATGTCAGTGCACTGACGAGCGCCGCGTTCAAGGAAAATAAAGCAAAATTTATTAAATAGCTGCAAAACCCCTGCAATCCTGAACTAATCCCGGGACAACAGGGATCTAAATCATATGAAAACCCTTGTCAAGCATTAACTACAGAGTTGCTTTAAATTTATAATATGATTAATGTGTGGGGAATAGAGAAACATACATTTTAAACAATAAGGTACCTAGTTAGCGATTCTATTTTCCCTCATTGCAAGTATGTATCTACTCGTATATCTATATAAATATTATAAAACAAAATCGCTGTCCGTCTGTCTGCTTCTACGCTAACTTCTTCGAAACAACCCAAAATTTTTGATTCACTAATGAAAAGAGCTATAATCGAGGAAAGTTTGTGTACGTAATTTGCAGAAAAATGGATCTGTGCAAAACTGGAGGCATATTGCTAGTATTAAATAAACTTAAGGGGGAGACAAACGCTAAATACTAAAAATATCCATTGTTTAATGAAGATGTTACAAGAAATAGACAAGACAATTGCTTTGAAAAAAATATATATTATACTTTAAACATGTGAAGAACCAATTGTATTAATTAGAATTTTCGTTAAAGTAATAGAAACTCCACAAAAAAAGTTAGAACACAAGAAGAATTTCACCTTTATTGAAAATTCTCTCGAAAACGGCTTATTGCACGCATATGAATCCTGTACCTATTAATAAGTTAATATCAGATTAAAAAATCGTATTAATAAAAAAAATTTTTTGTGTAATGTTCTAATGGTAAAAACAAAAAAACACCATTTCTAGGCCTGTTGAATTGGATCCGCCGCCGCCAGCGAGTTCTATAGTAAATGTCATTTGCCTCAGTGAATCCCTTAAAGTTAATTTGATATTGATTAATTTATAATAGTAATATTTATCATTTTCTTATTTTATCTCAAATATATATATTTTTTATGATAAAGGACTGATATACGACTTTAATGAAATGTTTTGTGTCAATGAAGAATATATGTCAAGAAGAATATGGAGGCCATGTAAAAATTAAGAGTTAAGAGGATACAAAGATACCTTTAATTTTACACACATCTTATTTTATAGTATGACTAGCTGGTGCCCGCGACTTCGTCCGCGTTGATAAATGAAAAATATAACACCTGAGAAAACATATGGCTGTGACGACGGTGGCGCCGATTTTATGTTTTAGACGATCCTTCGGGAACCTAACATTTTTCTAGGATAAAAACTATCCTATATGTTAATCCTAGTAATAAACTATCTTTGTGCCAAATTTCATCCAAATCCGTTTAGCCGTTTTGGCGTGATTGAGTAACAAACACACAAACATCCAAACATATAAACTTTCGCATTATAATATTAGGATTATTAGAAATTTGAGGACGCTGAGAATTTGCAGAATAAGTTAAAATTGCATTTAAAGTGTGGTACATCTGTTTTAAAGGCACATAACAATTGAACCGATTAATTTATGAAAATTTTGAAAAAAGATAATTATTCACTAGAGCAATTAGCAAAATATTTTTTTAAAAACTTTCTTTAATTGTACAATTATTCCAAAATAAACGAAGTCCATAAACAATAGGTAAACTTTTTTTGCCGTCTACAAATTATTTCAAAAATAGACCATCATTTTTGAATGTCAAGCCGACTAGCAATAAGTACGCCGGGAACAGGGAAATGGAATCTGTCAAACAAGAATATTTTCTGTGATGCAGAAGTCTATTTTGCAGAACTAAACGACTCTATAATCCATAACTTGTAGGGGTTAAAACAGAAAAACAATTAGTTTTATTTCTAGTATTTTTCTAGAGAAAAGAAAACGGGAAGTTTTCCATTCCATCAGAAGTAACGACTCTTTTAAAAGTACATGCCGTCACGTGCGTAACGACTGCAAAGTTTTATTTGCAATTCAATTCGCAAACGATTCTCAACACGATTGTATGGGAAAAACACAATAAACTGTATTATCATTCTTAAATGATAATAGAGTTTATTTTTTTGAGGAAGTAGTTTCTGTCTATTAGTCGTTAATATATCTGTACAACGAGCGTATTTTTCTTTGACCAAGGATGTTAGGCAGGCATTATCTTCAGACAGGCGGTCCACTTGAAGGTAGGTGGCTACCGTCGCCTATAGCACAACCAACGCCTCGGGTGCTGCTGACCTTAGTAGGATTAAAAATAAGGGACTAGGGAGGGATGGGGAAATGGTCTCTGGGATCCCTTACTCACTCACTGAAACACAAGAGCACACGTGCTGTTATTTTACGATTGTTTTCTGTAAGATAGTGGTTACTCCCCAAATGACTGCGAAACGAAGTGTGCCCTGCCACTACTATTACTTATAATATACTAGCTGTTGCCCGCGATTTCGTCCGCGCCCTTTTTCTTAAAACATTATTCAATCTTTATTGCTCATATATTTTTACTTTAAGATGATCCTTGGGGAACAGGATAATTTTTTTTGATATTTTTTGATAATTTTTTTAGATAATTTTTTTGATAATTTATTTGATAATTTTTTTTTTCTAATTTTATTGCCGGGATGCTACTTTGACTTTTATTGGCGTAGGCTATGCCTCCTGTAATTGCGGCGGCATCCGTCATGTTATTTTTTTTGTCCCCTGTGTGTTTTTGTTCGGTACCTGCCTCGTTGGAGGCCATGTAATAATAAATAAATAAATAAACAGTAAGTACTTCTTTCTGGATGAATGGTGCTCAGTGTCCTTTTCTGTATTTCTGACAACGTATTATATGAAAATTTTCACGATGATCGGCTTGTTCTCATCTAGTTAAGGCGTGAAAAAGTAACAGCATTGATAAGCATATTTTAATATTATTATTCATTATGTCACCTCAAACCTTATGTATAAAAATGAATGCACACCAGTTGGTGTAATGTCTAATAAAAGTATTTCTGCATACTGAATTTTTGAATCCGGAAAGCCACGTTTTTACCCTTCATTCACTTTTCAGCTTTATCAATGCAGTTATTGAATACGAATTCAGTAGAATTTTCCTTTTACTCAAATTCTTTTGAAATAGATGTATTTTTTGAACTTACTATTGCATAATTTGCTATTTCTCTTGATAAAAAAACAACTTCACTTCGAATAATTTTATCAAATTATTTTACACTAGGCGACTCTTTTTCTGGCGGCTTATTTTGCGATAAAAATAACTGAATTTATTTTGAAGTTTCATATTAAATATTATTGGTCAAGGAATTCATTACATCCAATGAGTAGTGTTTCATGTTTATAATTATACCATCGCTACTGCTCTATTTATTGGCCAAATAAAGTTAGTTATTTGGGCAGAATTCTGGGCAATAAGTGTTTATGTTGTGCCCCAAATATCATCATCATTTACATTCCTTCAACCACAATAAGGTTGTTAAGTTATGAATCACAAAAAAAACTAGATAAAATGCAAAAGGCTTTGTTTGTTTATAGAGCAATCTCTATAAACAAACGAAGCCTTTTGCATGTTACCTAGATTTGCTCTTGCATGCTTCCGATTCGACTCTCGCATATGTTGACACTGGGAAATCCTCTATTCACTATCTTAATACTAAATTGATAAATTGATATCTTAATACCAAATTGATCATACTAAATTGATAAAATAGAAGAGAGACGACCCCTCACAATTTTTCTAGGATAAAAATCCCACGTAATATGTATGTTAATCCAAGTAATAAACTATCTGTGTGCCAAAATTCATCCAAATCCGTTAAGCCATTTTTGTGTGAAAGAGTAACAAACATTAGTATTAGTAGGATTTTTAATTATCGAATGTAACAAAAAATTAAGTGGTATTCTTTTATGTTAAGGTCGTCAGACAGCCTTATTTGAATCTAGAATGTCCGTTTCATGCCTGAAACTCCAGATTGCAGTTTCCGCCATTCCGACAAAGCACTCCAGCCAAGTAATTTTTTAAAACAAAAGGCACAATTTATTTCACGCTTATCAATTTAAGCAGCTGCAGTTATAATATGTTAAACCCGTGTGTTCCGTGTACGTGATAATTATACGATTGCAGCAAAAATGAACGGCGCCATTATGGCGATAAATTTCACTGGAAGACCATTCGCGTTACGTGTTTATGAACACTAAAAGGATTCCTGCTTATTTCCATAATTTGCACGTCAATTTTAATTCTTAGAAACGATACCTAATTAGTATAGGGAATCGAACATTGCAAACCACTATTAATTTATAACACTAGCTACGCGCCTCTGGCGGTGACGGAGGTCTCGTTCAAAGGAAGTGGAAAGCCAAACCCGGTACTACTACTTATATAATACATAAATAACAATGATTTCTGTATCAATGAATTCACGTTACACTTACCACATATAATAGACATATTTTGAAGTAACTGTGCGCGCAATTTCGTGCTGGTATTCGGTATAGCGCGTAACTTTTTTGTTTTTAAACAGATTGGAATGAAAAAACCACTAAATGCTACATACATCAGTGAAAACCGCATTCAAATCGGTTAAGCCGTGCACACAAGCACAGGCAAACAGACAAAAATTGTAAAAACTATTTTTTAACTCTATAACATAAGTACAACGTGTACAAGTTGGTTTTTTAAAAAATATTTAATGTGCAGTATCAGTTAGATCGTTCCAAGTATATCTTTCGACTAAATCGTCAAACGTCCTTCGTTGATCAATCTGCATGAATTTTACGTATAATTAGCCATTTCACGAATTGGCTGGGTATTAAGCAAAAACTTCATGAAACGGCGCCATATATAACGATCTGCCTAGGCACATCACGAACTGCCGGATTATACGATCGGCCGCCGACATAGATAAAGAATAAAAATGTTTTAGAAAAGACAATTCTGATAAATTTTCTAAGGTGTTACCAACAGTTGCCTCTATGTCAGTTGGGAGAAGAAAATCTATCTATCTTAATCTCAGTCAGCTTCGATATAAGCCTGAAGCGATTGGCTTCCCTTTGTTCAACAGTCTCGGGTTTACGAGCGCGACACGCAATTTCTACTGGATTTTTCACAGTAATTTTACCTTTCAAAGATAATCAATAATCGAGAAGAGGTAGTAAAGTAAAAGGTTCGAAAATTAAAAGTAACCCGAAACGAGAGCTCAGTAAGAGAAACCGGTTGTATTTGAGGCCACGGTTACCGCGCATGAATACAAACTTACATAACAGTAACGTGTTGTTGTGTGTAATGCGATATGATTTTGTGGCGGTCAATGTCTTGGCAGCAGGCGAAACCCATCCGACAAGGTTCCTCCAACTCTTTACATTTACTTTTACCCGTGTTCTGAAAGTGGGTTGGTTGCATTTAACCTTAAATGCAAGATATAAATTGAGTTTACAGCCCTAGGAAATAAAATTAATTCGAAAATCTATCGCGTTTTCGTTCTTTACGAATTCAATAAGCAAAAAAGTCACCAATCCAGCTAAGAGACAAAGAAAAATACCTATTCAGCCTAAAGTTTTTTCATGTTGAGTTTTATTTTTTGTAACAATTTGTATGAAAAAAAACGTATTTTTTTACATTACACGGATATAATAAATCATAGAGCTTGATGAGAACAATTTTGATGGAGACGAATTCACAGAAGAATACAATTTGGACACCGTTCTGTAAATTTCTTTTCAACGCCAATCCTCCAATGTCTTAAGACCAAAGTTATAGGCAGTTTTTATATAGTCCTGACACTGACGAAAAGCTTCGTCCACAATTTGCAAGTAGCTCAGTGAGCTATGGACTTAATACGAATCGATGATATGTAACTAGTGATAACGATAACGGGACATAAAATAACTAGAATGTTACATTAGTATAGTACTGCGTTTCTCAGTCATTTGGGTAGCCCGTCTGGTGGCAGTAACCACGGAGCATATACAAAGAGATGTTGTTATTGAATTTTTCTATAGAGCGGCGCGTGACTACTGCGCGGGACAAGGAGGAAGTTAGTCCCCGCCCAATTATCTTAAATTGCCAATGAAAATTGACTGTAGTCTACAACAAACAAGCGCCGCCACACCGTGACCAGTGCCGACAGCAGACTGACCAAGACCACGCCCACAAAAAATGACGTCAGGACCTAGTTTGAAATCAGTGCACAGTTGTTTAGGCCATCTCCTCTTTGTATATGCTCCGTGGCAGTAACCACCTCCTTATAATATTACGTAACACCTCCTTATATGTTACACAACCGTTACGTGTAGTAACGGCATGTGTGGTGTTTTTCGCTGAGTGAATAAGAGATGTCAGAACCCATACCCCTATCCATTCCTAATCATTAATCCTACTACGGTCAGCAGCACACTTGCAGCACTTGTGGCGTTGCCTGTGTATAGGCGCTAGTACCATCAAGTGGACCGTCAGCCTGTCTGACGACCTTTTTGTTAAATGATCTATCCGTTGCACGACGTATAGATCATTTATGGACGTATCATTTTAGGGTAGACTACTCTTAAGAGTGAGACCATCAACCACCTAATCGCTGAACTGATGGCCTAAAGAGAGCTGATGGCAGTGGTGGAGTACCGAATGTGGTGGCACTCTATTAAAAGGCCAACGCTTATGGACTGATGATAACGATGATGGACATATTACTGGAAATATTTTACGCATAAAATAAATAAAAATGGTTCTTTACTGGCGCAGTAACACACTTTATTTTATTCATTGCGTACGAGCAAGTGGCATAATACGGCGTAAGACAAAAATAGATATAGTCGTATAAACAATTTTACCGCTTGTTGAATACGTTGCGATCACATTTTTTTTTTATTTCTTCGCATAGGTGATGAAAAATATTTTTAAGTAATGGTCGGCAGGCATGCTGACGGTCTGCTTAATGGTATGTAGCTATAGTCGCCTATTATCGCAAGTAACGCCAAAGGAGTTGCAGTTATAAGGTAGAGTAAGGGGTAAGGCGAGGACAGGAATGAGTTCCTACAAACCTTAATCCCTTACCGAAATACAACAGCAAACTTTCTATTATTTAGGTATGGGAGTGTTTACTGCCGCCAGACGGGCTAGGCAGCTAGATGCCAATTTACCATTTACTGGAGGTAAATTAACTGTATGACAATCAAATTTTTTATAAGTATGATTTTATATGACGCATTTGTTGACAAAACGTTAAATGGGCTGTATGTCACCTGCGTAAATATTGCAGTGGTGATGTCGACAAGGATTTATCTAACTATAACCTTATAAATGCTAAAGAGAGTTTATTTGTTGAGTAACTACTTGAAGCTGCAGCATCAGGTCAAGTTTACCATGTCATGCATATACAGTACATATGCATCCAAATCAATCGAATCTGCGGAAGTTAGTGAGATCATTTCGTCAACTAATTTCGAGGATATAACATCAACCTTCGCTTCGCATAACTACGAACTCCGCTTTGCAGTTGGATCGGTTTCGTCTGTTGGCCGTAGTAGTAACCGTGAAATATGCCAACTTTGCCCGTTTTCTTAGAAAAATTGTAAATATTTGCAGTTTTTTCTATAGGCGCCTTAATGTATTTTATCCTCTACTGCAGTTCTAAGACCACGTGCACGTATTAATTAAGCAAAGTTTATCACAAATTAACGTTTAATGCCATTTTCAAATTATTTTGGTGGCGGGCAAAGTTATCTGAACTTTTGGACAACATTACCCAAGTTAATTTTTGACGCAAATATAACATTTATGTTTATTATAATGGGGTTTACTAATAGGTTTTGGGTAATGATGGCGTTTTATTCAGAAATCAAACCAACAACGTCACAACTCTCGTACTAAAATGGGTGGGCAATTTTACCCTAGTATTTTTTCTCTTTCCTATACAAGGCACCTGAAGCGATTTCAAAATGCCTAGGGCTGTCACATCTGAATAAAATCTGTAAGTTGTTTCTTTTTTTGCAACAAACAAAAATTTTCTTTTGTTGAAAAAAAAAGCAACAATTCATCGGTAAAAAAGGTAAATAAAACATGTTTCTATTATAATGTTATATATTTTTAAGAGAAATGAGCAAGGTTCTATCCGTGTACCTATTTAAGATCCAGGTAACCGTTGATCTCAAAGAGCAATCAGCTTCCGCAAAGATAAATTACATAAACAAAAAAACAGATAGAACCTAAAGAAAAAAAAATATATTTGTTTAATTAATAAAGGGCAAAAAATTAAATTGTTAAAGACAAGTACAACAATCGAATAAGCATTTTTAATGTTTTGCGTTGTTTTTAATTTTAATATTTTTTATTTTGTGTCTTAAACATTCACTGATTGAAGAAAGAGACCATGTCTAACCTGACACTGCTCAAAATATAATTAAAAAAATGTTTTCTTCTTAACAAAAATAACAAAAAAACCAATTCTTTTTTCTTAATATTAAATGCACCTATAGAGTAATGTCTTTTTTTTATATCTAAAGAAATAATTCTTTTTTTAAAATCTAAGGCTCTTAAAAGTAATACCAATCATATATTATTATGATTATTATTACGTACAATCATTATAAAGAATTCTAAAATAATCATATTTATCTCAAAATACCCGTTTGATGATTGCTAGTCAATCACTATTCTAAACATCTTTTTTACAAGTTATACCTACAATAAACTTCTTTTTATTTTTAATGCCGTTCTTTGGAGAAAACAGTCTCAGTCTTAATATTTTTATATCAAAATAAAAAAGTAATATCGTTATAAGTTTTAGCAGTAAGTATGTGTTCTAAATATAATTAATTTCATTGTATGTTAAAAGAACTAAAATTAATATTAAATACGATTTGGCCACGACGAGTAATCTTTGGTTGGGGCAATACTGTAATAATATCTTCTAGATAATCTATGGTGCAAATATCATCAACTGTGGGGTATGTAAAGGTGGTTCCTTTTTCATGTTTAGACTCCTTAACTCTTCTTAGAAATTTAACAGTTGGATACATATTACTGATCGACAACACTACACCCACAAAATGCTTTATACTCTTTTTTGTAGCAAATCGAGCTATAATCCAGTCATTTTCTGTAAGTTTTTTATGGTTTTCAGTGAAATATTCAATATCATGTAATCCAAAAGGTATATTTGCGTTTTCAAAATTTTCTTTTTCTTCTTCTTGTTCCCTTAAACATTCAGCTATGTAATAATCATGCACTGTTTCGTAATCTGATTCATCTGTATCCATTGTGATTATTTCATTGTCTATAGACATCGAGCTTGATTCACTATCAAATCGTTTCTTTGCTCTTTTCATTGAAGAACACCCTGGAACAGCTTTTTTGCCTCTCGAGTAATTTTTTCTATTATTTTTCTTCTCTTTTCTAGAAGATTCCTTTTTTGTTTTTTTTTAAAACTTTAGTTTCCTTCGCTTTTAAACATCCTTGTAAATTATTTTTATTCATAGTGGAAAATGACTTATTTTCGGCTATATGAGAAATTTCGTTTAAAATCCTATTATCTGACGTTTGCATTCCTGCTTTAATGATCACATTGGAGAGTATTTTTATTTTGGGAGTATTTTTTTTCACGGAGCTACTGGTTGTGGATGCTTTCAAGAGAGAAAAATTATCTGCAGTCGTCATTAATGCTGTTACATTATGCACAAATAGGTCTAAATACCGGTTAATCGAATTGATACATAATTTTTTGAGACTCTCGGGAGAATATTTTTTCTCATTTTCAGCCATATCACAAGTCGTCAAATCATTTTCTATAAAGCAGTCTTCATCAATATTTGTCTTATTATTTGAAGTGAGATCTGTTTTGGTAAAGAGACCAGTTTGCTCATCTAAATATAGAGTGTTTTCTGTTTTGCTTTGTACTTTTTCCTCTCCAGAGGGATTCTTTTTTACTTTTTTTTTCTTGTTACCCTCAAGTACATCTTTGCTACAATTAATATTGTTGAAATCGGAAATCGTCACTGATTTTCCCGGCTCGCAATTAACTTTTTTATTTCTTTGTACTTTCATCGGATTTGGTGTTCGCGTTTCCTTTAAGTAATCTAAAAGCGTTTGATCAATTCCATATGATAATATTTTTGCTTGCATTTCTGGAATCTTTTTTAGTACTTCTTGTGGATTGAATGGATATACTCCCGATGCTTTAAAACCACTTTTTATGTTATGTGATTCTTTCAGTTGAATTTCTTCAATTAATTTACCAAGCAATTTGGGAAAGTGTTTTTTATTCATCGCAGCTTGGTTTGGATTTTTGAGCTTATATTGGTGTAAAATTTTGCGCCAAGCTTTCTTTAAAGGTGCAAAAAATGCCACGTCAAGAGGCTGAGTGAGGTGCGTTGACCTCGTAGGGATAAAAACGAAGTGAATGTTATTTTGCTGGCATAACTCTATTACTTTCACACCCAAATGACTAGATAAGTTATCGCAAATCACGACTTTGGTACCTAGAGTCTTCTGTGCCCATGGAATAATTATCTTTTCAAAATAGTCCTCAAACATGGCGCTATCGAACCACCCTGATTTACTGCAATTGTATCTGGTCTCTGGTGGTCCTCCATTAATCCATTCTGTATACAAATGGGTTGCTTTGTAGACAACATATAAAGGTAAACACTTTCCGCTAGCAGTTACTGTAAACATGAGGGATATATTTCCTTTTGTGGAATTAATAACTCTTTCCGGATACTTTACGCCCCTTCGAAAAATGCCTTTTCAAGAACCTGGATCGTCAGACAGGTTAGTCTCGTCGAAGTTGATTATATTGTCAGCAGGTATATCTTTTAATGTATGGCCTAAATTTTCAAAATATTCAGCTATCTCTTGCGGCCCTTTTTCAGCTCTTGCTTTTGAAATATTTTGAGTAGTCCTAATAGTTAATTCATCAGCATGCCTAGCCAAAAAGCTGTCAACCCATGCATCACCCGGAATTTTATTTTTGAATATATGATCTCGAGAATTTTTTTTCAAGTATTCATGAACCAATAGTTTTAGATCTATTTTAGTAAGCGGTGAGCCAAAATCACCAGATGCTTGCAAAACCCTTAAAATGTTTTTTTCTTCTGCAGACGTTAAAGCGGTAGGATGACCAACAGGTTTTGTATGTATGTTTTTTATTCTATTTATTATTGTGCGCCTTGGAATCCCGAATTGTCGTTCCGCATCTCTTGAAGAAATTTGTTGTGATTTAACAGCATCGCATGCAATTTTCAACATATCTTCGGAGTAATTTTTATACATCCTAGATCCAAGAACACGTCTTAGTTTTCGTTGTCGAATTCTAGACTTATTTTTCTTTTTCTGGAATATAAAAAAATAAACAATACATCAATAAATGAAATTTTTCCTGGTTTTGGTAATAGTTAATAACCCAAAAAATATGGAAAAAATTCAACTTAACTATAAAATTCGTACGTTTAACTTGCAGAAACTTAAGGAAGCTTAGTAAAAAATTTATACGGAATTGCTGATCAAACACAAAAATGAAAAGATATATAAAAATTATCGTGGTGACAACCCTAAGCCTTTTTAGATCGTGGGCAATGTTGACATTCGTAGGTTAGAACATTACCGGGTAACATTGCCCACCACCATTATTTTTGATTAACACTAAATACAGTACTGAATCCGTCTTTAAAACACTCTAGAATTTGTTTTCTATAACGCACAATAAAATAATCTCACCTGTGGTTTCGCCATGAAGCACAATTTACTTTCAATTTGTTAGAAAAATTTGCCCGCAAAAATACACTCCACACTCTAGAGGTTCCAACAAGTTACTGAGTGAACATAGCAACAAAGGAAATGTTTAATGATGTCACATATAAAGTCTACTTTGCACTGTTGTAGCGAGTGTTGCCATAATACTAGTATATTTTTTCACATCAACTGATTTGCTTAGAAATTGTTCTTTGGGCAAAGATACCCTTGGATGCAAAGTTGGCGTAATTCACGGAACTCTTATTAACTCTTATTATTATTGTGGATTCCCAACTTCAAAGCCTGCAGCATCGCCGAAAAGTAGCGTGCCTATCGATTTTCTATCGTCTACACTATGGAGAGCGTGCATCTGTACGATTTAATCCAACCGGAACCGTTCCACTTGCGGACCACTAGACGTGGGCAGGGGTTTCATCCCTTCGTGGTCGATGTACCTCGATCACGAACAAAGCGTTTCAGTTCCACCTTCCTTGTTCGAACTGCTAAGGAGTGGAACTCATTGCCTGCGTCTGTGTTCCCACAGAACTACAACCTCGGGGTCTTCAAAACTAGGGTAAATGGGCATTTAGTGGTCAAGCGCTACCTCGATTTCATAAAAAAAAAAATAATAACTTTTATTATTTATTAGTGCCTGTACTTGCAAGTTTGCTTGAAAATATGTATAAACGTATGTATAGGTACACATTTAAAAAATAATAGGTAAGTAAGAAAAAATAGATGATAACAGTTAAAACATTTCGCTACTAAGTCACCTTTTCGGGTCACAATCGCATTTATTTTGCAATATTTATTGTCAGCAATAGCGTGAGTTTATCGCAGCCATGTTATTTGAGTTCTGATACAACACCGCGCAAACAAACCGTGCATTACGTTTTGATACGTTTTGCATGGAATATGGAAATTTGATACGTTTTGCATGGAATATGGAAAAGCCTGCAAATGCCATTTTCGTATGCGTAAACCGCGAATTGCTAACTACGGTTTGAACGAAACGCAGTTATATGAAATACCAATTAAAATAGTACTGAAAACATTCAACTCGTCTATTGACAATCTTTAGAAATCGTCACAAATATACAGTAAGATGTAAAGAGTACAATAGTTTGCTTCTGTTTCTCGGCTAGCTTATTCTAAACAACAAAACGGATTTCGATATGGTTTTCACTAATGAAAAGAGCGATAAACGACAAAGATTATACATGTAAAGAACGCACGGAGAAAATAATAGACAAAGTTATTTTGATGCACTAAAAACAGGCTTTCCTCTTAAATTTGTTGATTCTAAAAATTGTTTAGGCGAATAAATATTTTTTTAATTGTTCCAGCTTCAGTCTTTCAGAACATGTATAGTTAATATATTAACTATATATAGTTAATACTAACTGAGCCCGCAACTTCATACGCATGGTATTCGGATTAACGCATAGCGCGTAACTTTTTGTTTGTAAACCGATTAGAATGAAACTAACACTAAATGTTACGGGAAGCTTGCTACAATACATCAGTGAAAACCGCATTCAAATCGGTTAGGCCGATGAGACTAGCTTGCACAAACGCACAAACAGAGAAAAATTCTAAAAACTATTTTTTTGACCTCAACAACAAGTTTATACAACGTGTACAAAATGTTTTTTTTTTTTTAATATTTTATGTACTGACACGGCTCGTTAACGATTTTATTATTATGTATAGAATAGATGTGTAGTTATATTTCAAGTCACCTAGTTTGCAATCTCAAAGCGTATGCTTTGGACCAAGCAATTAACTAATGAGACCACGTAGCTCCGTATTGAATATCCTTTAGCCCTTTGTAGATGCAGATGCATCTATTTAGTCAAAGGAGATGTTGGCTTTCAAATTGGAGCTGCGCCTGTTGCTTCCCTTTGGGATTTGGCTATGGAGGAACTGAATAATATTTGACGTATACGATCATCGATCATTGCTTACATATTTCGCAGTCATTTGAGCAGTCCATCTGGCACATCATGAAATAACATCATATATGTATACTCTTGTGCTTCGTTGAGTAAGGAATTTTACAGTGTCCATTTCCTTATTCCTTAAAGGTCGGCTGCGCAATAGGCGACGGTAGGCAACTTTTTTTTACCATCAAGCGGCATGTCTGAAGACTTTTATATAAAAGAGATAGGTAATTAATAAATTCACTCCTTTACAAATAATTCTATTTTTAGTAGTTGCTACTGTATAGATATATCTACTAAGCAGAAGACTGTTATAAAAAACCATTCTTTCATCAAATTTTTCCATGTCTTGCTTGCGTGCGTACATTTTATATTTTACGATGAATAATTGTGGTAATTAACTGAGGTAGAGAAAATAAAAATAAAAATGAATACACACTTTTTTGTAAGATTATTTAATTCATTATTTATTTTAAAAATAGTGTCTTCTTGGAATTCTTTCACGAGAAAGCTTCTTCATGGTTGTAAGATATTTGTATGGATTCTTCAGACAGGACTTCAAGGAAGGGATATTTTGTCAGGCACATGCGGAAAAATGAAGGTTAGTTTATATATAACTTAGTGAAATTATTTTGAATAATTAAAAGTACCTATAATTAAATACTAGCAGCAGAGCACACTGCGTTTGGCAGTTATAAATTGGGCAGCCCGCTGTGGCAGCAGTAACCATTCCCTTACAGAAAACTATCATAACTCAATGTGTGCTGTTGTGTTTCGGTGAGTGAGTAAGAGATGCCAGAGCCCAGTTCCTTTCCCTTCTTAATCCCTTACCCTTAACCCTACCCTTGCACACTGCAGCAGCTACGCCGTTGCTTGTGTTAATAGTGACTGTTGCCATCTACCATCAAATGGACCGTCAAACTGTCTGAGGACCTTTACATAAAAAAATAACCACTGATAAATTGAACTCTCGTAGTAGATGTAACAATTTATAAGTGGTCAAAAATGTCTTTGGAATTTAATCTCATCCACTATCCTTTATTATTAAAATATGTAAAAAAAATCCTCTCACTTAACCAATAAATCAAAGTAGTGTTATCGACGATTGGTTCAAACTGAACCGTTTTCAATGCAAACGAAAATAGATGGCTCTTAATAAATTATACCCATATTTTTACAAAAACATGTTTTTGAAAATATCAGAAATAGAAATAGAATAGAATATTATGATATCAGAAATAGAATAGATTTTTTTGAGCGATTATAAAATTGTTTAGTATTGTGATGGAATTGTTTCTAATTTCTACCTAATAGAGGTAATTCATTATTTAATAATATAATAAGTGTGGGCTAATTATCCCTAAGGTACGTTTTTTAATTGAGACGTTGGCTAGGCGGTAACTTACTCGTTATGTATTGAGCCCAGCACAGATAGACGGCATCAGACCGTGTAAGATGGTAACTATATTTTGCCGTCCACTAAGTTCACGTTGCTATAATATGTATTATTACTATATATTTCAGTATAAGCCGTGACATAGGTATATATTTATAGCTGCGTGTGTGGTAACATACTGCATAAAATATATCATACTAACTCGTGCCCATGACTTTCTTCAACTAATGAAATCATAAATGCGGAAGTTTGTGAGGGTGGATGGATAGGATTGTTTGTTACTCTTTCACGTAAACACTACTGAACTGATTTGGATGAAATTTGGCACACAGATAGTTTATCATCTGGATTAACATATATAGGATATTTTTTATCCTGAAAAATTCTAGGTTCCCGAGGGATCGTCTGAAAATATAAAAAATGAGCGCCACTGTCGCTATAGCGGCGCCACCGTCATCACAGCGATCCTATATGTTAATCCAGGTAATAAACTATCTGTGTGCCAAATTTCATCCCAATCCGTTCAGCCATTTTTGCGTTATTGGAGAACAAACATCCACACATCCTCACAAACTTTCACATCTATACATATTATAATAAAATCGTAAACGAGCCAAAAGATGTTTTCAAAAAAGCAATTTGTATACGTTATACCTACTGTTTTTGTAATCGAGGTCAAAAAAATAGTTTTTAGAATTTTCGTCTGTTTGTCTATGCGTTTGTGCACGCTAATCTCAGAAACGGCCTAACCGATTTGAATGCGGTTTTCACTTATGTATTGTAGCAAGCTTCCAGTAACATTTTGTGTTTGTTGAAACAAACAAAAAAGTTATGAGCTATACCGAATACGCGCATGAAGTTGTGGGCTCAGATATTTTTTAATACAAGTAGGATTATGCGTTTCTATAACATGTATTTAATATAATTATATATAATAGCTACGTCTGTGCTGGGCTTTAGTTCGGGAAAAATAATAAATATAAAAATAGACGCCGAAAAAGAAGAGTTTTAATCCCCACTGCAGTCAACGCGTCTTGTCGCGTTGCCTTAGAAACGACATAACACATCTAATGCAAACGTAAACAAAACGAGGGGAGATAACCAAACAACGCGTGATTTGTACCAACCTTCTATAGCCACGACGTGATCTCTGATCTGTTGAGCCAGCAGCGGTTCAGGTACCAGCTCTACGAGGTCATAGAGAGCGTATATCGATGGATGGACGCTTTCAAAACGTTGGATCTCCTGTCTTATAGATAGAGACGTGTTCAGGCAGGCCTGCGAATGTTGGCGACTGCACATAGCTGATTTGTAACCTAGCATTTAGCCAGGGGACTCGATTAGCACAACACAACACTACACCGGACGATGCATTCTCATTTCAACGCAGTAATCGTTATAAAAACTTTCATAAACGCACTAAAATCGTTTTTTCGAGTACCGCAAACACTGTAGTCCACTATATAACTTTAAACACGGTAACTTGTTGGTTAAAATGGGTTTAGAGTAAAGGTAAACATCGAAACAACATTTATACGACAAATAACATAGAGATGAATCACCACAAAGGCGGCCATTACCGAACTGGTGGCTGGTTGTCAGCCTAGCGCTTTATTTCGTTCGCTGCGACTTCGCATCGTTGACATTCCCTTCGATACGGGAGCTGTCAAATAATTACATGTACAGCGCCATCTAAAGTTACATAGCTTAACTACTAGATTTGCTCCTGCTGGTATAACTACTCTCCGATAGATGTCACTAATTCACAGCATACCCGTGGTAGTTACCTACCTACCTAATGTGTTTAATCGAGAAAGGACTAGCTCGTTTTTTAATGAAATTTTAATGACATCGCAGAGCAATGGAGTGAGAATTTTATTTTTGATAAGAGTGATCAATTTATTTGATAGGTATTTGTTACTGGAAAGCTAATACCAAATTGTATGATTTCTTTTAAATAATTTTAATTTTAGATGGTAAAATAAAGAGATCAGACTTCGAGTGCTAAGGTTTTCAGGTTTTCCCTCGAACAATGGTGTGGCCAACTACGACCAAGTTAATGATAAGCATGATAAGCTTATGATAAGCATATACTTCGTCCGCGTAACTTTGTAAAATATAAGATATGAATATAATAGGTCGGGGATAAAATTTCTTCGCATTTTATATGAAAACTTTTAACATATTTTTTCAAATTTTATTTACATTTAATTATACAGTATTTATGTGCCATTTTGTTCGATGACCTTTTGCCATCTTGTAGGTTTTGCCACAACACGATCCCGTTGCTGTAGAAATTTTGGAAGTTCTGATCAAAAAAACGCGACCGACCTTTGACCACGACCTTTTTCGCATTTTCTTGTCGTACGTGATCCACTTTTCATCACCAGTCAGTTATCAATCTCTTCAAAAGCGGATTCATTACGACCCAATAAAGAATCGCAAATTAGTACACGATTCATATGGTTTCTTTCAGTGAGCTCGTGTGGCACCCAAATATCGAGCTTATTTGTGTATCCAGACCCAGCTTTTTTAAAATGCGTCAAAACTGTTTTGTGGTCAATTCCCAGTTCTTCAGCTATGTCGTAACTACTGATATGCCGATCTTGCTCCACTTTTTCAAAAATGGTGTCCATTTTATCCGTAACAGGGCGATTAGAGCGAGCTGGATCATGAAAAACATCAAAATTCCCGGATTGAAAACGCATTCACTCATTTTGACAGAAAGAAAAGCAAATGAAAAATAACTGAAAACAACATTTTACTAACTTGTTTCTTTTTTTTTAAATGTAACCTTTTTAATGTCATCAATACCAGCCAGATACAAATAGTACAGCCAAAGAGATTTTATTACAAGTTTATACATACTATATGCGAAAAGACTTTTTCCCCGACCTAATATATAGGTATAATTTTATAAACCAAAACTAACTCTTCTAATTCCTCTTAAATTAACAATTATATAATTTAATGTTGTGTCTTTAAATGATCCAAATCGGACCTTTTGGTAATAGCTGAAAGTAAAAAATAAAAATATAAAAATGCCACAGCGTGAACAAATAGCCTTTGCTTAGTCTAAATATTTTCGTTCTGTTTAGTTTATAATTTTCGCTTTTGTTTATAAAATTATTAATTTAAATCTTATATTATATGAAGATACGCGGACTATGTTTGGCGATAATGGCGTTATCGGGTTTAGAACATATTGCGATTTGGACGTTTCGCGATCAAGAGCAATGTTCAATAAAAATTTAAGGTCTATAAAAGTACAAACTTTTAAAAACATATTTTAATAGTGCGTGTATTAAGTATATTGTACTATCGTACAATATTTAGCAAAAAATAAAGCAGAAGTTATTTCAAGTGCGGTCATTTTACCATTTTTAAATGCATTACTTATTTGAACTAAATCAATTGTTTAATTCTTCGAAAAAACAAAAGTGTGTTCGACCAAGACCAGTGATATCATATAGCGCTGAAATGTGGTCTCTACTTATGAGCCACGAACAAAGCTCAACATCGCTCAACGAGCTGTTAAGAGGACTATAATACTCGGGGTTACTCTGCGAGATAGAATCATAAATAAAGAGACCCCTAGACGAACGAAAATCGCCGACATAACCCGGCTGATGAGTAGTGAAGTGGCAATGGACAGGACATGATGACTTTTGAGTATAGTTTTGCGTGACTTTTGAGTGGACGCAGAGTAGGACGTCCACTCTCAAGATGGACAGACGACCTAATAAGGGCCGCGGATCGACACTGGATCGAGGAAAATTATGGTGAAGGCCTGTTTTTTTTTATAAAGGGAGATTCTCATGGATATCCGGCAACGTAGGGGCAGCGGGCGGGTTATGTCGGAACTAGCCTCTAAAGCCCAATGACTCTGCGCGGCTGTAGATAAACGAAGTTACGGGAACTTTTTTTTATGTTCAGATCGGCAGACAGGCTGACGGTCCAATTGATGGTAGGTGGTTACCGTAGTCTATAACACAAGCAACGCCGCAGGTGCTGCAAGTGCGCTGCCGACTACAGTAGGATTAAGGATAAGGGACTGGATAGGAAAATGGGCTCTGGCATCCTTTACTCACTCACCGAAACACAACAGCACACGTATCTACTGTTATTTGACGGTGGTCTTCTGTAAGGGGGTGGTTACTGCCGTCAGATGAGCTGCCCAAATGACTGCGAAACGCAGTGTGCCCTGCCACTACGATCCAGACCAGTGCCAAATTTAAAAGTTTCTTTTTCAAAGTTGACCCTACCAATCGAACCCGGTAACCCTAGAACAGAGCATTAAGGCAAGTACCCTAACCACTATTCCAACCTGCTCGTTGTTGGTGGGCTCGGCATCCCTGTCAAGGTGTACCCGAAAACAGAGGTACGCCGGCAATCTTGAGGACCTCACGATGACGGCTGAGATGATAAAAGAAACCAATACCTATACTTATACATACAATATTAGACACATTATTACAGTCAGAATACATAACACTTGCAGGTAAACATCGTGTTATCGCTTTGACTGCAATGCGCCTTGACTTTATCTCATTTTCACGTCCACTGCTTATGTTTTAATAATGTATTAAAAATAATACTTTATTTCCGTTTAGTGACAGATTTGTGTAGGTAAACTGTTTACGCATCAAATATTACATAAAGCAAAGATAATTTAATTCGGCAGAATATAATTTGGACTAAGTACGTAAAGGTGACTCAGACAAGTGTTAATTAATTTATGATTAACAATTTATCGATGCTTCGTCTATAGTAACTTCAAATAACATACGTCACAGTACCCATGCTATGTGAAAAATAGTATAGTTCATCGCTCTTTCCATTCGTGAAAACCTTATCAAAATCAGTTGGGTGGTTTAGAAGAAGTGCCTAAGCGGGGAAACATACATATAGGCGGACAGCGACTTTATTTTATAAATGTTTAGATAGATACTACCTATGTCATTACTTATCCAAGCATACCTACGAGAACAGTTAATAACTACATATTATGTATTTTAAAATCATAAGTGAATTTCTAAACTGTTTCTTATAAATAATATGTAGTTCGCGTCGTTCTGAAACCATTTGGTTTAAAAGCCGTATAAAAAAGTAATAAGCACTTACCTATGTAAATTGATAAGAACAACATTACTCATGAAGTGAAAACACTCGTTTTTATTATTCATAATAATGTAATCTCGCAAACGTAATGTACGAGAAATTATTTGTTTCCTGATAACCATCTTCCTTTTCTTAACTGCTCGTCACATTGACAACTTACAAAGATTTATGTCTACTTAAATTAATTTGTATTTTGTACTTATATTAATTTATACAAAAAATCTCTTAATTTTTGACTTCATAGGCGCTACGTCTCTAGTCACTTCAAATAACAAACGTCACTAATACCTATGCTATGCAAAAAATAGTATAGTTTACAAGACAAAGACAACATTACAAAACAAATAATCCAAATTATACTGTTATCGTTGTAACATGGTGCGTATAACGTATTAGTTATATCAATCGTTCCTATTCACTATTGTGAGTTGCCAAAATTCCCGAGGGTTCATTTAAAAATAAAAATCCAAGTCAGTCTGGCGTTATATTGCTCATATATTCTGTCAAGCGTTATATTTAAGGCGAACGAAGTCGCGGGCACCAATTAGTCATTAATAAATGTAATAATTTAAATAAATTTAACATACCAGAAAGTTATTGAATGAAAATAAAAATTGAAGCAAAGTAAAATATAAGGGACTAAAGCGTCTACCACTATTTAGTAATGGCATTGTGCTATACATATTTGACATTATTGTCCCTAGGTAGTCCCTTAATATATTTTAAGTAAATGAATAAAAATTTACGGAATGAGGTAAAAAACTGACTTTTGCTCACTTCAGATGGCAGCACTGTTGTGTGTTCCCTAAATTTGACAAGTAACTGTCATTTTCCATAGTAATTTTGTAAACAAACAAAAATAACTGAATTTATTTAATTAACATGACGCTTATATTCAGCTTTGGATTGCAAAAAGACGGGAATCCATATATTCCCTAAAGATTTCAAAAGAAGAAAACAATAGATAAAAGCTTTACGAAGAAAAAATTGGGAGAAGACTAAATATTCGAAGTTATGTGCAGTAGATGCTTTTCTTTTCCTCAACTGTTCTTTTAACTGCTTAACACTCTATCTCAAATACATTTTTGTACAAATAAAGGCAAATTCGCTGGTAAATACAGGGAACCAAAAACGCAATATGGGGGCGAATTAGGATCACTCAACAGTGGCGCCACCTACAATTATTTTTCAGTTTTTAACCCCATTGTTCTGGAATTATTTTAATCGGCGACTCTATGGTTGATTTCTTCTATAATATTCGTTAAAATTTGCGAGTCAATGTTAAATGTCAAGTTGTCAATGTCAATGTCAAGTTAAATGTTCGAAGTCCTGTGAGGTCATCATGCCCCCCCTAGGTGTGCTAGGACCTTGTCGTGGTGGGGGGGCTTAACCCTCGACAATCCGGGCGGTTGCAGGGGTCGGTGGGGTCACCGGCCTTCGCCTGGCTGACCGGATTGTCGCTGGGGAACTAAGAAAGCACACACGAGAGTGCTCCGAGCGGGCTCCGAACACCGGAGCTCGTGGCGGAGCAAACGGTTTTTTTTTTGACTTGACACTGGCAGATAATGGCCATCTTCAAGATGTGCCCAATTGCCATTTTTTATAAAAAGAAGAAGAAGAAGAAGAGGTCATCATGACATACTAACACTAACAAACGGGCGCCATGCATGTAAGAAAGCTTCTAATATGAAACGCGGGGGATTCTCGAAGTAAATTGTATATTTTGGCTGGAAAACACGATACTTACACAATTCCTGCCATAAGCCTTGTTTTTAGAGAATGAAATTGGTATTTGTCCTTTTGTATAATTAATCAGCTCGTCGTAATGTGTGTACATTTCGTATACAAGGGATGAGATGCCTCGACGAATAAATAAAGTAGAACCTGTACATGAAGAGTTTCAAATTTCAACTCAAAATCATGGTCATTAAGGTATAAAACGCATTTGACTTTACACAACGTTTTTGACGCTAAGTTAATGCAGTGTTAACTCGGGCTTGAAGCGTGCTATGAATAATTAAATGAATTGTTAATAAAGCAGTAAAAATGTGATTAGACGATTAAATATTAATTAAGGTTCTCTTAGAGAGAAGTGAGTTATTGAACTTTCTGTATAATGTACGAGACCATCATAATTATACGAGACCATCATCAGATATCCATACATAGAGACTACGTACTGAAATTAGTTTTTAATACGATTTTTAATACAATTATGTGTCCGGCGGCTTGCTCAGTCTTAAAGTTAAAAAGAAATTGCTCAGTCTTAAAGTCTTAAGTTGTGTAGTATAATTTATCACCAAATGATGATTTGATGACCCTCAAATGACTGATTTTCAAGAATAACAATAATTCCAAGACGTGTGTTGCTGTGTTGCTATAATAATATTATGTATGCGTGTGTGTGTGGCTAGAGATTTTTTTTTTTTATGTACTGGCAGGCTGACGGTCCACTTGACGGTAAGTGGCTACCTTCGCCTATAATACAAGCAACGCCACAGGTGCAGCAAATGTGCTGCCGACTATATTAGGATTAAGGGGGAGACAAACGCTAAATACTAAAAATATCCATTGTTTAATGAAGATGTTACAAGAAATAGACAAGACAATTGCTTTGAAAAAAAATATATATTATACTTAAACATGTGAAGAACCAATTGTATTAATTAGAATTTTCGTTAAAGTAATAGAAACTCCACAAAAAAAGTTAGAACACAAGAATTTGACCTTTATTGAAAATTCTCTCGAAAACGGCTTATTGCACGCATATGAATCCTGTACCTATTAATAAGTTAATATCAGATTAAAAAATTGTATTAATAAAAATTTTTTTTTGTGTAATGTTCTAATTGTAAAAACAAAAAAACACCATTTCTAGGCCTGTTGAATTGTCTCCGCCGCCAGCGAGTTCTATAGTAAATGCCATTTGCCTCAGTGAATCCCTTAAGGAAAAGGGATAGACCAATGGGCTCTGGCATCGCTAACTCACTCACCGAAAAATAACATCACACATGCTGTTATTTTGCGGTGGTTTTCTGTAAGAAGGTGGTCACTGCCGTCAGACTGGCAGTACAAATGACTTTGAAATGCAGTCTGCCCTACCACTAATCTATGTATATATTTAATAAAATCGTAAAGAAGCCGTTAAAAATTTTTTGAAATAAAAAAAAATAGTTTTTAGAATTTTTGTCTGTTTGTCTGTGCGTTTTCGCACGCTAATCTCTGAAACGGTTTAACCGATTTCAATGCGGATTTAACTGGTGTACTGTAGCAAGCTTCCTGTAACATTTAGTGTTTGTTTCATAACAATCGGTTTGCAAACAAAAAAGTTACGCGCTATTCCGAATATCACGCGTAGGAAGTTGCGGGTTCAGTTAGTCTATAATATTGTAGGTATATTGTGTCCCACCCGTTTCCACTTCAGTTGACTGATTCTTTGGGCCAAATCATCGATTCCTATTACGTATCGTATCCGTATCCTTCTCTGAAAAGTACATTTCCAAAGTTCGCCCCGGCTAGATCGAACCCGGAACCTCTGTGACAGGGCGTTAAGGCCAGCACCCTAACTTCTCATCCAAAGACATAACTCAGCACTAACATGCGATACATAGACTACATCGCTGAGCTTCAATCAGGATTATTTTGATCTTATTCAGATTCCATTACCCACAGACACAACACGTTTTATATGTTTAATAAAGCAAGCAGACCATGGTGTTTTATTTGGGCAGATTTCCCACAAAACTGCCGCATCAACTTGAGGAATGTCGTTTAATAGCCACAATTTTAATGATGCCTAATACCTACGAAAATACTCCTTTACACTTGACACACTAAGTTTTAACGATGAAAAGTAATTGTCTCTCGTGTGAGTTTAACAAGTGTCTTCATATTTTTTCCCACGGTTCGAGGGCAAAGTGTGAAAGTCAATAATTCATTTTATTGTTGTTTTTTGGTAATATTCTTTTTGGGATTTTCTTTATTCGATTGACGTTAGAAATAAATGGAAATTTTGTTTGTGTTATCAATATTTATTTGATGACCTTTCTCAAGAGAGAAAAAAAGTCTTGTCGATAATTCCAATATAAAAAGTTGATTAAGTATACTAAAAAGAATATATTTGAAAAAATTGTGCAAATCAATTGCAGTTATAATAGACAAGTTATAACTGCATGACAAATCTCAACTAAATATATTTTGCTTTTAGCTTTAGAAATTAGGTGGGAATAAACTTAAATATCTTATGGGAGTCTGCTGAGTGTCTACTCGAGGTGAGCATCTTTTGTATTCTTTGCCGCAAATCTTCTTGGGCTCTGACCTTGAACAGGCGTCTTTCGTTTGCGCATGTAGGTACATTAAATTTGCGAAATCCGAATAAGCAATACGAAGCCTTCTACTATCTATAACTTATGCCTGCAGGTAAATGGGTTTAGGTAAAACCAGTGACAAGATCAGGTCCAAATATGGCTCTCTAAGGTAGGTAAGCGCCCTATTGTGCGGTGGTAAGGTGATTTTTAAAATTGTACAAAAGAGCAACCCGTAGTCCAATCAGTGTCTGACATCCAAGCCGTAACATTTTTATTTATTTATTTATTTCCACGCTTACAACTATTTTTACAGGACTAAGTCTAAAGATAATAGTGTAACTACTTCTACAAATCACGCTATTTATTAAAACATATTAAAAAAGGCTGACTTTGTGAAGTCATTCAGAGAACATGAAAAAAAGTCGATGATTTCTGCGACTAGGTTGAGGATACGCAGCGCGCGCGTCATAGGTGCCACGGTTGGTGCGCCCGCGCGGCACGGCCAGCAGTCGCGGTCGGCGCCGGCGCCACATGTACCTATCGAGGACACACAGGTTTTACACAACTCAACACCTGACTGTTGTACATTTTACCCTTAATTAGTTTGAATAGGTATCTCGCCAGACTTAACTCTCTGCGCACCCGCAGCTCGTTGTACCCCAACATATCTAATACAAATAGATTTGGGTACATCAGTGGGTAAAAAGGATATACACCATACTTCCTCAGATACAAAAATCTAACAAATTTATTTTGGATACGCTCCATCATATCATTATATTTAATTTCATATGGAGCCCAGATGACTGCATTGGATTCTAGGATACATATTCTCAACCTTGAAATGTTCAATTGAAGTCGTACAAGATTGTCGTAACAAGTCGTAACAGTGACCTCATGTGGTACCCAAATAACGATTTTTTTTTGTGTACCCAGCTTTTTACAAATGGGTCAAAACTGTTTTATGGTCAATTCCCAGTTCTTCAGTTATGTCGTAACTACTGATATCCACTGTTTTAAAAATGGCGGCCATTTTGTCCTTAATAAGGCAACAAGAGCGAGGTGCATCTTTGACATCAAAATTCCCGGATTGAAAACGCTTAAATCAACTTTGTGCTACTTTTACTGACAGGTCTAGGTCTATGACTAGGTCCATAAACGCCATATTTATTTTCCTTTTTTTTTCCTTTTTCCTTTTTTGTAATAAAATTTTGAAATGCATCCAATTTCTTCATTAGATTCACTCATTTTGACAGAAAGAAAAACAAAAGAAAAATAGCTGGGAACAAAATTTTACTAATTTGTTTCTTTTTTTGAAATGTAACCTTTTCAATGTCATCAAAACCAGTCAGATACAAGTAGTAGATTATTTTTATTAGAAGTTTATACATACTATATGCGAAAAGACTTTTTCCCCGACGTAATAAAAACCCAAACACTAATTAATTAAAATATCTAAGTGTTTTTAAAATTCTAGAAAAAAAATGCCTTTTAATATTTATTTACTTATTTACGTTTTATCTCTTGCGTTTCATTGAGTGAAAAAGAGATTACAGAGCTAATTTCCGCAACCTTTATTCCTGCTGAAGTCCGTAAGACGTATGGCGTTGCTATGTTAAAAAAAGGCGAAGTTTACACATAAAGGAGGACTAATTCATATCATTAACTTGTAAATTGAGTCTTTGATCGCTTACCACAACCCAGCAGTTGCACGACAAGTTGCATGGTGCAATCAGCACTCGATTTGCTCCGTAGTCCGTTTAATCAAATCACCGTAGTTCGTACCTATTGCAAATATTGTTTTATTAACTTTCATATTGTTCAAAGTGTTGTTTGAGTTGTTTCGAGCGAGGGTCAGGTCAGTTTAGTGTTGACGGGCTAGCGGTGCGGTGGTCTCTGTTCGCTTAATAAAAATTGATCGCGTTTGAACCGAGCCCAATTGTGTAGTGTCCATGTGATATATCTCGATGTAATTATTACCACTCGGTCGCATTCATCATGTCTAAAGTCAAGGTAACGGAATTAGATATAATAAAATTTTAAACGCGCTAAAAAGTCTGTCTAATTTATTTTATTACAATATTGCGACGGTACTTAATTTGTAGACACTATTTTAGTGTAATTTATGAAGTTATTTTTATGATAAATGGTTAGAAGACAAGCAGACGAAGGTCCACTTGAAATTAAGGATGCAATTACAAAAGAAATCATAAAATGTGAGGGCTATAACAAATCGTGCTGTTGTTTCGCTTTTGTTTTCTTCGGAGAGGTAGTGGTCACTGTCGCCAAACGGGTTACGCACTTTATATAATTTTAAATTTAATATTTATATGACTTTTATATTCAACTGTACAGTACGCCCTATTGTCCGCGAGTTGACGTAGTAAAAAATAGGTAAAATACAATTACGTCAAGTCGCGGGCAATTAATTCGCGTATCTACGCGACTTGAGGTAATTGTATTTTACCTATTTTTGCCGCGATTTAATTGCCCGCGACTTGACGTACAACTCTTTATAACTGTCATTTGCAGTGTGCTCTGAAACCTGTCTGAAACTAATGGAGGAAAAACTGTTTTAATTCATTCATTATTTCAGTCGCTAATTTAAATTCTGTTTTTGTGAATAAGTATTTATAATTCATTACCTAAGCATACTGGTTGTTGAGAGAATGTTTTTATTCTATTAAAGAATTCCTTGATAAATATCAATGTCAGTTTAATAGATTGACTTAACTGACCTAAATGAATAAAAAGGAAAAGGGAAGGAAATTAATAAAAATAAATAAGTAAAGAGAAATTGAATAGAATTTAATAGATTCATAAATACTTAAATGGATTATTGTAAGCACTTTAATTATTGTGTTATTGTGTTAAATAAATAAGTAAAGAGAAATTGAATAGAATTTAATAGACTGATAAATACTGAAATGGATTATTGTAACGATTTTAATTATTGTGTTGTTTTTTTTTTTTTGTTTTTGTTTTTTGTTTTGTATAAGTATATGTTTTTTTATGAATTCTTATTAAATTTTTAAATTTGAGATTTATGCTAGACTAGTTAAAAATAACATTAAAAAAGAACTAAAGTTGTATATAGGTATGTCATGTGTCTTTTTTAATTTAAAGTGTAATAATGGAGCGACATTGATGTGTAATAGATAATGGGGTGTTAATTGAGTAATAATATGTGTCGATTATTAATGATGTCAGAATTTGCACACCGAATATCTATCGGTTGATCATGTGGGAACAAAAAAAGCTAAGTGTCATCTCTGGTATACCGATACCCATGGTCATGGCAAATAAATTATTATTATTATTATTATTATTAAACAAAAGTCTAAGTGTTGGCGATAACAATTTTTTATGTGAAATGATTATGCTTAATTTTATTTACTTAACCTTTTTAAATATTTCGTCTATTGCTCAAATTGGAATAAAATAATTCGAATTAGTTCTATTAACAAATTGAACATAGTCTCACAACGATGTTCCACTGCTGGACATCGTTAAGGCAGAGTCGAAGTATCTGCCTGGATACATCGTTTTCTTTTACAAAACAAAACAAGGGATAAAGGGTCCACTGGATGGTAGGTGGTTACCAGGCACGTATCCAGACTTTTGGTTCGGGGGGGGACAAACATTGAAACAACCATGTGAACTGTGTAAAAATCGCTGTAATCACTGTACTTTACTCTAATTTTTCTGAAAAATCTTTCACAGGTTTTTAGAGAAATCAAGAAACTACTCTTTTCCATCGCAACTATGAATGTAGACGCAGTTAGGGCAACAGTTCTGTTTGTGCAGGATAGTTCTGTCAATGTAATGACAATAGGTTTGAGTAACTCACAAAATACATTTACAAAATACATATATTTATAGTCGTGACGTTCTATAAATCTAGTGTCACACCAGTCTTTTTTTCTTACTTTCTGAATGAATGACATCTATCGTTTTTTTTTCAGTCAGATTTCGGGGGGGGGGATAAATCCCAACTATCACCCCCTCTGTATACGTGCTTGGTGGTAACCGTTGCCTATAACAGAAGCAACGCCACAGCTGCTGCAAGTGCGCTGCCGACTACAGTAGGATTAAGGAGAAGGGATTGAGTAGGAAAATGGGCTCTGGCATCCCTTACTCAATCGCCGAAACACAACAGCATACGTGCTGTTATTGACCAAATGACTGCGAAACGCAGAGTGCGCTGTCACTATTTTCCAGATCCAGACCAGAGCCAAATTTGAATAGTTCATTTTTCAAAGTTGACCCTGCCAGGAATTGAACCCGACCCAAGAACAAGCGTAAGACAAGCACCTCTTGTCCAACGGGCTTTTTGAGATATAGAAAGCAGTGTACTTTGTCACTAAAAAAATCCATTTCGTGATTCTGACGGTTCACTTGATGGTAGGTATATTATAACAAAAGCAACGCTACAGGTTCTGTCAATGGATTAGAGAAATGGACATTTAAAAACTTAAGTAATGTTACTGCATTAATGATTAACTTTTTTTTAAAGGACCGCATTCCTGTATTTTCAATTCGAACTCACAGACGACATGTTGACATAGCAATCAAGCCCGATTCTATAAATAGCTCTCTACTTCAGTAGATTTCAGCAATGGATGAAAGAAAATTGGACACTGAAAACTTTTATTAGATTTTTGGATACTGAAAATAAATTGAGAATTATTCCAGCCGTTCTCGAGTTTTGAGCGTAGCATCACATTTAGCAATTCATTTTTATTTATATAGACAGATACTAGATGTATCTACATTTATCATTCAAATAAACCAAATATTTTCCCATATTAATTTAATTACGTACTTTTAACTTTCAGCGGTATTACAAAACTAAACCAAATTACTCTTTTTATTTATTTATATTTCAGACATGCGTGAATCAAGGTCAATTTAATGTTTGACGTACCGTTTGTTGAATGGTAAATGAGTTTCTCCTTTGACTGAATGGTTCTAGGTTTCGTTCCTGGCAAGGTTAACTGACGAAAATTTTCAAAATCGGCCTTGGTCTGCATATGGAGACGCACAACGTCTCCAAACTTGGTCTGGCGACTGTATAATGTAGACAATAATATTGTTATCCTGACACTAAACGATGTGACCTGCCTTGTATAAACAGGAAAACGTAAAATACTTTAGAACTAACACCGAAAACAATATATCGTAAAATAAACTGTGCTTTTTCTTTAAGTGAAATCATCAAAAAATAAATAATTTAAAATTTCAAGTTATGATTTATACTTGGAAAAGTATATAAAGGCCTTACAACATATTAATTACTCCGAATGAATTTTATATTAACATGTAGGTATTAAATATTATTTTCACTTCTCATGCTCTGAAAGTGCTTATTTGTGCAGGATATAGGCTGCCCAAAATCGAATTTTGTGCACGAGTGCATTAAAGTATCTACTCATAAATGTATCTATATTAAGGCAAAGAAAATGAGCCATACAGCCAAACACAATAAGAAGTTCATAGATAGAATTTGTTATTTTATAATATTTACTAAAATTTATTTGCCTTATGTGTTTTTTAAGACATAAAAGATATTAAAATTTAAATTCAAGTACGGTAGGTTATTTAATTAATTTAAGAAAATTATTATTACAAAATTAATTTAATAGTAGGCTGTATAGGTCTGCAGCCCAAGCCAATGTCATAAGATGTCAATGTCAATGTCGTAAGATTTAAAAATATAAAGTGGCGGGAAACAGCTCTTGTTTTTTCGTGCGTTTAAAGAAATGTTATGTTTTATTTCCTCGCAATCGAAGTGAAAAGCAGAGTTTATAACTCGTCCACAAAACCATTTTTATCCTCGGATAAAAATGGTTCGTTTTGTGCACTTGTTGTAAAATATACTATTTTTAAAATACCATGTAAAAAACTTATATTTTTTTTGTGCTTGCTTGTATGGACCTCCCCTAGGTGTTTTAAGCAAAACTACATAGGTTGTTACTTATGTATTGAGCCTTGGCATCACTGAGCGCTTTAGGTACCGTGTGGCATTATTATTGAAAAGTTTGACTTTTTTTAACATAACTTTTTTTTTTTCATTTTTTTTTTTCATTTATTATTTATACATAAAGAGGAAACCAGGTATACGGCACATTATAAACTACACTAAGTTTGTCTATGTACCTACCGAACAATTAAAATATACGTGTTACTTCAATAATTGTTCTAAAAAAATATTTTCGAAGTTTATATTTAATATTATACCTCAATTTATATTAATACCTCAATTATAACATTTATTATTTGAACGCGATTTGTGCTGTTTCCAGTGACTTAAAAAAAAATTCAGCGTGTTAATGGAATTATTTCGTGAAAATTTTCGTGCGATGATTTTTTATGACTTTTGTCGTGGGTTATTAAGATAGGAGTGCTTCGATCAACTTCGACTTTTATCGATGAAGCTCCACCCTAAGCTACTGTAAAACGCTGGTATAATGAGTTTGATCGTGGTCGGCGTTGTGTCAGAAAAGACTGCAAGACTGATATGTGACATACCGCGAGATAGAGGAAACTATTAGTATGACTAACTAATAAGAAATTGCATGAACATTTGTCCGTAAAAAAAATTGTTCTCGTTGGATTCCGCATAATTTGACAAACGGTCAAAAAGTAAGCTTGAAAAAATAAAATCATGGTGCATCAAAAGCTGTGTATAACATCTACACAGGTGTCGAATCATGGGTCTATGCATATGAGCTTAAACCGCAATTGGGTCTTCCAAAACGAGCATAAACCAATAAAGTTAAAAGCGGAAAAAAGCACATAGCCAATGATTGCCCATTTCTTCGGAATTACCCGTCATGTGGCGACAGTGCCGTTGGAGAATCGTAGGACGGTCAATTCTGAATGGTACACGACCATTTGTTTGCCAGAAGTCTTCGGAGGAATCCGAAAAATTCGAAAAGGAGGCGAATCATTCTTCATCATGACCATGGCGAGCCCTCACACCCCTCCACACTTCATTTTTGTACGGCCAAAACATAGATTTAATGGGTCATCTTCCGTGCGGCCTAGACTTGGCACCTAATGACTTCCTTTTGTTCGCAAATATCAAGAACAAATTTTCGTCAACAGAAGAAGCTACCTCAATCAGAGTGGAAAAAAAGCTTCGAAAATTGGTTCTAACGCATGCAAAAGTGTATTGATCATAGAAAAGCAATAAGATTAATTTCAATAATCAATATTTTTCTTTTTTCATTAGTAGGCTTAATACATAAGTAGCAACAGCATATTTCAAGTTGAATTATGCATCTGTACCTATTGAATAGGACTACACAATAAAAATAACTTGTGTTTTTCTTAGCTGTTTCCTTATATCGTAAAATACCTAATGTCGAAGACAATAATTGGAGGCTACAATGCTACTATGTTTAAATGTAAGACGAAATAATAAGTTTTAAAGAAATAAATTCTTGGACCGTTTTGTTATTTTTTCAAAAAAGTTTATAGGATTTTTTTAAAATCAATCACTGATTGAAAAGGCTTTATTTTGTCAAATTTTTAGACTGGGCTATGGAAGATGGCCTTCCAACGTCCATACCATCACCAAATAGGAAAAAGTATTTGGCACCAAGTGCTCTTATGCCAGACACCATTACAAAAATGACGGTTATATATAAATTTCCATTTAACTTCAAATGTTTAGATGTACTATAAATATTCAGTAGCTTTTCACGCCTTTAATCGTATACACACAAACCAACCAAAATGAAATTGTAAATATTTTTTTAAATATATCTTTTAAATTATACTAGCTTTTAATCACGTTCCTTTTTCTTAGGCGTTGAAACATTTATTTAATTTCTACGAGTATATATTTTTGTGAGGCGTTTCATTTTATTTTATCCCTCGGGAACAGTACTTTTTTCTGGATGAAATGTGCCCTATATGCTTTTTTTGTATCCCTGACAACGTGCATGCAAAATTTCATGATAAATCAGTTTATGATTAGTTATAGCGCAAAAGCGTCACAAACAAACAATGCGAAAATAGTTTTAATTTTCGCGTTTATAATATTGAGTTAGGATATCTGTGCCATCAAAAAGGTCATACACAAATTAAATAAAGCTTAGTTTTATATCTACGAGCATTTTGGTAGTAGCTAAGGGATGTAAATCTCACCCTCTACTTTTTTCTTCAGTCGATCTTATGTACAAAATTAATCTTGTGGCGATACTTGTGCGTGATTGTCGGTGATAGATTTACTGTCACATTTACTCCGATTAGAGGTTCAAGATTTTCCCTGTTTATTTCAGGCCTCGATGTGGATAGAAGATCTCCCAAAATCTTATAAGGTTCACCCATTTGTTGATGGGTTCTGCGTAAGGAGCAATCGATTACCCTTAGAAGGAAAATGTGTTTGTGTAGGATACAATGACCGCTTACAATGAATACCTACCTATCGTCACGCCAAACTTGTTGATAATTAGTTTCGTTGTCGTTGACATAAATGCGGAATCGACTTTCTTGTTCGGCTGTAGCTCTTTGTTGGTTCCCATTCGTCTTCCAGTTTTATTAATTTGTGTAAATCTTAATCAGTACTCCATTAGTTGATATTGATATGAAAGAGGCATTATAAGCTCAGAGAGCCATATATTTCTATAAATTACAAGTTTTTACAAGTCCAAGCCCATTTTCCATAGATGTTAAGACATTTATACAATCTTTATTTTCTACATTTTTTGCCAGGCATTGAATTTTTTTAAATATTTTTAGATAATCCCTCGGGAACAGTATTTTTTCTGGATGAAATGTAAGTACCAATGTCCTTTTCAGTGTCCCTAACAACGTATATGCAAAATTACATGATGATCTGTGGAGCACTTAAGGCGTGAAAGCATAACAAACAAACTCACTTTCGCATTCGATAGTCTATGTGTTCAAAATCCGTTCAGTAATTTTTGCACGATAGAGTAACAAACATCTTCATAAACTTAGTATACATAATACAATAATATAATATACGTATATATAAATAGTACCTATTTATAATATTGCTAGTAGAATTCTTGGCTCCTGTGGCCTTTTCCGTTTTGCACTGGACAGAACAGAAAAAAAAAATTATCTCTGTACAAAATGTAATTAAGCGAATTTATTAAAATTAAGGGATAAAAATAATTCCCAAATTTTTTAGTGATATTTGAAACGCTCAGTAAAAAAAAAAAAACTTTATGATTCTAGTTTTCAGTTCTTTTGGCTAATAATTTTATCAGCTATGGTTATCGAACTTTTTTTTCATTTTGATAGGTAATGATTACGTGATCCTTTAATTTTTTTTAAACTTAGATCGTTTGGAACAAAAAAAAAATAGTTGTAAAAATTACTCTTGACGTTAACTGTTTTATTAATATTTGTAATTTAGTTGTTGATTTTATAAAAAACACGAAACTTTTTGTCGTGTTTTTTCAAAGAATAGAAAAAAATATCTCAAAAAACCATAAAAGATCCTTGTAAAAGATCCTGTTTTTAAAACTGCCCATCTATTTTCTTTGCGATGATTGGTTGCTGAGATATCGATGATCAAAGACAAAGTTCGTGGACCCAAACAAAATAATGAAAAAAATAATTAGTGGATTCGTGATATTTCTTAGATGATAGAATTTTTTGTCCAAAATGAGCTTTTTTCACTCACATAATCACTAAAAACATTAGCAAATTTTTTGATCCCTTAATTTTTTTCCAGTAGTGTACAAGAAATTGATTCCGAAAACTTATCTCATCTCTATATATAAAAATGAATCCCCATTTCCCTGGGTCACGGCATCACGCGTGAACGGGTAGACCAATTTTAATTCGGTTTTCACTAATGGAAAGAGGGATAAACGGGGAATGTTTATATATATAAAAATTGCACCCCGGGCGAAGCCGGGGGCGGTTCGCTAGTTTTATATAAATATTTAAAAGGCTACCTTAAAAAAAATGTGTGAAGATATAGTTTAAATTTTAAATTTAAAAAGAACTGTTTCTATCAAATTGAAACACAGTAGTCATATTGAGATAAGAACGATTAATAGCAGCCACAAAGCGGTAGTGAATACGTCATGTAGACAAATAATGACGTGTCAATTATATTGACTCGCAGGGACATTGAGATTTGTTTGCAATGAATTAAGAACCAGCAAGGATTCACTCAACATAATATCGTTAGTCGCTGAGACTTTTTGGTTCCGTTTTCACGTAATGTTACACGTAGTGGTCATAAATTAGCCAGTCTTAGAGGTACATTATTATTAATTATTATTATTATTATTAAAGGTGGCAGACAGGCTGACGGTCCACTTGATGGTAGGTGGCTACCGTCGCCTAAGGACACAAGCAACACCAGGGGGGTTACATGTGCGCTGCCGACCTTGCAGGAATTTGTTTACTGCTCGCTTGAAGAAGCCCATATTGTAGCTAGATGGAAACACCTTAGAAGGGAGACTGTTCCAAAGATCGCGCGTCCGTGGAATAAAGTTTCTACTCATCCGAACTGTACATCTTATAAACAGCCTTTATAGAAGACCAATGTCAAATTACTGCACGTGTTCTTTTGTGTGTCGGTACGCGAGTACCTAAGGAAACCGTAATACGTATCTTTCCTCACGTTCTGTTAATTCTTATCAGGATGGTAGTACAGTTGCATTACTCTGGTGTTATTTATATTTCTTAGTGACGATATCTACCATCAAGTAGACAGTCTATTTTCCTGACGCTTATTCTCATAAAAAATATATTCATTGCCTTGTTGCCTTCCGATGTCTCTATGTATCGTGCGGAATAGAAATCAATTGTCATTCAGTTGAAGCGGCGAAGGAACCTTGCGTGTCGGAAATAACTAATTAATCTTCAAAGACATCTTAAGCCTGCTAACATGCGCTCCGCGAACTTAGTGGACTTTAGCCATTAACTCCACCACACGTACAGAATAGATCTCGTCGAAGTCGTGGGATATGATGATCGATATGAAAGAAGTGTGACAGAGCTTAAAAGTCAGATGAGACGGCCCGTTCCAGCTGTCCTTACTAATGTAACAACACTGGTAGGGACAAAAGTGATTTTTTTTTTCATTTATCTCCACTGTTCAATTAATTGATGGTTTTGTTAGCTAGTTAGATAATTCTTAAATATAAAATATCGAGTAAGTATAATTATATATACTATAAACTTATACAACATAATAACTAAGTATACCACAAATTAAGGTTTCAATGATATTAATAAATAGAAATAAACTGATGTCCTTATCTCCATACAAAACTGATTGATCTCCTTTCTTATTTTCTTACCTCCACTGTTTAAAAACTCAAAATATATTATACAGTCGCATTGATAAATGTTTTAAGTGCTCTCTAAATTTGATTACAAAAATATGTGTAAACAAAAAACAATGAGGAATTAAGTGTTAAACCAAAACAAATGCATAAGGTCTCACGAAACGGAGAATTGCAGTTTACTAAATTGTTACCAGATGCTCCATTTTTAGGTCATCTGGCTCGTGTGAATTTGAAACCGTGAAATTATAAATATATACTAATATTATAAAGCGGAAGAGTTTGTTTGTTTGTTTGAACGTGCTAATTTCAGGAACTGCTGGTTCGAATTGAAAAATTCTTTTTGTTTTGAATAGTCCATTTATCGAGGAAGGCTATAGGCTATTTAACATCACGCTACGATAAATAGTATTATATATTTATAAGCAGTGTCCAGTACCGCGCGCCCCATGCGCACGCCGCCGCCGTATGGGCCGCGACGAAGCGTGACCGAATTCAGCTAGTTTGTTATAAACACCGATTATATGATGTGGATGCTGAAAAAGCTGTATGTTTTGGCGGGTTATGATGAAGACCTATGTCCAGCAGTGGGAATTTATCAGTATTTAATGTTGATTATGATGATGATAAACTGTATAAAAGAATTGGATTAAATTGGGATGATCATGACAACATGATGTAAGGAGAGTGAACAGTGAAACAAATAGTGGGAGTCTTCATGTTCTAGCATGAACGCGTTCGTCGCCGTAGATACTGTTTGAGAAAGTATATAGCGAGCTATTAACGGCTGTAGTGAAACAACTCTAGATCACTGTAAGGGGTGGCGGGATGGAAGGAAAGATAGAGACTGGAGGAAACACCACACTTTAATTTCACTAAGGTCCCTATATGTACACTGGTAGTCACCGCAGTCCTTATTAATCTTCATAAATATTTATAAATAATTGTCCTCCGATGAGCACGTCTTCAGAGCTAACAGTTTATGAGGATGATGCTGTGCACAGCGTTGGAACCGGATCTTCGGCAAAAATACGAGGTTAATGCTGAACTCGTCGTCTTAACGAAATAAGTTTCGGATTGGATTATTCCGATTTCTTTGAAGAATATCTGAAACTCAGTTGTAACCAGTAAACCTTCTCCTTTGCCAAAATTTCTCCAGAATCCCCTTTTCTCCCTTCAGAAAAAAACCTGTCAATCCTTATTTGTCAATCTTTTTTCCTGCTCCCTTTTTCGTTCCATTCTGTTCAAAATCCGCCGGCCAGTGTACATGTAATTATAAGTAAATAAAAAAAAGGTTACATTAGAAACAGGAAACAAAAAGGTTTTTAATGAATGAGAAGCGAATGATGATGAACCCTACATTATCTCCCCTCCCCATGAAAAATTTTTGAACGCAGAGAAAAAATTTTGAGGTATGGGACATAAGCTTCACACTTCCATTCATCACCAAACATTTCTTTCAAATCCCCTACATGCACACAACCATTCAAAGATATGAGTCAGGCTCACGGCTGCTTTTCAGACCAATGGCACTGACTCAACGAAGGAACATCCCTAATGACTGTAAGCTTGTTTAAAGTGTCAGTCAGCTGCACTATATGACTTGAAAGCTTATTTAAAGTGTCAGTCAGCTGCACTATATAAACCCATAAAAAAAATGAATGAAAAAAAAAAATGAACCTAAATCTAACCTAACCATTAAAACGACCCTAATAACTAAACTATCCTAAATATAAGAGAAAATTGACTTGTATCGCGACTTGGCAACTAGCCCGCGACACAAAGTCGAAAAAAATAATGAAGAATATTTACCATGAATGCTATTAAGGCTTATTTAATCCGGGTATAGCGACCGCCCGGGTGATTATGTGGAATATGCCAAAAGGAATCCTGAAATTGCTAATGAATGAGGTGAATGAAGGTGCGTATATGCAAAACAACAACAAACAAAATACTCGTTTGAAAGCAAAGCACGCCATGTATGCTCTGAGGTCTATATTTATTACGTACGCAGAGACTCCCATCCAATGAATGTCATTGTTGATCTCGTGTCTCAGGATATAGACAATTCTACGAAGTGTGGCAATCAGGTCCGGTCTATGAGATCGAATCAGATTCAATTAAACTAACACGCGATATAATCTTTACGAGTGAAGGGCTGGGAGCCGTGCTACATCCGACGGGATCACATGATGATTCTGAAATTGTACTGGGAATCAATGACTATTTATTTATTTATATTTGGGAGGCAATAGATACATTTCGGTATCATAACTTTCCTGGACTTAAGTGTGTAACATATTTTTCTAATAGGGCATGTCATGGACAATCTGGATCTAGCGCATTAGACTGGATACAGACTTATTATTGTATTTATATAGTGGCCTCGGCGCCGAATATGGTTTTGTACCATTCGGAGTCGAGACACTCGGTCCGTGGGGCCCTGCAGCAATGAGCCTCTTCAAAGACATCTCGAAGAGGCTTATTGATGCGACGGGAGACCGAAGAGCTGGCACTTTCCTCGGCCAACGTATTAGTTTGGCCATTCAACGAGGAAATGCTGCCAGCGTACTTGGTACAATGCCGCAGGGTCCATTTTTATATTATTAGTTTTTAATCAATTTAATATTAATTTATTTTTAGATTAGATAATTTTAGTTTTTAGTATTTAAATTTAAATATAATATAATGAAATAAATATTTAATATCTAAATTTATATATATAGCTTTATATATATACAGAGCGACAAAACAAGGATTATGGACCATAAAAACAAGTAATTATAAAAACAATACCTATCATAAGAAAAGAAAAGCTGACAAAACATTTCATAATGTATTATGTCATAAACTAAATTAAACTAATGTTTTCTGTCTAATTAAGATTAAACATTAGATCCCTCAAGTGCATTCTTAGCTGTGTAAAATAAATACCTATATTGTGTAGCTACTTTTCATAATAATGTGGATTATCAAGCAAGTTCATACATCTAGAGCTATCTGAATGGCAGACTGCTATGTAAAAATCTGCATATTTAGCCACAATTTAGAGATTGTAAAACGAAGTTCTTAGTACGAAAATATTTTTAATTATTTATCAGAATTATAGGCTTATATTAGACACTGTCAGCTGTAGAACTACAAAGACGGTCAAAACTATAGATCAAAACCAGTATATGTACACCTAGTTATTCTTTTCTTAAAAGAAAATTGTGTTGGCATCTTTTTCTTATTTTTATGTCATTTTTTATGTTTTAACATAAAAAAATTACAGTTTTTCATAAATTATTTTATTTTCTCAAGTTTTGTTCTGAACTATCAAAAAATTATGTAATTGATATTTATGAACAAAACAAGAACAATTTATGACGTCTTTCCGCAAATCGTACTATCACGTCAAAATATTATTGGCTTACATTTCTAAACGTTATTATTACATAATAGTATAAAATTGTTTTGGTATAAGATTCCACACAATGTTCTTTGTTGCTGCATTGATTATGTTCAATTTAGTGTTTGTCTGCTTTTTTGTAACATTAATTATAATTCTAAATTTATTGAGATATATTTAAATTTTGATTTTTAATAATTTATCTTTTACATCTAGTAAAAGGTTTAGTACCTATATGTCTATCAAATTTGCCAGTTCAAACATTGAATTGATGTTTGGTAAAAATTCAATACTTAGCAAACAAAGGTACCATCACTCATTATCAATCATCAATCTTATTGAGGTTCCAAAAATTATTGAAAAGTATAAAATACGCTATTTTTAAAGATAGTGTATTTTTCTTATCATATAAAGCAAAAAAGCAAATATAAAACAAAAACAAAATATACACCCATATACATATCATATAAACCATTAGTTTTATTTGCAAAAGTTATTTATCTAACTTTATTTGTACCAAGACAATGAAAAATCTAACAATGGGAAAACCAGAAGGGTATTATTGATTAAAACTCACAATGTTTGTTGTCAGTAGCCCAAATGCTTACACATTCCGCTATTGCAAACAAACGAACTAACAAAATTAATTTCTCTTATTTAACCTTCATCTGATACAAAAGCAGCGAACACTTGTATTGATATTTTCAACGGTGTTTCTTTTCTATTGACTATTTTTCGATCACGTTTCAACATATTACAACTGTTTATTGATTACGTTTTGAGTCAGTGCCTATGACTTAACACGTACACTTAACGGGGTCAGTTTCACTTGTACGAGTAGGTATACCTACATAATTATTCTTGTATTAATAAATTTATTGTCGCGATGGTGAAAGATTCCTTTTGAATTTCCATTATTCGTTATTCTCCTAGGTATATCTTTTAAATTTAAACAGTTTTGATTAGAATCAATATTTAATTCCAAGAATCTTGGCAGTGTGGTTTTAAGGTCCTTGATTTAATACTCTGTTTCAGGGCTCCCGAATTCAATTCCTAGGCGGGGCGAACTTTGGGAATGAACTTTTTTCTGGATCTGACAATTAGCGGCAGGGCGCACTTCGTTTTGCAGTAGTTTGGGCAGCTCTTCTGGCGTCACTAACTTAAGACTTACTACCTTACTGACCACCGTGGAATAACAGCACATGTGCTGTTATGTTTCAGTGAGTGAGTAGGGGATGCCAGAGTCCTTATCTCTTCTTAATCTCTTATCCTTAATCCTACCATGGTCGATGGCTCCTGTGGCATTGCTTGTGTTAAAGCGGCATCAAGTGGTCCATCAGCCTCTCTGACGACTTTAATATAAAGAAGATTTCTAAATTTATACGAAAAAAGTATTAAATTAATATGAGTAGATAATAAAAAAGAAATATAAAAAATAAAAGACAACATTATCTTTTTTAAGTTAATATTTTGCAAATATAACAAAGAAATATAAGGCGTTATCTATACATACAATAAAACCGTAAACAAACCGTGTCTGTAAGTACATTAAATATTAAAAAAAAAAACAATTTGTACACGTTGTACTTATGTTACTGAGGTCAAAAAAATAATTTTTAGAATTTTTGTCTGTCTACGTTTTTATGCACGCTAGGCGCTTATCTCTGAAACTGCTTAACCTATTTGAACGCGGTTTTCACTGATATATTGTAGCAAGCTTTCAGTAACATTTAGTATTTATTTCATTCGTTTTATTCATTGCGGGCTCAGCTAGTAGATAATAAATATAAATATTATTATTCCAATGATGTTATTTTCAACTGAAAAAGAATTTGAAATTATTTTAATTTAAATAAAGGTTATATTAAAATATTAATATTGAAATTTAATAGAAAGGTTTAGACTTTTATAACGTACTGACCAAATGAATTATAATAATTAAAATATGAGATTACCAATATCTATACTACCCGGCAAATATAGAAGAAATTACTTAATTTTTTTGCTAGCGGCATCCTGCGGCTTCGCTCGCCTTAAAGGAGATCAATTAGTTTTGTATGGTGATCGGACTATCAGTGTATGGCATTTTCATTTTAACGGTTGAAACTTGTACCATTAGGTAAGAAGAAATTATAGAAATTACAGAATACCGCCGTGAAACAACAGCAATACGTGCTGTTGTGTTTCGGTGAGTGAGTAAGGGATGCCAGAGTCCATTTCCTTATCCCCCTCCTACTCCCTTATCCAATCCTACTGTAGTCGGCAGCGCACTTGCAGCAGCTGTGGCGTTGCTTGTGTTATTGGCGACGGTAGCCACCTATTACCATCAAGTGGACTGTCAGCCTGTCTGTCGACCTTAACATGCAAAAAAAAAAAGATTTTCATGGCAAAATATTGTGTATTTTGGTAATGAGGTTTCATGGATATTTAAGTTTTATAGTCAAGAATCTATTGTCCCAATAAAGTAATAAGTTTTTTAATTTTTACATGAATTGAAATATTCACAGGAAATTGCTGAAATTAAGAAAGAATTTTATTACCAAAATCTCCAAAGTGTATGTTAAAATAAAAAAAAATGGCCTGAACGATGTCCTTTGACAGAGTGAAACCTTATCTATGAAAAAATACGTTTCAACTTTAATCCAACTTTGATGAGTTCATGATTAATCTTCATTTTAAATATCCATTATGATCTCCATGACCAAAATTGCAATTTCCATCTCCTAGATGTCATGACTAAAAGGATATCCTTGACAAGTGCTAGAACGTTATAATATAATATAACGTTCCATTTTGACAAGACAGTAGCAGTACCTAGTTGAACTCACTTTCGTACTTGTCGGAAACAACGCCACTTATTAAGTGGATATATAATTCTTAAATTGCGATACGGAGACACACAGCTGTATATACGGTTCAGTGAACTTTAAAAGCAATTGTCGTATATATTCTGAAGTGACGAATAACCGTAGGATAAAATTGGCCAGCCCCGTCACTCATTCCTTGTCTATATTAATTTGTAAAAAAGGTTTCACTTTTTTTAATGCTTTTTTAAATTAAACATTTCTTTTACTACTTGAAGCTGAACACTTAGATATTGTTGAAAGAGGAATGACTTATCTTGCTTCGCTAGATAACTCTAAGGACTACAATAATTCTACATTTACACGATGAAATTTTTGTAGCGTAAATATTTACCAAATGGTATAATTACTTTATAAACATCAATACAGGTATGTATTTAATGCACGTATACCTCTCCCATATTTGCCAGTAGCAGCGTATCTGCAGGACACAAGCCTCTCTTGTGTCAACTCTTGTATGAAGACATATTGATCTTAACCTGCAGGTTAATTTTTATTTTATTTTATTTTATTCTCAACAAAAACCCTACAGCAATACAGCGGAAATAATACACAAAAAAGACATCACCAAGCACATTGCCACTTACAGGGTTTCATGATGTACCCAAGTTATGTTGAAAATTAAGTTGAAAAGCAAATTGATTTAAGGGGGAGACAAACGCTAAATACTAAATATATCCATTGTTTAATGAAGATGTTACAAGAAATAGACAACACAATTACTTTGAAAAAAATATATATTATACTTAAACATGTGAAGAACCAATTGTATTAATTAGAATTTTCGTTAAAGTAATAGAAACTCCACAAAAAAAGTTAGAACACAAGAAGAATTTGACCTTTATTGAAAATTCTCTCGAAAACGGCTTATTGCACGCATATGAATCCTGTACCTATTAATAAATTAATATCAGATTAAAAAATTGTATTAATAAAAAAAAATTTTTGTGTAATGTTCTAATGGTAAAAACAAAAAAACATCATTTCTAGGCCTGTTGAATTGTCTCCGCCGCCAGCGAGTTCTATAGTAAATGTCATTTGCCTCAGTGAATCCCTTAAGGAGTTAGGATGTGTGTGTGTGTGGCTGTGTGTATGTTTGCGTGTATGCGTGTGCGCGTGAGTGATTATTTATTTGTCCTTCAGTGTATTTACGACACTGCGCTTGAAGGACGCTCTCGGCAGGTGGAAAATGTCCAAGTCTATAAACTTGTCGTTGTATGTTGTGGGTAATCTGTGGTAAACTGAGTTACGGTCGTAATTAGATCGTGATATTGGGACATGGAATAATTTGATCCTTCTTCCACGCCTAGCCCGGCCTGAAGCTGCAACATTTCAGACAGCAGTTTTGGACAATTAAGAGTCCCAGAACAAATGTCGTGTAGGAATGACATATCGGAGACAGTGCGTCTATCCTCCAAGGTCATCAATGCGTGACGTTTGCAAGAATCATCATAGTTTAAGGGAATGTAATGGGAACGGCGATTAAGCCATCTCACAAATCTTAAGATCTGCAGTCTGCAGAGGATTAGCAAGCTGTCACACATTTTTTAAGTTTTAAAGTATTCACATACCTATCGGATTCTTCACGATAATTTCAGGAAGTGAGTGGTGTCTTCCTCTGATGTCTGGAATATCATTTCAAATTTCTCGTTATAACATTTTTAATTTTATGACAAGCTGTGATGACTTCATTGCTGTTGGATCCCGAAGTTTTTTTTACTTTTATTATCTTGTAATTAACTACTATCTTTAGCCGGCCATTTCGTCAGGGTACCTTATCTTTGCAAATTATAGCCACTTACTGTGTTGTTCTGATTTATAAACTACATTACTGTAAAGTTTCATCAAAATCTCTTCAGTAGTTATTGCGTGAAATAATAAGAAATATCCATGCATACATAGGTAATATCCATTCTTACAAACTTTTGCATTTATAATTTTAGTATAATAAACTAATGTACTCGTAAACTAATTAAAAGTTATTACAAAATGAATTTATTGTGAATGTAATAACTTAGAAATATAATTTGATACTTTTGATATGTCACGAATTGCTTAACTTAACTTGGCTTCAGCCAACATCGCCTCAAGTAACGCTCCATCAAAACTTTACCATTTCATTGTTCTGCAAAATTATCTTTTGTCTTTCGGATAAATCTGGAATGGCTTTGCTCGTTGTTTTATTTTTATGTTTGTATATGAGCCCCATTGAATTAACATTGAATTGAAATGCCTATAGTTCATAATCATGTTTGCCATTGATTCAAATGATTCAATACAAGCCTCTCTTTTCCGACTACATCTCCCATACTTTGGAATTAAGGAACCCATACCCTTATGGTCTCAATGCAAAGATCTTTCCACCAGACTTTATTGTATCCACAGATTACAAAGATTATGTTGTTTCACAACAGATAGGTTCACAACAATAAACTATGTGGCACACACATAGTTTATTACCTGGTTTAACATATAGGATACATTTTATTCTTGAAAAAATGTTAGGTTCCCGAAGGATCGTCTGAAAATATAAAAAACTCTGCGCCACCGTTGTCGTCAACAGTTGCGGCGCTACACTTGTCCTAGTGATAAAGATTTCAGGAGTTATAAGTCATATTTCGCTTATTATAACCTTATTCGAAGTCGCGGCACGGCTACTAGTTATATAATAAAAGTAAAAGTATGTATTTTACAAAAAAACATTTTGAATTTATTACAAAATTGAAATCAAGTATCGTTTCAGTTTGCCGTATAGAGATAATATCATATATTACAGACACACGTGATTTCTCTATAAATGATGTTTTAATGGACACGTTGACTGTAATCAGGCACGATTGTGTAAAATTGGCTTTTAGTTCAGTTGGCATCAGAGTTGGGAGGCACAGCAGAACAACAATGCATTCAACGGTACACTTCGCTATTAAAATCAATGGGAATCACCGTCCATTCAAGTTCTATTTTATTAATAATCGTATTTTAATCATTTATGCTCATCACTACGGACAATAAATATATATATGGTATTATAAAGATTTAAACAAAATGTCACCTCTCTTGTTATGTCAAGACTTTGAAATAGGCATAATCTTACAAATAAAACTTAAGAACTTAAGAATTTCAATTAAATTATTTCAATTAGGTATAGACCATAATGTTATTATTTCTATATACATATAATAAAGTCGTAAACGAGGGTGTCTGTGCATTAAAGATTTAAAAAAAAAATACAATTTATGTTACCGAGGTCAAATAAATAGTTTTTAGAATTTTTGTCTATTTGTCGGTTGGTCTTCGACATATATATCTATACTACATATAATAAAATCGTAAACGAGCCGTGTCTGTAAATATTAAAAAAATGGTATACGTTGTGCTTATGTTACCGAGGTCAAATAAATAGTTTTTAAATTTTTTGCTATTTGTCTGTGCATTTGTGCACGCTAATCTCTGAAACGGCTTAATCGATTTGAATACGATTTTCGCTGATGTATTGTAGCAAACTCTCCGTAACATTTTAGTGTTTGTTTCATTCCAATTGTTTTAACAAACAAAAAGTTACGCGTTATACCGAATACCACACGTACGAAGTTGCGGGCTCAGCTAGTGTACAAAAATGAAAGCCATGCTCAATCTAGTCGCGGAAAGACTTGTTTTCGTGTTCTCTGAATGACTTCATAAAGTCAGCATATTGTTTATTAATTAATATTATGTTATAGTTGTAATAGCATAAACAAATAACGTAATTTGTATAAGTAGTTACGGTATTGTCCTTAGGCTTAGTTCTGTAATAGTTGTAAGCGTGGAAATAAATAAATAAATAAATAATTTTAGTAGATTTTGATCGAAGAAGTAGCATACGTCCAGCCTAATAAACTTTCGCGATTATATAATCTATACTAATATAAATCTAAGCTGTAATCTATGATCTAAGCTGAAGAGTTTGTTTGTTTGTTTGAACGCGTTAATCTCAGGAACTACTGGTTCGAATTGAAAAATTATTTTTGTTTTGAATAGTCCATTTATCGAGGAAGGCTATAGGCTATATATCATCACGCTACAACAAATAGCATATATAAACAGTGTCCAGTACCGCGCGCCCCATGCGCACGCCGCCGCCGTATGGGCCGCAGCGAAGGGTGTACGAGTTCAGCTAGTAATGTAATATTTATGTTATCAAATGAAATGTAATTTTACTTTCCGATATAAATTTGAATTTTAAATGAAATTCGAAGTGACGTATACGTTTTTAAAAAGTAGGTATTAGTCTCGATTCGCTGCAAGCCCGATTGGGATTCGGGCCTATGTAGGTCATGTTACAAGTGTAAATATCTAATATTAGATTTTATTGTCATCTATGGTATTAGATATGAAAATACAATAGACAATCCCTAGGAACATGATACTACTAAATCGCAGTAGCAGTAACCACCGCGAGTGCTGTTGTGTTTTGACGAGGGAGTGATGGCAGAGCCCATTCCACCAACTCTTTATAATTATTAATAGAACGCCGTATGCTTATGCGTCACATGTTATTAAAAAAAACCTAAACTAATTGCATTTACTAAATGTCATCTAAGATGTCATAATGTTGATACCCACAAATTGCCTCATCGACTGCAAACAATACCCAGACAACGCAAGAGTTGTTGCGGTTTTTTGTTATATTAGTAGTTAGCTAAAATAGTTGAAAAACAAACCAGATCAACCGCAAACAAAGATTATTTATAATAAATAAATAATGAAGTTCGTTTTAGTTTTTTTATATTACTAGACCTTTTTCAGGGTTTTACATGCGTTAATTTTGAATCGCACCGTTTATATAGTTTACGTATTAGCATAGTTATTGTTCTGTATTCCATTTATTTCATTTAAGTCAGGATCAGTTTTTTTTTCTTATTACATTTAATTTCGCTCTGCTAGTTTTATATATCCATATAAATAAAAATGGATCTTTGAAATGTATGTACGCTCAAAACTTTCGAACGGGTAGACCGATTTTAATTCGGTTTTGACTAATGGAAAGAGGGATAAACAGGGAATGTTCATATATATAAAAATTGCACCACGGCCGAAACCGGGGACGGGCCGTTAGTTTTATATAAATTGTCATTTGTTATCTACAATTTTTTTCATTATATCTTTATTATTTTATACTTAATTTTAACTATAACAAAAACGTTTTATTTCAGTGTCGCAATTATTGACTGGATGTTCCCAAATAATTTGCAATCCTACATAGTAACTTATTTTCTTAATTCACAATACACAAAGACTGTATAGGTATTACTTAATAGTTATCCTATGTGATGAAACAAGTCATTTATATGTATAATATAAATAATAGTCTCTATATCTATATCTATAAATATTATAAAATGAAGTAGCTTTATTTTTTGTCGGTTTCTTCCCTAACTTCCTCAAATCACCCAACCGATTTTGTACGGTTTACACTAACGGAAGGAGCAATAAACGAGGGAGGTTTGTGTACATAATTTGTAGAAAAAAATGGCAGACGTGTGAAGCCAGTGGCGATTTGCTACTATACAATAAAACATTGTAGTTCAACATCGATGTAGTTATATTATATTTCGATGAACATTGTACTTATATAATTTGAATTTAGTTTCAAAAAGTAAGAATCACTGCCACCTAGTAACAACACACTTTACTTATTACGTGCCTTAAATTACAAACTCATTTCACTACTCTATAAAAGATGGCGCTATTTCTGAATATATAATTTATAAGAACAATATGGTTGGATTAAAATTAAATAATTATAATTCTTTTTAGGCCGCGTTAACTAGACTTTGAATTATTTTTCAGGCGAGGAATAAACTGAGTTATATTTTATCTTAACTACATAATATAAAAAATTGATTAACAAAAAGAGATTAATATATAATTTGAATTTAGTTTCAAAACGTAAGACTCACTGCCACCTAGTAACAACGCACTTTACTTACTACACGTTATGAATGACTATTTTCACTACTCTAGAAAAGATGGCGCTATTTCTGAAATACATATATAATTGATAAATAACAATATGGTTGGATTAAAATTAAACCATTATCACTCTTTTTAGGCCGCGTTAACTAGAATTTGAATTATTTTTAAGGTGAGAAATAATTGAGTTATATTTTATCTTAACTACATTATATAAAACATTAATTAACAAAAAAGAGTAACAATGAAAATTCTATGTGCTTCTTCACCCTAAAGCCAAATTTGTATCGTGCATTGATAATTTAAACATGATTTTCTGTGTCACAGTTTTCGCTGGGTCTACGTATCGTAGCTGTAGGGTAGGTACATCGGTACATAACTACCGGCCAGATGCATCAGCAACTGGTTTAACTTAAGACGAAGAAAAAATATAAATTTTCACATTTTTAAAAATGCCTTTTTTTATTTGCCTTTTTTTCGGTCAAATTCCCATGCTTAGTTTATCCAAGCCAAGTCGCTCCTGTCCTCCCTGTCGTCAAGATGGAAGGATTTAATTTTAGATTTCTGGAGATCACCGTAAACTTGATAAATGAACATTAAAATTAATATTGGCATACATTAATTTTATTCTTTTATTTAATCTGTCACCCAGGACCATAGCCCAGGACACACTACGTTCTGGAGTCGTAAATTAGGTATCCAGTCTGGCGGCTGTAACCACTTCCTCTGTCATCGAATCAGAACTTCTGACATTGTTGTGATTACAACAGATATAGAATGGATGCCAGGAACCAATCTCCTCTCCCCGCCTTATTTTTTATCCTCTATCCTATGAAGATCGACAGAAAATTTGCACCTCTTCCTGTTGTTTGTGTCTCTGTAAAACTTATGCAGCGAGGCATCGAGGCGCATTATGAAGTGGATCGCCAGTTTTGTTTGCTGAGTTTTACAATGATTTTAAAAGTAAGGATACGCCGAACGGAACATTTTACACAAACTTACTTCTTATAGACTTACATTACACTAAATATACTTACAACTACACCAAATCTCTAAGAAAAAAAAAAAAACAAATAAAATAATGATGCAATACAAAGTTACGTTTATTTTAATTCGCATGCGGCACATGGCCGCCATTGTGAACTTTGGCATTAAAATGAAACGTGATAAAATTAATTATTTAACATGTAACAAGATTACTTACCGATGATACGATATTCCCTGTTCCTTTTTAACCTTTGTATCATAGTTTTTGCAGCCTTTTACTACGCAACTTGGCATTATAATAATTTAGCAAAAAATTCCCTCAACCAAAATCTTGCGCGGACGAGGGACGACGACTGCCGTTAGCTGGCCCTAAACTGCGATTTTAGGGCCAACGCGCTGGTGCCATTTCGCCGCGCCGTTGGCTCGGTCCTTACGTTAATAATACAACGTCAATGGAGATTTACATAAAAAAGTTGTCGAAAGGTCACTTGCATAGGTCGCTTGCTTTGAGTTAATATGTTGTAGCTATGGATACCTGTACTATTAAATACAAATTTAAATAATTTAATTCCAGACTAGCTATTGCACCTGACTTTGTCCGCGTATATATAAAATATAAGATATGAACATATAATTTTATAAACAAAAACTAATATCTTTACATAAAAACCGCGTCTATCTGTATGCATATTCGCGATAATCTCAAAACTTACTGAACGGATTCACTCGGTTTTCATCCATCATCAGAGTGGTTCCTGATGAATCTATAGGTGTATAATTCGTTCATGTTTTATTCTTAGATTCCCAAGGGTTTGCAAATTGGAGTCATATTGGAGCATACTATGCACACGTGTATCACCAAACAGTTTTTATTTTATTTATTTTTATTTTAGTTCATCTCAAATACTAAAGATGTCGCAGCTTCACCGAATTCGATTGTAGTATAGTAGAAGGCGCAATTAATAGTGTTAATCAACGCAGACGAAGTCGCCGGTACCAGCTAGTTAGGTATAAACTAAACAAAAAATAAAATGTGTAGGTAATCTTTTAGTTACCTAGGTAGGTAGGTAATCCATTACAAAACACCGACTTTTTAATAATCAGACGTAATAATAAAATATTAAAGGAGTCGTGTCTGTAAGTAAAGTACATTATTTTTATTTTTTCAAAAAAAAAAAAATCATTTTGTAAGTACACGTTATACTTATGTTTCAGAGTAAAAAAAAAAGGATTTTTTTTGTCTATTTATCTGTGCGTTTGTGCACGTTAATCTCAGAAATGCCTTAATCAATTTAAATGCGGTTTTCACTGATGTATTGTAGCAAGCTTCCCGTAATATTTAGTGTTTGTCTCGTTCCAATCGGTATACACACGGTATACAAAAAAAAAAGTTACTCACTATACTACGTATACTACGCGTACGAAGTTGCGGGCTCAGCTACTTGCTAATATCTACGACGCGGATGAAGTAGTTGGTGTTCGCTGACTTCATAAATTGGACCATATGGTATCAAGTATCAGAGCTTCGTTGCACCAGCTTTTGACGTATGTACTATAACAACATGTGGTTGATTCCCTCATTTAACTCCAATCACTCTAGTGCGGTTTCTTTTACACTTGTGTGATGACGTGTATCACTAACTATTACATCCGCGTAATTTTATGATACACTTCTCGTTTTCTATTTAGACATGAGTTAATATTGAAATTATATATTTTTTTTGTATTTTATTACTATACAGCTTAAAAAGTGTTGTGACAATGTTTTTAAGTACAATTTTAAAGTACCTTTTAATTAAATCTTTAAATTGACGAATTGATTGAATAATTAAAATAAATTAATTGATTTTTTTTTCTATTTGCTATTTGTAAAAACCGCGTGCAAAGCTTTTATCATCAACTAGCTGGTGCCCGCTGCTTGTCAGTGTTGAAAAATAAAAAGATAACGCCTCACTAAATATATGAGCAATGTAACGCCTAACATCTTTATTGCAATTATAGCTTTGCCAGGCGTTAGATGATCTCTCGGGAACAGTATTTTGTTCTGGATGAAAGGTACCCTATGTCCTTTCCTGCATCCCTGACAACGTGTATGCAAACTTTCATGATGATCGATTCAGCGGTTTAGGCGTGAAAACGTAAAAGACAGACAGAATTACTGTAATATATTATAGTGCGGATGACAATAATTATTATGTATATGTGTATGTATGTATATAGTAATTTATAAAGTAAGTTTGTATGGTGTCCAATGAGTCACATACGGTGCTGGCTGAAAATCAGCGCTGTAGGTGTTTGTTAGCACCTCAGCACAATGCTGAGCCAGTATCCGATTCGCTGCCGCGAGGACACACACACGTTTTTTTATTATTATTAATTTCTTCACTGTTCTTGTACATAATGTGTCTTCCGTGCAGTGAATAAAAGTCTTTCTTTCTTCTTTCTTTCTTTCAAAGAAATTTTAAAATTTTAAAATTTTGAAATAGCAGTCTTTTGTATCACTATGGTTACTGTCGTCAGAGAAGCCTCAGTCAGGTCGTTTTATTTGATTGTCACTATTTAAATCTATTCTATATATTTAATAAAATCGGAAAGGAGCCGCGTCTGTAGTTCGATTCCATTTGCTTTGCCAACTGATTCGATATTTTCGAATAATCGATTAAATGTCGTTAGGTTGCATCACTAAAATTGTCAGTTACGAACTGTCACGCATATCATCATACAGTGAAAACATTATAGTATCAAATAGTTTTTCTAAATAATCTTATATATAAAAATGAATCCCCATTTCTCCTGGTCACGGCATCACGCGTGAACGGGTAGACCGATTTTAATTCGGTTTTCGCTAATGGAAAGAGGGATAAACGGGGAATGTTTTAGGGTATATAAAAATTACACGCCGGGCGAAGCCGGGGGCGGGCCGCTAGTTAGAAATAAAACCTTATCGCACATCAAATAAACTAGGTAGTTTTCCTCATGTTTAAAAAAACATAAAATGCAAGTTGCATTTTATTATCTACTATATAAAACACATTTCAAGAATGTTTTATAGTCATTTAAAAAGGTTAATAATAATAAAAAATTCAAGGTATAAATATATAATTCAATCAGATATGAATGAATATACTTTTAAATGTTCTATGAAACTTACGATATCATCATCATTATCATCGTCGTCATCTCTGCGGTAGGACAACCACTGTTGGACATAGCCTTCCTCCCAATAATTTTCCTATAGGACCGGTCAGAAGCAGCCTGGATGGACTCTTGAATCGCGGTCCTTAAGGCGATATATAAACTCGAAAAAAGTATTAAAATTAAAGTGAATACCACATTTTCATTATTATGTGGATTGGTGGCAAAGCACACTGCGTTCTGCAACTGTAAGCTGGGTAGTCCAACAGGAGCATTAACCACCCGCTCACGGAAGATCACCGTACATATACCTACTAAACAAACTACGGTTTGTTGAGTACACGATGTCTAGCAATTCCCGTGTCATAACCTTTTCCCGTGTCCTTTATCATGTGCTGTTTTAATTCAGTGAGTGGGAGAGGGTTGCCTTATCCCATCATCCCGTCAATGTCAGCAGCGCACTTGCATCATGCATGGCGTATGAAGATTCTAGTTATACAAAGAGATTGATTTACCTACAGCTTAAATAACTTAATTATAGTTTATGTATTAACAAACCAATAATGTTTTAACAGTCCAAGTATTTAAAAAATGCAATCATATCTAGCTTAATTATGTATACTTTTGTCACGAACTTTGCGTACCGTTGTCCACATAAACATCGATGATTCAGCGGGTTAACTGGCAATACATACGTGTGCTTAAAATGTACACTCCTTGATAAAAGTGTTAGGTATTATACTTTAATAATTATACGTCGCTAATAGCCTTAGAAACAGATTCCTTTGTGTCCTCGGGTGCGGTAATATATTGTAATAGGTTCATAGAAATTACAAGGAAATTATTATTAACATTACTAAACAATCAGTGCCGGATTTATACTTTTCTTGAGTATAGGCCCCTTCACTTTGTGCCGCCTCTTCCTCGTGGCCTAGGTAGATACCTAGGCCTTTATTAGGTAATTATTATTATTATTGCATATTTATTATCGCACAAGAATTTGATGGCTTCCGAAAGCGTGCGAAAACCATCTAAAATCCGCTGCCCTAGGCCGCTGCCGCCCATAGGCCGCGGCCTATACGGCCTATTGACAAATCCAGGGCTGTAAACAATAAAATCTCATACGAGGAGAGAAAATATGGAGTGTTTTATAGTCGATATTTTTAAGTCTGCTTTTTGTAAAAACAACGCAAAACATTAAATTTGATACTATAAGCCAATATTATATGATAGGAGTATAATATGTAATTAACAAAATAATAATCACACAATTGCCTATATACATTTTTGATGATTATCCGCATAAGGGTCTACATTGGTATAAAGGTCTCAATTGGCACGAAGGTTTCACCAGGAGTTGACAATTAAATTAGGCAATATTTCTAACAATTTAGACAGTTAGGAGTAAAGGGGGCGTACAAAGCAGAAACGATTTCTAATTTCACCCGCGTGGTCCCATAATTGAATGGACATCATACCAACACAACAGAGTTCGTATTATTAATTACACAATCTTGTTTAAATAATATGAAACCATTTATAAATGCTTGTAATCTACTCACAAACAAGCCTTATTAAAAAAATTACGTCTAAATATTCTTGCGCACAGAAACATAGTCTTCCCGTCTCAGTGGAGCGATTGTGAAACATGTGAAACAATGCACATTGAAGAATGCATGACATGAGACGGAAAAATGTTATAAGTGCCAAAAGTATTAAATATTAATTACTCATTTTGTTATACGTGTTTGAAAATAAAACAACGATAAAAATGAAAGGTAACTTGGTGATTTTGTTCTATCGGGAAAATTTCATTGTATAATGTTTTCTGTTGACATTTCACTTTTATTTATAATGAAATTAATATATATACGTATATAAATATTTTCTTATTCGCACTTTATATGTATACTTAGACAAAATTCAAATCCAGGATTTCTATTTACAGGAGCTCTTTAACTTTGAAACATATTCCTACTAACTCCGTACAACTGTTTCCCTTCTGCTAAATCCTGTGTAAAATTCCAACGACTGTTTTGTCGTTATAACTTTTAAACGTGACTGTACCATAGGCCACAACAACTTGTGCAAGACAGTGACAGGTTCGCCATTTATTACGTCATAGATGTTATCGGCAGACGCGTAATTTGGTATAAGACTAATATTATTCATTTGTATGAACTAAAATTATTTTATTTTAAAAATTTCACTGCGATCACTTACTGTCTAAGGTTAACGCTGTCTAAGGTTAACGCCCTTAATATTTATTTATAATAAACGATGAATTAGCCATGATATTAAAATAAGGAGGTCGACGAACTCAGATCTTAATGTTGACTTTTGAGAAGTACCGTTTGATAATATAGCGATTCTGGTAATATTGACAACCAATCAAATCTGTGACCGCGAGCATTACTCCGAACGTGTTTACAACAGTGATGCAGCGATTCACTCACTAAACTCCAGTCCTGACATGGGTTGTGACTCAAACACGTTTTGCAATATTAAGGCGACGCCAGCCCCTAATGATAAAAAATCCACTTATTTGTAACCATTTTCCTTTTAAATTATCACAATAATTATAATTTAAAAAATACTCAAATAATCTGCAGGATATATGAAAGGGGATCATCATAATTATTTTTTAAATTATATTTAATTATATATATAAAAAAAATACTAATTTGCGGTCTAATATATATGTTGTAACCGTGCGATTTGCTTAATAATCAATATTTCAAATAGCTAATTCTTAAGATCCACTATCTGAAGTCTCATCAAAAGAAAAATTTGAATTATACTTTATTTAATTTTTAAATAGATATTTCCGAGATTTGCAAGTACGGCGGGTAGCGACCCCCACTCAGCAGTCCCGTCAATTCAGTGCACGACGAGTTTTGCGGCTGGAGTCGCCTTAAGCTTTACTTTTTCTCTTTATTTAGAAACTAGCGACCCGGGCTTTTTTTTTATTGTATACCTACACATACTTTCCTCGTTTATCGCTCCACACCTCAAATCCGTTGGATGGTTTGGAAGAAGTTAGCGGAGTAACGGGCAAGAGGCGGACCGCGTAAACCGATTTGTATGAAATAAAAACTAAACTAAGTTCAAATCGGTTAAGTGAATAATTAAATCGGTTTTTGAGATTAAGATGCACAAACACACAGACAAAGATTCTAAAAACAAATTTTTGACCTCGGTAAAATAAGCACAAAAAAAATATTTTTCAAAAAAATTTTTCATGTAAAGGCACGGCTCGTTTATGATTTCATAATATAAATATATATAGATAGTTTATGTAATTTACCAAATAAACACATTTTCAGTAAATCAAATACATAAAATATCTAGCTATCCTTTAAAAAATAATTGAAATACTTACAGTTTTATTGCTAAAACTATGAGGAAATAACGATAAGACCTTATTTATTAAAAAAACTACTTGAAATTTATTTGAAAAATAAAATTTAGTGTAATAAAAACATTTAATAATAATATCGGAATAATACTTGTTACACCATAATATAAAGTTTTATGAGAATTTGTAATGGTTTTCAGTCACCAAATAGTGGGTCAGCGGCTTGGCACGAGACTGTATCCTAGGCGCGATTGGCTCCAATCATCTGACGGAAGATTGAAAAAAATAAGATCTTCACAACAAGACCTTCCATTTGATATGTCGCACGATGCAGTTTTAATTTTTTTTTATTTTCCACCTTCCCCCCAAAAATGACCTCTCATATACAGATTTCATCTATTCACGTCACACCTCTGCGTTTGGGTCACAGAAATAGATATGTGGACCAAATTTCAACTTAATCGGTCTAGTAGATTCGGAGATAATTGACTGTGACCGACGGACAGACGGACACACGAGTGATCCTATAAGAGTTCCGTTTATTTTTTTGGACGTACGGAACCCTAAAAAAAAAGAAATAAACCAGACTGCTCATATCAAAGATGTTGTATCAATTATCTTTGGCTCATATCTCATATAGACACCGCAATAAGTGACGGATCGGTGCCCTAGTGTCAACGGTGAGCACAGAATAGTTATTCTCAGTTGACAGTTATCTGTGCATGAGCCGCACGGATAGTGGTACAGGTTAATTAATATGTTACAATTTATACCATTAAGCATTTAAATAACAAATTGTAATGGAGCATATTATAAAATAACTTAATTTTATGTCGCACGAACACTATAACTTTATTTCATTAAAAATAAAATAATATTTTAAAATAACTCTTAAAATATTTTGATGCAACTCATTTGAATCGTGAGGCCGAGCACTAGTTGAGCGTGTGTGAGTGGATACCGAGGCTGCGCACGCGTTCCAGTCATCAGCCGGCCGAACGCGGCGGCGACTGTCTGCCTTTTTTTCGCCATTTGCATCTTCGCGTTCGTTTTTGAATTTAGAACATTTTCTTCTTTTTCCTATTACATACAGCCAGGTATGTCTTTGTTGTTTTTAATTTCTATTCATCTCGTTAATATTGCGATTGCGGATACCAGAGTGAATGTTATTATTGTTTGCTAATTAATATGTATACATAACCGTATTAATCATTAATAACTTGTAACAGTTTTACTTATTATCTTATAAAGGTTTTATAAAGTCATAGAATGTTATTATTAGTTCACTAATAAATTTAAAAAAAGTTAAATTTAGCAATACTTTTGACAAATTACTTAATTATTTATTCGTTACTAGCTGAGCCCGCAACTTCGTACGCGTGGTATTTAGTACAGCATGTAACTTTTTTGTTTGTAAACCGATTGGAATGAAACAAACACTAAATAGGTATTACGGGAAAACCGTACTAAAGCTTGCTACAGCACATCAATGAAAACCGCATTTAAATCGGTTAAGCTGTTTCTGAGATTAGCGTGCACAGACGCACAGACAAACAGAAAAAAAATTTAAAAACTATTTTTTTGACTTCATAAATTGATTAAAAAAATAATGTACAGACACGGCTCGTTTACGTTATTTTTATATGTATAGATTAGTATGTATTAAAAATTATCCATTTTTAAAACACGACGAAAATTTTGAGAGCTGCATTTTTACTCTTTTTAATTTGAAGAAAAACCACATAAATCTTAACAAATATAAATTCTGAGGAACTCTTACCTATATATTTTTTTTGTAAATTGCAAAGAAAAAATACCAGTTTAAATTAATGCGTGGAATACACATTGATAAATAAATTACACATTTTTAGACAACATTTTGGTCGCTCTGATGCAACTGTGCTTTAACTTATTATTGTAAATACATTACGTGACTGCACTTGTTGTATAACGAATTAACTTATATAAAAAACCCGTTTTAATTAAACGCCATTTAACTGGACGAGAAGCAAACAAAATTATGACTGTCCTATTCCAAAGGCAATAGTTGAAACCTCTGATTAACTTTGATTAAGTCTGATTAACTAGTAACTCTGATTAACTAGTAATTTGATGCTATAATAGTTGTGTTTATCAAAATAATGAACAGCTTCATCAAGGTTTTCTACAGAGTCAAGATGTTCGCGTTCTTTAGTTTCTAACCAACACACAATGTGTGCATCAAACACACATTGTAAAATAATCAAACAAACATATTCTTTGAAAGCCTTCTTTATGTTCTTATTTCTTTATTTATGTTTCTTTATGTAAAGGTCATCAGAAAGGCTGACGGTCTACTTAATGGTAGGGCTACGAGACACTGATGGCTACGAGACACTCGTCACATTCGCTTTTTACCATATTAGACATTCGTCATTTTAGTAATTGGTAATGCACTTTTTATAGTAATGTACAATCATTAATATTTAAACTTCTAATACAAACACTGGCACTGCAAAATAATCAAAAGAAAAATTTACTTCGTTTTTCTCTATGACACAAATATAGTCAAATTCTATAGGGGGCTATCATCCCCTATTGATAAAAGGCAAGACTCTGATATCCCTTAATTACTCACCGAAACTATTGAGTGAATAACAGCATGTGTGATATTAGCACATATGCTGTTACTTCACGATGGTGTTCTGTAAAAGGGTGGTTACTGCCGCCAGGTGGGCTGCCCAATTTATGATTGCTTACTGCTACTACTAGGTAATTAAAAATATATGGGACAAAGAATTCTTTATGGGACTATTTATAGTTTTCTACTATAGTATAAGGTTTAAATATGCAAATCATTGCTATGCGATATAATGAGAATATAAAAGAGAGATATATATATAAAAGGCAATATCAGAAGCACAAGAGCTTTAATCACAATGAGAGATATGGCGAGGAAACATTGGGTAATCATAAAAGTTTCGGTAGTTGATCGGATAAGTTATTTGCTTTTTATTTTGTGCTTAATAAATTGTCAGTTATTTATTGAATATTTACAGAATAGCGAAAGATATTTTACAAATATTAAAAAAATGTGACAAATATTCTGATTTTTTTTTTGCCAGAACTCACATAGCGTAGTAAATAAACTCACTTTTTATGTAAACGAGTACCTACCTCTTTTAGTCAACTGTACATTACAACCAATTTATATTATCAACGAATTTGTTTAGTTAGATAATTTTCATTGCGTTATTTATACATAACAAATTTTTTTATAGATGAATAAATTATGATTTTTTAAATAACTAGCGATCCGCCTCCGGCTTCGCTCGGAAGCAATATCCGTTGGGTGCTTTTAAAGTCCTTGTTTCAATAATAAATATCGGTAGAGATGGAAATGATCTAAAAAGTAAGTCTCTTACTGAATCTGCTTTTTCTAATAACAAAAATTTGATTACTATTTTACTACCTATTTAGATTACTTTAATAATATAAATAGGTAATAAGTTTTATTCTATTCAAGATAATTTTTCCATTTTCCTGATCATTTTTACATTATTAAAAATAAAATAAGCTCCAAAAGTTAATACTCACATTTATAATAACTTCATCTGTCATATTTATAACTATATCTCTATACATACGAGTATTATAAAATGAAGTCACTATCCGCCTTTGTCTCTTTCTTCGCTAACTCCTTTTAAACCACCCACGAATTTTGCGAATGGAAAGAGCATTGAACGATGACGGTTGTATGAAATGTGCAGAAAAAATTGCATTCGTGCCGAGCCGGGGTCGGCTAACTAGGGTTTAGTCTTCGCACGATTTTATCTAACTAGTAAGATATTAAATTAATAATGAAATTTGTAAACAATCTTTTTATCACTGGATTCTGTTGTCTTTACAATAATGTCAAGGTTCCAATTCCCGTCTACTAAAAGTACAGTCGTCAAAATATTAACTTAACGTTAATATTGCTTTTTTTAATTATTCCTCATAGTAAATTTATTATAATTATTAACAAAATATATATGCGGATATCGTTATAACCTATCGGCAAAAATCACTTGCAGTTACAGCTTAGCTAGATAATGCTGTCATAATTTGTGGCTAAGGGACTCGGTACCATTATAGTGTTCAAGCTGTGTTGACAGACTGTTATGACATCTGGTGCAGCGGTGGTAAGAATCTGAAGTAACTATAGATTCTACTTAATTCTACTTAATTTGCTCCTAATATTGTGTGTAGCGCCAGCTAATCCACAGGAGACTCCAAGACCGCTCCCGCACACGCCCCTGGATGGTGGTTATTTACACACCGCCATACAAAAAGATATAACTGATAAGGAAAGGACTCTATAGGCGAATGGGTTTTTCATCCCTTATTCACTCACTAAGATATAACATAATAAAAAATAACAGCACACAATAGGGGATCGGACAAATTTTCAGAAAGTGTTTTAAATTAATCTTCATGGATATTTATTCCCATAAAAAATATTATTTTATTTATTTATAGCCTTTTAGATACTCAAAATCATGTTTTAATATTGTTTGTTTGAAAATGCCGCCAAAACGCCACGATAGTTCACCTGAGAGCGCGTAACGTCATTTGTGGTCATATCATAACAAAACAGCTGCATTGGCATAAGACAATGATTGCCCACAAATGACGTCACGCACTGTGATTGGTGTTTCAGTATAGATTAAAAATATTGTAAATAATAAAATTTTATTTCTTCATTAGAAATATTTAAATGAATTATATTAAATTATTATTCGATAAATAATCGTAAAAAATTATATATTTTCTTTCTAAGTATATTTTAGATTTTAATCTGATTACTGTCCGATCCCCTATTATGACAATCTGTCTATATTATGACTGCGAGATACAATGTGCCCTGCCCCTAATAAAAAGTTACTAAATAGTTCATCTTCCAAATTTTACCGGACATTTTATAACGTTGCACAACAACAGTATTTATCTACAAAATAATGTATATGATTCCTTCCATGTTTAAAATGGTCATTACGATAATGATCACTGCTGGCACATTGTACTTCCCCGTCGTTATCACTTAAATGTTCAATTATTTCCTTACATTACACAATATTTAGTAAATTTACTTCAATTCTATTTTGTTTATCTGCGAAGTATTCAAATACAAAAAAAAAGATAAATTTGATATTGCTTTGAAAACCTGTTCCGATTCCCATATCTGCTTGTCTCAAGTTATGTTCATATAAATTTAGTGGAAAATTTTTCTCACTTGAGGGGATTTTCAAAAGCGTATTATGATTTCAGTAATTATTTCAAATTAAGATTATTATTACTATTTATGTGATTTAAGTTGAGTTTGAATGCGATGCAGAATGAGTCGCAATGTTGATTTTCTTTTGGCTTCCATGGCGATACCCCAAAAAAAATCACCTAATTGTTTAGAGCATTTTTCATCATCATCTCAGCCGTAGGAAGTCCACCTTTGGATAAAAGCCTCCCCCCTATTTTTCCAAAAAGACCGATCAGAAGTAGCCTGGATATACCGTTGACCCGCGGCCGTTATCAGATCGTCTATTCACCTTGTGGATGGACGTCCTACGCTACCCTTACCGGTCTGTGGCCCCCTTGAGAACCTTCCGGCCCCAGTGACTGTCGGCTATGTGTCCTGCCCACTGTCACTTCAACTTACTAATCCATGGGTTACGTCGGTAACTAACTACGGATCTCCTCATTCTTGATTCGATCTCGTAGTGAAACCCTGAGCATAGCCCTCTCCTGAGCTTTTTTACGAGGCCTATAGTTAGAGACCACGTTTCAGCGCCATATGTCATCACTGGCAACACACATTGGTCGAATACTTGATTTAAGACACTGAGGAATTTTGGACGAGAAGATGTCTCGGAGATTCCCTAACACTGTGCCCATCCGAGCTGGATTCGACGATTGACCTCCTACTCAAAGTTGGCTCTACCTAACTGGACTGTTTGTTCCAAGTAGATGTATTCGACAACTTCGAGAGTTGAATTTCCAACTGTTACTGGGGTGGAAACAACGCGGACATTAGACATAACTTTCGTCTTGTCCATATTCATCTTAAGACCCACCCTTTGCGGTTGAGGCCGAGTTTTTAGTATTCTTAGTGACATTAAAAATGTAATTCTTATCATTTGTAACGCCTTTACTGGTAAACAATTATTTTTGTCTTATTTTATAGCATCCCTGACAATGTGTATGAAAAATTTCATAATGATCGGTGGAGTAGTTAAGGCTTGAAAAGGTAACAGACAGACTGTCTGTATGTCGGTTTATAATATTATTTATAAACCGGATTGTAAAATAAACATATGTTCCAAATTTCAGTTTTCTAGACTTTGTAGTTTTGGCTGTGCGTTGAAAGTCAGTCAAGATAAACAATTTTTAATAATCTTTATAAAAAAATGATTATTATAAAATTGTTTATCCTGATTGATATTAATAAAAATAGTTTAACATATACTTTTTATACATTAAATAATTCCTAAGGCATTCGGCAATCGATAGAATTGTAATAAGAGCAAAAAGCGCGGCGGTCGCAGGACTTTGCCCCTCGGCCAGGACATCGACTTTGCATCGTCGCTAATTCAAGATTAAGAAGCGATTGCGAGACTAGTTTTTGAACTGGATTATGTGGGACTAATGAGTTTTATTGCCTCTAAGGATGTTTTTAATGTGTAAAAATTATTTTATATTTTAAAAAATATCAAAACTTTTTTTTAATTGAACAACAACCCTAGAGCAATTAGCAGTACAAGAACACAAAAGAAAAACATTTAGAAATATATTGTCACTTATTAGTAGTTTCAATTAGTTTTTTACTTATAAGTAGTTTTATATTGAAAACAGATTTTTTTAAATTTAATTCTATATTAAATATAGGAAGAAATCTAATTATTTTGATATTTATACCACCAACCTCTTCGTCAGCCGCGTCCTAATTAAAATTAGTAATTTTATTTATCACACAAACTTTCACTATTTGACTATTTCAAAGGTCACTATTGCAGATGGACATCCATGGACATAGACTTGCATTGTAACATCAGGATGAAGTCGTGACGATCGTCTAGTTTTAAACTAAATGGGAGCTTCTTGAAAATGGCATGGCACAGTTCGAGAAATGTGTAGAAAATAAATTAGGAAAGAGACCGCTATTAGAATAACTCATTTTTACATTTTATTTTATGATCCGAATTTTATTCGAATTGACGTGACCACCAGAGATTTTGGGCGGTAAATTATAAATTATTAAAAACAACGTTTTACAGGTACCTCAATCGGAGTGGAAAAGTGCTTCGAAAATTGATTCCAACGAAGTGTACAATGTTATAATTTAATAGTAGAATGTAGGTTTTCTCGGCCGGTATCCATATGAGTTGTGGGTTTCCGGGATGATGGCCCAGGTCTGTTGGAAATTCTTCCAAACGTTTCGTCAACAACTGCGGTTGACATCCTCAGTGGTGTAGTCCGTGTTAGAAAAAGTACATCACATCACTGCACTTCACTTCTGCACTTTTCGACTTCTCGAGCGAGACGAGCGTTGTTGACGAAACGTTTGGAAGAATTTCCAACAGAACTGGGCCATCATCCCGGAAACCCACAACTCATACAATGTTATAATTTCTTTTTTAATCATTGATTGATTAAATCTGTCATCTGTATTGATAATCATTACAAATTTCAATATCAATGTTTGTTTTTTCATTAGTAGCGTCAATACATAAGTAGCAACCCTCGTACTACTACGGTTACGTGATAATAGGCTACGAGTACGCTGGACTTAGCATCAAGGATTGGCGACAAGTGAAGAAGTTCAAAGAATACATTCAATATATCAATATTTATTTTTATCTGTTCCGTGGTGATTGCTGCCGCCAGACGGGCTAGGCAATTTATGACAGCGAAATGCTGTGTGCTCTGCCTCTTCTCAACTACATTAAATGATTTATCTCTTATCATGGGTTTATTAAGACAGTTAAATAGAATAATTAGTGTGTTAGAAGAACGACCTTCGGGAAGCGTTTCGGTTCGTCGCGCTCCACCGACTTGCTACATTCAAAGAGATCTCCCTGAATTATCAGTTACTCGAATCCAAAGTACTGTCCATTGATAAGTTTATCCATTTTCTACTATTCATTTAGATTTCAGTTAGATATTTATGTTTACCTCAGGAGAAAATTCGATATAACTATCTATATTTCTAAACATATAATAAAATCGTAAATGTCTTTACATAATATAAAAAAAAAATTGTAAACGTTGTACTTAGTTTTTAGATTCTTTTGTCTGTTCGTCGGTTTTTTTTTTTTTTTTTTTTTTTTTTTTTTTTTTTTAATGTTAAGTCGACAGACAGGCTGACGGTCTACTTGATGGTAGGTGGCTACCGTCGCCTATAACACAAGCCACGCTACAGGTGCTGCAAGTGCGCTGCCGACTACAGTAGGATTAAGGATAAGGGATTAGGAGGGGATAAGGAAATGGGCTCTGGCATCCCTTACTCACTCACCGAAACACAACAGCACGTAAATGCTGTTATTTCACGGTGGTCTTCTGTAAGGGGGTGGTCACTGCCGCCAGGCGGGCTGCCCAAATGACTGCGAAACGCAGTGTGCCCTACCACTACTTTTCAAATCCAGACCAGAGTCAATTTTGAAAATTATATTAAAATTTCCAAACTTGACCCCGCCGGGAATCGAGCCCGGGGCCCCTGAGACGTTAGGCAAGCATTCTTGCCACTCATCCAACGGGCCGTCAACGGTGCGTTTGTGCACGCTAATCTCAGAAACGGCTTAACCGATTTGAATGCAGTTTTCATTGATGTATTGTAGCGAGCTTTCCGTAACATTTAGTGTTTGTTTCAATTCAATCGGTTTTCAAATAAAAAAGTTACGCGCTATACCGAATGCCACGATACGAAGTTGCGGGCTCAGCTAGTTAATTAATATGTTCTAAAAACCAACATTGTATACAAGTGCTTTGATAAAATCTCGCTATTCAAAACAATAGGATAGGTCCATATCCACAGTAGTGATGGCAGAAAATGCCAAAATAATTTACAATTGTTATGATGTTAGCCATTAAGTTAGGAATCGGTTAGTCTTACCAAACGGTTTGTAGGGAATCGCTCACAAAAGGCCAGACCCTCGTAAAGAAAAATACCAAAATTGGGAATGCTAATCAAATTAACTAATCCAATTAACTAATCAAATTGGTAGAAAAAAAGGACCAAATAAACAATATTACAAAAAACACAAGCCACAAACTTAACTTTGAACGCTTACAATTGTCATACTTTCAGTTTGTCTACAAATCTATTCCTTTAAATTTGTATCTTCTGTAAACCTAAATTAATAAGATGTAAAAAGTATTAAAAAGAAACAAAATAATTATTTTATTCAATTCTAATTTTTTTAAAGAAATACTTATGCATTCATCACTTTCAAATGCCAAATGCAATTCTCGTTTTGAACATTTAAAAAAAAAAGAGAAAAAAAAGGAACTTTAACATGATAAAAAATTAATTGTTTGACTACATATTATATTGTAATAAAACTATACGGACTTCTTTCGAAACACTCAGAATTCAAAATGATATTTGACGAAGTGACCGAAAATAAATTATAAAATATCTGTGTCTTTGACAAATTAGATTTAGACTTATTCATATTTTTGTATCTGTGTGGACGACTTTTGTATCTCACATTTATGTTTATTTAATTGTTAATCGTATAACTGATTCGTATACAAAAAACATTAGAGAAATTGTTTGATTGGATTTGCATTAGTTTGGGTCACGAATTTAACATTTTAATCTCTTTTGTAAGTTCATTATTATTATTATCATTCAAAATAATGAATGAATGAATGACTTATGTCGTATAGTCCTCACTAAATAAATTTTGAAATAATCTCAAAATTGTGTTTTTGTTTCAGACAATGCTTAAAATCGGTGGCGGGGCTGTCTTGCTAGCGGCGATCGTTGCCGTATTTGTCGTGGCTACGCAAGGTCGGGATCCGGATCTTGAGGCTTTGGAGCATGAAGGCACAGAGTATATACTGCAGCTGGACAAAAAAGCTGGACTTAGAAGAAACAAGGCCAGTTTGGCTGAATGGGCTTACACTTCGAATATTACTAAGGAAAATGAGGAGAAAAAGGTATCAAAATCAAATCAAATCAAAATATTTATTTATCAATTAGGTTTCTCCAAGAAACTCTTATGATCGTCATTTAAATTTATCAGTTAAATTTACCAAGGTTTCGGAAAAAAGCCAAGATGACGATCCTGAGAAGAAATCCCGAAAGAAACTCAGGATACTATTCTTTTTGTCATCTTTAAAATATAAAAATTACAACAATTATATACACTTAATACTTAAATCAAAGTACATATACAATAATAAACATAGTATAAGCTCCGAATCCAGGCTTTAATTCCAGGCTTCATTGTCACTTAAATAATCAGTAAGCTTATAATAGCCTTTCGAGAGGAGTTTGGTTTTAATGACATCTTTAAATTTATTTATAGATAAGGTTCTGATCATCTCTCGGTTCATTATAAAACCGTATACACTGACCCGTAAAAGAATTACTTATCTTGTGGAGTCGCGTCTTATGTAAATCTAAATTATTTTTAAACCTATTACCTATATTGTGTACATCACATTTTTTTTATTAAATTGACTAATATTTCTATGCTTACTAAAGTACAAGAAGTAGGTATGACAACCTACTTCTTGTACATTAGTAAGTAACTTGGATATATTTTTTTTGAATCTTCAAAAAGGCTGAAGGTTCACTTAATGATAGCTGGCTATCGTCGCCTATTAACACAAGCAACGCTACAGGTGCTGCGAGTGCGCTGCCTTAGCACGATTAAGGATAAGGGATTAGGAAGGGATAAGGAAATGGGCTCTGCGAAACACAACAGCTTCATGGTGGTCTTCTGGAAGGTTCTGTTGTTTAAATGCAACAAACATTGCGTCAAATGCAACAAACAACAACAAAAAGAATAATAAATGAGATAAGCTTCTAAATTCATTTAATTTTATTAATCAATTCATAAACTAGTTTTTTAACAAAAAGGTATAAAATTGGACAAAAAAATAAACTGTATTACTACCAGGAAAATAACACAGAAAAAAATAAACCATCGAAATGTAATAAATCGTTTGCAAAACAATTTTCTTTTTTTGTTTAGTAGATTTTAATGAGCTTTAGCGTTTAATTTTTTTCAAGTTGAACAATTTTTCTTCCACCTTCGAAATGATTATGGTCGTTAATAGACCTGTGAGCAATATAATATTACAAATGGGAAACTTAGTGAGGATGTATGTTGGTTACGCTTTTACGTAAAAACTACTGAATGGGTTTGGGTGAAATTTGGCGCACAGATAGCTTATTACCTGGATTAACATATAGGATACTTTTTATTCTGCAAAAAGACTTGGCAGCGCCACTGTCGTCACAGCGATAAAGATGTCATATAATTTCATTTTTCAACACAGACGAAGACGCGAGCACCAGCTGGTATAATATAAAGTAAACGTTGAAGAAATACAAAAATAATTTTCTTACTGTACACAACGATTAATAATATGTACTAAATCTTATGCCATTGGTTATTTAGAAAAAAAAATTACGGAAATTGTATTCCCGTAATTCCTGCATTACATTTTTTTTTATAAAAATATGAATAAATAACCATGATCGTGATACTACGACGCTTTTCTACATCACCATACGACGACGATAATTTAAACATTGAAACTGCTTACTTTCTCTTATTCCGCCATCTTACATCTCTTTGTTGCATCTCCCGTCCGGTTGTTCTTAGAAAATTATTTGGCCCATAATAACAGTAATAATGTATCATATAAATAACTATCTAATAATAAATTTACTTTCAGATACAAATCCAATTAGAGATATCAAAGCAGGAGAAGCAAGCATGGGAAGAAACGAAAATGTTCCGTTGGCAAGATTTCCAAGATTTCACGCTCAGGAGAATGTTTAAGAAGTACAGTCAGCTCGGCGTGTCCGCTCTGCCCGATGACAAATATAAAATGCTCATTCAAACCGTGTCTGGAATGGAATCAAACTATGCGACATCGAAGATCTGTTCGTACAAAAATGAATCCAAATGTGACTTGGCATTAGAGCCTGGTGAGTGAAGATGTTTTACATATTAGACTAGCTTCGTCCGTGGTGCAATTTTTATATATTTGAACATTCCCCGTTTATCCCTCTTTCCATTAGTGAAAACCGAATTAAAATCGGTCTACCCGTTCACGCGTGATGCCGTGACGAAGGGAACGAGCCCGTTGGATGAGTGTTTAGGGTGCGTGCCTTAACGCTCTGTTCTAGGGTTCCTGGGTTCGATTCCCGTCAGGGTCAACTTTGAAAAATCAACTTTTCAAATTTGGCTCTGGTCTGGATTTGGAAAGTAGTGGCAGGGTATAGTGCGTTTCGCAATAATTTGGGCAGCCGTCTGGCGGCAGTAACCACCCCCTTACAGAAGACCACCGTGAAATAACAGCACGTGTGCTGTTGTGTTTCGGTGAGTGAGTAAGGGATGCCAGAGCCCATTTCCCTATCCACTCCTAATTCCCTATCCTTAATCCTACTGCAGTTGGCAGCGCACTTGCAGCACCTTTGGCGTTGCTTGTGTTATAGGCGACGGTAGCCACCACCACCTACAGGCTGGACCGTCAGCCTGTCTGCCGACCTTAACATTAAAAAAATATATGGGAATTCATTTTTATATATAGAGATTAGACGTTTATCTTTATAGGATTTCATTAATGTTTCACTATTCTTTTTTTTTTTAGATTTAGCCAGGTCGCTTTTTTTGTAAAGGTTGTCAGGAAGACTAACGGTCCACTTGTTGGTTTGGTAGGTCGGCTACAAGACAAGCAAAGCCGCAGCTGCTGCAACTGCGCTGCTGATTAAGGATAAAGAATTAGAAAGGGATAGAGAAATGGGCCCCGGCATTCCTTACTCACTCACCGAAACACAATAGCATACAACATGCTTTTATTTCACGGAAGTCTTCTGTAATAATATGGTGGCCAAATGACTGCGAAACGCAGTGCCACTGCATAGGTACTGCTTTTTTTTTAGAAATATTTGTTTGTATATTTCATTACTGTTATATTATTAAAATTAAAATTATTAGTATTTTTATTTATCTAATAAAAGACGATATATTTAATAATTGTAAAAGGTAAAAGTAACATATTTGTTTGAAAACATGTTTTTTTTTAATATCTGGTCCCTGTCAGAATATCAGTGTTGTGGTCTCCACCACAACTGTATACTGAGCCAGGGTTCCTTTTCCTCTTGTTATTTGTTTATATATTTGTTCGTTTCTTTTGTTTGTAGTTATTATTTGTTCATATACTGTTTGTATTTGGCTGATATCTCTAGAGAAATAAAAGTTGCTTTCTTTCTTTCTCTCAAAATACTTTACAACTCAGGCAAGCGCAACAAATTCGTCGTATTGTGCTTCGTGAAATGTATCCATTATGTTCGTTCGATTGGGTGAAATGGATTGAAAGACGTCTCAGCTCTCAGCCTTTATTGTGATCAAACATTATTCAGAATTAAAGACAAGTGCTAGAAGTAGGTTTATTTAAAAATTCAATTGTATCTTAAATTTTATTCTTTAAAATTTTCTCTATAGCTGAACACTTTCTGTTTGAGTAGCTACGAGGTATAGTTCACCAACCTAGTCTACTGACATATTGACAAATATGACTGGATTTACAGAACTTTACATCTCTTACAAGATTGTTCATTTTATCAAATATCCGATTACGTCACTACTTGTTTAACGTTTCCGTTTTACAGTGAAAATAAAACAATGACACTTCAGTGTTCAAGCAGTTTAAGCTGTTTCTCACAATATATTAAATCGTATTACAGATATAACAGATATCTTCACAAACAGTCAAGATCCTGATGAGCTGAAGCACGCTTGGGTTGAATGGCACAAAGTTGCCGGTGCCAGAGCACGACGCAACTTCACTCAGTATGTCCAACTGAACAACGAGGCAGCAAAATTAAATGGTAACGAAAACATGATAGTCCCGACTAATAGTTGCTTTGTGCTTTTATTAAATTCACGTAGCTTGATTTTATTAAATTTGATACAGAGGGAAAAGGCCATAATATTTTATTTTTTTTAATCTACACTAATAATATTATAAAGACAAAATATTTTTTATATTGTTACATGCGAGGTGAATGTAAATGCCGTGTATGAGCGAAAGAAACGTTTTATTTTCACAAACCAAGATGACTGCCAAAATCACCAAACTTGTCCGATGAAACCGTAAAACTTGCCAAAAGCTCTTAGTATGTCGCCGGTTCACTGTCGCAAAAGCTCCGAAGAGTCGCTTTCGTATCGCTTGTTGTCGCTCAACTAACCCCCTTGACCGACCGCACTCTTATTAATTTGCACTTGGTGCCGAACGCCTCGATGTATTTCGAATCTACCAGAAAATGTAAACAAGATTGTAAACAAGCCATTGAAAGTTTGGGAATGCTATTTCTGTTTAAATGTAAATTCTATGTTGTAAACATAAGGACCAATTTCCTTTGACACAAATCGGAAAGGGGCGTGGATATCATAGATAGGGTGGAACGTTAGAGTCTTTCGGCCGACGCGAACGCTTTTTCTAGAACGTTCCATAGTTAGTCGTAACAATATATGTTTATTTGCAATGAATAAACTCAAAAACTACTTAACTGATTTAATTTTTTTTTTACCTGTAGAAAGTTTCGTTATTAGCGAGTCAAGGGCTGTAATTTATTTTCAAAAAAATTTGAGATCCCTACGAAAATTAAAATAATGTAATTACAAAAAAATTACAAAAATTACAATTACAATTAATAAAAAATTACAAAAAATATTTAATCAAAATTATGCTTAAAATGAACAAACACAATAAACCACTAAATTGAGGCTTTTTTTTTAACGCTAGGCCATTGCAGATTAACATGACTCGACAATCTTCTCACTAGAAGATTTCCTTCGCAGCTACTTTTTTCGATCTATCTTTTATAATGTTATACAAACTTTTGAAATGCGATTTGCATTTAATCATTGGATAGATGATCAATGGATAAAATTTTTTACTCCAATTAATGAAGTTTCCAAAAAATATGGTCATTTCTCGTAGTTAACTTCGACTGCGATTACTTCATGAATTTCGTTTGATCATGCGACACGATGAGTAACAACATCTTAGTACAGGAGAATCAAGGATGGAAATTTCGATCTTTCTGTTGTCTCTTATCAAGGACGACCTTCTACAATAAATCAGGGGAGGTCCTTTGTCTCCACAAACGCTCTGGCCACAAGTGAATAAAAACGATGGTGTTTTTTTTAATTATATATAGTGAAATAATTTGTATTTAGTTCTCTAAGAAACGGCTGGCAGATCCAGCCTGGAAACTATTCTACCTAATTGGGTCACAAGTATCTAATCAAAATATTCAATTAACTTTTAGTTGTATTTATTACAGATTTCAAAGACGTAGCAGAATGGTGGCAGTCTGATTACGAGGTGCCTGACTTCGAGGAGCAACTTGCGAAGTTATGGGTGGACGTGAAGCCTCTGTATGAACAATTGCACGCTTATGTAAGAAAAAGGTTAAGAGACAAGTATGGAGATCATATTGTATCAGCCAGGGGGCCTATACCCGCACATTTACTAGGTAAGGTTGTTAAAATCTTTTAACTTACACCCTTTTTTTAAAAGGATTGTTAGTAGTTTATGACATGTCAGTATTAATATAATGGTTTCCTCCATTTTATGGACCAGGTTATTATTACTTATTCCATTAATTCCTTATACTTGTCACTTCTATATGATGAGGTTTTTCATAAATATTGCTAATCAACTTTGTTACTGTTTCATAAATATTGTTACACCCGTGAAATTTTTAAAAATTATAGGAAATATGTGGGCTCAAACTTGGAACAACATAGAATCATTCACTCGTCCCTATCCCGACAAAAAGGAGATCGACATTACGCAGGCGATGAGGGAACAAAATTATACGAAACTGAAGATGTTCAAAATGTCAGATGAATTCTTTAGGTCGCTGAACCTAACTGCAATGCCTGAGAAATTCTGGAAGAATTCCATTATAGAAAAACCAACGGACAGAGAGATTGTTTGTCACGCATCAGCTTGGGACTTTTACGATGGAGAAGATTTCAGGTACTATTAAGATAAATCGATATTTATATACTTAACGATAAAGAAATGAAACCCTTTTGCTTGTCATTTTACGTTTTTCTTAAAAAAGAAAATGTACAATTTTGAATTGCTAAAGATACTAATACTAAAGATACTATAATAATACTAAAGATACTAAGATACTATAATATATATAATATATATAATACTAAAGATACTATATAATAATCACAATAATTGGTCGCTTAAATTTTTCTCAATCATTCATATTCAAGATATTGCGTTCTATAATAGTGTTGGCAAAACTGTTTGGCAAAACAAAGTTCACTTAGGTATCAGAAAATTAATGGGGGCGCCGAATAAAAATACTATTTGGATCTGAGCCTATGCTGGGAATAAACTATACAAAATATTATTTCACTGATCTTGAGTTGATTCGTATGCGACACCGGCAGTGATTACTTAATCAGAATTCCTGACGATTCTTTATGGAAACAAAGTTCTGATTCCACCTGCCGCTTAATGGTTCACAATTACACGCGACAAGCAATCTATTATAAGCGGATTAACACGTGCGATTTATTTAATAATAGGCATGATGACAGATTTTGAAATTCCCTTCCATAATGTAGATACACGTCTACCATACCCGAAAAAAAATTATATTTTAGCAAAAAACTAAATTACAACGCGAATTATTGAATGTTTTTAAATCTATTTTGAATTACGCGCTAAAAAGCTCTTAGGTGTCATGGCGTCGCGTCTGATGAACCGTGACGTCACCGACATCTCATCAGATTTTTCATTCTGTCAAAGCAAAGTCAAGCAACACGATGTCACTTACCTGGGCGTGACGTCATTCGCTCTGATTGGTGTTTCAGTTAACATGGCCGATTGCAGTTATTTATACTTCTATTTTATTGAAAATCTTATTAATCTCAATTTTAATACAAAAAATGAGTAATTTTTTAGACTCCTTTCAACATAATATATTTTTCTCCAAAACCATTTATTCTTTGATTCTTTAATACCGTCATCATGCCTATTGTTATCAATGACATGGCCAACTTCGACGAAACAAGAGCGCCATCGTTCGACATTGACTGACTACCAAAATAACCAAACTAAGATTGACATCTGATCTGATATGATTCATGACATAACAAAATTCATGACATATTTAATAATTGAAATGTATATTTAATCAAAAATAAAACAGAAAATATGAATATACGTGGGGTATATTAAACTAGATTGTCTAGAATTTGTAAGTGAAGTTTGTAGAGGTGGTTGCGTTATTTTTATTTTGATTTTCTTCCAAATTATCATCCTAACGTTTTGGCTTAATTTTCAAGGATCAAACAGTGCACCACAGTAGATTACGAATATTTCCAAACAACACATCACGAGATGGGTCACATTCAATACTTCCTCCAATACAAAAACCAACCGGTCATATTCCGGGACGGAGCCAATCCAGGTAAATTGACATGATATTTGTTTACGCAGGATCAAAATGTGCACATCAGTGAATAAAGAACACTTTAGGACAGTGCACCATGAAATGGGTCATATACAGTATTATTTGCAGTACAGAAGTCAGCCTGTAGTTTTTCGCGCGGGAGCTAACCCAGGTGATTGTAATAATATTTCATTAGGTTCCTAATGAATTTCACTAGCACTAAAATTTGTAAATAATATCCTTCTATAATTAGAATGTCTAACGAGCATCATAAAAAATGTAAAAACGCTTTATATTTCGAAAGTAAAGATGACTTTTATTAACATGCTTACTATATCTGTCTGTGGTGGGTTATTATGGCTTTTATTATGTAATGGATTATCATAAAGTTAAAAAACGAACATTTTTCCAATTTTTTTTTTATTTCCTAACACAAACATTAAACAAAAAAGAGGAAAATCGGTTTACAAACTAATTAGAAAAAGGGATCCGAAGTTAACATTTATACTTACTGTGATACCCACTAAAATGCTGATTTTCAAGAATCTAATTTTAATTATCTACATTACGAAAAATTAGTTGCGTGTGTACGTCGTAAAGAGTATTGTAACGTGGGTATAAAATTACAGACATTGATAGATGCAAAAAAAAGGAAGATACTCAGGCAACACTCGAACGAGGAATAACAGTTGTCTTCAAAAAGCGTTTCAGTAACTCATTATAGTTATCTCATTCACGCTACCGTTTGAATATATTTGCCTATCTCTCTCTATTATTGATGTTGGATATTACACGTGTTTGATGTTGGAATAGGGGATTGGACAAATTTTCAAAAAGTGTTTTAAATTAATCTTCATGGATATTTATTCCCATAAAAAATACTATTTTATTTATCTATAGCCTTTTAGGTACTCAAAGTCATGTTTTAATATTGTTTGTTTGAAAATGCCGCCAAAACGCCACGATAGTTCATCTGAGAGCGCGTAACGTCATTTGTGGTCATATCATAACGAAACAGCTGCATTGGCATAAGACAATGATTGCCCACAAATGACGTCACGCACTGTGATTGGTGTTTCAGTATAGATTAAAAATATTGTAAATAATAAAATTTTATTTCTTCATTTAAAAATATTTAAATGAATTATATTAAATTATTATTCGATAAATAATCGTAAAAAATTATATATTTTCTTTCTAAGTACATTTTAGATTTTAATCTGATTACTGTCCGATCCCCTATTGTAGCTGTGTGTATTATTTACGCACATATGTAGTTGTATTTAATCCATTTATTGATTACGCAATTTCAAAAGTATCTTTTTTGCTTCCTCTTTTTTGCTTCTATCTACGGTTACAGAACTAAATCTTGACTTCGTGTAGATAGAGTGAACGGCAGATATGAAAGAGATTTGAAACCCATTGACACAAGGGTTACACTAGTGTCAAACATAATGAAGTTGAGACTATGCAAAATTACACCGACCGGCGGCCGCTCTGTTTAGTTGTTCATATTTTTAGTTTTAGCGAAATATTTAACGATCTATTACATAAAATTACTTCTAGTTTATCAAGATTGAATTTAATTATACTTTTACAATACAGAGTGAAAGTTTTTGCAACGCAGAATCAAATCTGGTTGCAAAGAACTGGAGAGTACTAATAAATGTCCTCCAGGGGGCGCTGCCTGAGCGTTTTTGAAAATGAAGCTAAATACAAACCAAACAGTATTATAACATTGTTATAAATACTAGGAAAAAAGTCATACTAGACCCACAGATGTAGTTTTGAATCAAATGTTTTGACGAGCCCGTTGGATGAGTGGTTAAGGTGCTTACCTTAACGCTCTGTTCTATTGTTCCCGGGTACGATTCCCGACAGGCTAAACTTTGAAAAAAATGAACCTTTCAAAGTTGGCTTTGGTCTGGATCTGGAAAGTAGTGGCAGGGCACACTGCGTTTCGCAGTCATTTGGGCAGCCCGTCTGGCGGCAGTAACCACCACCTTACAGAAGACCACCGTGAAATAACTGCACGTATGCTGTTGTGTTTCAGTGAGTGAGTAAGGGATGACAGAGCCCATTTCGCTATCCACTCCTAATCCCTTATCTTTAATCCTACTGTAGTCTGTAGCGCACTTGCACTTGTTATAGGCGACGGTAGCCACCTCAACCGATTTTTATATAAAAAATATGTAATTTTATTGTTCCTAAACTTGACTGCAATTTTTCTTATTTAAAGGTTTTCATGAAGCAGTAGGTGATACAATAGCATTATCAGTGTCATCGCCCAAACATTTAAGGCGAGTTGATCTCATCCGTGGCGACGCTGAAGACGAACAGACTGAAATTAATCAACTTTACAAAATGGTATGATATTTTTTCTTGACTTTTTAAACATACTAGATGAAAACCCGGCTTCGCTCAGGTGTAATGTGACTCATAATATGTACACATGTAGGTACAAAATGTAGGTAGATATTTCTGTAATTATCGGTTCTCAAGGAATATTAAAGGCAAAGCGGCATAGATTTCGCTCAATGTTTGCGGCAAGACGTTTCGTTTTACACAGTCACATGAGTCACAGTTCTTTGTAATGGACACTTTTTTTTAAAAATGAATGGTGCGACGACGTATTGAGCGGCAAGGCGTATGTGCGCTAGTATGAATGAAACGGAACGTTTATTAACCACTCAAGATGTCACAGGGACACAGGTGTCAGTGAGTGACGTTTCGCTAGAGTGGCCAATATGGCGACTGCGATTTGTCTGTCAGCACCATTAGAATTTAACAAAATACTTGACAATCCGAATTTTGCGGATATATGTTGTCGACTCGAAATCTTTATTTTTTATGTTTTATTATTCAGGTAAGGTTTCAATCGAGTCTACCGTACCCTTTGACGAAATTATTAATATATATATATTAATATAGATATTCAAATAGCAATTAGTAGTGACAGGGTATACTGCATTTAACACGAGCAAATAATTGCATGTTTGCTGTTGTGTTTCGGTGAGTGAGCAAGGGATGCCAGAGCCTTTCCCTTCCTATCCCTTATCCGTAATTCTACTATGGTCTGCAGCCCATTTACAGCACCTTGTCTGTTATAGACGAAGTTTGACTCCACAAGAACATAATGAGAAATTTGACTCCACAGTAACATTTTATCTTTTAAGTGATATGATTTCATGTCTTAACAATATAGACTGAGTATTATTTTTGTTAAAATGGTTACTAAAAAGATGATTTGTGTATATTTTCAGGGCATAGACAAAATAGTGTTTCTTCCATTCGCCTATACACTGGACTTGTTCCGTTATGGTGTGTTCAGGGGTAGTACTACTCCCGAGGACTATAACTGCCATTACTGGAGGCTGAGAGAAATGCTACAAGGAGTGGAGCCGCCGGTGAACAGGACCGAGGAGGACTTTGACGCTGCTGCCAAGTATCACGTGTCTGCTGATGTAGAATATGCCAGGTTAGAATTCTATCTTATTAGCATTAATTTTTCCGTATTGAGTAATAATAATATGAAACTTATTGAAGTGTAACTAAAGTTGATAATTAAGAAGCCATTCATGAAATCCTTCTTTTTGGTGGTGTTCCACATTTACTTTTATGTAATCGTATTTTACTCTAGTTTAAGCCAATTTTGCATATCAAAAATTAATTTTCCAAAAAAAATTAATCTTTTGTCAGTGCCAATTACCTGATGGTATAGGGATTTATTTTAGAAAAAAAAATTAGTATAAGCAGAACCGCGCGCGTCCGCGTAATAAATAATAACCGCAAATATTTAGTTTGAAATGTACTCTTAAATAATTGTATGACATGGATTTTATCTGTCTTGGGACAAATTAAATATTACAGAACTAGCCGAGCCAATTTTTTAAAGAACTAATGTTATAAAGTCATTAATAAAGGTAATTAATAGACTAAGGGCTAGCGTAAGGCTGTTTGCTCGCACATTATTTTAATTTTAACATTTTTATGTTAGACTAATTTGAAAAAAAAAAAGGCTATTGTGTCCTACTATAATAGTTAGACTTATAGCCTCGCGAACTTTTTTCTAGCTACGATGAGTGGGTACTATAAAAATGTAGTACAATATTTTGTGTATTTTAGTTTTAGCAGCGCATACGAAAAAATGACTATTATATACAAAGTTTTGATATCTTGGGTTCCATTATTGTAATTTTCTTGTAATCTTTTTTTTTTTTTTTTTTAAATAAATAGAGCCTATGTTACTCGCTGACAATATAGCTTTCTATGAGAGAAATAATTTTGAAAATCAGTTAAGTCAAACAAACATATCAAATGTTTCCTCTTTATAATATTATTGTAAATATGAGACTTTATATTCAACATTTCCTTTCAGATATTACGTGTCGTTCATAATTCAGTTCCAATTCCATCGTGCCCTCTGTCAATTAGCCGGGGAATATGTCCCAGAAGATTTGACCAAGAAGTTGGTGGACTGTGATATTTACCAGAGCGTTACAGCCGGAAACGCCTTGGCGTGAGTATGACGACTACCTTTGTAAATATTCTTTTTAATTTTTGATATAAATAAATTTAATATAGCAGTTACACACTCTGTTACTTAAATTGATGAATTCGTTTACAGTAACCGCCACTTTACACAAAAAATTCAGTAGGAATCCCACATAGTTACTCGTACTTACTCTTATACAGTCAGGACCGCAAGGCGGTGTCCTCATCAAATCAAATCGACCGTCAGTTTTATAAAGAGATATTAATGTAAATTTATGCTTTGTAGGAAAATGCTCCAGATGGGTTCTTCGAAGCCGTGGCCTGATGCAATGGAAGTACTGACGGGACAAAGAGAAATGAGAGCTGACGGACTATTGGAATACTTCAGGCCCTTGCTTGAGTGGCTGACTGCGGAGAATCAAAGAACTGGAGAGTACATCGGATGGGAGCCCAGTAAAATACGTATGTATATTATTTGCTTAAATTTAAGTCTGAGAATATCGGATTTTTCAGTACCGTTTTTAGTACCATCATGCAGAATCTACATTTAAATGGATAAAAACAGATCAGTAATTCAGTTCTTGGCCGAATTACTCTTGGGAGAGTGGTCGTGGCCATCACCCCTGAGTGTTACGTCACACCACTCGCCGTCACTCCTCCTTTACCGCCACCTTCTTAGCGCACTCGTTCACGGAACAGTTCATGGTTGCCCTAACTTGGTCGGTTCATCTCATATAGGTCAGATTCCACGCGGTCTCGCGCTTTCGATTCTGTCTTGCACGACCAGGCCCTCAATTGTCGGTTCATCGCGTCTAGATATGTGCCTGAAAATTTTTCGGTTGTAAGCATGAATGACAGTAATTTAGTACCTCGTTCTTGTTATTTGTGAACCGATTTTCTTTTATTGTTGTTTAGTAGTTATTGACGAGTTTCTTTAGTGTCATAACTAGTTTTTTTTTACACCTTAGAGTGTGTCCTGAGTTACGGTGTATCACGGATGTAGATCAGTAATTTAATATTCCTATTATTATTGGACTGACTTTACTCCTTAATAATCGATTTTCATATAAGGTATGGACATTTTATGAGGAGTAAAATTAATACAAGCGTTAACTAAAAAGCGTTACGTTATTTATCACCTTGACATCTGTGCGACAGCTGACGCATGTATTTTTGTTTCCTAATGCTATTCCCTAATTCTATAAAAGCAAACGTCGAAATCTTCTATGAAAGTGTAGTTACGCGTTGAGGAACGAAACCATAGTGCGTTATAACCTGCCGGCGGGCGCGGCGACATCTGTCGTCGAAATAATGAACTATTTGAACTTATAAAACATACTGACATCTGTGTATACCGAACGTAACTAACTTAACTTTTGTTGGAATACGTGACATCTGAGTATGCAGAATGTAACTAATTTAAAGTAATTAGGTATCCAGTTATCTATTGACACGAGGAAAATCGTGCGTCGGAGCTGACACACAAACACACACTTTTTATTTGTAAAACTACTTACATAAAGTAAATTATGCGTTTATTAATGTATAGCTGTAATCTGAATGGAAGCTTTCTGAAGTTCACAATAGAATAAAAACGTTTGTTTCCAACCAGTTATAGTGGTTTAAAATATTCCCAACCGGTAAATCCTAATAGACAAAGTGTAACTCGTTGGGACAATATTCAGTAGTCAAATTTTGAATATTTCATGATTGGTACGTTGTTTAGAAACGATACTCCTATTGTAAAATTTTCGTGAGAAAGTTTAGTAATTTTATAAGATAGGTGAATATATTATAGGTACCTAGTTGTTTCTATAGCTTCATATACAATAGAGGTCTGTGTTTGAGGTGCGTTGTTGAATCACAATGTTATTTGGTTGTTCTAGAATACTGTACAGCAGAGCAAAAGGCGGCGTTAGAAGCCAAGGAGTCGACGAAGCCACAGAGCGAGACCACAGAGCGAACAGAGCGGGAGTCGTGACCCGCGAACTTGTACTTACAATCACAATTAGTCTAATTTATAATAGGAGAAGTCACAGTATTCATAAAAACATTTTTAATTGATATCGATGTTTTATTTGTCCCAACGCGCACAGCAGGTTTTCTGTCGACTTTAGATACGGCCAGAGGTCTCTCAAGACACTCGGATATCACTTCCGGAGCTACTGCAACTGCTCTGTTGTTGCATAGGTCCAAGATAGAAGTCCCATCTAATAGGTCGATCACCGTTTCTCAAACTGTTAAAATATTTTACAAAATTGGACATCCGGCTTCTTTGTTTTTAATTATACTGTACACCGCTACCTCTATTCAGAGACTCCATGAAGGTAATGGGAATTTTATCCACATTGGCCGTAAAAATAATAGGCGGTTTTGAATATAATATCGCTTCGCAAAGGAGTATTGGAAAGTACGAAGTCTAAATTCGTATTTCCCTTTACAGATTAATTTGTCCTGTTAGTAACGTGAAAGTTCTTACTAAAATAACACTTCCAGTTGAAAATTCAGTGCTTAACTGTGTTGCAACGGATAAGCGATGGGATAGAAGACTCTTGGAGTGGAGATGATGGCGCTCAATTAAGACTGATAATTGCAAATAGAATTAACACAAATTATTTCATTGATTTTGTCAATACGGGTGGGTACTGTCGCAAAAACGGGCAGCTAGCCTAGTTTATGAAAATTTCATTTATTTATCTTTAAGCACTACTCAACATATTTGGCTTGCAATGCCATACAATGCTTTAAGATGAACATTGTATAACAATAGATAGCTTTGACACAAACAAGGGAAAATGTGACTACTGTCTACGTTTTTAAGATTTATTGTTGCATATACCTACAAGCGGGTTGATAATATATCGTAACTGTGATCGACATTATCTTCATCGTATATAAGTGATTGATACTGTTAAGTCTATTCTGTCTCAAGAATTCAAAGGGTACGGCGGATTCGGTAAGTGTTTTTATTTCTCTCAAAATGTATGCAAAAACGTTTAGGGGTACTTCAAGGACTTCGCCAAATTTCGCTATATAAGTAGATTGAGGTAACATAACGAGCAGGTAAGAGTAGGCCTAATTTGTTATTTTTAAAAGTATTGCTAGGAGATGCTGACAGGATCAGGGACGAGGAGGGGACAGGAAAATGGGCTTTGGGATTCTCACACACCGAAACACAATGAAATTGAATAGGCGCATGCTGTAATTTAGCTATGGTGATACCAACAGTCGGGCCAGTTCATGATTGCGGAAGGCAATATTGAATTTGTTAAAGTACTAACATTACATTTTATTGTTGAGTGACATTGTATGTGTTGTATAGTAATGATATCTTAATTTGAATCAATTAACTAAATGACCTATTTAATCATGATAAGTAATAATTTTATTAAATAAATACTAAAATCGTTAACAAATTTATCGAAAGAAAATTATTTACTACAAAATAATAATAATAATAATAATAATAAGAGCAAGGAATTACACGGGCGGTTCTATCGAGCCCTCACGGGACCCGATGTAGACCCGCTCGCCTCTATAAACTGGCTACGTTTCGGTAACCTCTTTGGGGAAACCGAAGGTTTTGTCTGTGCAATAGCTGACGAAGTTATCAAGACGAGAAACTATCGGAAATATATTCTCAAGGACGGCACGGCCGACATTTGTCGAGCATGCCACCGTCCCGGAGAATCATTGAGACATATTATTTCCGGTTGTTCTCATCTTGCTAACGGCGAGTATTTGCACAGACATAATCAAGTAGCCAGGATTATTCACCAACAACTTGCTCTTCGATACCACCTTGTTGAGTCTGTGGTACCATATTATCAATATGTACCTGCGCCAGTTCTCGCAAATGGTGATGCCACGCTCTACTGGGATCGGTCAATAATCACGGACAGGACTATTGTCGCCAATAAGCCTGACATCGTGATTATTGACCGATCCCAAAGGACTATTGTCGCCAATAAGCCTGACATCGTGATTATTGACCGATCCCAACGCCGGGCGATACTTGTTGACATCGCTGTCCCTCATGACGAAAACCTCGTGAAAGCCGAAAAAGAAAAGCTTACCAAATACATTGACTTGGCTCACGAGGTGACCGCCATGTGGGACGTCGATGCAACAATTATTGTCCCGATAGTCGTCTCGGCGAACGGTCTTATAGCGAAGAGCCTCGACCAACATCTCAAGAGGCTCTCACTAGACGGCTGGATCAAGGGACAAATACAGAAGGCGGTACTTCTTGACACGGCACGAATTGTCAGGAGGTTCCTCACTCTGCAGCCCTAACCACCGGTAGCTTGGGCCCTGCCCCGCTATCTGCGGAATCCTAGTTTTAAGTTTTTTATGATATATATTGTTTGTTATATTGTTATATTGTATATATATATATATATATATATATATATATATGTTATATTGTTATATGTTGTTATATTGTAATATTTATATTGTAAAAAATTTAAAATTAAGAAAATAAATAAATATGTGATAAATAATAATAATAATAATAATAATAATCATTTATTTGCTGAATATAGGTTACAAAGATTAATTATAAAATTTAAATATAAAAGAAATTGAAATAGTTTTATCTTTTGCGTATTATTAGCCAGAAACAGGTTGAGTAGTTTCTATTGCACATAGACAAGTTTATTCTATTGCAACAAGTTTCTATTGCAAGTTACTATTGCAAAAAACAAGTTCAGAAGTTTCTATTGCACATAGATATAATGAAACGTTATTTTGAAAGAAAGAAAGAAAGCATCTTTTATTCCTCTAATAAACACAATATACATATATGAACAAATAATAATTACAAACAAACAAATATATAAGCAAGTAAGAAGAGGAAAAGGAACCCTGGCTCAGTGTACAGTTGTGGTGCGGACCACAACACTGATATTCTGCCAGGGACCAGAAATTCAAAGAAAAAGAAAACAAAAAAAACATTTACGCGGGACAATTCATAACACGATTACAATCCATGGCTGAATTTATTGCAAATTTTCTTAAAAACTATTGAAGGCTTTCACTAGCTAGTTATCTATACGGCAACGTCACTGTAAATATACAATAGCACACGAGAATGTACGTCAAATGGACCGGCCGCCCCCATAAACTGTCTCGTCTAAGCGTTTCTCTGCACATCCATCAATGATGAGCGAAGTCGTTTTTTAAAGCATCCCAGAGATGTAAGTTTGCTTTACAAACTTATTTCTTGTAGGTATAGACATAGGATTCTTTGTGGCGTTTTCAAGAAAATACGATTTCGCAAAAAATCTAAAGATCGCGTAAAGCGACTTTGATTTGATGAGTGCTTTCTTCAATAAATTAGTGATTTCACGAAAAAGAAAATTGAATCTTGCGTTTTCAGACGACTAGTTTAGTAAAATGAAAAAATTAACGCTCCCATCTCTGACTTTGTAAACACGGTACCTTTTATATATTAAAAATAGACCTTACTTAATTAGTACTTACTTACTTAGTATTGTTATGAAAATCTCACATTTTTTGAGTAAAAGTAGGTATCCGATGAAACTTATTGAAATTAGTAAATTATCAATCGAATGAAAAATATTGAAATATCATCTTGTTTAACTTCATTTTTGTCATTCACTAAACTACACGATTTTCGCGTAAACACTCGCATGTTGATAAGAGTCAGGTTGCGTTTGCGATTTTGTTTGATGTGATAATTCGGTTTTTAGATCAGATATATTCTACGTTCAATCATTTATTTATTTCATCATTCACCATCCATCAATTTGTTTTTGTGGCAGAACTATTCAAATTAATCTTATAGTATTTTTTTTAACCTCAAGATATTTACTTGTTGTATTTATACATTAACCAATGTTTAAACTCGTGAATTTAAACATTGGTTAATTTATAAAAAAGTATGTGGTCTCATGGTTAGTTAGTTAGTTGTTTACAAGTATGGAGTGAATGTCTATTATGATTTTGTTATGGTTTGCGTACATTATGAAGAAATTTTTCATGGCACCTTCAAGTTTGTTCGGACGTCTGAAGAGGATTATGCAAGAGTGAATATTTATTTATTTATTTTTATCTTCGATATATCACTCATTTAAAGATATATTCAATATACTTTAAATAACGAGACTTAAAAGACAAAAAGAGACTTTAAAGTCTACACGAGTTCTTTTTTATTGTTAAAATGTAATAATGACAAACGAGTGGTTTATGAATACATTGAATGTTCCTATCTGTGAGAGATATGTGCGATATCAAAAAGTCGAACACAGTCACGCGATATGTTTTTTATATATAAAGGTCGTCAGACAGGCTGACGGTCCATTTGATGATAGGTGGCTACCGTAGCCTATACAAAAATACAAAAATACAAAATAATTTATTCATAAACTTAAGCCTAGGTACAAAAAGGTGTAGGGGGCCTCCTATTAAGTATAAGAATACTTGTATCAGGAGAACCCCGCTTCTACAATGCAGTATTAAAATCAAAAAAATACAATAAAGTGTGTATGTTTGTATGAGTGTGTGAATGTGTACGAGTGTGTGAATGTGTATGTGTGTGAATGTGTATGTGAAGTATCAATCTATATGAGTTAAATGTAGCCTATACATAAGTCCCTTTTCATAATAAAATAAATGTTTTGATAATAAATGTTTAATTTAGTTAAGTACATAATAGTCTTTAATAAAGCTTCGGTTTCATTATAATTTAGGTTCTTGAGCCAATCAGTCAGGGTCTTTTTGCAATTAAAGTGTGTCATAGGATAAATATTAAGTTTTTTATTTAATATGTTGTATAAATAAGAAGATTAGGTAATATATTGTCTTCGAGCAAAGGTAGTTTTTATAATTTTTGTTTGAACAACCATATCATTTCTTCTCTTTTTAATTATATTAGGGTCATATTTTAAGAATTTATTTAGTTTGAGTGTAGCAGTTAAGATATATAATTTTCTTACATTTAGGACGTCACAACAATTATAAAGTTCGGTAGTGGGGAATCTATATGGCAAAAAGTACATCACTTTAAGTAATGATCTTTGAACCCTTTCCAATTCTAAAAATTTAATTTTAGAGGCTCCGCCCCATATTCGAATACAATAACACAGAACTGATTGAACTATAACACAAGCAACGCCACGGATGCTGCAAGTGCGCTGCCGACGATAGTAGTATTAAGGATAGGGAATTAGGAAGAGAATGGGAAATGGGCTCTGGCATCCCTTACCCACTCACCGAACCACAACAACACTCATGTTGTTCTTTTACGGTGTTATGTGCTGTTATTCACACGTGAACAACAAAGCGCAAAGAGCGGGCACAAAGCTAACAAAATTTCTAATTTTAACCGCACATATCGCAAATGCACGCTTTTTAAAGTTATTTTTACTAGCCATATTTTTACATATCTTTTGTTAAAATAATATGGAACAATTTATCCACAATCACAATACAAAACACTTTAATATATTCAAAATTAAGTCTTTCTTTTAAAATTCTACGTCCAAATATTCCTCGATAGCTGACTATAGACTCGTATATAGAACTTTATTTACTATAATTTAAAATTCAAGTCTAGGATTGACTATATGAATCATCTTAAAGCAAGCACCTTAACCACTTGTCCAAGGGGCTCGAAGGCCTCACGTCGTACCAGAAATGGGTGGGTTTCTAATAATTCTAATAACCTTAGGATATAAAGCGAAACCTTAGAACTGAGAGGATGTTGGGTTACTGCTATCAATATAATTAATTAATTAATAAGCAGCAACGACATAATGTCGTACTGAAACATTTATTTCTCTACTAGCTTTTCCCCACGATTTCGCCAGCACCCCTCTTCCTTTGATGCTAAAACATTTATTCAATCATTATTGCTCATATATTTTTGTCAGGCTTTGAATTTTTCATTTTTATTTTTAAGTGACCTCTCTGTAACGGTACTTTTTTCTTAATGAAAGTTACCCTATGTCCTTTCCGCATCCCTGGCAAAGTGTATGTAAATGATGGTCGGTAGCGTAACAAACAAACAAACTCACTTTCGCATTTATAATATTAGTTAGGATGATCTCAAGTTGGCCAGAGATTGGTCGAGGTTCAATCAGCGGTTCTTCACTTTGGTCACGTTATAAGTAAGGAAAAATATGCTTTTGAGAGATTAGTTGTTCAAGATAAAGTCAGTGTCATAGGATCTAAAGAATACTCTTCTTAGCTTCAAATAGAAGCTTGCATCATGCACAGGAATGAGAAATGTCTCGGTGAGAGAGACATGGGGCGAGACAGTAAAGAGCTTTGCAGTAAACACGACAAGGAAGAAGCTGCTTTTTCAAGTTAAATTACCCAAAAAAAGTTGCTTTTAAAAATGTTGCTAATAGTCTAACACCGTCCATCCACACATTAGCTTCGAGTAGTTCTCATACAAAAGACTTGAAGTTAAAGCATGACAGACGGATGCTAATTCATTTGCACAAAAGTATTTTACGTAGAGAGTTTCGGTTGAGAAGATATCATTAGTGTTGTTACAAAAAGTGAAAAATGCCTTGTGGATATTGCACCGAAACTACGAAAAGGGTTTTGTTTGTAAGTTGAGCTTAAATTGTATAAGTTGTAATCATTAGGAAACCTTCCCTGGACGAGTGATTTTTAAGAACAAAAAGGAGACAAAAACCGATACTTTTTAAATAAATATCATATTATTGTGTTGATCGACTACAATTGACTACATCTATGCAGTATCTGTTTATAATGTTATGTGATGGAAAAAATTGATAAACAGACGTATAGTTTGTCTAATGGAAAGCTTAGTTGCATTTTATAGATAATACCTACATATAGCTGCGTCTTTAGATAGTATTCATAGTTGCGTTTATAGAAAATATATCTTTGGGGGAAATATATTATAAATTGTTGTATTAAAAGGGCACAACCCTTTAATACAATGACGACTTATAAAAGAAGTTAAGAAGTTGATTTACCAAAGAGTTAAATGAGAAAAACTTAAGCTAAAAGTAAAAATTATCATGTTACTGTTTATCATGTTTACGGTTGTTTGTCATGAAAGTACTTTTCAAGAATACTCCAGCAACATACGGAAAAATCTTATATATGTAACTAGCCTTTGCTTGCGATTTAATAAATAAATCAACTGTCAGATAATTATATATGTGTAATAATCTTGACAAAAAATATATATCAGGCTATTTTAATATTTTTAGATGATTCGTTGGGAACAATACATTTTTCTGTATGAAAGGTGTGTATCTCTGCTGACAACGTGTCTACTAAATTTCATCATGATAGGTTGAGTAGTTAAGGCGTGAAGACAAAATAAACAAACAAACAATAAAATCACTTTCGCTTTTGTAATTATTGGTTAAGGGGGAGACAAACCCTAAATACTAAAAATATACATTGTTTAATGAAAATGTTACAAGAAATGGACAAGATAATTGCTTTGAAAAAAATATATATTATACTTAAACATGTGAAGAACCAATTGTATTAATTAGAATTTTCGTTAAAGTAATAGAAACTCCACAAAAAAAGATGAATTTGACCTTTATTGAAAATTCTCTCGAAAACGGCTTATTGCACGCATATGAATCCTGTACCTATTAATAAGTTAATATCAGATTAAAAAATTGTATTAATAAAAAAATTTATTTTGTGTATTGTTCTAATAGTAAAAACAGAAAAACACCATTTCTAGGCCTGTTGAATTGGATCCGCCGCCGGCGAATTCTATAGTAAATGTCATTTGCCTCAGTGAAGCCCTTAAGGCTCGAGTCTCCTAAAAATTAGTGTTCTTGCACAATTTACAGAAAATGAATGTTTTTTTACAGTTACTAACAAAAGAATAAATGAAATATATTTTACATTTATTGAAAGTGATGGATTTGAAATTTCAAAAACACTTTTTTAATTTTATTTTGATGCACATTTTAATAGCTCTATTGGGCGTTAAAAATGCCTCTATTTAGGTTGAACGCGTTGAAGGTCTCATTCAAGCACATGCTACTTAAAAATTATAACAAAAATACGAAATATATTCAGTTTACATTTATTCTCATATCGTTAGCAATAATCTAATCTGGTTACTTTTTTGATAAACGCTTTAGTTTTCTTATTTAAAGAGGTTTAAAAAGTTGTAGTTTCATGAATTTTACCACTGCAAATACATATATTTTTCTGTTGAAAATTTTTTTTAATGCAGTCGCTCTTAAAACCACTTAGTAATGACCTATTTTTTAATAAATTAATGAAAAAAAAAATACAAAAAACATTTTTTTATGTACTTTTTAATAATTGCAATTCTTAACAAAAAAGACGCGTGAAAGTGCGCTTAGTTCTGTTTGCTAAGGTAGAGTCGCAAAGCGAGACCGGAGCCTTAAGATGATCTTGAAGCTAGATTGTTATCATAAAAATAATAATAAGTTACTTTTTCAAGAAATACACATATTAAATAAGCTCCTAAATGTAAAGTTAAATAACTAAAGTATTCAATCAATGTAAAACTAATAAAATTCTGATACAACACAGTCTAATAACCGATTCGAGTGACATCGTTTTTTTGTTGGATTTTTTCTCCTTTGTATTTGTTCTAAATGAGTAAATAAAACGTAAATAATGTTATTTTTTGTGTAGATGCCTTGACACAGTTATTTTATTTTATTTTTTGTCTACTTTTGTTTGTTTATATCTTGAATCATTAATCAGTGTCTGATAGTCTTTTAATCTGTTTGGTGTAGTTTGTTGGTAAGTGGTTGTTAATTTTTATCAAATCGAAATTTAATAATAAAGTGTTAGTTGGCTATGACAATTACGAGTATTTAAGTAACTGTGTTATTTTACCGAGTAGAAAATTTTATATAATATGAAAAAGGGTGAAATCTCATTTTTATACAAATAACTGTCAATTGATATTCTCGGCATATGGAAGTAGGTATTTACCCGTACACCTATTGTAGATCGTTCTCTGAAAATATTTTTTTTTTTGTGTCTGACCCTTGCCCTAATATGGTGGGGATATTTATTATAATATAAATGCGAAAATGTATTCGTTTGTTACGATTTTACGCCTTAATTACTCAATAGGGGATCGGACAGTAATCAGATTAAAATCTAAAATGTACTTAGAAACAAAATATATAATTTTTTACGATTATTTATCAAATAATAATTTAATATAATTCATTTAAATATTTTTAAATGAAGAAATAAAATTTTATTATTTACAATATTTTTAATCTATACTGAAACACCAATCACAGTGTGTGACGTCATTTGTGGGCAATCATTGTCTTATGCCAATGCAGCTGTTTTGTTATGATATGACCACAAATGACGTTACGCGCTCTCAGATGAACTATTGTAGCATTTTGGCGGCATTTTCAAACAAGCAATATTAAAACATGATTTTGAGTACCTAATAGACAATAAATAAATAAAATAGTATTTTTTATGGGAATAAATATCCATGAAGATTAATTTAAAACACTTTCTGAAAATTTGTCCGATCCCCTATTGGTCATCATGAAATTTTGCATACACGTTGTCAGGGATAAAGAAAAGGGCATGAGGTACTTTTTATTCAGAAAAAAAGCAATGTTCCTGAGGGATAATATAAAAATAAAAAAATAATAATGCTTGATAAAAATTTATTAGCAAATAAGATCGAATAAATATTTTAAAACCAAAGAAAAGGGGTGCAAAGTCGCAGGAAAAAGCAAGTACACAAATAAAAGAAAAAAACAACTTATATTATTATATAGAACTTTGCACAATCTTGATGTTAAAAGATAAAAGAAAAACTGCAGTGTAATATTGCAACAATAGGTACTTTTATTCATAAAATATTTGTAAAGAATAAAAGACAGGAAAACAATTCTTGTTTAAATTGCAGATGATAATGAAGATCCTTGTGGAGCTTGCTTTAGTGGGAGCTATAGCTTCGGTCTTCATAGTCGCAGCTCAGGGTCGAGCTGCAGAGAGAGCAGCCGAGGAAGCATCAGCTCGCAAGTATATGGCCAAACTTAATGAATTGACCGCTAAGGCTTATAACAGAAAAACTATAGCTTCATGGAATTATGAATCAAACATTACGAAGTATAACGAGGAGCAATTCGTAAGTATTATTATTAGGTTTTTTTTTCAAAGATATTTTAATAGGTATTTGTATTTAATTGTGGTATTAATTATTATTTTGAAATAGCATAATATGCTATTTGTATTGAGAAAAGCCCTTTATTGTTATGTAAGTAGGTAGGTAGTTAGCAAGAATTTAGCCCAGTCTATGGAGCAGCGTGAAAGAGGAATTTGGTGAGAGTTCCGTCCTGATTATTATAATTAAAATAAATAAATGTTTGGATTAATGGGAAGAAGGTAAGTTCAGGTTTGGCAAGTGTTTGGCACACTTTTTTTTATGTTAAGATCGGCAGACAGGCTGACGGTCCACTTGATGGTAGGTGGCTACCATCGCTTATAACACAAGCAAAGCCACAGGTGCTGCAAGTGCGCTGCCGACTACAGTAGGATTAAGGATAAGGGATTAGGAGGGGATAGGTAAATAGGCTCTGGCATCCCTTACTCACTCACCCCTTACACACTGCGTTCCGCAGAGATGAATTGGACAACACGTCTGGCGGCATTAAGTATCAAACCTCTTTGCAATAATAGCATGTGCTAAGTTGTTTCAAGTTGTATTCGGTAAGCGAATAAGGGACACTAGTGAACATTCCCAGGTATAGGGGATCTGTCCCTTTTAGTTTATCATATCATATCAGACTCCTAGTGTTGCTTGTGTCATAGGCAATAATTCTGCCACCCTTATAAAATAAAAAAATACAACAAAAATAACCAACAGAAGTTTGTGTGAATTTGTTATAAAAATTCTAAAAAAAATAGTGTGGCTAGAAAAGTGTGTTCAAGTGGCTACGGTCCACTTGAAACAGAAGCAATTCTAAATAGGTCTAACAAGAATCAAATGTGGTAACAACTCTAATAAGGTAAAGGATATGTGTAAGAAAATATGTGGAGATATGGGAATCAGGCATTAAAACCCATCACAAATGTTGTAGTTGATTCCATCAGTTATCATATGGGTTGCCCAATTTATAACTCGGAATCTTAATTCGTCATGATTATGGATCCATGGCGGAAAATTATATCCTTGCTTTGTTTTCTTAATATATGATACATTTCCTATTTTAGCCTTAAGGCGAGGACTTTGACTTCGCCTAATTTGACTTCTTAGAGTGAAATTAAAACTTAAGTAAAAATACAGTGCATAATACAATAGACTATATTGAAAAAAGGTTGAATCAGGCAGATTTATATGAATAATTCTATTTTAAGATAAAAAAATAATAAATTACTGACCAAAAAAACCGTGTCACAGTAATAAAAATTTTCAGTTACCTAATAGTACATTACTGCAGAGGCCAGGAAGTGAAGGATTGCCGGACGAAGTGGTTTGATAAAGATCTGAGTCTAGCAATCCTCATTCCGGTTGAGGCTGGTATAGTGCCTTTCTCAATAAATGTGAGGAAATAATGAAACACGTGATAATGCAACAAAATATCAATGAGTGCAAAGGAAACGCCCCCGTCTACTACGCCTGTGACAGTGGCGGACGCGTTCGTGAAGACTCGTGAAACTTCGGGTTTCATCGGGCTGAGCAGCGTCCAGGAATGAATTTTCATACAACATTCTTGGCCTAGGCCGAGAAAGAAATGCATGAGCCAACAATTACAAACTTCGTGGCTTGTTTTTAGTACAAGAATGCCTACATTTCCGAGCATGTTTGAGGAAAACTAATTTTGTTTTTAAGCTTATTAATTAATTTAATTTCGATACTAAATTTTTAATCGCCTACTTTTTTTTCTATTTTCATATTTTAGACAATATTTATGAAAAACCTTCCAATTTTTTAATCTGTTCGGTTATCTCTGAGAAGCTATAAATATTTGTTGCGCAATATTACACCTTAATTCATAAGTTATTAGGTCGCGCTCATTTTGGTAATAATTGTGTACGATCTGATGTTAGTCCTTGTCTTAATAATTGTTCACAGAGTTTTTACATAGATAATTCATTCATTTAATATTTAATGTACATGTAAAATAAAAATGAAACAATAAGATAACTTAAAAAAAACAGCCAATACAACCAGCCAGAGTTTGGTATTGTAAGATATTATAAGATGAAAACATTTCAGATCCAAATTTCACTAGAAGTGGCCGAGGAAGAGAAGGAGAATTGGAAAGAAACAATGACGTATTTGTGGCACGAATTTGAAGATGAAGATCTCCAGAGAATTTTCAAGAAATATTCAGTACTGGGCACGTCGGCATTGCCCGAAGACCTGAACCAAAGGTTGATACAGGCTGTAAGCGACATGCAATCGACCTATGCAAAGGCAACGATTTGTGACTATAAAAATAGAACAAAGTGTGATTTAAATGTTGAACCAGGTATTTATTTATTTATTTATTTATTTATTTATTAATTTATTAAAAGAAGAAATAACAATTGCAGTACAATTAAACACTAAGTGAAAAATGTAATATATCCCACTGAGATATGTATAAATGTTAAAATGCATTACGTCCGTCTAACTAAACTTTTAAATCGTTACATTGAATAATCTGAATCCAGTCAATGCCACGATGATGCTCTAACTAAAAATCCAGTTACATACAATTACATTTGTTCAACCTAAAAATGACAATATAAATCTTTCAATTATATATTATACTAGCGACTAGCACGGAGTTGATTTTTTCAAAAATCATTACTTAGCGGAAGCTTAAAATAAACTTATGTTCCAAATTTTAGCTATCTAGACTTAGTAGTTTTGGTTGCGTGTTGATAGCATAGTCAGCCAGGACACACAATTTTATAAATACAGATAAATAAAACACTTGTAATTCAATTGAAGACAGTTATCGTTTCTTGGTCCTCCAAGAATTTTTGATCTCATGTGTAGATTAGAAACAATTATTACTATTTTTAACAGCAATAGAAAACATCGTAACATATATTGTACGCAAGATATACGTGTTTAAGAAGTCAAAATACAAAAAACATGACACCAAATTTCTGCCAAACAGCAGGTATGGAATCTACCAATGTGATACCATACCTTTTAAAGTATGCAGCGAGTCTGACTGTCCCCTAGATGGTAGGTGGCTTTTGCCGATGTAAGCATCACTACTATAGGACCTATTAGAGTAAGATCCCAGCTCGATATTTGAGTACCACATGAGCTCACTGAAGAAAACCTTATGAATCGTGTACTCATTTGCGATTCTTTATTGAAACGTAATGAAACCGAACCGTATTTGAAGAGATTGATAAATGGTGATGAAAAGTGGATCACGTAAGACGAGAACGTGCGAAAAAGGTCGTGATCAAAATTGATGCTGTGTGTATGATGGGATTGGAAGGTCATCGTTAATTATGAGCTTTTACAGCCGGGTAGAACCATCGATTCGAATCTCTACTGCTAACAACAGATGAGATTAAAGCAATAAGTTGAGAGAAAGCGGCCGGAATTGATCAATAGAAAGAGTGTGGTCTTTCATCACGACGACTCTAGACCACACACATCTTTAGCCACTCAGCAAAAAATATGAGAGTTTGACTGGGAGGTGTTGATGCATCCGCCATATAGCCCTGACCTTTAGATTTCCACCTGTTTCGGTCTCTTCACAATTCTTTAGGCAGTGTAAGGTTAACATCAAGAGAGGACTGCCAAAACTACTGGTCGCGTTATTTTGATCAGAAGTCCCAAAATTTCTACAAAAACGTCATGTCACTATCTACAAGACGGCAAAAAGACATCAACAAAATGGCACATAAAAAAAGTCTTGAATTTTCATATAAAATGCGAAGAATACTTTTTCCCCAACCTATTATATTTAATTTTAGAAATTTCTAAAAGGTCCCAAATATTGCTGCAGTCACATAAGGAATTGTTTGAAATTGTTTTTATGGTTTCAGGTGTAACAGAGGTGTTCGCCAGTAGTGAGGATCCAGAAGAGCTAAAATATGCTTGGGTTGAATGGCGTAAAGCTGCCGGCGCTCCTTCCAAAGGAAACTTTACCGAATATGTGTCTATGTACAATGAAGTTGCCAAATTAAACGGTAATTTGTATTACTAAAATATTTATCATATCTTCAATATACGGAATGAAAAGAAATGAGAATTTTATGATAAGTAACATAGTATTGTGTATTATTTCATAAGACTTGAAAATATGAGTTACTTACAAAAAATAGGTCTTGCCCGTGTTCCCTTTTTAATCCATACATATACGTATATTACATAATACATAATAATAATATACGTAAAATTGAAGTGTCTGTTTATAATGTCAAAACAACTGCTTTTTACTAGTGTGTACTTCAAAGTGTGTACGGTATATATATATATATATATATATATATATATATATATATATATATATATATATTATTTGTCTGTATGTCTGCAGCGAACTGTGGCTGGGTTCAGCTAGTCCATAGAATATTTATTTTTATTTTTGACGATCCCTCGTGAACAGTACTTTTTTCTGTGTCAGTTCGAATGAGAGGTGAGTATGCCATTTATAACTTCTACCATTTTTTTAGGATTTGACAGTGCAACGGAATGGTGGCTCAGTGAATACGAGGAATCAGATAGTGAAGACCAATTCGCGGCTTTATGGCAGCAGATCAAGCCTCTTTACCAACAGATCCACGCTTATGTGAGACGAAAATTGAGATTAAAATACGGCGACGATGTGGTGCCCGCGAAAGGACCTATTCCTGCTCATTTATTAGGTAACACTCTTGCAAGAGTTAAAATCTTTTAAATTACACTTAAAACACCAAACGCTAATCGAATTGAATAGATTTTTATTGGGATTCAAGATGTCATTTTCTAAATGATCTATATAGTCTAAAAAATTTCCTCAAAAATTTGGTTATCAAATGCAATTTTTTTTTAATTTTTAATGGTTGTTACAGTGTTTAACGCGTTCAACTAATCAGACTAATATAGAGTAATGACAGTATACACTTTTTTATCTAATGTTCTTTTTACATTACGCACTATGAAGTGATAATTGAATGATTGCAGGTAATATTTGGGCTCAAACTTGGAATAATGTGGAGAAGTTTTCCAGACCTTATCCCAATAAAAGTGATATCGACGTGACTGCCGCATTAGTTCAACAGGTATTACGGCTTTGTAAACGAGCACATATGAAACCCACATGAACTTGTAAACAGCAGTTATCTATGTGATTTTGATACTTTTTAAATATTAACCTATATTTCATACATATTAATCAAAAAACCTATACACTGTCATCATTGGAATCAGTATCTGAAGAAGATTCATTTTCTGCTGTATTATGATGTGATCTTGAGGGTCGTTTGATTCACATTTATTTTCTACTAATTCACTGCATCAAATATTCTGTTATATGTATTAGTAATGGTAAGAAGCGTTCCTAGAATGTCTGCAAACGTTATGATAACCATGGTTTAGACTAAACCATGTTTACTAGACTAACTAACTAAACCGTTTAGTTAGTTACAAAGTTGAAATATGTGGGATAACTCATTTAATTCGTAATGACTTATATAAAAATGTGCAAGTTTCATATTCGCAGATAAACAATGGCCAAAGTTATAAACAATTAAATTTAAAAAAGGGGGTTAAAGTTTCGGAAGATTTTTTAGAATTTTGCGAAAGCATTTTTTAGAAATTTTTCTCAGCTTTAAGAATATTTTTTAGGAATGTCCCTAAATTTAATAGTTTGTGATTTATTTTCAAAAAACTGAACTCCTTTTTTTAAACTTTAATTGTACATAACTTTTGCTATTGTTTATTTGCGGGTATGAAACTTATGCACATCTAGAAACCATTACGAATGAAATGAGCTATCGCACGTTAACTAGGCTTAACAAGTATTCAACAATACTATGGTACAGTGTGGTTTAATACTAGTCAGGCGTAAAGTTAGGAAATCACCCAAGCTTTTGTTTATAGCATCTCGTTGAAGTGTTTTCGTTACTTTTAAAGTGAACGCTTGACCACTAATCCATAGCTTCTGAATAAATCATGATAAATATACGTAAAATGAAATAACTTCACAAAGTAACGATGATGGGTACTAATTGCATCCAATGTGTGCTTAGGTTGCAGTTAATTTTTTAAATTTATGCATCCTTTCATTTATTATAGAACTACACGCCGTTAAAAATTTTCCAAGCTGCGGAAGAATTCTTCAAGTCTTTGAACTTGAGCGGTATGCCTGATCTATTTTGGGAGAGATCCATTTTAGAGAAACCTGACGACGGAAGAGATATGGTTTGTCATGCGTCAGCTTGGGATTTCTTCGATGGAGAAGATTTCAGGTAATACTTAAAACTATTTAATACAAAAATCGGTCTGTAGATATCCACTGCTTGAAATTAAACCCTAAAAGTCTACAATTTTCATATATATTCTAGGTCTTTGAGTCACTGTTAACTAGAAAAGACATACCTAAATGAAAGAATTTTTTTTAATATTTATTTATAAGAAGAATATTTTATTTATTTATTTTAGTATTTAAAACAAGGAAACAACAACAGCATAGTTATCAAAAAATGTTGTCGGAAGACAGATGCTGTTGAAGTCTTGTTAATTTTCTAACGCCCCAATTAAACACAAACAATTGCTTTGGCTCAGCAGCAGCAAATAGCAAAATTAGTTTTCTGCACTCAAAAACTGAGCAGTTCTTCTGCCAGCTGTAACCACGCTCTTACAGAAGACATTGTAATAACGGTGACTAAGTAAGGTATTTATAAGCTTACTATCCTATTTTGGTACTTAACCGTTTATCTTATCATATTGGTGGAGAACTTGCCTTAAAACTTTAACCTTGTGGTTAACTTTAAACCTGGTTTAAGAAATGTTAGTAATTACTAACATTAATGAAATGAGCATTAAATCATATGTATATGTATTTATTTATAATTATATAAATTATGTTATCAATTATTATGAATTAAAGATTAGGCATAGTGTACTTTTTGTAATTGGCAACATTATCATTCATTTAACTTAGGTAGAAAGATCGAAATATTGTGTTGATTATTTTTTGCGATTCTCTAATGCTGTTAATATTTTGCTTTCCGCCTGCTGCCACCGTTTAATTTAAATTGTCAATGGCATGCACGTGTCGCTCTTCCCGGTAGCCTATTAGCCTATATGTCGGTAACCTATTCAAAAGTGGGCTATCAAATGCAAAAATAATTTTTAAAATAAGACTGGTAGTTTCATACTTAAATAGGTCAGTTTATTGCGTTTTTTACGCTCTAACTAAAGTTTTCATCAAAAACTAAATGCAATTTTTCAGAATTCGCCAATGCACAACGATAACAAATGCCTTTTTTAAAACCACCCATCACGAAATGGGTCACATCCAGTACTACTTGCAATACAAGGATCAACCTGTGATATACAGAGCCGGCGCTAATCCAGGTGTATATTCACTCATTATTTGTCTTCTCTCTTTCTAACAATATTGGTAACTTTTAAGAGTATTAATACTAAGAACCGACATATTTCTAATTAATTATTGTTTATGATATGACTTTTTAGACAAATTCTTGCTATTTGCTATACTTTTTTTATTTTTTATGTTAAGGTCGACAGACAGGCTGACAGTCCACTTGATGGTAGGTGGCTACTGTCGCCTATAACACAAGCAACGCCACAGCTGCTGCAAGTGCATTGCCGACTACAGTAGGATTGGATAAGGGATTAGGAGGGGGATAAGGAAATGGGCTCTGGCATCCCTTACTCACTCACCGAAACACAACAGCACGTATATGCTGTTATTTCACGGCGGTATTCTGTAAGGAGATGGTTACTGCCGCCAGGCGGGCTGCCCAAATGACTGCGAAACGCAGTGGTGCCCTACCACTCTTAAATTGATTAAATTGATTTCAAATGTTTTATCATATACGTACACGGATTATCTTAAAGGACAATAAGAGATCGTCTTATTGAAGCTATTACAAAATATGCGTTTTCGTGTGCTTCGTAAAAACAAGGGTAGTTGTTGTGTAAGGAAATACTTTAACGATTTAGGAACTGTAATGTCGACATTGTATGTAATTCTAGGACATTTAAAGAACGACTTGAAAGGCATTGCGAGAAGCGACTGGATGTGAAGAACAGTCCGAGGAATAGCCTACATTCAGCAGTGGAGACATACGGGTTGATTATGATAATGAATGTCAATCTGAAAATTGTAAAACAAGAAACAAATGAATTGATGAGCCCGTTGGATGAGTGGTTGGGGTGCTTGCCTTAACGTTTTGTTCTAGAGTTGACGGGTTCGATTCCCGGCAGGGTCAACCCAAGCAGCACGACAGGCTGTATAAAAGCTGTATTTTAGTTTATTTGTACGCCACAGGCTGTACAGTGAGGCTGTACAAGGGCTGTATAAGCGCTTATACAGCCTCTATAAGTAAAAATTGGGCCCATTGTTATACAGCCTAATGCGTTATTATAGCTGTATAGTAGCTGTATAGCTAAAAAATAGGCTGTACTATAGCTGTAGAAGAGCTGTAGTATGGTGTTGAAGGAAACCATAGGCGTATAGTTATTCTCTTATAAGTTTCTTAAAAAGATAATAGTTCTTCATTGGTTTTATAAGAGAATTACAATGTGAAATTTATGAAACAATAAGAACCTCATACTTTTTAGTTATGATAATAATGGTGGACCGCCAATTTACTGATGTGAAGTTATAACTCAAGAATAAATGTTGGACTTTAGGTAGTGATAATTGTAGATTCAACGTGCCGATTCATTTTTACTGTGAAATAGTGCATAGTTTTGTGGAAAAATATTTACGCGCCCGCGAAATACTGAATAATTCACGAGGAATATTACCAAAACAAGTAAGTAAGTTTATGGTTTTGAGGTTAGAATCATAAGATTGTTAAATAATATTGCACAATAGGTACCACTAATAATTTATTTAGCTGAAAATCATAATTATAACTTCAGCAATCGTCAAGATAATGTAAGAAGTCATATTTTATTTTGTTGTTATTTGTTCGAAAATGGCGACAGATTTTATACAGCCTAAAAGATATCTGGAGAGTATTATAGGTCCCGTGGCTTTACTACACACTTTCTGGATTCCATTATACAGCTTTTACCCTTTAATAGCCGTTATAATAGAATATTTTTATTATTTAGGCTGTACATCAGTTTTCAGCACATAAATTATACAGCTCTTTAGGGTTATGTGTTAAAAATGAAAAACCCTTTATCATATTTCCTATCAAGTTTTGCAAACAAGTGACGCTTATAGCACGCATTTATTTGTCCTTTTCGCTCCTTCACCGCATCACTGAACTCGTAGGTATAGTCAAAACGAAACAAAAGCAGTTAGATACCTATTAAATAATTTAATACCTATGTGCAGTAGTGTAAGATGACAGATAGAAACAAGTGTTTGTTTTATGTGCGTATTTCTCACTTCTTTTTTTTTTTCAGGAAAATGACTTTCAAAATAATTGAAACAATTGAAAAACGCCAAAAACGACTATGCATTGTACCGAGTTTTTGGGAGTCTAATGGTATTTTAAGATGGCCAAGAAAGCGACTAGATGTCAACAAATTAGTCAAGGACGAAAATTCGCAGCCTTTAGATTATTTTTAATTACTTAATTAAGATATCCACTGATGGATATTTCTATTATGTTTAAAGTGCCTATTCGGGTTTTTCAATGAATAAAAATACATTTTCTCAATGACAAGGCTTTTTATTTCTCTTTTAAACTGTATGTAAAAGGGATATAAAGTATAAGTAATTTTTGTGATCAGTACATACTAATTTTGTTTTTATATCTTTGGAACTAACTATGATCTCTGATAGTAGGTAATTTGGCTTTGAATATGTTCAAATACGATGATTTAATCGATAGTTCAAAAACATCGGATAAGTCAGTTATTTTATAACCTGTAATCTTTATTTCGCTGCCAATAGAACTTGAACTTGCACTGCTGCATGAAACCAAATCACTATCAAGTTCCGGAGGCTTTTCTAAATCCTCACTTTTATTATCGTATGACGTTTTTGCTACGGAACCTTCATTAGACGTTGACTGAACTTGCGCTTGACTATCGATTGTTCGATTAATGAATTTGTTCTTTTCAATGTCTTCACATCAGTATCACTGGTTTTGTTTGGTTGATAATTAGTTATATTTTGATATTCTCTTTTAATCTTCCTTTTTACTCCACCAAATGTTTTTCTTTTTTTCCACATATTTCTATTCGCCACACGTTTTTACTTGCAAATCAAGGATAACTGTCAGTAATACAGATTAAAGCTGTATTACAGAATTCATTTATTATTATAGTTCTATAAAATCGTATTTGACAAAGGTTATGAAACTATTACACTTACAAGAGTGTACAATTACGCATTAATAATAAGCTTTAGAAAGGAGTTTTCATATACCATTATACAGAACAAGTATAAAATCATACCATTTTAAAACTTATAGCTGTAGTAAGTAAGTGATTACATGCAAAATAAAGCCTCTATGCAGCTTGAAGGATAACATTAGATTGAGGTGTCAAAAAATGCTTAGGGTTTTAAAGTGGAGTTCAAATATTCTGTTTTAAAGCCTTAAGCTTACACGGAGTATTTTATAAAGATTTAGTACAGCTTCAGCTGTATAATAACGGTTTAATCACTTTTATAAGTAAATAATCTTTTCTTGACACCTTTATAAGTCACCAGTAGAACTCTAAGTTCTAATAGTGCTGTATATTTGATGTCGGCAAAGCTTGCGTGCTGCTTGGGAACTTGAAAAAATGAACTTTTCAAATTTATCTCTGGTCTTTCCACTCTGCGTTTCGCAGTCATTTGAGCAGCCCGCCTGGCGGCAGTAATCACCCCCTTATAGAATACCACCGTGAAATAACAGCACGTGTGCTGTTGTGTTTCGGTGAATGAGTAAGCAATGCCAGAGCCCATTTCCCTAACCCTTTCCTTAATCCTACTGTAGTCGATAGCTCACTTGCAGCAGCTATTTCTTGGGTTTTAGACGAACGGTAAAAAAAACGCATATTGCAAAATATATCATATATTTTTTATCTACTTAAGGAATTGTATACAATGATAGATTACATACTTTTTCGTTAAGAAAAAGCTTCAATTTAACAATAATAATTATTTCTCGTTTATTAATTTGGAATATTTAACTTTCCAAATTAATATCTTTTTAAATTATATTACTAATATATTTTAACTAAATTTATGTAAAATACTGTTATTTATGTATTTGTGTAAAAATACAAAAATAATATAAAAAACTGTCATTTTCAGGATTCCATGAAGCTGTTGGCGATGTAATAGCACTATCGGTTGCTACTCCTAAACATTTGAAAGTGATGGGATTGTTAGACCCTAGCGAAGAAGATGCTGAATCAAATATAAATCAACTATATAAAATGGTTCGTGAATATTCATATGATTATTACATTCAAGAAGGCGCAAATATTTGTCCTTTTGCTAAGAACGTCACGGTAGACAATCACGGCATAGATTTTCTGGTATTCTGGAATATGTAAAACTTGCAGAAACGTCCAGAAATTGCATAATTGTGGTCGCAACTCGATTGCGCCTAGCAAGCAAAACAGTGCTCTTTGCTTTGGAAATACACATTAATATCTTTTCAGCACTATTCGGAATCGTTACCTTTTTAAAATATAGAACCTAATCGACCGAGCTGCGTTCGGTATTTTTTTATGTCTACGGATATGGACTTAAGATCGTCACAATAATTGCATTGCAACCGACGCTATTTAACACACAATTTTTTTTAATATTTTCATACGATAGGTTATATCGTTATATAACCCTAAAAAAAATATTCAGCGCCAAAAAACAGAAATTTAGTAGCAAAAAAAAAAGTTTAAATTAACTAACACATTCGATCTGACAGTTTCAAGTATTTTGAATTTCCGACATTTTCATGCACTTTTTAATAATTAACGAAAAAGAAATAATATTAAAAAATATTTACATAGACATAATTCTAAAGCAAAAATGTTGATAAAAAAATATATTTAAGCCTTTTTTGAATTAGACGCATATTCCCTATTGCATTGTTACTATTGGATATAAGCTGAACATATTCGTATTCATATAGCGCCATCTCCCAAAACTTTGAGGTAACAGTCGATTATCATCCATTGACAACAATACAAATACCACAAAAATTTAACGAGATGGCGCTGTAATAAATAGTTATAATTTTTTTGTGTGAAATTGCATTTTTACAAGAAATATATATAGATAGACTTAAAAACTTATAGGTAGACTTATATACAAAATTTCATCCAAATCGTTAGAACCGTTTCCGAGATACGCGAAATAAATCTATCTTCTCTATATAAAATGAATCCCCATTTCCCTTGGTCACGGCATCACGCGTGAACGGGTAGACCGATTTCAATTCGGTTTTCACTAATGGAAAGAGGGATAAACGGGAAATGTTCATATATCTATATAAATTGCATCCCGGGCGAAGCTGGGGGCGGGTCGCTAGTCTCTATATATAAAAATGAATCCCCATTTCCCTTGGTCACGGCATCACGCGTGAACGGGTAGACCGATTTTAATTCGGTTTTCACTAATGGAAAGAGGGATAAACGGGGAATGTTCATATATGTATATAAATTGCATCCCGGGCGAAGCTGGGGGCGGGTCGCTAGTCTCTATATATAAAAATGAATCCCCATTTCCCTTGGTCACGGCATCACGCGTGAACGGGTAGACCGATTTTAATTCGGTTTTCACTAATGGAAAGAGTGATAAACGGGGAATGTTCATATATATAAAAATTGCACCCCGGGCGAAGCCGGGGGCGGATCGCTAGTTTATTTATAAATATAGGGATATACAACATTGCTCGTTTAAAGTTTATTTATTTATTTATTTATTTATTTATAATAGGTACACCAACAGAAAACACAACAATCATAAGTTATTAGATAAGTTATTATAGAGCATTGTATAATCGTACAATGCTCACTACGACTATGTACTTTGTAAGCCTAAAACGCAGTGTGCTTAAGGTATAGGAATTAACGACTAATATGGTCCATGTGTTCTTTTCCTTTTATTCCAGGGTCTCGATAAAATAGTCTTCTTGCCTTACGGATATTTGCTGGACTTATTCCGCTACGGAGTTTTCCGAGGGACCACTACGCCTGACAACTACAACTGCCATTATTGGAAATTGAGAGAATCGCTTCAAGGTATCCAACCTCCCGTTGAGAGAACCGAAAGTGATTTTGATGCAGCTGCCAAGTATCACATTTCTGCTAATGTTGAATATATGCGGTGAGTATTTAATTGATAGGAAAGAGGGGCATTTATTTCAAATATTGCTTATAGGTAGCTGTTGTGTTTCCATGACATAGGACGTGATGATGTCTGAGGGAACGACCTTCCTTTATTCCTTATTCCAAACTTGTAGCATATCTCGGAACAACCTCTGTAAGGAAAAAGGATTTAAAAACATTCGCATCCCCATCTGGTAGCTCAATAACAATTGGTTATTTTTTTAAATATTATGTTCCTTATAGATGCGTTTATTAATTTTTGACAAAATTTCATGTGATTATATATCTTATCTTATCTTAGTGGCTATTTCTGTCTGCTAGAGTACCAGTATCACTTCGTCCATTGCTGAAATATTGTGATCGCCATGTGAACTAAAGCTCTCTACCTATACCTACCACGTTGAGGAACTGTAGTACTTTTTTGATAGAGGCATTCTTCACACCTTCACAAGCCATTGTGTGGCTCCCTAGGATGTGACTGCGCTTGTGCATCAGGGGGCCACACTCGCACAGGATATGCATTGGTGTTTCTACTGCCTCATGGCAGAAGCGACACTCTCTCGTACTAGTGAGCCCCATTACTTTAAGGTGCCCATTGAGGCGGCAGTGCCCCGTTAGCGCCCTAGATAGCATACACAGATTGCTCCTGCTAAGCGACATAGCCTGATTTGTTACATTTCGACTATAGGCTTTAATGAGCGCTTTGGAATGGTTCAACCTTGGAATTATATATAGATATATACAAATTTTAATTGTTCATGGAAGTTTACATATAATTACGTAAATATATTTACCTACTATTTTTACGTTCAGTTGAAATCTGATGTAAGTATTTTGCACATAGCTTAGCGTCCCTATATTCTTCCATAGGATTTCCCAGAACAATTCCACAGTAACTACCGTTTTATTTTTATATTAAAATTATGGATTATATATTTATATTTTATATTAATTAAATGTAAGACACTTACCTCAGGCCATTTACCTCAGGAAATATAATATGAAACCAAGGAAAGTTTTTGCTGTAATTAAAGTTTACCCAGAAAAAAACATGATCTATGAACAGAAATCTATGATTGCATAACAAATGCCCAGAAATGTTCGCAACAAGCCGAATTTATTAGATATCTAACTAGTTGAGCCTGCAACTTCGTAAGCGTGGTATTCGCGTACGAAGTTGCTACAATACATCACTGGAAACCGCATTTAAATCGGTCAAGCCGTTTCTGAGATTAGCGTGCACTAATGCACAGACAAACATAAAAAAAATTCCTGCAGGGTCCAAAATTTTGTTCTTTTATCTTTAACAATAAACAAACTAAGTTGAAGGTGTGTAATTTCAAAGCAAGAATTAATACCTACATTTATGCCTTTGTTACAGCTATTACATATCATACATTATCCAGTTTCAATTCCACCAAGCACTATGTAAGCTTGCCGGAGAACATACGCCCGGCGATACAAGCAAACTGTTGTCCAACTGCGACATATACAGAAGCACAGAAGCTGGTAATGCGTTAGGGTAAGTGGAGTATATTCTGATCGAAAAAGGTTTTTAGAGGACAGCGTTGTTTCGACAATGTTTTACCATAAATTATGTTTTTTTCCCCTTTCCTATTATGTACGTATACTACGCCACTATTATTTGCGGCGCTTGCTACCTAGATTTATTAATTAAAAGACTTACAATTTTGCCTATAGACTTTACAAATTTGCCTATAGATCCTAGCTCCCACGGGAAGGATTTTTAGGTTATAACAGTTTTGTTGGTGCAATTAAAATATACTTATTTTTATAATTACCACTAGCGTTCCGCCCCCGGCTTCACCCGGCGTGCAATTTTTATATATAAGAACATTCGCCGTTTATCCCTCTTTCCATTAGTGAAAACCGAATTTAAATCGCCCCTTCACGCCTGATTTTTTACCCGTTCACGCCTGATGCCGTGACCAAGGGAAATGGGGATTCATTTTTATATATAGGGAAGATAGATTAATTATTCTGTAATTATAAAATATATAATATACACAAATTATTCTATACTTTCGAATCGTTCCTTCCGACAGATTTAACGATTCTGTCTGCGAACTGAAGGAACCGGTTCCGGATGTCCTTGTGACCTCATCTCGGGCTGAGTATCCAGATCCAACTTTATGTCCAGGTCCATTTCAATATTATATCTTGACAGGGAGTACATAGGGCATTCGAGGACATGAAGTACTGTCTCCTCTGTCTCCCCATCACTGGGGCAAGCCGGTTAGTCTGCAATAGCAAACCTGTGAAGGTAGGACCTGAACCCTCCATGCCCTTTGAACAACTGTGCCTTTATATTTGTTGCCAATCCTAGAGCCCGAACAGTTTTGTAGGCGTCTGCAACCATGGGGAAGAAAGCCTTCGTAAATGCAGCAGTGTCAGTCTCCGTTTATCGTTTCTGCCAAGCCTCAATCGTGGAGTCCCTGATGAGGCGCTTTACCTTGGACATCGGGAACCTATCGTAGCACGAAGCCCCCTCGCTGCGAAGCGCTGCTTCCTTGGCCAGTTCGTCAGCTCGCTCGTTCCTCTTAAGCCCGTGATATGCTTTGATCCAGTACAGTTTTGTGTTATACTTGTTCTTTAAGCTCACCCTTTATACATATGTCTTCTGATATCGAGGAAAATCGGGTTTAAAGATGTGCCTGAGCAAATAGCCTGTATAGATGATCTGGGGTCTGAAATTATGGTTGTTCGAGTAATAAGGAAAATATATTTCACTACTATCTTTTACTTACTAGTACAAGTAGGCTGGTATATATCTTTTAACAGGATGGCTCATTGAGTTATCTTTATATTTCTGGTTAGCCATCATCATTTAGTATGTAATGTTGGTTTACTAATCTAAAACTGTCTTTATGGCTTTGAATGACAGCAGTATTTATATTTTCCAGAAAAATGCTGCAAATGGGATCATCGAAACCTTGGCCTGATGCAATGGAAGCTCTCACTGGACAACGACATATGGACGCAAGTGGTCTGTTGGAATATTTTCAACCCTTACATGATTGGCTGAAAGCTGAGAACGAACGTAATGGAGAATTTATTGGATGGGAAGAAAGTACTGTTCGTGAGTATAATACGTATACATATATGGCTTAGTCTGGTTCTGTTCAAATCTGTGATTGAATTATCAACAATAAAATAATAAAATAAATGTTAATGTGTAAGGTCAGACCATGCTTATTATATGAGTTTATTAATTCTAGGATTTCTTCTTTAAATTAAATATGGGATGTTTTCAAAAACACGCGTGAGTGAATTATGCTTTCACGATGTCCTTAATCGATTTTTTTTTCAGAATATTGTACGGCTCAGCAAAAAGCAGCGATGGAAACATCTGCATTTAAAAAGAAATTAAATTTTTATACAGAATATACAGAATAAATGTATGTGTTACATAATCGTTATTTTTTTCTTATTGTTTAATATGATCTACTAATTACTAAATAATAAGTGTGAAGGACAGCTTTTGCGACAAGCAGGTCAGTCAAAGTCTAGATTTTAATACAGTAAATCTAATGCGTCACGGCACCACTACAATTGAATGACAGGAAACACCACAATAGCATGTGGTAATAACAGCCCTGACCCGAGTGACGATTTCATTATTTAACGACAACACTTTTACATCAGTCTGAATCAGAAAGAAAAATGAAAAGTATTCAATGCAATCACTCCTTTCGCATTTCCAAATAATTAGGTGCATTAGAACTAAGAGTTAAAAATATTTTATGGGGTACGTATACACCTTAAGAATCGATTTTTATATAAGGCCTCCGGTATGGAAATTTTAAAGTAAAATTAATACAAGCGTTAACTAAAAAGCGTTACGTTATCTGTCACTTTGACATTTGTGCGACATCTGACGTATTTATTTATGTTCCTTAATTCTATGCTCTGAGCTTACAAGAGCAAACGTCGAAATCTTGTACGTATATGAAAAGTGTAATCTGCGTTGAAAAATGAAACGATAGCGCGTTATAACCTGTCGGCGTAGCGACATCTGTCGTCGAAAAATTTGAACTTTTAAAACGTAGTGACATCTGTGTATACCGAACGTAACTAACACAACTTTTGTTGGAACATGTGATATCTCAATATGCAGAATGCAACTAAATAATATGAAGTAATTAGGTATCCAGTTATCTATTGACACGAGGACAATGTTATACATTTGATTTTATACCATGAGTAAACACCAGTCATGCGTCGGAGCTGATAAACACAATTTTTTCATTATTATTATTATAATAATAAAGTAAGTTTACCAAATTTTCAATTAATTAATGCATTAAAGGGCAGTGTGCATTGTGTCTTTTAGTCATAAGTGCAGCCCAGCCCGTGTGAGGGCAGTAGCTACATACTTACAGAAAACAACCGTTAAATAACAGCAACTGTGCTATTTTGATTTGTTACGTGAATGAGAGATGCTAGAACCCACTTCTTTATCACCTTGTTACTTATCCTTTACTCTATCAGGGTCGGCAAAGCAGTTGCATTCTCGTTTGCGTTGTGTTTCTTTATCTTTTATTGATACTGATATTGATTGACATTTTACAACATTTCTCCTCTTACAAGCATTGTAATGTCGTGACTTGACAAAAATAAAAATTATAATACCATTCTCGTTAATATGGTATCCAAAGTCAAGGTATAAAGGTATGGTTGGTTAGGGTTAGGGTGCCTGCCTTTAACGCTCTGTTCTAGGGTAGCCCGGGTTCGATTCCCGGCAGGGTCAATTTTGAAAATTAACTTTTCAAATTTGGCTCTGGTCTGGATCTGGAAAGTAGTGGTAGGGCACACTGCGTTTCGCGCTCCATATGGCGATAGTAACCACCCCCTTACAGAATATCACAGTGAAGTAAAGTAACAGCACGTGTGCTGTTGTGTTTCGGTGAGTGTTCTTAATCCTTAATCCTACTGTAGTCATCAGCGCATTTGCAGCATCTGTGGCGTTGTTTGTGTTATAAGCGACGGTAGCCACATACCTACCATCAAGTGGACCGTTAGTCTGTCTGCCGATTTTAACATTTAAAAAAAAACACAAAATGTGATGTCATGTGAACATAAAATGTCTTCATTGTTCGCTTTAATTCTGTATCGTTCTATTAATACCATGGATTCAATTAAGACCAGTAATTGAATAAAAGTTTTTATATGGTTTTTATAAAAGATTTCCAGAAAGACCATTTGGACGTTAACAAAAACTTGTTGTTTGAAATATTTAAGCAAATGACTCTTCTGGAATGTGAAAAGCAATGAAGTATGATACCTTTTACGTAATGTTTGTTAGAGTGAAAATAATCTTTTGGTGTGTGTTTTATATGTTAAATTGTAGCAAGCAGCTTAACTTCCCACTTCATGGTAATTGGATACCATATATGTATATATTACCTGTATACACAGCAGCATGTTGGAGAATACAAGTGCTGCAAGTGGGTTCTGGCATCGTCTACTTAACGAATGACATCAACACGTGTGCTGTTGTTACACATTGGTCTTGTGTAAGAGGGTTGCCATCAGAAAGGCTGCCAACTTTATAACTGCCGAACGCGTGCGGCTTGCCACTACAAAAAAGATCTAGTAATAAAAATAAAAAAGCAAATGATTTAAAACGTTTTTTATGTCAAGGTGGTCATACAAGCTGACGGGACACTTCATGGTGGGTGGCTACCATCGCTTATAACACAAGCAATGTCATAGGTGCTTGTGCTACAACCGCACCATAAGATTAAGGATACGGGATCAGGAAGGAATAGGGAAATGGGCTCTGGCATCCCTTACTCCTTCACCGAAACACAGATGCTGCGATGGTCTTCTGCAAGGGGGTGGTTTTCTAAGTAAAAGGAGAACTAGGACATTTATTTTATGAACTTTCGTAGGTCATTTAATTTAACACAGGGAGGCTAGATTGTTGACGTTATATAAACTTAGACAGGTTTAATATAATATAAGGATAATATAGTAATTTGGTGTAATATAAGTATACTAGCTGAACCCGGCCACGCTTCGCTGTGGTTCATTTTTTCCCCGTTTCCGTTGAATTTGGGAATAAAGAGTATATAAAAACACTCTTTTATTTAAATACAATGTTGTGTAAATATTTCACGTCAATGCATTGGTTAGTTTTTGAGTTTTGTGAACATTAATATACGGAAGCAAAATTTTTAAAACTTTATATATATAATGTACAATTCTTCTATACGTATGTTTGTCACCTAACTCCTTCTATACGGCTGGACCGATTTGGATAAAATTTTGTGTGTATATTCGAGTATACACACAAAAATTTTAAATACACAAAAAGAGATTATTCTTTATAATTATTATAATTATAATTATAATTATTATATTATTATAATTATTCTATAAAAACACATGACTGCATAGAATGGGACACCTGTGTAGCGAGTTGCACACGCACAAAGCATACCGATGTGTGCCGATGATTCGGTCGGCCGGTTTTGCATCTTTTAAATTGAGTTGTAACATTGTTATTGTAATTTCTCGTATATATGATTTATAGTGTAATGTTGTATTGGCGTGAAGTAAATGTCTAGACAAACCAATAATGGTTTACAGACATTGTAAACATTGTGTATTGAATCATGTATGAGATAATAAATAAATAAATAAAATAAATAAATAAAGATGCAAACAACTCTGGAAGGAATATTTCGATAAAAGATCACTGGAAAGAGGTATCTGGTATAAGACCATCCAGCCACATCTTTTAGACGTACCATAGTTTGCTGATGCGCCGCTTTGCAGACGCGACTTGGTAACTGCCATGAGATTACGTTCTGGACACATTCCATTTAACAAATTTGGATACGTGATTCGAAAAGTGGCGACGCATTCAATTGTGCTGAATGCAACATTGTGGTGTTTACCATGTATTAAACGAATGTGTCCGGAACGATAGGGTGCGTAGGCTGGTCTCCAGAGGCCAATTTATGTCGCAAGGCGCCCTGGCATTTCCGTTATCCGATGATGCCCCAGCATCATTACGTCATATACAAGATTTACTATAAAAGATTAAATGATAACATATAATTTAGAAAAACGTATGTATGAACTTGGAACTTGCCCAATGAGGCGACATGTTCTTTATGGAAAAGCTTCCGAATAAAGATTTAAAACAAAGGTTTGAAAATACAATTGGATCCGATTGATAGCGCTACAATCGGGTTACAGAATTATTTTCAGGTTCCGGCAGGACAACGTCTGCTGGGTCCGCTAGCATATAGATAGTAAGAACTGGCACCTTAAATATAGAATTAAGTGCAGTTATGAAAAATTTGGTTTTGGATTCTATTAAAGGTTTATTTAGTTTCAATTTATAAGCAAGATCCTTATTTTCCAACGCAGATATCTCCCACTGGGATCTTGAGAGTAGATGATCTCTTTAGGTTTCGAAGAAAGCGATAAGAGTTGCAGCGAATGCTGGACAGCATGCTCATGATTATGGCATTTATTCGCTATGAGCTACAGTATTAAACCAACCAAGTATTTTTCTAGGAATCGGGTTCTTCAACCTTACTTTAGACGTATAAAAAAATTAACAATAAAAATAACATTACTAGGCGTTCTCATTTTTTCGCGAGTGTAATTTTTTTGTTATCACCCAAATAGTATTTTTTGCCCTCGTCATATTTTCCGGTTCACTTGTCTTTGTGTGACAAGGCCTTTACGTGTCGTATTATTAATCTTGTGTATTTGTTGGGCTAATGATGGCTTGTTGACGCATTATTTGAAGCTTACGAACCTAGAGGCATAAAAGACATCAACGAAATCCCACTTGATTTGATTTTGTAGTAGATCGAATATTTCCCAATGAGTACATTAAATTTCGTTATAAATAATACAAGCGACCCACCCCGGCTTCACACGAATGCATTTTTTTCTACAAATCTCTATATATAAAAATGAATCCCTATTTCCCTTGGTCACCGCATCACGCGTGAACGGATAGACCGATTTTAATTCGGTTTTGACTAATGGAAAGAGGGATAAATGGGGAATGTTCATATATATAAAAATTGCATCCCAGGCGAAGCCGGGGGCGGAACGCTAGTTATTTATACAAACCTTCCTCGTTAATCACTCTTTCAATATTAAAACTATTTTTATCCAAAACTCCATCGGGTGGTTTAGCGGAGAAACAGACAGACGATCAGCGACTTTATGTTATTGTATAAAATAAAATAAGAATGTTTCCCGTTCCATGTAATTTCGATAAATTTAAGCTACTTAAATTTTATTTATATTTTCAGCACATTGAAGGCTTTGTTTTTTTTTTAAAAAAAACTTATTTATTACAAGCATATGTGCGGACGACATGTTCAAACGTATAATGATCACTATCTTACAGTATAATTACTCTATATACAATCTTAATATCCTACATTAGATTACCATCAAACACGTCGAAGCCTCGTTGGTTAATATTAGCTACTATTTTGCTGTCTGTACTTTACTTACATGACAAGTTTCGTGGCAACGGGGAATGCACATTTATTCTTGTGACAAAGGGGAATTTTTGTAGGTACCTATTTAAAAAAATATTAGCTTGACACATGGCAACGGAGCATAAGTCGATCGAATATACATACAGGTACCATAAATACAGCCATACGCACCCGTGGAAAGAGTTCTGGCTGTGTGCAGTAAAGATCGAGGCGTCTCGCTAATACTGCCAATCGGTGGGAGACCGAACAGAGTCCAAATAAGGTTTTTATACTGGTATATACCATATATGCAAGATGCAAGCAAGAAAGATATAATTTTAATTTAAGAAAGATGTCACCAAAAAGATATGATTTAAAAAAATCCAATCTATATAATTTTCCTATTAGCTGACCTCACGCCGCGTTTAAATCATAACGTCGTTCAAAACTGGGACACTAAACATTTAAAAAAAATCTAACAACATTTGTGTTAAAATATAACTGTTATACAACAAAGCTTCAAATCTAATGAAACTGTCCCACGTTTAAGAATTTTATACAGACCTTAAAGACCATGAAATAAGGTTTAAAGTTGATGTTAAAAATGTAATATCATCTTAAAGCGACCTTGCAGTTGCACTCCAAGGGCACCAGTGCGGACAATAAATTTACTTAGATTCTTTTAATATTATATAAGTGCCGTAATGTCACGCTATTTGTTATTGCTGTAATGTAGTTATGATATAATGAGTAACTATCATGATGCTGTTGGTAAATGTACAAAATTAAACAATAAAATCAGACTACGAATGAATATAGAACTTTGGACACTTAACCACAGTTAAGTGTAAGTAAGCAGGGAATGGACCGGATAGGGAAAGGGTCTTCAGCTTTTCCATATCTCGTCCGTTTCCCTGAAACGATCCCTACCTCTACCGTTTTAGGATCCGCAGAGAGTTTGTACAATTGATTAGGTATCACTCGGTTTCCTAAGTAACCCAATTCGCTATTATTATGTGGATTTTGGCCTGACTTTTATTGTTTCCTATAAAAAAGTACCTAAGTGCTAACAGTCTATAGACAATGGTTTCAAAATTGGTAAACTGTGTAAACAATAAAAACATCGAAAAGACTTCTGTAAGAAATTTTATTGCTAAAAAAAATAAAAATAAATTTTATTCGAATACAAACACAAAATACACATAAGACAAGTTTCCAGTAAGTACAATTTTAATGCCAATGGGCACCCAACTCAGCATGTGCTGTTTGTGCTACAATTTGTGCTAAAATACGACTATAACAATGTTTATCCATAAGAATAAGGAAGAACCAAGGTTTATCCTTATCCTTAGATAATATAAATTGAAATCGCTGCTCGCGTCTGTTTTTCTGTTTGTAATACCTATGTTGGAGAAAAAGTTTTTTCGCATTTTATATGAAAACTCAAAACCTTTTTTATTACAAGTTTATACATACTATATGAGAAATGACTTTTTCTCCGACCTAATAAATCCGCTAACTCCTCCTAAACCACGCAACGAATTTTGATGCGGTTTTCACTATTGGAGAGACTTATAAACGAGGAAAGTTTATGTATATAATTTACAAAAAAATTGCACCCATGAGAACCCGGAAGTGGGTTAGTGTGGACATAAAATTGGATAAGACAAAGGAAATGTACAATCCAGTCCTTTTTACTAAAACTCACTAAAGCATAGATAACTAAGATAAAACTAAAGCTCAATAAAGTTAGTAAAAAAAGGAAATTATGAAACAAGAAGAAGGCATTGGACTGTTTTGTTCCTTTATGTTTATGTTTTTATGTTAAGATCGGTAGACAGGCTGACGGTCCACTGGATGGTAGGTGGCTACCGTCGCCTATAACACAAGCAACGCCATAGGTGCTGCAAGTGCGCTGCCGACTACAGTAGGGTTAAGGATAGGGGATTGGATAGGAAAATGGATTCTGGTATCCCTTACTCACTCAACGAAACATAACAATACACGTACTGTACTGTTATTTCACAGTGATGGTCTTCTGTAAGGGAATGGTTACGGCCGCCAGACTGGCAGTGTGTTCTGCCACTACTTTCCAGATACAGACCAGAGCCAAATTTGAAAAGTTCATTTTTTAAAGTTGACCCTGCCTGGAATGGAACCCGGGAACACTAGAACAGGGCATTAAGGCATTAAGGCACCCTAACCACTCATCCAACGGGCTCGTCCCTACGTATTTATGTATTTATTCTGTTATTGGCTTATTGGCTTGTTGGAGGCTTATTGGCAACGACACCCTTGTGGATTCCCAACTTCAAAGCCTGCAGCATCGTCGAAAAGTAGCGTGCCTATCGATTTTATGTACCTCGATCACGAACAAAGCGTTTCAGTTCCACCTTCCTTGTTCGAACTGCTAAGGAGTGGAACTCATTGCCTGCGTTTGTGTTCCCACAGAACTACAACCTCGGGGTCTTCAAAACTAGGGTAAATGGGCATTTACTAGGTAAGCGTGGTCCACCTTCGGCCACATCTGCACCTCACATCAGGTGAGATAGTGGTCAAGCGCTACCTCGATTTCATAAAAAAAAAATAGATTATATGTTTTACTGGCTAAATCCAAGATGACGTCATGCTTAAGTGCATAAAGACTTCAACATTATAACACTTTAAGTATAAGTAACTGTAGTGTTTAGTATTCAGGGAGCGGCGCATACGAACGCATAAAACACTTAACTATATATACTCAGTATACATAAGTATTTCCCACGCTAAAACTGGCACAATAGGAAAATTACGTATAGTACGCAAAGGCTGTGTATGTATGTAGAGTTGCAGTTCGGAATTCATACATTAAAAGAGGTGTTGTTCTAACACACTTGTATCCCTTCTGATGATGCTTCTATTTACATAGGCCACTAGTACCTACCATCAAGTTGACCTCAGCTTGTCTGTCACCTTTAACAAAGAAAAACAATTTAAGACCAATAAGGGACTAATTTACCAGCTAGTCTTACACATGCTTAGTAAATGCTTACACACTGCTGCAATATAAATGCTGATATACGTTAATATAATGCTGTCACATAAGTAGAGATTTATGCTTACTCTATATATTTCCAAGACTTGAACCGCAAATTTTTACATTGTGCAGTTTGTATTCTTTCCTAACGTACAAACAGTTACAAATGCACCTTCTTCATACTTAGAAAATGTATGTGTATGCCATATCGGTAAATGCACATCGGGAATGAGTTGGAAAAATATTAGTACTTACTGAAAAAAATTACGTTAAAAGTAATGGTGGTGACGAATGAAAATGACCACCTAATGGTGTTGTTTGCGAAGTTTAGTAGTAGTATCATCATTTCACCCGTAGGACGTCCGCTGCTTGTCAAAGGGCTCCTCAATAATTTTTAAATTCATGTGTGGCATTTTTTATGAAGTACCGAGTTACGGAGGCTAACCGTTCACTGGATAGTAAATGGCTACCGCGACGCAAGAGATGCCATTTGGGTTGCAAATAAACTGCCGAAAATAAATAATTGAATGAATATATACATTTTATTGTGATTGTTGTTGTTTAAATGACCTTTATTTTAAGAGAGTCTTCAGTAAGAGGACAGTACAGCATTCAGTCGAGCGGCCCAGTTGTTCTTTAAGCTATGAATTAGGTATCTTTTTGGTTCCAGGGTTCAGAAATGTCTGACAAGGTGAGAAATCGTAAAAATCCTTCAAATTTTTACGTAATAATTACTAATATTACTATTTTCATAATAACTGTTATTTATAAATAACAGTTATTTGATATCAATGTAATTAAGAATATAGATGAATAATACACATTTGTTTTATCTCGTTTTGGTCTGCTACAATAATTGCAGTCTTCTCGCATAGATACAGTTAAGCCCTCATTACTTACATTCGTCGTCTTATGTTCTTTTGTGATCTATGTCCAGCAGTGGGCATCTGTTGGCTATTAATGATGGATAAAGATGAAAATTATTCACATATCAAAGTTTTTGCTCACATGTTAGCTGAACAAACCTGTCAAGACATTTGTCTGGAGGCTAATCGATGTCAAGCGATCTTGTTACTGTTATAAATTACCGAAAAACTGCTAAAAACTATTAATTATAATTGAATAATTCGCAGGAAATTTTGTTGAAAAAAAAAAGCAGCTAGTCACGTTTTATCGTATAGGACAAAGGAATCAGGTTATGGTTTCCTGTGCTGTTTGTTCATTTACGACTCTATCTCGCCCTATCGGGCTCACTTTCTTTTTGTTATCGCTTTGTTAGTTGTGACTAAACTATAGATAATGAACATATCTATTGGTTCGTTGGATATGAGGTTCAAAGACTTTCTTGAAGGAAACTAGAATGAATAAAATGGTTACCTGTTTTTTCGGAAAACTGTTTTTACTGGGAAGACATAGTCAACAAATCTCGGTTCAATTATTAAGTATGTAATTATTATGTAACAAATATACATTTTTATACTAATTCTTTTTTTCAGCAAGTTAGTTACGCAATAGTAGGCCTTACACAATTTAATTTTGATGAATTATTTGAATTTACATATTTTTTTATAATTGCTGCCCATCGTTTAGTAACTTATAAAGACTTCTAAGACTAATTACTTATAAGAACTTTAAAAGAATTACTTACTTTTATTAATTCCGATTTTAAATTGTGAAAGTCACTTTATTTTTAATAATGATTTTAAAAAATAAATTTATATAGGTCCTAATATAACAAAGCTGAAGAGTTTGTTTGTTTGGTTGAGTCGGCGACTGATTGGTGACATGCTTTTAGTATGCACTGATTGCGGAGTAGAAGTAAGAAAGAAAGAAGAAACCCCGTTTCCCATAGAAACCTCAGCTATGACTGTACAGGACTGGAAATTGTCCTGTCATAATTATCAGCAATGGCCAAGCTTGTAACTAAATCGTACAAAATACACATTTGAGGTTATGTGGTGGATGTGTGTTACGTTTTCTGATACGATGGGAATCATAATTGCAATAATATAATATCATAAATGTCATGTTGTGACATTTTATGTCATATAATTATGTATTATATGTCACTTATTATACAAAAATAGTCGTAGTCGTAGCGTAGCACAAACAAATCCTGGGATCAAAACTCAATGCAGACCCAGAATATAAAAAAGCACTTTAAGCTAACACAAAAATAAGTTGGTAAATATCTTCATAAATATTAAGATTATTGCATTACATTTACGTCTCGCTTATCGATGTACCGTTTATGCCTCTTGACAGGATTTTTATAGAAACAACATTAAGTAAATTATTTTGAATGCGATGTTTAAGCACACTAAAGAGTAACACCAGGACACAGAGTAGTAGCAAGGTGCGTTTAGGGAAAAACAAATTCACGTACTTTTTGCATTTGGCCATTGTTAATGAGGCTAAGTTTTAAGCTGGGCTAATCTAAAAAAAGGAGATTTTATTATATATTTTTGGCTTTATTTTTCTAAATTTAACCATACCTATTAGTTAAGTCTCTGACGACCATGTTACAAAACATACAAGAGGCATTGGATTTTACGTACATTTTGTAGAGTTTGCGTAATTCCCTAAGTGCTTGCTCACACAACGAAGCTATCATAAGGGATATGACGTATTTTGAAGCATATTAAATGTTTTTTTGTTAGCTAAAGCTAAAAATATTAATGCGCTTTAATTAAATTTATCTCAGACGTGATCTCATCCGTAAAATTAATAATTTTTAATTAACAATATAATTGTCCCATCATTTTCATGGTGACTTAAATCAAGGATGTAACCGCTCTGTGATTCACCACGGCATTAGATGGTACAGACAGGTATTGGTACCTATATAGATATATAACAATGTATTGTAACCAATGTCATTTGTAAGTTGAACACTTTTATAACAAAGCAATTTAGTGTAATTTATGTATGAAAATTATGCCGGTTAACTATAGATGTCTTTTGCAAATATATTTAACTAGGTTCGCCCGCGTGGATCCTGTGTCCATCCTATGTCCATCCTGAAATTCTATTCTAACTGTTGGTGAAAGATTTTTTTAAATCGGATGATTAGTTTTGAAGATTACCAAACATACAAAGTTTACCTTTTTATAATATTAGTAACATCAGCCCATAAACGTCATCTGTTGGCATCTCTAATTTAACTTTTTAATTGAGCGCCGCCACTCTCAATTCTCTGCCCTCCGCATCCACGTCAATATATATAATAACTAGCGACCCGCCCCCGGCTTCGCCCGTCGTGCAATTTTTATATACATATATATTTATTTATTATTACATGGCCTCCAACGAGGCAGGCACCGAACAAAAACATACAGGGGACAAAAAAAAATAATAACATGGCATATGCCGCCGCAATTAAAGGAGGCACAGCCTACGCCCAATAAAAGTCAAAGTAGCATCCCGGCAATAAAATTTGAAAAAAAATATAATAATAACAAATAAATTATCAAAAAATTATCTAAAAAAATTATCAATAAATTATCAAAAAGAAATTATCAAAAAAAAAAATTCAAAATTATACATAGGAATATAATTATATCGGAAATTTGGACTAAATGTCAAAATATATATGAACATTCCCTGTTTATCCCTCTTTCCATTAGCGAAAACCGAATTAAAATCGGTCTACCCGTTCACGCGTGATACCGTGACCAAGGGAAATGGGGATTCATTTTTATATATAGAGATTATGTATAGGACAAAAATCTGACGCATAACTTATTTTACTATAGATAATCCTTATCGTTGGAGAAGAAAAATGGCTTGGTTGCGTAAATTCAGATAGTGGACCAGTATTAAAACCGTGGAGTAATTATTTCGACCTTCAGTAATGGACAAACACGTGAAAAAGGAGAATAGATCATCCTGAAGTTATAACATATACTTGCAACCCTAAATATCGTTGTATCTATACAAATATTTTGGTATCCTTTAAAAAAAGGTAAAAGCTCTTCTTCATTGACAATATATTTTTTAAAATGTTCAACAAACGTTTACAACAAACGTATAAAACATGGATGAGCAAACTTGACTGAAAATGATAATGCTATCTCGAAATCAATCTTTACAAATAAAGATTAATGCTATGCTCCTGAACCGTAACTATTAATTACTCGGTGTTTGTATACGAACACACAGACACAGTAGATTCACACGCCTCGAGTTCGGAGGTAAGCAGGGACCAAGCAGCACAGTTGTACCCGCGACCGCGACACCACACCACGCACCATTGGTTGTAGCGAAAAAAAGAAAAAACTAGGTCAAGTGGCCAATCAATCATGGCCTGCGTTCAAGCTAGAAAATTAACCACAACATGGCTCCAAGTTAAACTGGTGTTATACTTATCATCGCTGTGCTCTGCGAGTCCACAATTAGATCTTCCACCTTTGAATCAGGGTTCTAGTACCCAACGAAATCCTTATGGCTATGGATTGTTATCCAGCACACAATCCATAAATTCTCCTGGTAATCAGTACGACGTTAACCAAAATCCCCAATACAGTACCGTCAGACCCAGTTCGAATCCAAATTCTGGCGTGTTTCCTGTCTCCTCGACACCGTTTAACGATAGAAGAATAACTCCAGACATAAGTAATAATGGATATCCAAGTCTTGACTACGGCAATGGAAGAAATCCCAGTTCAACCTTGAGACCATTCGATAATAGAAATCGTGATGATAGAATTGACGTGAATAATGATCCCAATTTTAGAAGAAACGATCCAAATTTCGTCAGAAACGACCCCAACTACGTCGGAGCGAACCCTTATGATTTCAATAGGGGTGGGAATACAAATAATATAGACGATAGATTCCACCAAGTTAATTTGGCCCAGATCAGGGACTTTTTGTTGCATGCTGATGAACAGGCTTCTAAAGAGTGTACCAATAATGTGGCAGCTCAATGGAACTTCGAGACCGACGTCAATGACGCAACACAACATGCCGCTGTGAGTATTAATTAATTTCTGCACTTATTTTTTACTTCTCATTCTTATTGTTGTGTCGTAAAAGTATTTTCTATTTTATTTCTCAGTTAGTTGGAACTTTAAAATTATATTAACAACATAAACAATAGATCTGTATTTCCCGACAAATCATTTTAAATAAGTGATGACATTTATTGCCTTTTTCTTTTTTCGACTTTTAGCTTAGTGGATAGGTTTTCTTACACATAATAATCGTTCCTGGTGTTTCACTAGGTGACGATAGCTACTTACCGTTTAATATATCGCTAGACTCCCTGTCTATTCTAGGCAGGGAGTCGTATATTCATAAAAAGCCATTGTAATGTGTTGGTATCCCAAGAAACATTAGGTTTAGTTCTTTCTTAACATGTATAGAAAACTGGACCTAGGACCCTCAGGCCATCTTCACTGTTATAAGAAGTGGTTAACTGATTAAAGTGGTTTTGGTTGTGGATAATTCCCAAAGCGTTATGTTATTTAATTTAGTACCTGAAAGTTTATACGTATATTTTGCTTATATAATAGAGTGTATGCTTAGTCGGTGGGTGTTAATAATTCAAGTATTTAAGATTATTATCATTATAAACAATGTGAATATTCGCCACATATTATAAAAATTACTCGTCGCCTTAAACTTTATTGTTGTGTGAGAACAAAAGAGGTTTACAGCTTTGTTAAACTAATGGTTGCTTTTAAACATTCTACCGGTACCATGAATGGAATGAAAATATGGTACTATTTCAATAAATAAATTATCGGAATCTGTACACATAAAAACCGTAAATTAAAAATATTTTCCGTTTATTTATTCGTCTAGTGAGAGTGTTATGTCTTAGACCATATTATAACACCAAATTTGAAACAACGGTAGTTTATTTCAATTTCTTGATACAATCAAGTAGTGTATCAATTACCTCTATAGTCGCAAGTTAAACTAAACCAGTTTGTTTCTAGTGAAAATGGAAACGACTGACAATTATTAAAATACAATTTATTTTATAACCCTATTTTGAATGCGAATGTTTTATATAAAATATGTATTTTATATTTATAAGACATACAGGTATTTGATAAATAAATTTGTAATTAATAAACCAATTTTTATATAATAATCCTTGATGAGTGAAAAAACACCTTTTTATAAAATTTAGTTGCCTTCAGTACTAAAATAAAATAATCTATTATCTATATACATAAATATAATAAAATCGTAACTTTTATTAAAGATTTTTTCAAAACATCTATTTTTGCACGTTATACTTATGTTACCGAAGTCAAAAAAATAGTTTTTAAATTTTTTGTCTGTTTGTCTGTGCGTTTATGCACGTTAATCTTTATTTGAATGCGGTTTTCACTGATGTATACGTATGTATTGCAGCAAGCTTCCCGTAACATTTACAGTGTTATTACAAAAAAGATAAACATACATTGAACATGTGTCTAAAAAAATGTTTATTACAAAAGCGTGTTTAAATAGTTAGAGTTAGGCACGGTTTAAATAATACTTTTCATATTTATAACATGTCAAAACTTGTCGAAGACTCAAAGTTAGTCTACTGCTTTGTCTCTAATTTTCGCAAGTTGTATTTAGTGGTGTGGTTATGATTATGATGAAATATCGGGTTTTTTTACCTTTTATTCTTGAACCCAATTTTCTTCACGTTCACGAATTTTTATTTTAATATTGCAATTGTCCATTTTTTCCATAATTTTTATTTATATTATACTCATTTGACAATGAGTAATGACGATTGACAAGTCTTGATAAACACATTCCATTCTTTCAACCGATCACTGTTCTATGTGTACAATGTACTCATTATATACGTAAGTTTTGGTTCCAAAACATACTTATGGCGGTGTATTTAGAGCAATAATTAATTTATAATCACACACGTCACTGTTTTATTTATATATAGATAATTTTAAAATATTTTCTGCGTAGGATATTCTATTAGCATATAACAAATTTGCATAGAAAGGAACGTTTCGGATTGAACCAAATGAAGTTGAACGAACGTTTTGTAATGTTGCTATTTTATTGTTACTATTTGCTATTTTATAATTTTAAAATAGCAACATTTGGTTGCCGATAGGTTGCCTAGCGATGTTTTGGTTAGTCAAAGGACAAACACCATTTTGTAATAGCGAAGGTTAAACATTATTTGAGGCAGGGTTTAAACTGTGAAATTGCATACAAATGTCATTAGACGCTGTTTGACCAAACACGTGTTGAGACATAGTTTAGTATTTTTTTTTGTAATAACACCCTTAGTGTTTATTTATTCCAATCGGTTTACGAACAAAACAGTTACGCGCTATACCGAATACCACGCCTACGAAGTTGCGGGCTCAGATAGTATTACATACATATACTTCGGCATTTTGACAATAATTTTACTCTAGATTTTATTTAATACTGTAGATGTGATTGTGATTATATTAAGCAATCACTATGTTATCTGCACTGAATTTTGTATAGGTAAATATGCAAAAACATGTTGGTACTAATTTCTTTTTAATGCGTTTTCTCTCTCAATTAACAAATTTATCAGTTTAATCATCAAAACCCATTCAGCCCAAGTATTAAGCGGTGTCAACGAGCAGATAGCGATCAGTACAAACTGGGAAAGTTTCCGTATCCACACACCATAGCTCGTTTCCCATGACAACAATATGCGTGAGATTCCATTATTCGGTTTCTTCACTTATGTCTTCACTGACTAAACAGTATTGTTCGTATTAGAAATTTGATTGCAATAAGTTTCGTTTTTCAGTAATTTCCTAGAGAAATTACAATAGAATTGCAGATAAAAAAGAAAGCAACAATATCCATTAAATTTGATAGTTTTTAAATGCAATAGGATTTTTTTATAGAAAAATAAAATCTTTCGATTGCATTTTTTTAGAAAATTATTAATTACAATGACACATTTTTAACTCAATAACGTCATATTTTTTAATCATTCCCATTGGAAAACTCTTTAAATTTATCTTAAAACTAGCTGACCCGGCAAACTTCGTACTGCCTCAAAATAAAAACCTGTTCAATACAAAACCAATGAGAAAATGAAATTTATTTATGATTTCTTTTCGTGAATATTTAAGATGTTTTAACAGTTATTCTGCTATTTAGGGCGGAGACAAATTCAACAAATCAAACACCATAAAAATCGGATCAGTCGTTCTCGAGTCATAGATCGTGTAACTAACACGCGTTTTTTTATTTAACTTAAAGTTACTTCTACTTAGTATAATTTATTTTTTTAAATAATAGAATTTGCTTACAAATAAGAACATTATTAATAAAAAATATATACAATAGAAATAATACATAATTAAATTATCAAATATGATAACATATTGATAATTAATAATTGATAATTGATAAAAGCATTGTGTAGTCAACTTGATAATTGATAAAAGCATTGTGTAGTCAACTATGTAGCAGAGCCAATAGGATAGGGTTACACCCATTTTTAAAAAGTGTCTCAATTAGATTCTGTAGTGCTAATGAACCACTAAAAAAAACACCAAATTTTTATTCAATCGATAAGTTTAATAAAAATGCATTTAAAATTTACATTTTCAAATTTCGCGCGTAATTTGACGAAAACGCTGGAAAATATTTTGCTCTGTGGTCATGACGTCAGTTGGCTGTGTAAACAAATGCGCCGGTAATTGACACGACACTGACTGACACTTTTTTGTTTACACAACCGTATGACGTAAACGTGGCGGCTACTATTTCATTGTGTTTAAGAACAGACTAAAAATTCTGAAAACTTTGAATTTAATTTTAAAATTTATTTTGTTATTTTATGAACTAAAACTAACATTTTCCGACTGCTTTTTGCCTAAGCTATCTCAATAATATACTTTTAGAATTTTTTTCATATAGACTAAAATACCCTATTGGTCAAGTGGTTAAGGTACTGCCTTAACGCTCTGTCTCAGGTGTCCCGAGTTCGATTCACGGCAGGGCCAATTTTGCAAAGTTGGCTCCGGTCCGGGTGTGCAGGGTTTCGCCTCCCTGTCCGTTGTCTAGATATCCTATAAAGCAAACTGAATGTGCTTACTTTGGGGACCACACAATTGGTGTGTTGTCTTGGTGATATCTTTATTAATTTATTATTTTAGTTTAAAAAAGTTTTTGATTTAATGGTAAATGAAATTTTAAGCACGTTTTATATTATTATAATATAAATAATAACAACCCCTTAAAATTTTAAAAAATGCTTTAAAAAATGAATTATTTTAAAATGTTAATATTCTTTCTATTTTTATTTCACTGGAAATACATTATCGTGTACTTCAGTTTATTTCAAACTTGTACCTTATTACTTAGCTTAATAAAACTCATTTTCAAAGTATATTTGTGAAATACCAATGTTTACTTGATTACTACTTACGTATTTTTATTACACAATATCAGAATATTTAACTATAAATATTTCATTCCCAACTCTATTTATTTACGCTTAACTTTAACAGTATTTAACAGTATTTAGGCAGGTTGATGTTACATAGCTATCATGTGTACATTAGCAACTAATGGATATAACGGCGCTGCCTATCCTAAGAGACTAAAAGAAAATTGGAATAGGGGAATCGGCCCTCGCATCTCTTGCTCTCATTTGCTAAATTGCTATGCTAAAGGTGGCAACCATCTCTTTATAGTACTTGCTAGCTTGCTGGTGCCCGCGGCTTAGCCTGCGTTGATAAAAATAATAATGCCTGACTAACTATATGGGCAAGCAACGCCTAACATCTTTATTGCAGTTATAGCTTTGCCAGACGTTAGAGGAAAGGATATACGAAAGGTACCCTATGTCCTGTCCTGCATCCTTGACGACGTGTATGCAAAATTTCATGATGGTCGGTTCAGTATTTTAGGCGTGAAAAGATAACAGACAGACAGACAGAGTTACTTTCACATTTATAATATATGAAACATATATAATACGTGGAAAGTTATTAATGTAACGCCATAATTCAATACAATTTTTCTTCTTCTAGAATATGGAGTTACTTTTCAATCACTGAAGGTTGTGTTTAAAAAAAATAGCATCAATTTGGTAACACTTTATCACGCACCTAGCTTGATTTTATCCTCATTGTTATTTTTTTGTATATCGTTTTTCTAACGCCTAATTCAATAATTCAATACTATATTGTCATAAACAATGATGTTATCGTCACATGTTAATAAGGTCATTACTAAAAAAATATATAACACGATTTTAGTTTCCCACGAGACCGGCTGCTTGCTATTAATGTTTGATAAGGCTCATGTAAATTAAAGCGCTGTATTTCAAATAATTTTAATCCCCTGCCTTAATTATTAATATTCAAATTAAAGTTTAAATATTGGTTGTTTTGATAGAAATATAATTAGTTAATTCAAAAGCAAATAAACATAAATACATTTTTCAAATATCATTAGAACTTGCAAACATAAAAAAAATCTTTAAAGAACACAAGTTTTAATCAATATTAAATTTTAGGCGTTTATGACAATTAACTGCGGCTAATAAACATTTTTAAATATTTAATTATATAAGATAATTAATTAATTATTAATTAATATTTAATTATATAAGATAATTATATAATAAGATATTAATTAATAATTAATTAATTATATAAGATAATTAATTAATTATTAATTAATATTTAATTATATAAGATAATTATATAATAAGATATTAAATTTCACATTAAGATTTTTAAATAGATAATTTTAATTTTTTTTCTAAATTTTTTTTATATAAAGATAGTCTCAGTTTGTACATTTAAAAACTGTTTTTACGATTTTTAAAATGACTATATTTTCAATTTCATGTTAAAAGTAAAGTATAATATGACTACATAATTTGAAGCGAACTGTTTGTGATTTTTTTTAATGTTAGATCGGCAGACAGGCTGACGGTCTTAAAGGATTTTCTTTTCGCGTGATTTTCTTAGTCTAAATTTTGTTTCGACTTTGAAACTTTTGGGATCTATATAAAATAACTGATCATCTCGGATGGTGCACACATCCGGGGCCGGGGCTGGCTTGCAGAGTCTTGAGCACAGGCGCTTGGTAGCCAGCCTTTCGGTGTTCTACAGGATTTACTTCGGTGAGTGTGCGTTGGACTTGCACCAGCTAGTCCCCCCTAGCCCCTTCTACCATCGGACAACAAGGCGCACATTTAAATGTCACCCTTATATGGTTGATATACCTAAAATCCGCACGTTGCGGTTCGGGTCAACTTTTTTGATTCGAACTGCTAGCGTGTGGAACCAACTTCCAGCACCCTTGTTTCCACAACACTACAACCCTGGACTCTTCAAGTCGCGAGTGAATCGGTTCTTAATAGACAAGCATGCTCCATCTTAGATCGCGTCATCACTTACCATCAGGTGAGACTGCGGTCAAATGCTTGATCTATCATTATAAAAAAATAAAAATAAAAAAATCTTTTTATTTTCTTTAAAATGCCTTAAAATATTCACAATCACTTATATAACATTTTTTACTCATATATCAAACACAACTCGCTTCCATTTTTCTCTACGTCTCATCTTCTTTTTCTATGTTTAAATTACAAACCTTTTTAATTCAGCCAGTAGTTGAGTTCAAATACTTTAACACACGGTCCAGTTGATGGTAATCGTCGCCTGTATCACAAGCAACGCCACAGCTGCTTCAAGTGCGCTGCCGACTACAGTAGGATTAAGGATAGGGGATTGGATAGGAGAATGGGCCTGGCATCCCTTACTCACTCACCGAAACACAACAGCACACGTGCTGTTATTTCACGTTGATTTTCTGTAAGGAAGTGGTTAGTGCCGCCAGAGGGGCTGTCCAAATGACTGCGAAAATCAGTGTGCCCTGCCCTACTTTCCAGATCCAGACCATAGTCAAATTCGAAAAGTTCATTTTTCAATGTTGACCCTGCCGGGCATCGGACCCGGGAACCCTAAAACAGAGCATTAAAGCAAGCACCTTAACCACTCATACGCTTTTGATTTGCACTTATACAAGTAGTTTAAGAACATGTCATTTGGAAACTTCGGTTTTATGTTTTGTTTTTAGTTTAATTATGACAACATATAATAGGTCCACTTGATGGTCGCCTATAATAAAGGCAACGCCACAGGTGCTGCGAGTACGCTGCCGAACATAGTAGGATTTGGGATAAGGAATTACGAAGAGATAGGGAAATTGGCTCTGGCATCCTTTAAGGCGAGGACTTGGCAGAAAAGCGATATTTTCGTCGCCTAATTTGACTTCTTAGTGATACAGAGCATAATAGACTGAATTTGAAAAAGTTTGAATAGGCCAGATTTATACAAAAAAAAAAAAAAAACTGAGAAAAAGCAATAGTACCTAAAGAAACCTAAGCTTTCGTGTCACAGTACTAAAAAATTTCAGCGAAAACTACATAATTTTTTAAGCTTATTAATTTATTTAAGTTCTGTACTAAAGTTAATCGGCTACTTTTATTTCTTTTTACATATTTTACACAATATTTAGCAAATACCTTCCAATTTTAAATCTGTTTCGTTATCTACGAGAAGCTATAAAAATTTGTTGTGCAATATTGCACCTTAACTCATAGTTTATTAGGTTCCATTCATTTTGTTAAAAAATATGTTCAGTCTGATGTTAAAAATATGTTCCTTCTCTTAATTACTGATCGAAACATAAAAGCACTCATGCTGTTTTTTCAGGATGGTCTTCTGTAAAGCGGTTGTTACTGCCGCCAGACGGGCTGCACAAATGACTGCAAAAGGCAACCGTTCCACTACTTCAATATTCAATATTTGTAGCGACTGAATTACTTGATAGCTTTCCTGCTATTTTGTTTTCGTAAATTTTGTTTTCAATTAAAAAATCCTGCAATTGCAAATCATTGACAATTATATTTCCAAACCACTATGAACATGCTTTTGTTGACACAATGACTTTGTGAAATTAAAGCCTTTGTTTTGTCTATTGTTGAATTAGGGTTACAATGACGGATGTTACTGGACAACCGCTCTTATATTAGGAAATTGATTTTTAAAGTACCTAAATACGCTTTTATGTCTAATCAAATTTCAAATAGCTATTAATAGAACATGAATGTAGACCTTTTAGAATTAAAACGTTTTATTATCTTATATTATTATATCTAATTCCTTTTTATTTAAATTTAAATACTAAAAACTAAAATTATCTAATCTAAAAATAAATTAATATGAAATTGATTAAAAACTAATAATATAAAAATGGACCCTGCGGCATTGTACCAAGTACGCTGGCAGCATTTCCTCGTTGAATGGCCAAACTAATACGTTGGCCGAGGAAAGTGCCAGCTCTTCGGTCTCCCGTCGCATCAATAAGCCTCTTCGAGATGTCTTTGAAGAGGCTCATTGCTGCAGGGCCCCACGGACCGAGTGTCTCGACTCCGAATGGTACAAAACCATATTCGGCGCCATTTTTAGAATTTAGATACGAACATTATACATACCTATTAGAATTAATAGTACTTAATAGATAGATATTAGGATTATACTTATTGAGTAAATATAGCTATGAGTTACTTCAGTAAAGCTATGGATGGGATGGCTTTTAAAATACGGTTTCCTTAAAAGAAATCTTCGTACACCTTACTCGTAAAGCTCTACCTTAAATTTCCTGCAAGAAAAAAGAAAAAGTAAATATACTTTAAAAGAATTACCTTTGTAGATAATTCTACCCATGATGACTGACTGACCATAATACACATTATGGTTTTTTAAAAACTACTGCACGGTGTTTCTACGCATTTTCTTTACATAAAACAAATTTCATTTCTAACGAAACGAGGTTCTGAATGAAAAATTGTTGTTTTAAATAATACAATTTAAACTTTGCCCCAAAACGCTAGAACAGCAATGGCGTCTCTTTGTGACGTCACGCTTTCTTAACCCAGGAACAGCTTGACAGTTTACTATATTCAAGCGACACGGCGTTATTTGCGAAAGCGTGACGTCATTCGCTCTGAATAAGGGTTCCGTTTTTATATTTTATAAATTAAAACTGGGTTATTTTTTTAGGAAACTTTCAACGTTATATTATTTCTCTAGTATCACTTATTCTTTAATTCTTTAATACCGTCATCATGCCTATTGTAGTGGTGGCAGGGCACACTGCGTTCCCACACTCATAAACTGACGACACTAACCAGCCCTTTACAAAAGACATAACTTTGAAATAACAGCACTTGTGCAGTTATGTTTCAGTGAGTAAGTTTTTCATTTATGTTGGAGCCCATTACATAGCTCCTTGAGTAACCTTTATTTTATCAAGGTCGGCAGCGCACTTGCATCCTCCTACGCCATCAATTGGGCTGTGAGCCTGCTTGTCCACCCTTACATAAAAAGAGAAACCATAAATAAATTCTATTTTTATATACTAATTTGAGAAATAACTGAATATTTCTCAAATTTTGTTAATTTATTTTATTTCGGTATGCGTCATCGTTATGGTATCAATTTCATGCTCCATACTAAATCGCACTTCCGATAAACGTCACACACGATTTGCCAATAACAAGGTTACAACAAAATGGCCGACAAATACGGGAGCTCAAAATGGCGGAACTAATGGTATTGTCGCCTATAAACATTGGGGTACTTGGCCGGTTAAGGCCTGGGACTATGTAACAATAAGATAATTCATTAATGCAAGGTCCCTCATTGTATCTTATTGTCTGTGGGCTATAAAAATAATTAGGTGGAGGACAAAAATGACCGAGGCATGCATAAATGTTATAATTATGTATTATAGCTACAGATTCAAAATGGCTGACGAAAAAAAGAAAATTATTGGGTGTTTATTACTTGTTTATTTATTATACAATTAATAAAGAGCGATAAAATAAATTTTACGAGACTGAAATAAATCTAAGTCATTGTATTCCTATAAATTTATTCCAAATAAATTATTTTGATATAAACTTTCCCACACTGGTTATAAACTTCATTGCCATACAAACATTTGACGAGCCCCTTGGTCGAGTTGTTAAGGTGCTTTCTTTAACGCTCTATCTCAGAGGTCCCGGGTTTGATTTCCGGGTGGGCCAATGTTGGAAATGAACTTTTTATAGTTCGCTCTGCTCTGCATCTGGCAAGTAGTGGCAGAGCACACGGCGTTTCGCAGTCATTTGGGCATATCTCTAGTAGCAGAAACCAACTCCTTACAAGAGACCATAGTTAAATAACAGCATGTGTGCTGTTGTATTTCGGTGAGCGAGTAAGGGATGCCTGAGCGCTTTACGTATCGCTTTTACCTCGAAAACTATAAGCGATAACGAAAATCGGAAAAGATACTTAAATAGGAGGGACGTTTCTATAAAATTCTCCTCCTGGATCTGGGGCTGATAAAATAATGACCTGCCCCGACTTCCAACGTACAATTTTGTCAATTTTTCTGTTCATAAGAACCTTCCTCTGACTTAACGATAACTTTAAAAAAAGTTGAATTGGTCCAGCCGTTCTCGAGTTTTGCGCTTAGCAACATATTTAGTGACCCTTTTATTTATTTAGATACTTACACGAATTAAAAAGAAAAAACAAAATAATAAAAACTACTTTATCAAGTGGTTGTAGTTTTTGTTATTCTTGTTTAAATCTCGGGTTCGATTCGGGACAAGTTCAACTATGGAAAATCTTTTTAAATGTGGCTTTACTCTCTGTGGGCAAAGGCGACAAAGATTCCCCTGGAAAAGGGGTGCAATTCGAAATGCGCTGCGAGCAGCTACAGCGTCGCAGATTTTATTGGCGTCATCTAATCACGGAAATTTTAATTTAAATTGTTTATAATTTTTTATAAGATTAATTAAAGAATTTTTTGATTTTTTTAAATTTCTTTTGAACATATATTTTAATAGTTACCATTTTTCAAATATATTATATTATGACTTTGGAGCCCCCTGAAACTGCCGCCCGGGGCGAGTCACCCGCTTTGCGCCCGGGGCTGGTGGCTGGCAATGTGCCCCTATAGTATAGATAACATTATTAGAAGTATTTTCAACAAACTACAAGACAACATGTCTGTAATACTATTTTATTGAAAAATCTAAATTTTCGCAACAAAAAAATACTCTACAATGTCGGAGTAAGAGATAAAAAGTTGTTACGTGATGTTACCGTTGAACACGCAATAGGACTTTGTCGATACTGCGAACACAATTGCTGTCATGATCTGGGTTGATTTTTATTAAAAAATATTAAATTCAATATTACATTCTTATCAATCAATGATACCTGAGATTTTTTAAGTTTAAGCTATGCTTTTTTGGTTTTTTGGCCAAGTCATTTCTTAATTTAAGCGCAAATAAATGAATAATTCGCGAAGAAGGACTGGCGAGACAACATATGTTTTCAATTCAAAGCATCAATTTGCTATGAAGATATATAATAAAAAATAATCAGACATCACTAAACAGTTTATGCGAGTTACAAATAAGCTAGAGTACCGCCTAAATAGAGTTATTTCAGTTTACAAAAAACCTCATAGTCAGGAGTAAAGATCTACATTATACTCCTAATCTTTGTGGATTCTTTATTTAAGTTAAGTATTTATTATTGTATTTTATTTTTATCTTAAAGTTATGGCGGGGCACACTGCGTTTTGCAAATAACAGCGTTCGTGAAATAAGAGTATATGTTGTGCTGTTGTGTTTCTGGTGAATGAGTTAGGGATACCAGAGCCTAAATAGGCTCCCTATCCCTAACCCTTAGTCTTTATCCTAATAACAAGTGGTATTACCTCTACCAAGTGGTATTACATTCAAAAAGGTATACTTAATAATTGACGCCTTTTTAAACCGAATTGGAATCTTTACGGTTATTGAAACAATAGTCGAGCTTATAATCTGATTTACATTAGTCTTTAAGGATTAAAAATTGTCATAAATGAATAGTTTCACTTAATTTTGGATGTAGCCTTCACCTTGAGGTTCGCTATGATTTCTCACGGTCGTGACATTCAAAGTCAGCTCAATGTTCGAGTTTTTTTTTTTTAATTTTATTTATCATGCATTGCGTAGCAGGCTTTGTTATTGCCTTCTTTGGTATAGACAAGAACTTAAGTATTATCTATATCTATATAAATAAATAAAATAAAAATGAATCGCTAATAGGCATGATGACAGATTTTGAAATTCCCATCCATAATGTAGATACACGTCTACCATATCCGAAAAAAACAATATTTCAGCAAAAAACTAAATTTCAACGCGAATTATTGAATGTTTTTAAATTTATTTTGAATTACGCGCGAAAACGCTCTTACGTGTCATGGCGTCGCGTCTGATGAACCGTGACGTCACCGACGTCTCATCAGATTTTTCATTCTGTCAAAGCAAAGTCAAGCAACACGAAGGCACTTACCTGGGCGTGACGTCATTCGCTCTGATTGGTGTTTCAGTTAACATGGCGGATTGCAGATATTTATGCTTCTATTTTATTGAAAATCTTATTAATCTCAATTTTAATACAAAAAATGAGTAATTTTTTGATTCCTTTCAACATATATTTTTTCCCAAAACCATTTATCCTTTGATTCTTTAATACCGTCATCCTGCCTATTGTGTTGCTAGCGGCTGGACCAATTCGGTTATTTGTTGAAGTCCGAGAAATGTCCGAGAGGGGAAACATTGGAAAAATTGCCCGGAAAATTGCATCCGTGCGTTGACAATAAAATTTAGTTTTAATTAGCAAAGAATAATTTTCTTATAGGAGTCTATCTCTATATTTTTAAACTAGAAACGCAGTCGAGTTTGATGATAGAGATTCTATTTTATATAAAAAAAACCAACACACTGCATTATTGTATAAAATAGTACCTATACTCGTACTTAGAAATATTTTTAAATCAAATTAATATGAAAATGCTATCAAAAATCTTAGTGCGATATGGCTGTTATTTAATCTATCAGCAAAAAAAAAAAAGCTAACCTAACCTAACCAATTAATGATTGATCAGCCAAAAAACCTATTTGGGCAGCAAATACTAGGTCAGCCAAAAAAAGTTGCTGACCAAATGGATATTTTGCTGATCAAAATATTTATTCCTATGCGATATTTCCTTCATAACGTTACGTAGGTATCAATTATAAAGTATACTAGCTGTGTCCCACGGCTTCATCTGTCTCTGTTGCACACTATATTTTGAATCAAACCAAAGAAACATTCGGCTGACACCTCAAATAGTAGTAACTTAGTACTAAAATAATTACTAGTTTCATACAAAATTTTCCAGGCTAGTACATGACAAATACCTGGTTGCAACATTAATCAAATATAGTTACAAAAAATATATACAGTAACAGATTCGTATTTTTCGCAAAATTACGATATTCACATACACCTACACACGTTTTAGTTTGCGCTAATTGATGACTTACTACAATCGATCGTGACCTCTAAACAACGATCGTACTTCAATCATAATTGATGTTTAAAGAAAGACTGTTAAGGTTGAAATTTGTTTGAAAATATCTTTAAAATAGAAATGCAACTTCGATGTAGCTTGCAAATTAGTTAAACAATGAAACGTCGTTCATTGAAACATTTTCAAATATGCTAACACTTTTGTGCACGCTTGTACGTAAACTTGAACTCGTTTCGATATGAATGAATTGTTTTGTTGATATTGTTGACAGTTCATTTGAAGAACGAATTTGACACATCCTTCTTATTTTTGCTTGACTAAATCTCTTGCTAAGTTTTACCCTTGTCATATGAACATAAATTATTAAATTTATTATTATTTAAAAAAAAAGTACGTATTATAAACGTGTGTCTCTATTTTCGAGTCTTATTTTATTTAAAAAAAAGTAGGTACCTACTTATAATAATTTTAAGGCGAAAAATATTGTATAATACGTAGTTATAAATTTCATCTTGAAGCTTTATTTTCGAGTGTATTTATGAATTATACATTTTGTTACATTTTTTTATATAATGTATTACGGACAATAATTACTCGTATGTATAATTTTCAGTAAAAATACGCCTGCAATGCAATATGTCTATAGGACATCAGTCCCTTTATTTGGTTAAATACATTTATTTTTAGAACTGGTCGTTCATCGATCCCTTCCTAATCCCTCATCCTTAATCCTACTAAGGTCGGCAACGAACTTGCAACACCTAAGGTGTTTGCTTGTGTTTTAGGCACCTATCACAAAGTGGACCGTCAGCCTGTCCGACGATCCTTACATAGAAGAAACGAAAGAGTTAATTAATGAATTTATAATAGTGTTATAACTATGCGACGTTCTAGAAAAAGCGTTCGCGCCGGTTGAAAGCCTCGAAAATTCCACCCTATCGATGGTAGCCACGCCCCTTTCCGACTAGTGACAAAGAAAATTGGTACCTACTTATACAGTTTACATTTCAACAGAAATAGCATTCCCGAACTTTTAATGGCTTGTTTACAATCTTGTTTACATTTTCTGCTAAATTCGAAATACATCGAGGCGTTTGGCGCCAAGTACAAATAAGAATACGGCCGGTCAAAGAAGTGAGTTGGTCGACAACAAACGATACGAAAGCGACTCTTCGAAATTATCTGCGCCAATGAACCGGCGACACATTAAGAGAATCATTGACGACTTTTGACAAGTTTAACAGGTTCATGGGACAAGTTTGGTGATTTTGGCAGTCATCTAGGTTTGTGAAAATAAATCGTTTCTTTCGCTCATACACCGCATTTACACTCACCTCGCACTTATTTGGATAATATGATCACTTAGTAGGACTCGCAAGTGATATTTTATTTGATTAGTAAGAGACGTAGGGTATCTAATTGAATAAATTTGTACAAGACGTTGTCAAAGTCCTTTTATATACATAATTTAAATGACCAATATAATTTTTAATGTATCATCATCTTGAAACACCTCTACGGTTTGTTCTTCGGTACTATCTACATTTCTTAAAATATCAACTGCCAGAAGCAAAATTTGCAATTTGTTTGCACTTTACTGACTTCCTCTTGAATATACTGTTTAAATGTTAATTTAAAAAGATATTCTTTAAATAGTCTCTTATTTCTTTAGAATTATAGTTATAATTTGTCATTAAATTTCTGTGCTTCGAATATTACTTAAAAAAGGCTTTTAATGTTGCCCAATAGTTAACGCTTCATTTATTGGCCTATTAGCCGTATGCTGCACATTTTTATAAAAAATATCAAAAGTGAATTTAGATAATATATTGCTTTCCTGTTACATGCATACCAACTTGTCCATAGCTTGTTCATATATCGAATAAGTGTCCTCTTAACTAGATTCTACTTTTTTTTTTCGAGGAGATATCCATTTACGGATACCCTGCCGCTGGCTAGGCGATAGGGGTATGTGGGACTCACTCAGTACTAAGAGGACTGGCAATACCCACTAAAACTCCCCGGTGGCTCCTGGAGGCCCTTGTATGGGTTGGACCGGGCTCTGGCGAACCAACTACTTCGGTCCTACGAAACTTGGATCGTCTACACTATGGAGAGTGTGCATCTATTCTGTACGAATTAATCCAACCGGAACCGTTCCACTTGCGGATCACTAGGCGTGGGCGGGGGTTTCATCCCTTCGTGGTCGATGTACCTCGATCACGCACGAAGCGTTTCAGTTCCACCTTCCTTGTTCGGACTGCTAAGGAGTGGAACTCATTGCCTGCGTCTGTGTTCCCACAGAACTACAACCTCGGGGTCTTCAAAACCAGGGTAAATGGGCATTTACTGGGTAAGCGTGGTCCACCTTCGGCCACATCTACACCTCACATCAGGTGAGATAGTGGTCAAGCGCTACCCTGATCTAATAAAAAAAACTTCCCCTTAAGGCCAATTGTCTTATTTTCAGTAACAACGATATTCGACTGTATTTCGTTTAATTAATATTCAAATTGCGTTGTTTTCTGAGCTATAACCTTCTAAGTTAACCTAACATATATGGGTGAGTTTAGGAGCATAGAAATACATTTAAAGATGTGACCGAAGACACCATACGACACAGTAACGTAACGATTGCGACAGAGCAACGACAGCGTGTGGGAATGTCCTCTAATCGCCACAATGGCTGCACGTACGTGTGTGAATTAATAGTATTTGTACGGAACACAGGTGGCATTGAGAGAGGTGACTCCTCGGTTGGACGTTGACTAAATTGTTATCTTATATTTTTTTATTATGAAAAACTGTTAATAATTGAATAAATTTATTTACACTTATTTAATAACTTTAAAAAAGCAATATATATATATATATATATATATATATATATATATACATATTTCGCGTATTTCGGAAACTGCTCTAAAAATTTACTTCAAAATTTTGTGAGATGGCGCTATATCAATACGAATACAGTCGCCTAATGTCTCTTTATATGTATATATACATATTGTATATATATATATATATATATACATACACGCACACACATATAACATATAGATAACGTACAGTAGAACCACTTAAGCAGTTTCGACATACATATATATTTTTATGGGATTTATACAGCATTTGGTTTTGCCCTTATGAATGAAAGGTAAGGCTCTGGTTACTGCCGCCAGATAAGATTCCCAGTTTATGACTACAGAACGCAGTCTGCCATACCAATAATTACTACGAACAAAATAAAACAAATGTTTTCTTTCAAAACTTTAAATCTCTAAGAAATTCATAAGATTTCTTTTACGAATCACTAACATAAGACTTTTGCTTGCATTGAAGCGAAAAGTCTTATGTTGAAAAAATTGAAAAAAAAAAAAAACAAATGTAACTTAACTAATATTTTAGAATCACTCCTGTCCATTGATTCGTGACATGACGCAAAGTGGTTTGATGACTGTTTTAATAATAATAATAATAAATAATTAACTATGTACAAGCGGACTGGTTTTCAAGTTCACCATAAATTATAATGTCGTGGGAACCCAGACGTTATGTAAGTTATCATAAACTAGGTATTAAGACGTTGCAAATTCATATTAAAATTGTTATATATTTCTACTTTATATGACTTGACGACTTTATATGGGCCTCGAATCGACGCTAGGTTCAGGTTGCTTTTGACTGAATCCAGTCTGGAAAATTATGAGGGAGACTTATGTCCAGCAGTGGACATCCTACAGCTGAAGTGGATGATATATTTCTATGCATGTAAGCAAATAATCAAATATGTCAGAAATCACTAAATATAACAAGGAAGGGAGAATGACGACTTCTTTGCACTATAGACGGTAATTGGTTATTCCTTGCTTTTGAGCAAAGATTAAAAAAAATTTTTTTTTCAGCCAAGCTCATGTGAATTTTGTTTAATCAGGAGACCTCTACCGGGTTTATCTATCATCGAATCAAGTACCTACTTAACATTTAAAAATACATTTTTAAAGCCTAATCTAATTTATAAAGACAAAAAGAAGAAAAAGCTTACGATTTGACTTTGGTAAAATAGAAAATAAATTTAAATATATTTGCTCTTGTAAAGCTTCTCTCTATACACTATTTATTAAACTAAACCATATTTTTTTATTATTTTGGTAATTGGAAATACATTCTATATTCTCAAACATCATATAACATCATAATAAACCAAACGATTTATGCTATAGTATTTTCATTATATGATGATATGCGTGACAGTTCGTAACTGACAATTTTAGTGATGCAACCTAACGACATTTAATCGATTGTTTGAAAATATCGAATCAGTTGTCAAAGCAAATGGAATCGAACTACCGATTTTAGATTTTCAGATTTAGAAATAAATTCTAGTAATTAGGAATAAAGGTTACGTTAAATAAATTATAGAATACAATGCAGTCTGTTTAAAATATTAATTTATATATTCATTACTGTCAGAACTCGAAACTTGACAACTCGTATCAGACTCAGAACAAAATTTACCTTTGTTTTATTGTTATTATTAGTCAGCTTCAGTTTTATTATCAAAATACGATGTTTTTAAAGATATATGGAATAGAAAAATATTTGTTAAATCTCCGAATATCCAATGACAAACATTCGATATCTTCGATATATCGAAGAGTACTTTCGATATATCGAATATAAGTGAATATCCCTAGTGTCAATCCCTATTGACACAAGTATATGTTTTTTATTACATTTACCAATTATAATAATAAATTAATAATGAAAGTGATAATTCCTTTTGTGTTTTTCGAATAGATAACTTTTTTCATACATGTGTTTGTTTAATTGTTATTTTTTTTGTGCCGGTTTTTTTTAGTTGAAAACTGTATGCGTTACATGAAAAAGTGAGAACTGTCACGCATATGATCATACAGTGAAAATACTATAAAAGCCATGATTTATTAGTCCACGAAAGATATACAGTTCAATTAAATTTCAGTACATTTTTTGTGATACTTTAGCTCTAAACTTATTGTTAATTGATAATAAGCATTGTAACAACAAAAAAATAACAAAATTTTAATATTTTTTTTTGTAAATTCTAGATAATAATCGAAACAATTTACATATAAATTATTTAATGCGAAAACATATTGTAATTTTGTATTTTTATGTTCCGCGCTTTTATGAAAAAAGTGTGAACGAATATGTTTTTCGTTACGGCTTTTAATTGAAAGATTGAAGATTTAATTCAAGATTGTAACAAGATATTTTTGTTAATGATATTTAACTTTAAGTTATTTAAGGTTTACATCCAGTTAATTTCCGGGTTTCTTTTGTACTATTCTCTTGTTAGAAAACGCTTTACATAATTTGTGGTTACCAGAAAATTAAATATTTTTATATCACAACTAGCTGACCTAACAATCGTTGCCCTGTCGATTTCATATAAAAATTACATCTAAATTTCCCACTTTTCTTTGTGGATTGAACTTGAAAACTTTAACCCAATTCTGAAGGATTATCATCACGCTATGGACTGATGTCATATGGCGCTGAAACGTGGTCTTTAACTATGGGCCTCGTAAGAAAGCTGAGCTTAACGAGCTATGATGAGGGCTATGCTCTGGTTTACACTGCGAGATCGAATCAGGAATGAGGAGATTCGTAAATGAACAAAAGTTGCCGACCCGGAGGATTAAGCGTAAGTTTAAGTAGCAGTGGGCAGGGAACATGGCACTGAGAGCCGAGGGCCGCTTGGGCTGGAAGGTTACCGAGTGAAGGCCACGGACCTGCAAGCGCAGCGTACGACGTCCACACACAAGGTGGACAGACGATCTGATAAGGGTCGCGGGTCGTCACAGTGGATTCACTGCTTCTGACCGGTTCTATTGGGAAATTATGAGGAAGGCGTATATCCAGCAGTAGACGTCCTACGGCTGAGTAGATATGGCCTTTAGAAGCCGACCAAAAAAAGTCACAAAGAACGTGCGCGAGCGATAAGATGAGGTGTTTCCACCTAGTTAAACTCTTTAAGCGAGCCGTAAACAAATTTCTGCAGGGTCCCCTTTCTTCTATCGGACATGCAGACGTACGGCTGGTTACATTCCTCACCTTGTCGAAATCCCTCTAATTCGGACCAAGCGCTTTAAAACACCTTTTATAATGCGCACTGCTAAGGATTGGAACTCCCTGCCGGCTTCTGTATTTCCGAGCTCATATAACCCAATTTTTTTCAAGGTTCAGGCATCTTCTGGGTGAGCTCGCTCCATCGTCGGCCTCATCCTTCCTACATGGATAGAGCAACCCCATCTTTAATAAAAAAAAAGGGTCGTCACCGCAACTGTACCCCCCTGATGTTGTTTGTGTCCTTATACTTGATGGTAACCATCTACCACCAATTGTGACGGTCATTCCATTACAATATAAAAAAAAGTTTAATTAAACGGTGGATGATACCGCGAAACATAACTATAAGTTATACAGTATATGTGACTACAAATGTGTCACGCGATGATTTAAGATGTTCAGAGATATAACATATTTTAATTTTAACGCTTTTAATGACACTGATTCACAAGTTAGTTAATGACGTTGGTCATGCCGATAGTAATCAAAACTGAGTCACTGTTAATTATAAAAAAACAACCTATAATTTCATTGTCTTGCAAATGACCGTCGCGAAGAATAATGCTTCGTAATTTGACTTCTTTTTTTATTGAGATAATAATGTTCTAGTATTTAAAATATACGTGAACTTCTGCTATCTATAAATTTATCATGAACATGAGCGGTCAATTTGTTGAAATAATTATCTACGCGACAGTATTTAGTTACCAAAGATTGTAGTTTTATGCCTCAGAATACAGTAAAAAGCTGGGATAAGATTCGGCGCGCATTTCACTAAGAACACTAGTTTCGGCGAGGGAGTAATGGATGCCAGAGCCTACTATCCTATCCCCTCCTAATCTGCTGTTAGTTGCTTATCTAATTAGGCTATAGTAATCACCTACCATCAAATTTATCGTCAGCTAGCCGGCCGACCTACACGTAAAAAAGGTTTTAAATTTTATATAAGATAAACACTCTTCATATTTTTTCTTCAAAACTGTTTTAGCGTATCAGACGCAAACATGATTATACATAATGCTAAGTATAGATTTTCTTAAATTGTGAAGTTTACTTTTATCGGCCAACCTTGTTACAGAAACCCATATATTTATGTACCGAATATGGCTAATTTTTACTAAACATGTCATTGAATGACACAAACGGTATGTATAGCATGGTTAATATTCTGTCGTCGTTGTAAGTCATTTGTCACTAGAGATGACATCAATGAGTGACCGTGACTAAACACCTTGTATGTTTGTTAGTAAAGCAAATTTTGGTTATAGTAATACCTAACAATACAGGGTAAATTAAGCCAAGAGCAGTCAGTAGGTAAAGATTTGGTTGAAGTTGTTTCGTCGTTACAGGCGATGTTTTAGTGATTTAACCACAGTGACCCGTTTTAGCTTAAACCAATAAAGGTAGACTGTTCACACTCAATGACAGCGCCTCTTATTTGATTTTCCTGTTGCAATCTTTCAGTCCAGTTCGGTGATACAGTCCAGAAGTTAATTTCCAGAGTTTAAATGATGTGAATATATGTAATTTCAGTTGGACGCCCAGCAACGCTACACACTGTTCCAACGCGGCCTCTGGGAAGCAGCACAGCAAATACCTCGTGGAGCTGTCAGGGATTTTGCTACCTTCAGGCAATTGCGTCTCCTTTCAATAATTGGACCTGCTGCTTTACCTCCGGACCAACTCGATAGAGTAAGTGTATTTCGTTTTTCTTTTTTAACATAAATTCTTTGTATCTTCATTTCTTAAAAGACTGAATGGAAATTAATATGGAAATAAAATAAATTATATATATAATAATTAATTTGCGGTAGATCTATTAAACGTGTGTTCCCATTTAATGTTGTCATGTACATAAAACCTACTAGGTATATGTAATATATGTATATTATGTGAAAAATTTATGTTTGATGAAATGGCCATAATCAAAAAATACATATGTTTATAAAGACAGAACATGGAAAAACTAACCATGGAAAACTATATGTATTTGCATGCCATTTAATCATTGTATCCCTTTCCTTTAAGTAATAAATAAGTAAATGGAAAAATAAATCATTGCTTGACTTTATTATTATTACATAGACGACTATAGCCACCAACTGTCAAGTGCCGTAACACAAGCAACTTGCAATAGGGTATTTTAGTCTATAGATATGAAAAAAAATCTAAAAGTATATTATTGACATAGCTTAGGCAAAAAGCAGTCGGAAAATGTTAGTTTTAGTTTGTAAAACAACAAAATAAATTTTAAAATTAAATTCAAAATTTTCAGAATTTTTAGTCTGTTCTTAAACACAATGAAATAGTAGCCGCCATGTTTACGTCATACGGTTGTGTAAACAGAAAAGTGTCAGTCAGTATCATGTCAATTACCGGCGCATTTGTTTACACAGCCAACTGACGTCATGACCACAGAGCAAAATGGTTTCCAGCGTTTTCGTCAAATTACGCGCGAAATTTGAAAATGTAAATTTTAAATGCATTTTTATTAAACTTATCGATTGAATATAAATTTGGTGTTTTTTTTAGTGGTTCATTAACACTACAGAATCTAATTGAGACACTTTTTAAAAATAGGTGTAATACCCTATTGTGCAATTGTCCCAACAGCAGGATTAAAGATAACGGATCAGGAAAATGGTTTCTGACATCCCTTACTCACTCACTAAAACCCAACAGTACACATATTGTTATTTAACGGTGGTATTAACTAATTTAAATAATTAATTAACTGAAATATTTTACGATTTCAGTACAATCGTCTGATCAACGACATGTTAGCTGTATACAATACTGCCGAGATCTGCGCGTACAACGAACCTTTCAAGTGTGGCCTGCACCTACAACCGGAACTCCAGTTCATCATGTCCCATTCTAGAGACTGGGACGAGTTGCAGCACGTTTGGACCGAGTGGAGGAGAAATACGGGAAGGAGGATCAGAGATCTGTATGAGCAGTTAGTCGACTTGACTAATCAGGCCGCCAGGCTTAACAGTAAGTGTATGATTTTTTTTTTAATTAAATTTCATTAACGCATGTTTTTGAATAATTGCAAATAAAAAAGAAGCGATATGGAGGAATTACGGAAATCCACGGGCTTTAGCATCTCTTAATCGCTCACAGAAACAAAAGACCAAACTTGCCGTTCTTTTACAAAGTATGTAAGGCCATCAGATGACCTGAACATGACTTCGGAACTAAACTAAAAATAGTAAGTAATTTTAAGTAGTGGTAGGGCACACTGCGTTTCGCAGTCATTTGGGCAGCCCGCCTGGCGGCAGTAACCACCTCCTTACAGAATACCGCCATGAAATAACAGCATATACGTGCTGTTGTGTTTCGGTGAGTGAGTAAGGGATGCCAGAGCCCATTTCCTTATCCCCCTCCTAATCCCTTATCCAATCCTACTGTAGTCGGCAGCGCACTTGCAACAGCTTTAGGCGTTGTTTGTGTTATAGGCGACGGTAGCCACCTACCATCAAGTGGGCCGTCAGCCTATCTGTCGACCTTAACATAAAAAAAATAATAGTATGTATTATATTTTTAGTAGTGTGCGCTCCCACTAAAAATATTGGTAATAAGTACAAAATACTGAATAATTATTTGTTCCATATTTATCGCTAACTTGCTTCCATGATACACCTTTCAATATTTCGTCTTTGACTATTTTATTTTAAACTAGATACAATTTTGATATATATAAACATATTTTGATATATATATATTTTGATACCGAATTAAAATTGGTCTACCCGTTCCGTGATGCCGTGACCAAGGGAAATAGGGATTCATTTTTATATATATAGATTTCAATCTATGGTAGCTGAAAATTTCCAATACCTATCACTAAGTCGTATTTATTACCTTCAGTAAGTTTATTTAGTTTCATGAATAGGTTTTTTTAATGCTAAGGTCAACAGACATGCTAACGATCAACTGGATGATAGGTGGCCGCCGTCGCCTATGCAAAGTCACAGGCGCTGCAAGTAGGCTGCTGACCATAGCAGGATTTAGGATTAAGATATCAGGAAGGGATAGAACTCACAAACGGAAACACAAGAGCACCTAATTATGATGTCTTCTGTAAGGTGGCGGTTACTGCCGCCAGACGGGCTGCCCAAATGACTGTGAAACGCAGCGTGTCCTGAAAATTTCATTTCCAAATTTGGCTCTGCCGGGAATCGAATCCAACCACTCGTCTAATGGGCTCGTCAAAGTATTTCTTTAGACCTATTAAACTTTTTCCTGCGACGTCGTCTCCGTGTCTTTATAAATTATCGTCCATGGGTCATTCTAATTCTAATGTATAAACTATATTACTGAAAAGTTTCATCAAAATCCGTTCAATACTTTTTGCGTGAAAGAGTAACAATCACCCCACACATCCATACTTTCAAACATTTATAATGGTACCTATGTAGTTAAAAAGTACATAAATGTGTCATATATTATCAAAGTGACTCAAACGAACAACATATTGCTATAAGAAAAATATCAGGGGTTAATATTATTATTGTTTTTTTTTCCACAGATTTCACTGACGCCTCCGCTTACTGGATGTTTCCTTACGAGTCAGTAGACATGAGGCAAGAAGTTGACGACGTTTGGGAACAGGTAAATTGTACCACTTATAGTAATAAATAACAAACAAGAATTACATAGACCAGCCTAGCGTAAAAAACAAATTAAATATAACTTTTGAATTCTTAGAGGAAATCTGATTTACCAATTTATTGGCAGATTTGCCTATTTATTAACCATTTTTTATTATTAATAATTGATGTCAATTAAAATAATAATAATGAAAAAAATTTAAAGTTACTTTTATATGAACATAACATGTACACCTGCAGTAATTATACACATAGATATTATTGTTTCATACAATTTCAATATCATATATTTTATTTATTCCCATTGAAATTTTCAGATTAAACCTCTGTATGACCTCCTCCACGCGTATGTCCGTCGTCGTCTTCGCGAAGCGTATGGTCCAGAAAGGATATCCCGATCAGCCCCGATACCTGCTCATGTACTCGGTGATATGTGGGGACAAAGTTGGTCCGGCATTGTGCCCTTCACGCTACCCTATCCGGGGAAGACTTTGGTCGATGTCACTCCCGAAATGATTCAACAGGTGGGAATATGTCCTTTGACTTCTTAGCCAAGATATTATATGATGATTTGTGATCACATTTGGAGACATGTTATGTACCTGTACAAATTAATAATCGACATCATAAATACTTTTACTGACCAAATGCACAGCGGTCCCAGCAGACGCTCTCCTGCTCGAACTCGAACAACCCAATTGCATCACCACTTATCTGATCCAATTATTATTGATGTGAAACATCTATAGGCGCGGGTGAAACTGATTGATAGCGTGGCGACGCAGTCCGTGGCGACGCGTCACCACGCTATACGATGGTACAGTCTATGCGCAGTAGTGTGTAAGGTGTGGCGACGCGTGCCGTTGTGATTGTTGGTGGTTGTTGCAACTTGAAATAAATATTTAAATTTTTGTATTCAATAAAAATAAACGCTAAATAAATAAATAGTCATCATTTTATTTCACTCGATGTTTCACATCTACCAGGCGTCCCGTCACTGCTCATTTATTTTTAATCAAAATCTGTCCATATCATTATATTTATTTATAATAAGATGGTGGGTAATGTCTTAAACCCCTAAGTTATGTCAGCGTGTCATATAAATATAAATAATTAATAGATTGCAGAAAATTTACTCCAATTTTTAATTTTATCTTATTTTTAATTTTAATAAAATGAGATTAACTAAATTACCTTTATTATTATTATTATTATTATTATTAATTTGTTATTATTGTTTTGAGTTTTAATTATTAACAAAATTTGTTTTAGTATCTTTCTAATATTTTTTGTGTAATTTTATTTTTTATTTCTATAGGCAGTTTATTAATTAGATTGGGAAGAATTGCGATGTTCTTTTACGATATTCAGTACCTACGTTAAGTTTTTTGGAAGTGATGCTTCTGATATTAATTATATGATTTTTGGAGAATTGAATTTAGGTTGTATTAATTTTTTCATGAATGGGAAGTACACCGCAGATAAGAATGCTAAGAATGCTTATAAAGATAAGAATGCTTCAGAAACTATCTAGGAATTTATACTTTAAATTTTACTTAAATTTAAACTTTACTTTAAATTTAACACGAGAAAATCTATGGTCATTACGTTTTCATTATTTTCACCGTGGATTAAGTCAATTTGAGTGTTGCCAGATATTTCAATAAGCCCTTGCTCAGACTGACCACGTGTCCTCACATTTCGTTGATGTATCGCCAAAAGCTTGGATCTTGCAATTGCAACTTCTTTTATTTGGAGTAGCTGTATGCCCTTCACGAAGTCATTGAAGAGGTCCATTGGGACTGTTTTTAACCTCGAGGCCCGACGCAAAATATGGGTTTTATAAGTTTAAAATGTGTACCTGTCTGTGGCAACATAACACCCAAACGGATGGATTAAATTTGATGCGGTTTTTTTGAAAGTTAACGTTATCGAGATAGTTCTTAGCTATAATTTATGAAGTTCTATTCAGGCTTTTGAAGATCATTACTAATTTCCTAGTTGACGAAGGGATTTCGCTAACTTCCACAGGTTCGATTTGAATTAAAATTTGGTCTACTGTTACTTTGGTGGTATTTCCACGACATAGTAACCTCAATCTGATACTGCAGTTTCAAGTTTCAACTTACAGCAAATATAGGGTGTTAGAGCATGCATGGTAAAGCATTTCCTTGAACATGTAGCCACTAAGTGAATTAGTTCTTAGTGCCTTCATTAATTCTTACCATTAAAATTATATATAAGATTCAATGAAATTTCCTCATATAATATTTCTATACAAACTTTGGACTTCTAAAATTAATATTTAATATTAATTTCAGGGCTACTCTCCCTTGTCCGTCTTTCAACTGGCCGAGGAGTTCTTTGTGTCAATGAATATGTCAGCAATGCCTCCAGACTTCTGGAGTCTCAGCGTGCTCGAGCAGCCACCGGATAGGCACATTCATTGTCAACCGTCGGCCTGGGACTTCTGCAATCGTCAGGACTATCGGTAATTAATTAGCATTACATTTTTAGTAGTTATATTACTCTGGAATGTTTGTGAGCCGCTTTGATCACACGTTTGATATTAATTTAATCTTAATTTAAGTAATCAAATATCTTCTCCGAGTAATAGTTCAATAATCCAAGCAATCTATTCCACTCATTGTGTCAGTTGTTTCTCTGTCGGACTCTTACATAAAAATAATTAAAAATATCATGAATTAAGTTATATTAAATTGTTTAAAAGTGTTAAAACATCTAAAAAATAATTTTGGAATATAGTGTTTTTACATTATTAGCTCAAAGACATTTTTATAAGGCGCTAATTTCGCCATATGAGGGTGGCAGGGCACACTTTAAGTCATGCATTGCGCAGTACTTATGGCGAAGTCCTATTAAAAGAAGAAATTTTTAGGCTCCAATTCTCCCCATTTCCAAATTTCCCACTCCAATTATGGCCAATTGGAGTGGGAAACCGGGCAGTTTCGTGAGCATGACAGTTTTGTTACGCTATTGTAGGCTTTAGTACCCAAAATTTTCTTTAGATATTTTTTTTTTAAATTTAGCTATAGATAGTTGCTATTCATCGTGTGGTAACTTATTCTAGTATGATTCTAGTACTGTTTACCGTAACTTGAAACAACGAGTTTCAAGTATTTCTTTAGTTTTAATCAATATACTAACTATGATAAATAAGACTTAGGGAAGTCTACTGCTTAGGGTAGGATTGATCAGAAGCAGCTTACCAGTCGCCCCGCGACCCTTTATGGTTACGGGTAGACTTCTTACTTTGCGCTTACAAGTCCGTGGCCTCCACTCGAGAACCTTTCGGCCTCAGTGGCCGTCAGCTCTCCGTAATATGTGTCCTGCCCATTATGAGTTATGTCCCTGAGTTTATACGAATCTCCACATTCTTGACTCGATCTCGCAAAGTTACCCCGGGCATAGTTCTCTTTCTTAGTTGAGCTTTCTAACTAAGCCCATAGTTAGAGTCCGTTTTAATCTGAGCGACTCCCTATTTATCCCTGTTATAGATAGCAGGAACAGATTGCTTTTGGAGAACAAATATTGAATTTATATCAGCAGCAATGCCCTACAATAGTTTAGAAGCGAATGTAGCCAGTCACCTACCATTATGTGGGATATCATCAGAACACTTTTTTGATTGGACGTACCTACTGGGTTTTCCAAATTTCGTAGTGAGGTTTAGACAGTTACAAACGTTGAAATTTATGCCACTATTTTCTATGTTGGTGGAAAGAAATTCAATTTAACAAAATTTTCTTTCAGCATCAAAATGTGCACTCACGTGGATATGAAGGACCTGGTGACTGCTCATCACGAAATGGCTCATATTGAATATTTCCTGGCATACAGAAATCAGCCTAAGGTGTTTCGCGATGGAGCTAATCCAGGTATGTTCACTTATATAAGGTCACAAGAGGCTTGGGCACTGTACCTATGTTTACATGTTATAAAACAAATTTCCCCGCCGTCTCTGTCTGTATGTATGTTCACGATAATCTCAAAAATTACTGAACGGATTTTCATGCGGTTTTCATCTATCAATAGAGTGATTCCTGAAGAATCTATAGGTGTATAATTCGTTAAGGTTTCATTCTTAGGTTCCCGAGATTCCCACATCCGATGGATGTTGCCGCTTCACCTTATTCTAGATGGCGCCACTAACAGTGTTTATATAAGTAAGATTGGAGGAGAAATTACTGCAATAATATTATATTTGTATGAGCAAACGAGGAATACATTATGCAACAAGGAGCCTAATGGGTCGTAATATAATTATTTATTACACTACAACATTAAAAGCATTATATAATATATTATGGAGACGTAAAACGAAAACTTTCATAACATTTGATGTTAAATGAATGTTGGTGCTTTTCAGACAATTTATACCTATAAATCCGTATGCGATCAGCCAATATACATAACGAGATTTTGGCCGTGACTTCGTCCGCGGAACCCAGGGAAAGTACTTTTATTTTGACGAACAATACTCGTATGTCTTTTTCTGTAACCCTGACGATGTAAATACAAAATTTCATGATCAATTTACTTTAGTAGTTAAGGCGTAAAATCGTAACAAACAACTCTTATATATTTTTGAGGCGTTGAATTTTTTTTATTAAAAAAAAACTAAGTTGCTCTCTCGAGAACAGAGTACTTTTTCTGGATGAATGATACTCTGTGTTTTTTTTTTGTATCCCTGATAGCGTGTACGCAAAATTTCATAATGTTCGGTTGAGTAGTTAAAGCTTGAAATAAACAAACTCATTAGTAAGGATGCTGGTGAATAAACTATATTTCTGTAAAGTTTCATCAAGATCCGTTCAGTAGTTTTTGCATAAAAAGGTAGGTAATAAACATCCATCCATCTCAAAAAATCTAACACTTTTAATATATTAATAAGATGATAACGCCATTTATTGTCTTAAATACAATTTGTAGTGGCAGGGCAGGGTAAACTGATCAGTACATCTGACTGCAGTAACTTGGCCTCACAGAAGACCATCGTTCTCTGTTGTGTTTAAGTGAGTGAGTAGGGATGCTAGAGCCCATTTTCCTATCTTCTCCTAGGGGCCTAGCCAAGATGCACAAGATGCAAACGCTTCCTTTGCGTACTTACGAAACGAAAGAAATAAAGCCCGGTGATTGGTTGTTGTAACAGTTGTAACTTCAACAACCAATCACCGGGCTTTATTTCTTTCGTTTCGTAAGTACGCAAAGGAAGCGTTTGCAATAGTTTGCATCTTGGCTAGAGCCCCTGATCCCTAATAGTAAGGTCGGCAGCGCACTTGTAACACTTATGGCGTTGGGTACGCAGCTACCGTTAGCCTGTCCAACGACATTTGCAAAAAAAATAATAAAAAAAAAATGTACAGCTTTATCAGAAAAAAGTAAAGTTAATTCCCAAACAAAACAATATCAACATCAGAACCATTTATTTTGCAATTATTTACCTAATTCTTAATTTCAATACTAAATTTCAAAGTTTGAATAGTGCAAAGATTAGTAGCGCGAACAGCACCATCTCGTGTCTGCGTTGAGTAGGCGCCGCGTTACACAAATCAGTGTCGCATGAACAGTATGTGACAAACAAATTGTCACTGCTTGTCACACGATGACACTTCACTGCGCCGGAAGTGTCGCTGACGTATCCACATTGACGAACTACTCGAATTTTGCCGTAGACTGAAAAAGGGATATTATCAAAAATTACTGAATACGTCACTTAGCGTAGTTAAGATGGAAGCAGGGATTGTGCGAATGGAATTCAGTATATAGAATAGCAAAATGTTGCAATTTTCTCAATGAATGTCCCGCTGTGTTGCGCTGTGTCTCGCGGTTCTCATCTAGGTTTCCAAAGGTCATAGAGTGATGATAAATTGTAATTGATAGCCCAATTCTTGATGAAGGTATTAATATTTTTTTTTGTCTCTTCTCTCTTTTCGAAATCTGTTCATGAAAACATTCAGCGAGTGTTTGGGCCAAGTAAGCTGATCATGAAGGGCATTAGTCCATTAACATATACCCTATTTCTATTTCTGTACCCTATAAATCTCCAGGGGTTTTTCTTTTAAGACGTGTGAATTTCGTGTTGTGTTTCGGCGACTGAGTAGGTAAAGGATGCCAGAGCCCATTTGCCTATTTCTTCTTAATCCTATGCCATTAGCCTATCCTTATGCTGAGGTCGGCAATGGACTTCAAGCACTGGCGTTTTTTGTGTTAATGGGTGACGGTAGCCACCTATGGTGTCACTCTGCATTAGTTGCGTCGCCAACAAGTTCGGGTGGTACTTTATTCTTTTCTTGTGTCTAGATATAGTATATTTTATTTCTTCATGGATTAATATGATGAATTTTATTTTTATGCTATGAGCCTTAGAAGCTGAAGAAAAAGAACAAGGTCAGAAAGAACTCTAAGTACTAATAATAGAGCATCCGACTACCGATAAGAGCTGAAATGGGCACATCTTTGTCAATTTAAATTAAACCGCAGATGAAAGCGATGAAGATTAAAGATTAAGTGTTTATTTATTACACATAAAGCTAACATTATTGTAAAACTTGTCGATTGTTTTTAACTCAATGAACTTGAGAAGAAAGCTGAAATTGAATGATGTAACTCAAGACCAAAATATTTTACTTACGACTACATATATTTTATTTGGCTTTTCCTTATTACAATCATAATTTACTGCCATGCCCATGATTCTATATTTATTCAAGCATCTAAATAGCATAATGTAAATTTAACAAAAAAAAATCCACATGGTCCTCTCCAATAGAATTCTAAAGCCTAATTCATCAAATTTCTTTTGTTGACATTTGCAGGCATTGTTTTGTCTTTTAATTGTTATGAATCAATCTGAAACACATTATGGACTAACTCACTTTCCATTTTGATAGTTCGACAAAAACTAGCTTCCATTGGAGGTAAATGTTCTGGTGGATCTCTCAAGGAACAATTTATAATTCCGAGGCTAAAGGGATCGAATTCCTCCCCACACCGTGGGTCGTAGGCGCTGTTGCAGTCGTAACACATAATTGAGGTTGCTGAAAAAATATACAAACATATATTAAATACCAGACTGTTCCTATAAGTTTTCGATTGGTTTATTCGTTCAACATACTAGCGATTATATACACAAACCTTCCTTCCTCGTTTATCGGTCTTTCCTGTAGTAAAACCCGTATCTAAATCTGTTGGGTCGTTTAATAGAAGTTAGTGGAGAAACACCAACAGAGGCGGGCAGGCTTAATATGGATTGTCTTAGGTTTGCTATTTTTGCGATTGTCAAACTAAATCATAAGAAATAGCAAAATAATACTTGTGATTTAGTTCAATGGAGTTAACAGAATAGTATATTGTAAGGAACACAACTTTGTGTAGAATATTATTTAAAAAAAATTATTTAATATTCCACACTTACATATATATTCAAATTAAATAAAATCCTTGATTGTATTACGGAAAGTTTGGTTTTATGTTCAGTGGAGTAGTTTTTACGGAATAATGTGACAAGGTACAAGACAACATACAACCAGACAAGACCAATAAAAATTACTATTCAAGAGATTATTTTTTATCAGTTGTACTTGGTGGTTTTTGAAATAATTGCACGTAATACTTAAAACAGATAGATATGCACAAGTAACCTGGTTATATTGAAATTTAAGTCAAGTTCACGAGCTGTGTAATCCAATTGCAACTAACAAAGTTGGAAGGCTTCACTTAGGTCACAGTAATCGTAACGGTTATAAACATTATTTGGGACAAATATGCTCTAAATGATCTTCGTTACTATTCTGTAGATGAATTTTTAAATTTAAATTAGATATTATTTGAGGATAATGGAACATAAAAATGGATAGGTTACATACTTATAATATTAGTACAGATAAAACAAAAAAAAAAAACCAAAAAACAATTATTACAAGTAACTAACTGTAACAAAAAAGACACATTTATACGAGATTTGGCTACGGACAGGCTGACGTAGTTGTTTGTAGGTACATGGCTATCAAAAAACACAAGGAATATAAGGAGGATTAAAATGTAATTCTAAACTAATACAATCTCTATATATAAAAATGAATCCCTATTTCCCTTGGTCACGGCATCAACCCTTTTGATTCGGTTTTCACTAATGGAAAGAGGGATAAACGGGGAATGTTCATATATATAAAAATTGTACCCCGGGCGAAACTGGGGGCGGGTCGCTAGTAAAAGATAAAGGCTGTTGGCTTTCCCTATCCTTTTTTCAATATAATGTTATTCTAATTATAATAATATTATCAAATCTAATTTTTTTAAATGTAACATAATACTCATAAAGTTGTTTGTCCATCGGCACACAGCCAAAACTACTAAGTCTAGAAAGCTGAAATTTGAAACGCTAAGAAAGAATTTTTGAAAATATCAAAACCATGCGAAACCGTGGGCGGGTCGCTAGTTAATTATAACAAGGTATAACACAGTATTAAAGTATTGTATTGAAATTTCTAAAGACACCTTAGATTAACTTTTAACATACATAATTTTAAACAAAAAAGTTATTGTTGATGTAAATTAATTTTATAACTACTCTCTACTGAGCGTTGCTTTAATTCCAAATAAACTTACCATATTTAACAGAATAAAACAGTGATATCAATAAAACCACGACAAATGAATTGATAACACACTTCATGTTAAATTAATAAGGGACACAGCGATACACAGCGATAACACCTTTCATTCTGTCCGAACGCTGAAAAGTGAATCGTTATAATTTAATTATAAACATTTGTACTTCACGACCGTATTAATATTTTTAATAACTTTATATTTTACAAACTAACCGCTATGAGGTATCTAGTAAATCGCTTGTTATTAAAACATACTGTATTAAACGTTTTTTTTTTTAGAAAATATCATAAAAATCACCCTTAAATCCTAAAATATAGTTGAGGTGATGCCTAGCATACTTAATTATTATTATTATTACTATTAAAACTCTTTATTTGTACTATAAACATAAAAAAGAAAGAAACATCAAGTAAAAGGCGGCCTTATCGCTTTATAGCGATTTCTTCCAGGCAACCTTAGGGTAAGGAAAATTAATTAATTAATGTTGTCTGTATTCATATTTATTTTAAACTAACTGGTGCCCGTGACTTCGTCCGCGTTGAAAAATAAAAAAACAGCAGTAAAGATTGAGTAAATTATTACTCATATAATAATTTACTCAATCTTTACTGCTGTTTTACTTTTGCCAGGCGTTGGATTTTTCCTTCGGGAACAGATATTTTTTCTGGATGGAAGGTACCCCCTATGTTGTTTTCCTTGACAATGTGTATAAAAAATTTCATGATGATCGGTTGAGTTGTTAAGGCGTGAAAAGGTTACAGACATAGTTATTTTCACATTTATAATATTAGTAGGGATTTTAAAATTGTCATATTAAATTACTTTTTGGAAAGGATGCAATGACTCAAAAGCAGGTTTGATTCATTTTGAACATGGAAGTAATAAGTACTATATATAATACTTCCATGATTTTGAATACTTGACTTGATTTTGATAAGCTCATTGGTCAAATGGTTAAGGTCTTAGATTGCCTTAGGGCTGTGACTTGCACACTATGGCGTTGATCTTAGGATGAAGGATCAAGAATAAGAAGGGGATATGGAAAATTGGGCACGTACTATGTTTCACAGCGGTCTTTGTAACTGCCTATTTAATGACTGCACCCACTGACTACTTGATAAAAAGAACTAAATAAAGAAACCGATAAGAAACAATAAATCTAGTTTTACGATTTGGTTAACTGTACAAAGCTTTTCGTATTAATTGAACAGGTTATATTAGCCATAAATCTACCTCACAAATGATTGCTAAATATGAAACTTCTATTGATTAGTGTTGCGACTTTTGCTTACTTTAATTGTATGCCTTATAATATTTATTGCATCGAATTAAGGTTTAAAATTGATTAACATACGTTTTGAAATAATTAACTCGGTTACCAACAACGTGTTGTAATTAATACGCGTTAAATGAATTTATTAAGTCGCTTAACTGCTAGAACTACACTCTTTTGTAGGTGGGCAAGCTGACAGTCAACTTGATGGCAAGTAGACTGTCATAAATTGTAGCGTCGCATATAAACATAAACCCATAAAACACACCAATAGTACTTAAAAGTGCTTACTACTGATAGGATAAAGGATAAGAAATAATATGGGGATGGGTGAATTGACGTCTTTCTTTCTTTCTTTCGAATTACTGCGTTTCGCAATCATTTGGACTGCCCGTATGGTGACAGTAACCACCTCCTCACAGGAAACCAGTGAAATAACAGCACTTGTGCTGTTGTGTTTCCGTAAGTGAGAAAGGGATATCAGTCATTTCCCTATCCCTTCCTAATCCCTTATCTTTAATCTTACTATGGTCGGCAGCGCACTTAAAGCACCTGTGGTATTGTGTTATAGAATAGACGACGGAAACAAGTATATTTTTTTTTTTATGTCAGCCTGTCCGACATAAAAAATAAAAAAACTCCACCGATACCTACAGAGCAACGCATGAGCTTTTATTCACGATAGTCTTCTGTAAGTGGGAAGTTACAGCCGCCAAGAATCAATTCTTAAGGAGGTAAACTTCAAGGTATTTTTCTTATTTTTAACTTCTATCCATGATGGATTTCCCAACGTAAAAAAAAAGGTGTACTTAATAAATTTAAAAAAATAATGGATTTTTTTCCCCGCTATACTTGAATTGGGACCAAGAATCCGACACTATCCGACAAGACATTGGATGCGAAAAGTAGAAATAAAAGGCTTATTCCCCTCCGCTCCAAAATCTATTGTTCTTTAAAACTAATTTTTCCATACATTTATTCCCAGCCGCTCCATGAAAAATAATAAATAAATACATAGTTAATGTTTTCGTTCCCAAGCGCTCCAAAATTTGTTTCCCACCCGCTCCAAAGGAATTGAATTGACAATTATTTAAAATTATTTTTAATATAATAACGATATACAAAATCGTTCCAAATATTTTGAAGTAACGTTAACAAAACCAATGCAGATTTCAAACGGCTTGATCTTGCATTTTATAATAAAAATCCTTGGAGCGCTTGGGAAAAAATGTATGGAAATAAAACAATTTTAAAAATAAATGTAGGTATACATTTTGGAGCGCATGGGAACAATTTATTAAACATAATTTATATTTATTTTTTGTTTTGGAGCGGTTGGGAACGAAATCTTGGAGCGGAGGGGAACAAGCCAAATAAAATTTGTGGACCAGATGCCCTATGAAATATTGCGCAATATTTTGTTAATTTCTGTTTTTCTCTTGCTTACAAGTTGCTGAATTATTCTTTTTTTTTTAATTTTCCACTTAGAAATATATTACGTTATCGTTATTCAGTACAGTTATGTATATAGGTAATACTTAATTATGTTATTACATATTATGTCACCTCGTACTGCACTACAGAGTAATGATTTATGTCAGACAGGGCGCTTAGATCACATAAATTCTCATCCTAATTATTATTAAAGTCGCTGGCTTCAGGCGGCACAAAATCGTGGTGTTTGGCGGTCATTGCAGGAGGCCTATGTCCAGCAGTGGACGTCCATCGGCTGAAACGAACGAATAATATAATAAAAGCGAATGGAAGTATGTATTTTATTATTACTCTTTCATCCGAAAACGACTTAACGAATTTGGATGAAATTTAGCACATAGGTAGTTTATTACTTTGATTGACATACAGGATACTTTTTATCCTGGAAAAATCTTAGGTTTCCGCCTTAAAATATAAAAAATTCAGCACCGCTTTCACAGCCGTATTTGTTTGTTGTTCATTATAAGTTATTAAAGAATTCTTTAATAAGGAGATATTGTCGTCACAGCGATAAAGAAATTATCAATAATTATATTTTTCATTTTTCAACGCAGACGAAGTATTTTACCATTTTACCACCTAGTAAAATACATGAATTTATTAATGTTTTTATGTTAAGATGTAAAAAGTGATGTGTGTTTTTAAAATACACAAACTTTTTTTATTGAAAAAATTTTTGGCCTATAAACATTCTCCTTCGAACGGTTATTCCATGGACAGTGTCTATCCCACGTATTTAATTGAAGACGTGTTGATGATTTATTTCTTTCTTTAATAAATTTCACTCCTGTTTATTTCATGAATTTATTAAATTCATTTCTTTAATAAATTTCATTCCTTCATATAGTATACGTTTTTATTTTTTTAATTTATTTGAAATTATTATTCGCATACATTTGGTTATCGATACATACATACTAATTTAACCATTAAACTGGACAGTTGTAATTTTATAATATTTCGAAATGTGCGTGTTAGGAAACTTTAAGGCTCTCGCGGTTGTTACGACCTCGTTCGTGTAATAACAGTGCAGGAAATATTGAGCTTTATTAGGCCGTGTGCACACGAACGCATTAAAATCATTACGACACTTATAAAGTATAGATTAATTATATTTTGCTTTAGCAGTTCCTTATAGATTACCGTGAAACAAAAGCTTTTCTTTTCTGTGTAAGTAAACCAATTCCGTCTTCACAATCTTACCCCTATCCCTTATCCTTTATTCTATAGGCAACAGTTCATGTAATACGTCTTCTGCCTAAACATTACAAAGCCTCATAAAAAGAAAATTCATTCAAAGAAAATTCAATCACAAAAAGCCTTATAATTGGTGAATATGTTCCCAAACACTAATTGCAATGTTAGATTTTGGAAAATTGACATTACCAATAATATAATAATACATAATAGGGTTAGTTCAACTAGTTCTAGTATTTGTTGAAAAAAAAGAGTGCAAATAGTTTTTATGTTGAGTAGGACGGATTTAACTCAAATTATGATATGATATGATATGATATGATATAATATGATATGATATGATAGAGTTAAATCTATCATACTCATGGAGCATGTCCAAATTATTATTCACTCTATATTAATACTGAATCAAGATAATTTAGCAGCTCTATATGTATACTCGTAAATATACCGAAAGTGAGTTTGTTTTAGTGCGTTTAAAAAAAAAATAAAAAAAAAGATTTTCTAATATTTCTAGATAAAATAGAAATATGTGATATACACATTTCTAACCATAACCTAAACTATATGAAACCGTAAAAGCTTGTAAGCAATTTTGTTTGTGAAAGATACTTGAAAATCTTTTTAATAACATTGGTACATATCAATAAAATAAATAGACTATTTTATTGCGAGGATTAGGTCATAGAATAAACTACAGAATAACTCATAACTCTTTTTTTCCTTGTGTGTCATGTTTCCACATCACCTTTTATTAATCCTATCTTCTTCTTATATATAAAAATGAATCCCCATTTCTCCTGGTCACGGCATCACGCGCGAACGGGTAGACCGATTTTAATACGGTTTTCGCTAATGGAAAGAGCGATAAACGGGGAATGTTTTAGGGTATATAAAAATTGCACGCCGGGCGAAGCCGGGGGCGGGTCGCTATTTAATTATAATAGTAGGCTACAATGGGCTCCGCTGTCTTTTGGCGGCAGAAATCGCCCCGTTACAGAAGATAACCGTGATGGTCATTTTGGTGTCTTTTGATGAGCGAGTGAGGCATGCCAAAACCAGACAGAGAACTTGCGTCGTTTTTGTTAACCACCTACCATCACGTGGGACCCCCACACTTTTACATAAATAAAAAAATAAACTCAGTAGAAATAGCATAATATCATCACTTTACTTTTTCTGATTGTATATCAATCGTAAATAATATTAATGCATATTCTAAACGCGTCTACCAGATACAGATGTATCTTGATAATCCGCTCTATGTAGAAAGTTCTCGGAAATTAAACACTATTACGGTACACATCACATTTCAGTTACGCAACATACGCGCATCTCGACGCTCGATGTACATGGATACAAAGATTCAAGAAGTGATAATAACGGCCCACTTGAAATTAATCGATTCAATTAAACTCTTTTTAATTGAAAACATGTATACCGCATGTTTTATGAAGAACTAGCTGTTATATGTAGCTTAAAAACTAAATATATGAACAATGTAACGTCTAATATCTTTATTGCAGTTATAGCTTTGCCAGGCGTTAGATGATCCCTCGGGTACAGTACCTTTTTTCTGGATGAAAGGTACCCTATGTCCTTTCCTACATCCCTGACAACATTTCATGGTGATTGGTTCAGGGGTTTAGGCGTGAAAAGGTAACAGACAGAGTTACTTTCACATTTATAATATTAGTATGAAAGTATGGACGGTAGGCATGACGGTTCAATTAATCGTTGATGGTTTAGCACAAGGAACTACAGAGCTATAGCAGACTAGTACGCTGCTAGTTCTAACAGCGCCGCCCTAGGGTAGATTGAGAGGAGCGGTCGCTCTAGATGTCAAGTGACAAGGGGCGCTATATAAAAGCCAAATACGAAAAGCAATATCCAGGGGAAAAAACTTTTAATTTTGTCTTTTGAGAAGTGCGGGCAGTGTTGCCAGATCTAAGCCAAAAAATCTGTAGATTTCTGTAGATGTAAGTGAAATGAAAGCGTCGACCAAAGGGTGTTGAAAAACAACCTCGCTCTAATCTGATCAAAAGCTAGGGCTGGCGCTGCTAATAGGATGGAGCTTTAGGTTCAATTATCTATTTCTAATGTATATTTACGATTATTCTGTGTCCTTGAAAATGTATTTACTACAATTTACAAACTACGGGAATTATCTTATTAATTTTTAAATATTATTTTTTGTTTTATTTTTTATAATTTTTCTAAAACAGACGTTAACACAACATGTATTTCACTATAATTTTAACTCGATTTTTGCATTGCAGACGTATTTCAATCAATTAATACATATGTTTTATCTTTATGTATGTATATTCAAATATACATAAAATTATATAATAGACATAAATTATAGACAATACCCGTGACGTTTCTTTGACAAATCCAGTAAACTTATGTCTTTGTTAGATGCTTCACATTTTGTGTGCGTGCTAGTAGAGATAGACATAGCGCAAACCACGTTGACGAACTATGCCAAGTTCACAAACTATGTAACACAAGTCGAACTTGTAATAGTAAGTACTTTTTTTATTTTTTATTTATGTAATATACTTTTTCTAAGCTACGTATGTATTAGCATCGATAAAATACTACTTAACCAGGTATCACGGTATTAGTTACGCATATAAGGTAAATATTACTAGCCAAAGATTTTCTACAAATTACTCACTCGTGGAATTGACCAATTGTTTGACGTTATGTTGTATTTTTTTGAAACCCGTTTTCTTTAACACAAAAGAAAAACAAGAGCAGACATGCTGTTATTTCACGGTGGTCTTATGTAAGGGGGTGGTTGCTGCCGTTAGACGAGCTGTCCAATTCTTATGACTACGAAGACGAACTGCCCTGACGCTTTTTAATTTTCAAAGTTTGCCCTGTCGGGAATCGAACCCGAGACTTCTGAGACAGAGCGCTATTGCAAGCAGCTTAACCACTCTGCCAATGGGCTCTTAACCCTACATGAGGTGAATAGGAGGTGACTCTGAAGATTTGTGTGGTACGTAAATTTAATTAACGTTTACAATATTGTGTTATCATGTCAACTATTGTTAAATGTGGGAATAAGGTTGATTTATATAAAGATTTTTTAATTGTAAACCATTATGAAGGTGGGAAATTTGTAATTATCTATTTCAAATTTATTTATTTGTATAATAAGTAACTATTACATGTAATTATAATTATATAACCCAATAATTGTTTCACGTAAGTTAATGAAACAATGAAGAATGGACTCGTGGTCAAGTTTTGGACAAAAAAGTGACAAAAAATGTGCGCCAAACGGTTCAGAACTAACAACTACAATATCATTTTAATATACAAATGAAAATAATAATAATAATGCAAGTATTGTAAATTAAATGACAAAAAGTTATAGCAAATTATGTTTTAATTTAAGCAAGTCCCGTTTTTAAAAAAAATTAAGATCGGGAGGCAAGTTGACATACCATTGATAGTCTACAATCAATATAATATACGATATTGATATACCGTATGGATCAATGGTAATCGTATATAACAATTATCTTATCTTATCTTAGTGGCTATTTCTGTCTGCTAGAGTACCAGTATCAGTTCGTCCATTGCTGAAATATTGTAATCGCCACGTGAACTAAAGCTACCTATACCTACCACGTAAAGGAACTGTAGTACTTTTTTAATAGAGGCATTCTTCACATCTTCACAAGCCATTGTGTGGCTTCCTAGGATGTGACTGCGCTTGTGCATCAGGGGGCCACACTCGCATAGGATATGCATTGGTGTTTCTTCTGCCTCGTGGCAGAAGCGACACTCTCCCGTACTAGTGAGCCCCATATAATATACGATATTGATATACCGTATTGATCAATGGTAATCGTATATAACAATTACAGAAGCAAAGCTAAAAGGGGTTGTAAGCGCATTGCCAACTTGGAAAGAAAAAGGGATGAGGATTGAAGAGGGGATAGGGAAATGGGCTCTGGCATCCAATACTCACTCACCAAAAAACAACAGAGCAGTGCTATTATTTCACGGTGGTCTTTTGTAAGGGTTAAATGATTATTCGCCGTGCCATTATAAATTATAAATATAAAAAATATTGAATATCTATTAAATAAGTTATAGCGGGTATTTTTATTTCATTGTTACATTGTTTGCATTAACAACGGAATTTCTTATGTAAAAAAAAAGCTGTTACTTCAATGAGCTAATGGCTTATTCAAATTAATCTGGCGTACACCATGGCTTTCATTACTGGAAACACCATAATTAGTTACGTATAACAAAAAATGTAGTAACGACGAGGCTTGGTTTCCGCCATTTTGAATAGCTCACGAGTTTATCAATCGCTGTGGTTCACTTCCGTGCGCAGGCGCCTGCTTTCTCCCTGCCGACTCTTCTTATAGGACTATAGCTAATGCCTTACGTATTGTTATTTTAACTAGGTATTACGGCAAACTCAACAATACGCTACTTATTACACTTATGAAAAAAGCAAAATTTAAACCTTTAGGGCAGACTATTTTTCGATTTCATCTGAGATTTAAAATTAGTTATCACGTGCTTAGACACGAAAGAATAGAAGGTCTACCAGTCTGAACTATACCTGTTCCCAATAGCGGCATAAAGAGTGATATAGAAAAATAAAAGGCCAAAATTTTAAGTCACACTACGTATACCTATTTAAAATGACCAGTGTTCGCCCGCTCATTGATGCAATTTTTTCTAAAAATTATTTACATAAACACCTTCTGTTACACCTTTTGTTACACCTATTGTTGTTATTGTTACACCTTTTCCGCGGTGTGATGCGGACAGGCGGACAATAAAAAAAAGGAGAAATAAAATAAAAAGGTACTACTGGTAACACAAAAAATATTTATTTAATAAAAACACACAACAGAAAATATTACCAGTACACACAGAAATTAAAAAAAAACTATACAAAAAAAAACGTTAGGTAAAAGAAATGCCAGGGACCTTGTGGAGAATTGGACTAAAGGAAACTTTGCCACGGAAGGAGAGCCATCGACGAGAATAAACAATAAAAATGAATTATCCTATTAGATTTGCTATATTTAAAATTAAGTTAAAAATTAAACGGTAAACCAACTTGTGTCGGTGGCGAAGAGAGCCGTCGAAGGCGACGGAAGGCACGGCGGGTGAAGTGGTTTTTACTAGGGATAAGCAATAAACACCTTCGTTTATTGCTTATCCCTAGTATGAACCACTTCAAAGTCCTTTGGGTAGTTTAGATGTAGTAAGCGGAGAAACCGACAGATACGAGTATGTGTGTAGTATAGATTACACAGATTCGATGTTGGTAAAATAAGTAACTACTTAATTGATTCAAATTTTTTTTTTTAAATAATAAGGTACATTTAACTGTAACTTACTGTTAATTTAACTTATTAAATGCTCAAAATGTGTCCTAGCCTGTTGTATACAAATTTTAACTCTTTTAATAATTTCGCTTCCTGTTGATTTATTTATTTTTTCATTGTGAATGTTTAAAATAATATTTCTAAGCTCAAGCTAACTCCTGTACACTCTCATACAGGTTCCTCTAAACTAAATATTTTACATAAAAAAATAATAATTTAACGGGGTTAGATCTGGGGACCTCGGAGGCCATCTGATTTGTCATCAGATTGTTTAGGAGAAATAAATACTAATTATTGAGCTTTTCGATCGGTACAGTAAAATTACAGAGTTTTTTTTTCACATTTAGCGGGTTCGACTCCCGGTTCAGACAAGCGATTATTTAAAATTCTGTGAATGCAGTTCGTATTGTTTTTAAAATAAAAATGAAGTCTTCTTTCAGTAAAATTTTCTGTCTACAGTATTTAAGGTACTTTCCGTCCATGTGGCAAAGTTGTGGGACGCCCTGTATATTCTTAATATTAACATTTTTTTAAACATTTATAATTATACAGTACAAAATCACAAGATTTTTGTAATTGGTGCATTTTTTCAAAATATTTATTATATAAAAAAATGATCCAATACTTAATATTGTTTTATTAGTTTTGAATTGAAATGTAAAATGATTCAACTCAAAACCTCAGAAAATTTGCAATTATTTGTAAATTCGGTTGGTTAAGTTTATTTATGCAACAAGCAAAATGTCAACAAACAGTATTTATATATTTATACGTATTTAGCGTCATTCGAATAGCGAATTAAACCTATTCGCCAACGAATTATTGTAGAATAACATTATGCAACGAAACAGAATTAGGAGGTCCAGTTGTACAAACAAAATTCCTCTTTACATTCAGATCACAATAATATAATCTACGAAAACACGTCTTCACTTTCATGCATAATCTCCAATTCGATAAGTTTTTAAAGGAAGTTACGCGACATGCTTACTTAGAACAATGTGTCGGAAACAATTGTATTGTTCTAACTCGTGTCCCAAATAATCTTAATTTGAGATAAGTTATTTTTCGTTACGGCCTACTTAGGTTTGCCTGATGAGTTTTTAATTGGATACATATCGGTCGTACTAATTGGATACATTTTTAATTGGATACATAAAGTGCAACAATTGTGTATGTAACGTGATAATTTACTTTAACATGTTGAGGGTTGTCAAATATAGACTGTAAGATTACATAAAATAAGGTTCAAGAATGCCAGAGAGCAAAGAAAAAAGTATAATTGATATAATAATAAAAGAAAAATGGAAAATCAATAGAATCAGAAAAAGAGTGAAGGACACATAAGATACATCATCCTAACATAATATTATTATAAATGTGTAACACTAACATAATATTATTACTAAACGTTGTACCTTTTTCTGAATTATGGACCTAACAAGCATTTCAAAATATACTTACCTATACAATTGTATATAGGGAAGGAAAGGAAAAATATTATAATATAGGTGTACTATAATATAGGTCTCTCTCTCTGTGTGTGTATTTGTTATGCATATATGGTGACCAGAAAAAAAAGAGAATTGCACAACTAAATTCAGATGGGTAACTGTCGTTGTCATATTAATCTTCTTTTATTCTCAAGGGAAAAAAAAGTTAAAAAAACACTACATAATTACATAATCATACCTCTCAATTTTGTGGCTCCTTCTTTCGTTTGGTTTTACTTGTTATCATTCACTTTAGCAAAAAAAAAATTGTATGTGGTTGATTAGTACTCTGTACCATATGTATAGGCGTACATATAAAAGGACATAGGGTACCTTTCATCCAGAAAAAAGTAGTGTTCTCGAAAGAACATTTAAAAATAAAAAAATTCAACGCCTGACAAAAATATATGAATGAAAGATTTAACACCCAAGAAGAAAGGAGCACGGATTAAGTCTACGACAAAAGCTAGTAAGGAATGAAAGAGAAAAATGAACTAAAAACATATTGAAGTAGTACACCAAAATCGAAAAAAGGTAAAAAGAAAAGAAAGATAGAGATAGGAAGATGATTTGCCATTAGAGTGGAAGATATATAGAATCTAATAAGCAATGAATTTAATATTCCGAATCAAGCGGTTAGAGTAGGCTATTTTATTTGTTGTTATTTTACTTAATTAACACTTGAAAATAGCAAGCACAAATTCATACTCGTAAGTATATAATAATTTGTGTAATCAGAACTCTCTTGAGCACGTGTCCTCATGTCAGAAATCCTAACATATTTTGTTAGGATTCGTAAGATAGAGTAGCAAATTATGTGTTATTTTGATTCAATTACCTCAAAACTTCAAAGGCATAATCTATTTTGCTAAAATTGCTACCTTTCATTAAATTTACTTACATACAATTTACTGTGACGGCGAAATGATTGTATAAATTAAAGTACATATAATAAATTAGTAAACGAGGTGTGTCTGTAAATGAAATATTTTTTCAAGAAAACAAATTATACATTTTGTAGGTAGGTACTTATGTTACAGAGGTCAAAAAAATAGTTTTTAGAATTTCTGTCTGTTTGTCTGTATGTCTGTCTGTGCGTTTGTGCACGATAATCTCATAAACTGTTGTATTGTAGCAAGCTTCCCGTAACATTTAGTGTTTGTTTCATTCCAATCGGTTCACAAACAAAAAAGTTACGCGCTATACCGAATACCACGCCTACGAAGTTGCGAGCTCGGCTAGTCTGTAATAAGTTACGAACGGTGGCTTTAATTATCCAATACAATAATGCGTTCAGGATGATTTTGGGTCTGCCAAGATTTTGCAGCGCCTCGGGTATGTTTGCCGAAGCGCGTGTCGATGGCTTTGCAGCTATAATATTATACGTAAGCGTTGCGCTTTTGCCTTGGGACCTTGCGCGCTACCAACAGTACTATCCTGAAAGTATTCACTGATAGGTGGGACTCTCCGATACTGGGGCGTTGGATTCGGCTGCACGCTGCTGGATGGATGCCCTGGTGTCTTCGAGATTTGTCCCAGCATTAACATTGCCTCTTAATTATTCATGCCTGTTAATGTAGTTAAACAGTCATAAAGTGGGCGCCATTTTTCCGTAGATCACGGTGAAATAATAGCTGTGCTCTTATGTTCGAAGAGGTTAGTCTGTGGATAAGAGATGACATAATCTTTCGACTACAGTCAGCCTTTTAGAAAGCCACTCTCATAAAAGTCTCCTAATTATAAAATTTCTTTTCTCTCAGGTTTCCACGAAGCCATAGGCGAAGCTATCGCTCTGTCCGTGTCATCGCCCCGACATCTGCAGACCCTAGGACTTGTCCAACGCTCAGTGGACGATACGGCACACGACATCAACTACCTCTTCACCCAGGCAATGGATAAACTGGCTTTCTTGCCGTTCGCCATCGTCATGGACAGGTGGAGATGGGAGGTGTTCACTGGAGATGTGAGAAAAGAGCAGTACAATTGTCACTGGTGGCGACTTAGGTTAGTATTTTTGGTATTAGAAGGTTATTGGCTATTTAATTTTACGCTACTACCCTTAGGCTAAGGCCAGACTATATATGCTAGGAGCTATAGAAGCTAGGGGCTACGCTTGCTGTTACTATTGATTTAAAACTCATTGCTTAGATTTATTACAATTCAAAATCGATTTATTTTCAAAGCAGCAGCAATTTACAACTTTTTCCATTGTAAATTGTAAAGTCACTAGGCGACTTCGTTCGCTAGGCAACTCGCTTGGTGACTAACTAGGCGTTTACCTTGGCACGTCGCATGCAGTGTGCCCAACGCGATAGTTTTCAATACGTCTGTTCACTAGGATCAGTCACAAAGGGAGTCGCTTTGCTCTTACCACTAAGCAAGGCTCTTTGTAGTATGGCCGTAGCTTTAGGAGTTGAGCAAAAGAAAAAAAAAAGTTAAAAAACGCCAAGCCAAAAGGATGTTATTATTATACGAGCGGGTATTACGATGCCTCCGAACATTACCGAGAATAGCCAAAATGTGCATGCAGGCATATAGGTAAGGTACCTTTCATCTAGAATAAAGTACTATTCCCAAGGGATGATGTAAAAATAAAAATCTATCGCCTAGCAAAAGTATAACAGCAATAAAGATGTCAGACGATATATTGCTCATATATTTGCGTTATTTTTTTTTTATTTTTCAAGATGGATGAAGTTGTGGGCACCAGCTAGTAATACAATAAATATCAGAGAGGGTGCGGTTGCGCTGCCGACTCGGCAGAAATTTATTATTGAAATATTGTAGGTACTATATAAGTAAATAATGAATAATGGTCCTTAAAAGAAATAATGAAGAACAAAGATCTAGGCATACACATCAAGAGAAAGACTTTCAACACTTGTATTCTCCCCTGCATGACATACGGCAGCGAGACATGGATACTAACGGACAAACATAGAGAAAAACTTGCCAAAACAGAAAGAGCAATGGAAAGAAGTATGTTGGGAGTCAGGCTTGGTGATAGAATCCGAAATCTAGAAATAAGAAGGAAGACAAAAATAGCTGATATAATAACTCGCATAGACCATCTAAAATTGAGTTGCACAGGAAATGGAGTAAACAAGTAACCTTATGGTACCCAAGAGGGGACACCAGAAAAAAGGGGTGCCCGAAAACAAGATGGAGTGACGATATCCTCCTAACCCTAGGACCATACTGGACCAAAGTTGCAGAAGATCGAGCTCAATGGAGAGAGCTGGAGGAGGCCTATGCCAGAAGGCACGCCGAACTACAAGATATACTATAAGAAAAATTCATAAAAGCAAAAACGTTAAATTGTAAATAGTTCGGAATAAAAGGGCTTTATTATATAAGTACCTACAATATTTCAATTGATTATCTCTAATGATCTATAAATGCATCAAATAAATTATATAGGGTTTTCTTTATACTTCTCTATGACTTCATTAAAAAATTCAAATAGCCTGAAAACTTTATTAAGTATCTCATATTATTGCTATAAAAAAGAAAAAAAAAATCAAAACGGATGTAAACCAAAATCACTGTATATTCCACGTTTGAAATCATCTCTTTTTCCGAGATATACCCTGCTCAATAACAACATTGACAGCACATTATGCAGGTGGTGTGAGCATTACGTTTTTATAGTACACGTTGGAGCCAACCTGTCACTCAACCAACAATATTAGCGAGGCATAATCACCATTATATAAACAATAATTGCTAATAAACACACGTAACATGGCTATGTAAATTTCGTGACATAATACGTATGAATGCTCTGATGGTTCAAGTAATCGGTTCTAGTGGAAATTGTAGGTCACTTCCATTGGTTTTTAACTTAAAAAAAGACAAATACATATAAACGTACTTAAGGTATGCATTAGTGTCGAATACTTTCTTACAAATATATATATGTTATTTGTGGAATACGAAGATGTTCCGTTGGTTTCAATCACAAATTAGTTTCTCTAGTGCTAGTTTTAACTAAAGCTCGGAGTGACAACTAGTTTTATTTGAAAATCAAATATATCAGTGGTAAATTCTAGTTTTGACTAGGTATTTCTAGTTTTAACAAAGGCATTTAGGAAAAACTAGTTCTAACTAGGGAAAACGCGTTCTATCTAAAAACTGGTTTTAACTGTAACATATATATATATATATATATATATATATTATATGTACATTATGTGACCTGTTTACTCCTGACTCACGATGTTGACCTTTTTAACGATGCATTTTCCAAAATTAAAAGACTCATCCTTGTCCGTGGTTCAGATAATTAACACTAGTTTATTTTTGACATTTATTCCAAATTTCCGATTAATATATTTCTATGTATGATTTTTTTTTTTTTGATAAATTCTTGATAAATTTTTTGATAATTTTTTTTTCTAACTTTATTGCCGGGATGCTACTTAGACTTTTATTGGCGTAGACTGTGCCTCCTTTAATTGCGGCGGCATCTGCCATGTTATTTTTTCCTGTTTCTTGTTGTGTGTTTTTTTCGGTGCCTGCCTCGTTGGAGGCCATGTAATAATAAATAAATAAATGTGTACGTACATATATTACATATCAATATCTCCCATTACATTCACTATGGTGTATTGTAGTAGAATTATGATGAACATCATGAATATCTCACCACGGATTGGCAACATATAACATAATATTATATCGAAAATAATGTAAGATTTAAGTCTGGTAAGGTTCTCTTCAAAGAACCTTCCTCACGTTCGAACCTCTTTTTGGAGCATCGGCAGCCAGTGTTCATACAATTAGGCTTTCATTCGAAACTAAGTAATTGTATGTAGATAGTTCGCAACTTTTATACATGTCAATGACGAGCGAGTGATAGTGATAGTACTGAGTAACGTAACTTGAACAGGTTTTACGAAGCTATGATGGAATCGCGGTCGACATTCGGCCTTGACTTCGCCCGAGTTCACATCTCGAAAGAAAGCAAAAGTGTTTTCATACGTTCACAGATTACTAGCACATATTCAGAATCGACAACTCAAAGTGTTCAAAATTCCAAAATTTATAAATTTATGTTGGACTACCTTTTGCCGGCGACTTCTTAGATGTTAAAAAATTTATTCAATTTTTATTGCTCACTAACGACCCGCCCCCGGCTTCGCCCGGCGTGCAATTTTTATATACCCTAAAACATTCCCCGTTTATCCCTCTTTCCATTAGCGAAAACCGAATTAAAATCGGTCTACCCGTTCACGCGTGATGCCGTGACCAAGGGAAATATGGATTCATTTTTATATATATAGAAGAAGATTGAAAAACTCTTGACGAAAATTTCTTAATCGTTGAATTTATTTATTTTTATTTTTAGATAAATACTTTTTCTTAATGAAAGGTACCTTATGTCCTTTTCTGTATTCCTTACAACTTGTATGTAAAATTTTGTGTGATCGGCTTAGTAGTTAGTCGTGAAATTGTAACAAACAAACATACTCACTTTAGCATTTATAATATTAGTTAGGATATCTGCGTTCTGCAGTCATAAACTAAGCAATCGGTCTGGCGGCAATGTTCGCCTCACATGTGGACAATGTGATCAAGAGATGTCCTTATCTTTATCCCCTCCTAATCCCTTATCCAATCCTACTTTAGTCGGCAGTGCACTTGCAGCAGCTGTGGCGTTGCTTGTGTTATAGGCGACGGTAGCCACCTACCATCAAGTGGACCGTCAGCCTGTCTGTCGACCTTAACATAAAAAAAAACAAGTTATGACCCTTTATCAAAAAAGCCCCCCCAAGTTCGGCAGTGCAATTGCATTTTTCCCTGTTGTCTCTAGGCAATAGTAGTATACCAAGCTTGTTTCATCATAACTTTGCAAATCTAAATATTTTTTCTGTTTTTATTATATCAAAGGGTGACGTGACGGTATGTGGTCAATTTCGCCTATGTAGATAAACAAAACCACGAGAGATGAATTCTTAAAAGGATTAAAGAAATTGGTTTTACTCACTCACTAAAACACAGCATCCCTTACTCACTCACTAAAACACAGCGGCCTTCAGTCTGGCGACAGTAACCACTACCGACTATTGAAGAAAACTCGACTGCGGAATGCAGTGCGCCTTGGTTATGGGAAACAATCGAAATCTACAACTAGTAACGTTAGTTTCAGTGCTACAGGCATGGCGAAAAGGCCATGTTCGGAAGTAATATTGTCGGGCAGTCATAGATAAAGCAAGAAGCAATTATTTCAGTCATTTTTTGATATAGGGGCATCTAGTTTAGTCGCACCTTATTTGTGTACTGAACAAATAGATAAGGGAATGTGAAAATAAATCCTACCATTAAAAATAAGAAAGGTTTAGATGGAAATATTTTTTTATGATAAAAAACGCCAGGCAAACTGAGAAGACAGTTATGGCGACCTTTGATTTTATGTAAACCTGAATAAGAATAAGCGTTTCTTTTAGAAGAATAAGTTTTCAGTGCGCTGTTTTGTGTACAGAAGGTTATTGTTATTTAGCAATTTAAAAAAAAATGCTCAATGAAATTTAATATTAGAATTCTTGATTGTATATCTTTTTAGACAATTTTATCTTATAGAATCTTATGTCAGAATTTTGTTTCTGGGCAAGCTTTTTTTAATTTTATGTTATTGGAGACACCAATAAAGAAGATATCTATTTGATAAGAGCTATATTGTCTGAAAGGATATTGTGTCCTAATTTTACATATTTTCCAGATTTATTATAGCAATTAATAGAATAAGCTGCTTAACTCATTTTGTTGATATTGGCTTCAATTTGTTTGGTAGATGTTTATATACCTAACAATCTTGTTTTAATAATATGTTCATAAAACGAACCCTATTGCAATAATATTCGATTGTTATGTTGAAATAATAAAAAAAACAAACTTGTGACTGACTTTGTGTAATGTCCTACACATTTGTAATAACCGGGTGTGATTGGCGATTATATTATACTCGCGTACCTGCATAACCCGCGCTTATAGATTGATGCAAATCATACACTTACCTACGACATATTAAAAGTTTTCAAAGGCAATAAATCCTTTTTTTAATATTGTGTACCAATATCAAAAATTATTGATATTGATTTGAATAAAAATTTTACTATCAACACATTTAGTTTATATCGTTTAGGAAGGGTTCTTAGCATGCTGGCTGCATTACCTCCTTTTATAGCAAGGCTAAATTGTTCACCGTAGCATTATTATAGCCAACTATAATAATTTGAGAAATATCGTTATAATGGATGTATTAATAATAAATGTATCAATAATCCTTACTTAACAGTAAGGATTATTGATACAGTAGGAGCCATGTGCATTTTTAATGTTTGGTTATAAACAGGTTTTGCTCTATCAGGCGATAATTAATCAACAATAATTGTATGGTGTTCTTGTTTACAGAGAGCAGTATCAAGGCATCAAGCCTCCCGTCCTGCGATCAGAACTGGATTTCGACCCTGGTTCCAAATACCACATTCCAGCGAATATACCGTATATAAGGTAAGTTTAATTTAGGCTTTTTCTTGGATTTAGGTTATTTAGGAAACCGTTTAAAATATAGTAAACTAGCACCCCTGTCTGGCTTCGCTTCGATATGATTTATTTCTGCAAATTATATGTACAAACCATCCTCGTTTATAGCTCTTACAATAGTGAAAAACTTATCAAAATCCTTTTACAGGTTTAGAAAAAATATGGACATATGGACAGCGACATTATTTTATAATATGTATTTTATGTTTTAAAAAGAATTTAACGATTCGTTGAGTTTGATATTATCTGTTAATACTTTGCTGAATTATTTATTAATTGCTTAGTATTATTGAACATTTGACTTTTTTCTTGACGTTAAAACCCATTTATTTTGACTACTGTTCGCTTCATATAAATATGTCTACTAGTATGTCCAACAATTACAAGTTGAAGTAATTTTGATTGGACTACAAATATCGCGCAGTAAACACGACAGAGCAATAAATATTTCATAATGAAATTTGTAGCATAATATATTACTAGTTTTCCACTAGTGTGGTTGCGTAATAATTATGTAATCGTAACCACTTTGTGGCACATAACCGTAAGGTCTATATTTGCATTTTTGTCTTTACTAATACAAAGGTGCGGAAAGAAAACTAGGAAAATACAAATTTTTACATTATTTTAATACTTTGTTTTTATATTTACATTGCACAAAACTACCAGTCGCAAACTTATTGGAAACTAAACACAAAATAACATTTAAAGCTAAAAAAGAAAACAAAAATTATATGTAGAGATCAGTTCTGTTAATGGTGGTTCTCTTCTATGCCTCCTTCCCAACCGCCTTCAAATCCTCCATCCTTCCAGCCTTCCAATCCTTCGCCGCCACCGAAACTATGACCTTCATGGGAGATTTCGTGTTTCTCCTCGTGTTGAATAATAGGCACTGCTATTTTAACTGGATAAGGCACGTGTTTTTCAACATGGTATGGCACGTGCTTCTCAATTGGTACCGGGTAGGGCCTATCAACGGGGATTTTGACTGGAATAGGCACCTTCTTCTCGACCGGGTAAGGGATCACCTTCTCAACTGGGTATGGGGCTGGCACTGGTACTTTAACTGGGTAAGGCACTGGCTTTTCTACGTGTACAGGTACAGGGTTGTCGACCGGCACCTTGACTGGGTAGTGTACGATTTTCTCAACTGGGTAGGGAACAGGCTTCTCAACTGGCACCGGCACAGGTTTCTCAACGTGGACGGGCACGGGGTTGTCGACGGGAACATTCACTGGGTAATGCACGATCTTCTCGACTGGGTACGGCACGTGCACTTTGACGGGAACTTTAACCGGGAACGGAACATGCTTCTCGACTGGGTACGGCTGCGGCACGGGTACCTTTACGGGCACGTGGATGTGTTTCTCAACTGGGTAGGGTACGTTTTCGTACACTTTGTAGGGTACCGGTCTGTCTACGTGAACCTTGACAGGTACAGGCACTTCTTTCTCGACTGGGTACGGCTTGGGTATGTATTCCGGCACTTTGACAAGCTCTTTCACTGGGAAATGTACAGTTTTAACGACTGGGTACGGCTGAGGCACGTGCACTTTAACCGGATATGGGACATGCTTCTCGACGGGCACTGGGATATGTTTCTCTACTGGATACGGAACCGGCACTTTCTTGACAACAGTGATTGTTTTCACGTGCTCTTCATGACCATGCTCCTGAATTCCCCAATCACCGTGTCCTCCGAGGTCGCTCTGTCCTCCGAAATCATGTCCTCCGAAATCGCCGTAACCGAATTCGGAGAGTCCTCTTTTGTCTTGTTTCTTGCTCTCTTCGACTGGCTTGGCTTCAGCCTTTGTGTTCTTTTCTGCCTTCTCCTCTGCCGTGGCCAGGCTGATCGCCACGGCCAGGATTAAGGACGACCTCTGTAATTAAAAAAAATATGTCAAAACTTTAATAATTTTTTTTGTTAGATTTTTAATCTGTATTATATTTGATCCAAAGATTTCAATGTTTAATATTGAAATAGGTGTACATATTTTCTTAAATTGTAAGTTCCAATTGTCAATTCAAATAATAACTGAATTTTAATGATTTTTTTTTTTAATATTTAATCTACTAACCAAAAGCTTCATGTTCGCTTTGCTTGTTGTTCAGCGAATGCTGCGTTGGAGTGTGCTTTAGAAGTCGCGCCGGTCTGATTATATACCTCGTGTAAGTAGTGCTGTATAAAACTGTTGCAAACACTTTCGCCCGTAAATACTCGGATTTCGTTGTGTGCGTTAATTTTTTTAATTTAATTTTTTTTTTAAAGATGAGGGCACATGGTTGACCCACTTATTGAGCCTACGTCGAATATATCAATCAATATGTTGAATGTATTCATTTTTAGCAATAGCAACAGCTCGTTTTGCATAATATTTTTTTGTGAATATTTATATTAATGTCACAATACCAACGTTATTTTTAATTTTGAGAAAAATTCAATCTCTGTGAAACTAATTAATTCCTTTTTTACTTTTTCCTTTTAGATTATTTTTTTATTTTTGTGTCAAGTATGCAAATGTATATAAGTAAAATATAAACGTATATAAAATATTTACATGACTAAAACAGTTCGTTCTTTCTTCTCATTTTACATAGTATTAGAATCTTCAATTTAATTTCAAAAGCAATAGAAAAATTACACGAAAAATAACGTTGAAGATAAAGATTTTTTACTTTTCGGCAAAGGGGAATAGGATCTTAAGTTAGATAATTTTAAGTACGCTTTTTCATTACGCTTATTATTAAACTATTCCCCATAAAATACAGGTACCAATTTTCTGCTTCGTTTAGTTTGTGGCGACGTTTGCTTTTTAGCATCTTTTAAATTTGAGTGATGGTATTGCCATTCTTGGTTTAGTCATTTTCGAGTCAATGCGCCAATTTCTTACATTTAAAACTTGATTGATAAGTGATGATCTAATTTCTATGGATGAATTTCTTTATTTATACGAAACTGGCAACTCGCTCCCGGCTCCGTTATTCCTCTTTCCATTAGTGAAAACCGTATTAAAATCCTTTGGGTGCTTCAGAAGTTTTATAAATATGTATTGATATTGATAGAACCATATTACCTAAAAACAACCTACAAAAACATAATTAAAAATAAGTAAATAATTATTGTTATATTAGGAATAACGAATACATAGGTAGACAGCCCATTAGGTAGCTGACGTAGAGAATGATTAGATGATTAGAGAATGATTTAAATTTTTTTCTGCAAACACAAATCCTTCTCGTTTATAGATCTTTGCATTAGTGAAAACTGATGGTGGTTTAGAAGATTTTTTTTTCTAAAGCTCAGGTGACATGCTATTATTATTTATTATTTTATTTTATTTATTTATTTATTTATTTAAATTAATTTCCAAACAGTTAAATTACAATACCATAAGTTAAATTATAATGAGAAAAAAAAAATACTGAACAGTCTCTAATCTTTTAAATATTTATTAGACTAAGAAATAAATTGGCGCCTTTTTTTAATGTATGAAAATAATTTATTTTACAATATCAATTATTTATTTACTTCAAATCGGTGCAATTTTCATTGTTTGAAGTATTTTTTCATCTTTGTTCAGTGATTGACTACGCATTCGTGGAAGTGAGGTGATAATCCGATACAAAATCTCGAGAAAGATCATGACTTGAAGAGATTATTTCTTGGACAATCCTTTCGATTTAGTGAGAAACACACAATATATTGTCAAAATAGATACCTCCATTACTACCAGAGCAAGTAGCTTGTTATGCTGCTCGTATGTCTCTCCTGCTCATTTGCTGAAGCCTGGACCTGCTGCCTAAAGTTTCTGCGTTTTTCCTAAACCATGTGTGTGGTTAAAGCCTCACTTTACTTTTCCAATACATTAATTGTCAATTGGGATCATTATGTCAATTGACATTCATTAATGTTCTTTGCTCACTGCCGACATTGCAGCTATTGTAGCCCACATTTTAGCTAGACGGAAACACCTCAAAAATTTGCAGGGACGCCTTATCCAACAATATGGATGAACTCCGCAATCTGTGGCACACAGTACGCGACAAAAACTCGGAGTAACCATTAACAAAATTAAATACAGTGTCAAATACTTTTGTTTTTATGTTAAGGTCGGCAGTAAGGCTGATAGTCCACTTGATGGTAGGTGGCTACCGTCGCCTATAACACAAGCAACGCCACAGATGCTACAAGTGCGCTGCCGACTACTATAGGATTAAAAATAATTCCCTTACTCACTCACCGAAACACAACAGCACAAGTGCTGTTATTTCATGGTATAGTAATCTGTAAGAAGTGGTTACTGCCGCAAGACGGGCGGCCGAATAGACTGCGAAACGCAATGTGCCCAGACACTACTTTCCAGATCCAAACCAGATCAACTTTGAAAAGTTCATTTCCAAAATTGACCCTACCCTACAACAGAGTATTAAGGCAAGCACCCTAACCACTAAGCCAGTGAGAATAGAATTCAATTTTAAAACTATTTTGAATTTGTTTATGGCCGGTAGAGTAAATCCGGTTATGGGATTTAAAAAAATCTAGTTTATGGGTATTATATTTATTAAATTTTATATCTTGTTAAATTCTGTCCTTTACAATTGCTATGCTTAGTGTTAAGGTCACCGAATAACTATATGTGTAAACTATGTGTAAATTTTAAAACAAATAAATAAATAATTATAACTCCGTTTTCACAAAATTCTTTGGAGCAAACGTGGGTAGGCATTAATTGGCATAACTCATTACAGCACTGACCATTGTTTAGCCCGTAGACACATAAAGAGAGGCTACATTCTTCTTTAACTAAGGGATTTTCATCCAAAAGTATCTAGAATTAATTTTGTCTATTAGTAATAGTAATTTCAATTGAAGAATTATATTTTTTTTTTTGGGAAATGTTATCAGGTGTGTGCAAATGTTACACTATGAACAATCAATACGAATGCTTTTTGCCAATCAAAGATATATTAAGCTATTATCAAGTATTTCGTCTCTACATATGTGTGTTGCGATTTATTAGATTGCCTCAACCGTAGCTCGAGGGCTTTATTGATCTTTGGCTACCATGTTGTAATTAAATTAATTAAATTTTAAGTCTAATTAATTTGTACAACCCCGGAAACTTTAAGTTTTTAATAGGTTATTTTGCTCATTGTTGTCCTTTTGTTATTTTCGTCAAAGTTCAAAATGTAATTGTCAATGTTTTCGAAATTATTTTTTTAACTAAATCTGCTCCGCTGCTTCGCCCGTTTTAAAAACAGCAACAGCTTGTTTTCAAGGTTTTTTATTATTGTCAATCTTTTAGACACGGCAGACATAGTAAACTAGCATGGTGTGTTTGTATAAGGGGGCACAATATTTTATTATTATTATTTTTTATGTTAAGGTCGGCAGACAGGCTGACGGTCCACTTGATGGTAGGTGGATCGTCGCCTATAACACAAGCAACGCTATAGCTACTGCAAGTGCGCTGCCGACTACAGTAGGATTAAGGATAGGGATAAGAGATTAGGAGTGAATAGGGAAATGGGCTCTGGCATCCCTTACTCACTCACCGAAACACAACAGCACGCGTGCAATGTAAATAACGGTCTTCTGTAAGGGGGTGGTTACTGCCGCCAGTCTGGCTGCCCAAATGACTGCGAAACGCAGTGTGCCCTGCTACATTAGCATATTTCTAATATTAGCAGGTAGAGATTATTTATTTCACATTGTCACAAATAAACGTTTGAGAAAGAAGTGGAATTGTAACGCTATATTGAATACCATCTACCCCGTCCCACGAATGCAATTTTCCGGGCAATTTTTTTAATTTTTCTCTTCATAAGAACCTTCCTCGGACTTCAACGAATATTAAAATAATAGCCAAATTGTTCAGGCTGTTCTCTTAGCAACACATTTATAGTCTCATTTTTTTTATTTATATAGATTAGCCATTCAAGTTCATTGTCACTCAAAGAAATCATGGAAAATTAAAATAAGAATGATTTATTTACTGATGCTATGTTAACTGTGGAAAGTTACTCCTTGCGTCGTTTCGTAAATTCCACCTTACGAATGTTATATAAAATCAACAATATTCACGCTTAATAAAAAGTAATGCACTAAAAATCGATAAAATGCATCGCAAGTACACTGGCCTAAACACATAATATCTAATTTTCCGAGCGAGGAATTAGTTAACAAATGGTCTAAATGTTAAACACGTAATAGTATTGCGCTGTGATGTCTTGATGAGCGCGCCTCGCTCCGTGCGAATCCAGTCAGCTATCAGTACACATGAGTGCAAAATTATTTTTTTAATTTAAAAGTATTGGGTTAATATGCTTCTATAGTTTGAATGTACAGTCACCACACGCGATTGTTGAGCCACTTGTCACTGTTCTTAATTTAGCCGTATTATCGAGGGGCGGACTCGTACTGTCATGTACTCGTCGTACGCACGCTTTGCAAAACACAGCTAAATTAAGAACAGTGACAAGTGGCTCAACAATCGCGTGTGGTGACTGTACCTTTCATCCAATGGCGCCATAACATTAAAATTTGACAATTCCACCATATAATTAAACGAATGTAATCTTATATATAAAAATGAATCCCCATTTCTCCTGGTCACGGCATCACGCGTGAACGGGTAGACCGATTTTAATTCGGTTTTCGCTAATGAAAAGAGGAATGATGACAATGAGACAAATGGACTGTATTACAAAAATGAATTTATTCTACTTTTAATTAAAATATGTTACATGGTGAATTTTACAAATATATATATTGACTTATCAATGACACATTTCTTTTTCTTTTTAAAAAATATAAATTTAAAAAATATAAAGGAGTTCGCAACATTCCACTCCCTTGTGGACGAAAGTACACAAATTTTATATTAATTTAAGGAGTGTTCAGTCTTACAAGTTTTTTGGATGGCCTGCGAAGAAGACCACCTGCAGTTGCTACATCCACCACTCTGACCACACCATCCCTGCCAGGGAAAGTCGCAGTAATACGGCCACGTGGCCAAGTTCCTCTTGGTAAATTTTCATCGACGATGATCACTAGGTCATCGACTTTCAGGTTAACCTCTCCCTTTTCGCCGGTCTGTCGCGGTTGCATGGTAGGCAAAACCTCCTTTATCCAACGATTCCAAAAGTGGTCAGCTAACCTCAGAGCTTTTCTCCAGTCTGCCCTTCGAAGTAAGTCTCGGTCATCTAAACTTGCTGGGAGCACCTGGTTCGATGAGCATCCAATTAAGAAATGGAATGGAGTGAGAGCTTCCTGATCTTCGTGGTCAACGGAGACATGACTTAGGGGACGAGAATTTACAATTGCTTCGGCTTCCATTAAAAGCGTCATAAGGACTTCTGGGTTTGGCGCTCTTTCCCGCAAAGTGGCATTTAAAGCAACTTTCACACAGCGGATAAGCCTTTCCCAACATCCACCGAAGAATGGAGCACCAGCAGGAATAAAACTCCACCTTGTTCCTCTATTGGCAGCATAATCGTGGATCTGTGGCTGATAAAATTCACGCAGAAGTCGATTTGCACCAACGAAACCCGTGCCATTGTCGGAAAAAATCGTGGTAGGAGCTCCCCTTCTCGCAATAAAACGCCGTAAGCTCATAATGGCAGAGTCTGCTGAAAGAGAGTGTACTAACTCTAAGTGAATTGCTCTGGATGTCATACAGGTGTATAAGGCCACATAACGTTTCTCTTTTTTTCGACCAATAGTTGTGTAAACTGGTCCAAAGTAATCTAAGCCAGTAAAGGTAAACGGACGGTGATGATGTGCAAGCCGCTGTTGAGGTAGATTACCCGTCTGTGGATTCATTGGATTCGCTTTTTTAATTCTGCAAATCAAGCATTTACTGGCAACGCTTCTCACAGTGCTGCGTAAGGAAAGGAGCCAATACTTTTGTCTCAACTCGTTGACGACCATCTCGTTGTGTGCATGACCTGCTTTTCGATGGTAAAAATGGACCATCAGGCGAACAACTGGGTGACGACCATCTAAAAGTATGGGAGACTTGACTTCGGCTCTAACATCTTCTACAGTTGCGATCCTGCCAACCATATGCAGTAAATTGTCGGATCCCATTTTAGGTGACAGCTTAAACAATCGGCTGCTTTTAGTCAGTATTTCTCCACGTTTGATGAGCTGAATTTCTTCTCCAAATGTTTCCGACTGTACCCGTTGTAAGACGTGCCTTTCTGCAGCTTCAATCAGTTCCGCTGACAGAGGCGGTAGAGTGGTGGATGCAGGCGCAGTTAACCGGCGAATACCCCTGAAATCACGTGGGGCGGTGAGTCGATCGCGGTTCAATACCGAGCGGAATTTAGCTACAGCCTGCAACAAACGGGCAGTGGCGCGAAGTAGGCGAAGCCAGTCGCTAAAATTACCAAAATCTGGTGTGACCACCAGATGACCAACCACAAGCTCTGGAGTTTGCTTACGTTCCTCCTGGGTTATGGGCTGGCCAGCTGGTTCAACAGGCCAAAATTCTGGAGCACTAAGAAGAAATGAAGGCCCCGTGAACCATCGATGAGTATGATCGAGATGAAGTGGTTTGATTCGAGTGTCATCATCCGCAACGTTTAAGTCCGTTGGGACCCATCTCCAATCTTTTACACACGAATTCTCTATTATTTCTCCGATTCGATGGGCCACAAAGGGCTTAAACGTCCGCGCATCGCTTCTAAGCCAACCTAGGACAGTTTTTGAATCGGTCCAAAGAACTGTTCGGATTGGTTTTTTCTCATGAAATTCTCTAATTGTGACAGCAAGACGAGAGGCAATCAAGGCACCCTGTAACTCTAAGCGCGGAATTGAAATCGGTTTTAATGGTGACACTCTCGCTTTGCTAGTTATGAGAACGAGGTTAACAGTACCGTCGGCCTGTAAGAAGCGCCAATAAGCAACAGCCGCGTATGCAAGCTCGCTCGCATCCGCGAAAATATGCAACTCTCTTTGCAGAGGCTCACCATTTAATTTGGCATACCACCGTGGTATTTTAACGGTCGAGCCGTCACTGAGTTCTTTAAACCATTCATTCCACCTCGAAATCAGTGAAGCGGGAAATGGTGAGTCCCAGTCAAGATTGGATCGCCATGCCTCTTGGAGAAGTATACGGCCTTTTACTACTACAGGACCTAGCAAACCTAACGGGTCATATAATCTCATAAGGTGCGATAATACTTTTCGCTTATTCAAAATGCCTTTCAATTTGAATTCTTCTAAACCAGTCCTAAAACCTAATGTATCTGATACGGGATCCCACGAAACACCTAAGACTCTGACAGTATTCGAATCACTACCAAGTGTTACTTCCGAGTTCTGTGCAGCGCGTAATTCGTTCGGTATAAGACGCAACGCTTCTTGATAGTTAGAAATCCAACCACGTATATCGAAGCAGGCGTTACGATGGAGGGTCACTACATCAGATGCAAGTTGTGCAGCTTCGTTTAAATCATCCACACTGTGTAGGAAATCATCCATATATGAGCTGTGGATACTCGCGTTAGCCGCTTTTGGATACAAGTGATGATGTGCCCTAGCATTTTTATTTTTGATATATAAGGCAGTAAAAGGACTTGACGATGCTCCGAATATGACGGAAGTCATTCGATATTCTTTCAGTGAAGATGTGTCGTTTGATTGAACATCACGCCATAAAAAACGTAACGCGTCCCTATCTTGCTCTCGAATTCGTATTTGAGGAAACATCTCTTTAATATCAGCTGTTATTGCGACAGCGCCCTCTCTAAACCGAAAAAGAATACCCAATAAATTTTCTAAAAGATCTGGTCCTTGTAGAAGCAACGAATTTAATGAAACTCCCTGATTCGTTGCAGCAGCGTCGTGAACGACTCGGAGCTTACGCTTTTGAGGGTGGTAAATGCCAAAATGAGGCAAGTACCATCTTATGTTTAAATAAAAGTCAGTTTGAGAATCGTAAATAGTTGATTGTAAACCTATTTCATTGGACAACTGACAAATAGGGTTTTGAAACATTTTATTTGAACCAACTGAACTTTTCGGTTTAAAATTATCATGATCTGAAATTTTTAGCATATCATGAGAATTATTGCCAATTTGATTAAAATAATCTAAGTTTGTTTTACTCAGACTAGCACTAGTATCGGTAATGGCGATCTTGGAACGACCGTAATAAGTAGCAGGAGAGCATTCTTCTGCGTATCCTTTACTGACCATATTGTTGATGAAACTTTTATACGCTTCCGCAAAATCGGGCTCCCGCAACATTTTTTTCTCTAAACTTAGAAAACGCGACAGAGCTTGCGGATAGCTGTCAGGAATACATTGAATGCTGTCACGCCACGGAAGACCTATCTCATACCTACCAGTCGGCAAACGTCTAGTAGTAGACTCTAAAATCTCAATAGCTCGAGAATCTAACTTTCTATGTATCGTATCACGCTTACAAATACCTAGCGAGTCGAGTTTGTATTGTTCCTTGATGAGTTGTTCCAGGCGTTCATGGTCTGTCAATTCAGTGCTGTTTGACAACTCACAATGATTGACAAACTCGACTGGCTTAGTTTTACTAGAAGCTATTCCGTACAATGTCCAACCTAACCAGGTGTAACAAGCTACAGGCTCGTTTCGGCCACCAGCGCGGACAGCACGCGTTATTGAAAGATGCCAGTGCTCGGCGCCGATGAGCACGGTCGGTACAGCGTCACTATATGTCAAAAAATCAGACAAATCACTTAAATACTTACAAGACTCCAGAGTTTGCTTAGACAGTGTTTGAGCACTCAGGTTAAGTGATGGCATAGCCCTAGCTCGACTAACTAAATACCTGTCAGATTCATATTTTCCTTTAATGTAAAAATCTACGTAAGAAATTTTAGTGGTCTTATGTAAACCACCTACACCGTTGATAGTAATAACTTCTTCAGGCCCCGATAGCCCAATGCGCGCGGCTACGGTGGAATCTATCAGCGTCGCCGTGCTGCCATCATCGAGGAGCGCGAAGGTATCGTAAGCACCAGCCGGGCCGGAGACAGTAACTGGCACTACTTTTAAAAAGGTTCTAGTCTTATTAGACGGTACTATTTGATCACGTAGAATACCTGTATTGGAAACCGTAACCTTTTCCTCTGATGACACATCGGGGCCAGGCGAAGAGAAGGACGTTTGTAGGGCATCATTAACGATCGCAGCTGCACACACAGTGTTGTCATACGACTGTGTATCGGGTGCCTGCGATGATGCTAACGTGTCTTGCCTGCCGTGTAAAAGAGGATGGTGTCGAATGGTGCAACCGTCGACCCCACAAGGGTTCACCTTACATGACTTCCATTGGTGTGGATTACCTTTAAAACATCTGTAGCACACCTTGTTATTACGCAACCAATGCCACCTATCTTCGACTGATAATATTTTAAATTCATTACACAGTTTTATATTGTGTGATTTTTTACAGTAACCACATTCGGTACTCTTGGTAATTTTATTTTTATTATGCGTTACAGAGTGAACATTTTCACGTTTAAATGATTTATTTACAGATGAGCTCGCATAGGACTGAGGAGCAATAGAAAAATGACCTATTTCGGGGGATAAAGCAAACTTAATATATCGCTCGTGTTCACGTGTTAAAAATTGTGATAAAAGCTCTAATTTTGATAAGAAGATGTTTGACATTTCTGACGCATAGTCCGCCCATCGCATTTTTAAAATAGGGTTAAGTTTGCCTAAAATGCTATGAAAAAGCTCCGGTGAATGTAAATATTCTCGAAGACCGAGCAACTTAATGACAGACAGGCTATTACGTACTTTATTTGCGAACGTACTTAGCTCTTTAAGATCTGCACTAAGTCGAGGCAGTGCCTTAAGTACCTGCACCTCGCCGAAGACAACCACTTCAGGGCACGCGAACGTGCGCTCGAGCGCGTGCATGATCTCTTCGGGTTCGGCCGCGGTGTACAGCAAGGCGGCGACGGCCTCGCGCGCGGGCCCGCGAAGCGCGTTCTGTAAACGCGCAACGTTCTCTGTGGGAGAATAAAGTGCTTTAGTTGTGTCAAACACTTTCTTAAATAGCAGCCACTGCGAAGCGTTGCCGTAAAAAATGCCAAGCTCAATGCTCGCCTTTCCCTGTTTATTTGGAGTAGAGGCAAGGGCTTTAGCTGCGGCAGCAGTGTCAGCGATTATTTTTAACATTACAGACGCATTGTCACTAGCTATAGGCACTCGGTTGTCACATTCCTCAAGGTCAGGGCCCATAAACGAGGGCGGCGGCGAGGCGGCGGCCTGCCCGGGCGACTGGGGAACGGCATTAGAAGTATGCGCACAGTTGAAGTTTGCTGCTAAAAATGGAGCAGCAGCCTTAGGGGCCGTCGGCTCTGTCGGGAGCATCGAACAGCCAGGCTTCAAGACTTCTGTTGTGTTAAGATTCTTAGACATATTTTGTACCCACCTTTGTGTCCTCTTTTTACTCGAGAAACTTAACTGACTCCGTACGTCATCCTCTGCATCCGCTTCGATTTGTTCAATCTCGGCACGGAATTCAGCCTCTTCAACCTCCTGAAGTTTTTGAGAAAGCGCTTTCATGTTCTCGTATTGCTTGCGTTTGTGAACGGCTTCTGCGGCAGCCTTACGCGCCCGCAAGGTCCTCGACGAGTGCGACGAATTGGTGCGCGCTGAACGCATACTGCTCGCCAAGTCATGTTCACGTTCACACACTTGAGACTCGGCTGTAGGAGAGGTGCTATGCGATCCTGGCGCGGGTGACGGTACTATGTGAGCTGTTTCTTGAGTTATTTGGTGAGGCACGGGTTCATAAATTTTTGATTTGCTACGGGTGTGCATGGTAGTGACCAATAAATGCGTTTAACTAATGATAGGCGATTCTAATTAATGAGGCGAATGGACCAAAATGTTGACAATGAGACAAATGGACTGTATAACAAAAAATGAATTTAATATCTATTTGTAACTAAAATATACATGGTGAATTTTACAAATATATATATTGACTTATCAATGACACATTTCTTTTTCTTTTTAAAAAATATAAATTTAAAAAATATAAAGGAGTTCGCAACAAGGGATGCGCGGGGGATGTTTTAGGGTATATAAAAATTGTACTCCGGGCGAAGCCGGGGGCGGGCCGCTAGTAAATAATAATATGTAATTTTATTTTAAATTATACTAATACGAACGAATTAGGCAAACTGTTGATACTATGAAACCCTAGCTTTTGCCAGCATCCTTCGAGAACAGAACTTTTTCTGTACGCTTGACATCGTGTATGCAAAATTTCATGATATCGGTATAGTACCAACCAATGTACACAGTCGTCAATGAAGGTTATCTTATAAAAAATTGAGGTTGATATGCTTTTGTTATTATTTAGTTGCAGCCAAAACTGTTTTCCGTAGGCACACAAAGTCCTTCCGGGGCTGCAATATTTATATTTCAGCCTAACATCTATATAAATAAAAAAACGGGACAAGTGCGAGTTGAACTCGCGTGAAGAGGGTTCCGTACGATGTTACCTATCCGCACAATATTGAGTGATTTACCATGTTATTTTAATATCATGGACTTCTTATAGGTTCTCCTATAATCTATAAGTAGAAAACTAATTTCCGTATTTTTTTTTCAAAATTTTAGATTCAGTAGTTTCGGAGATAAGGGGGGGGGGGGAATGGGCGGACAGACGGACACACTAGTGATTCTATAAGGGTTTTGTTTTTTTATTCGGACGTACGGAATGAAAATGAATCAGTAAATGTGTTTTTAAGTGCAAACTCGAGAATTTTGAAGAGAAATTTTCGAAAAAATCCTGGAAAAACGTAAAAATTCATTTTTTCTTTTTCCTATCTGAAGTTCCTAGCTGAAAATACAAACTTTCAATCAAATATTGACATCAAATGTATAATTCACCAGCTGCACAGTATTTTATATCTCTTTCTTTGAAAAAAATATTGAGCTCTTTAAAATCTATTTTAAAGACTGTTATTTGTTTGATATAGACTTCAAGTTCATTATTGTTACCCCACAATAATAATAATAAATTTATACACAGTTTTGAGTCATAAATAACATACCTCCATTATATAACTCTGAGATAATACAAGAGTGATGTACGATTGATTTATTTTTAACATGTCCTGCAGTGTACAAGTGATTAAGGTCAGACAGTTGGGCAGCGACCGTTACAATTTTGTTTCCTACACGCACTGTGCGGCTTATACTCTCATTACAAGCACTGCGATTGCAAATTGCGTTTGCTCTTTGCCTTTAATTTTGAATTTTTTTGAATAGCTATCATGTTGTTATAGTAGAACTACAATTTCTAGGCTTGAAAGCTTGAATTTAACTTAAATTGTGTCTCATACATATATAATTTTGGAATGTAAATATGTGTATCTCAATGGATGTTACCTAAAGATACTAATATCGCCTGAACTCTGATCTGCAAGGCGTATTTTTAATGCTATATAGTCTAAAAAATCAGAAATAAAATTAGTACAAGCGAATGAGCTGTAAATGTGTACAAGCAAATGATATATTTTTTAATGTTAAGATTGGCAGACAGGCTGACGGTCCACTTGATGGTAGGTGGCTACCGTCGCCTATAACACAAGCAACGCCAAAGCTGCTGCAAGTGCGCTGTCGATTACAGTAGGCTTAAGGATAAGGGATTAGGAGGGGATAGGGAAATGGACTCTAAATGAGTACAAGCGAATGAGCTATAAATGAGTACAAGAGAATGAGCTCACATATCGAAATGTTCACAATTATGCTATTATTCTATAAGAGGTAATTACTGCACCCAGTAATACCCAACACCTCATGTTCCATTTATGACTGTTGGATACAATATTCCTTGCTACTCCAATCTCGGAAATTGAAAGGTGTTCCATGAAGTATTCACTATCGATAACAACAGTTGACAATGCATACTATTCCTACTAAAGTCTAAGCGATTTTCTGTTTTTTTTTTTTTAATTTTTAAGCAAAGTTCGTCAGGCAGGCTGACGGTCCACTTGATGATAAATTACTACCGTCGCCTAGTGACAACCAACTAAATAGGTACTGCGAATGCGCTGCCGACCCTAGTGGAATAAAGAATAAGGATAAAGAATTAGAATGGGACAGGGAAATGGGCTGTGGCATCCCTTGCTCACACACCGAAACAAAACAGCACACATGCTGTTATTACAGCAGGTCTTCTGTATAGAGGCGGCTACTGCCGCCAGATGGGCTGTCCAATTTATGACTGCAAAACGTATGTGCTCTACCACTAATTCCTTATAATTAATATTAATTACTTATAGTTTTAAAAAAATGTAAGGGTTGTTAGTTTGCGGATGTTGTAATTAGGTGAACACAAATCAAATTCAACTTTAATTCAAATACTGGCCGATAATAAAGATTTATAAACGCTGCCTCAACCGTGTCGTGACATTCGTGATCCATAAATCAAATAGTATTTCACGGAATCTGAAATAGCAATGTGTATGGCAAAACTTCGTCACAAATAGGTATAACTAATAACGTTATAGGTAATATCAGATGCGGTGTCGCGATTTCATAAATTTTAATGACTACACATTAGCGATTTGCTTAAGCGCTAGTGGCTAGTAAAATGACTCGGAGGGATTTAGGTGCGGTTACATTCACAGCGGAATAATTAGGAATTTTCTAGGTAGAGGAAAAATTTATTAAAAATCCCAATCGAATGATCAAATACAATAAGTAGAATAGTTTAATGAGCAACAAAAAAGAAAGAAGTTGAAAGATACAAGAAAAAATTAATTTAACGATAACTAAATTTAATATTATGTTTACTTTAAATAATACAGTTTTCCATAAAGAATAATATGGAGTTTTGTTTTCATTTTCATAAAGTTAATCATTTAACCATTAACCAGATTTTCATAAATAAGTTAACCAGTTAGTGAAGTCAATTCCAGTAAACCAGTAAAAAAATTCAACTCCAATTCCCAATTCCTAGAGTTCTAATTTAAAAAAAAAATTCGTCACAAAATAAGAAAAATATAATTAATTACTGCTTTTTTAAGCAATAAAAAAATCATTTTTTGAGCTAAGATTACTTCTTTATCTTAGAACACATTCTAAAATAATATTAAATTTAAAGTATTTAAAACATAGATACATGTGCGATAACACGGTGATGTTCAAATCCATCATAATATACTTATCATTGTACTTCAAAGACTTATTTGAAGATGTATAATGTATTTAAGCAATTTAAAATAAGTTCTTAATGTCTTGAGCTCGATAATACATATATCGTTTCGAGCTATCATTTTAATATTTTAAAATTCTATTAAAAAAGTCACAGTGATACAATGAAGAAAGTATTTCCTTCAATGAATAGGCTTCAGGATCATTCTTTTAAACTTCAGGCTGTTTTATCTGAATTTCGGAAATGTTAAAGAAGACCTCGAGAAAAAATCACGACAGAAACCCAGGAAATAATTACTTTTGACATCTTTGTTTGATTTTTGGCTGGATTGGGTAGCGCAAAATGTCTGAATGTTGTCTGTTTTTCATTTATCGTTTTTTTATCAGATAATTAATTTTACTTGCATTATAATGATCAAAGGCATGATTTGTTTTTCAATGTGTCTTTAACAAAAAAACTAGGCATGTTGACACATCAAGCCTTTGTAACTGTTAATCATGAACCTCATTAAAAGGAGTAAAGTTAGTAATATTATTATAATTATTATCTCAATTTGTTAACTTACACTGTGACCACACCCTAAACAAGCAATAAAGTAAAACTTGCAAAACCCAACACTATTCCGCATTCGAGAGAATACGACAGAATGTTCTTGTTATTTCTATGGAAGTACTTACAATAACTACATACTTTAAAGCAAGATACCGTATAAAATAATTAACAATAATCAGTACAAAAATATCCTGGATAAATATTCTTTTTTAAATTTTTTTACATGAAAAATTCAAAAAACGATAAATTCAAATATAAATTATTATAAATTTATATTAATAGACATCACTGAAAGTAGTGTAGGTATTAAATTTCTTATTAACAATAGCTACCTCTTGAACAATAACTAATTAAACAATAGTTACCTCTTGAACACAAGAAAAATTGTGTTACAAAGCCCAGTGAATATTGAAAAATATGCGTTCAATACTAACTAATATTATAAATGCGAAAGTTTTGTGTTTGTTACGCGTTCACGCCTTAACTCAACCGATCATCATGAAATTTTGCATACACGTTGTTAGGAATACGGAAAATTACCTTTCATCCAAAAAAAGTACTGTTCCCGGGGAATCATTTAAAAACATTTTAAAAATTCAACGCCTGACAGAAATATATGAGCAATAAAAATTGAATTAAATATGGCGCGCAGACTAAAAGCTTATAGATAAATAAATTATTACGGAATCAGCAGCTCTTACAGCAGCTCTTGTTCCATGTGCCCTTGGATAACGTAAGCCAGCTAACATCAAATTTACCGTCCTTATTAATAAAAAATAAAGCTAATAAATACTAAAATAAATAAATACTAAAGCAACGTACAAGTGGAAATGATGTCATTCGTTGGGATTTTTTCAAATTACTATATTGTTTTTTTTTTTTTAATTAATTATAAATTAAATGAATTTAATGAAAAATTTAATAACTGTTTAAAATGGAAATATTACTATAGATTCGCATTACAAAATTCATTTCGATCTTCTCATGTCAAGGTTACAATTAACGTAACAAGTCATTTTAGATAACGCATCCAATTATCACATTATTTGAATATTTTTAAAAGATCGTGTAATTTTTCATACATAATTAAGCTAAAACTTTATGCCGAAATATAGCTTATTCATGTATACTAATAATATTAATACGAAACGGACTCTCTCTCTTTCTCTGAATTATTCATAGCTAAACGAATATTTAACGTCTTTGACATAATTTAGAACTTAGGGACATAGATTAATTCTTAGAATTCTTAGGACTAACATGGAAACTCGTAGATAGTGTATATGAGAAATTAAATCATTATTCATTCGCTTTAAAGAAGTTGAGAAGAGTCGTAGTCAATCTGCAGTAGTTACTGTGTATCGTGGTCATGCGGATGCAACCAAGAGATATGGTGTCATTTTCTGGGGAAACTCAACGTATTTAAAGCTCAAAAATGTGTATTAGAGCCATTTGCAATTAAAAAACAAACAGAGTCATGTAAGACGTATTTTAAAAAGTTGAAAAATTTGAATGTGCCTTCAGTGTTTATATGTGAGTGTATATAGTGTTCATAAAAGAAAATTCTAACATATTTGAATTCATGGAGCGTCTACATCGTAATGATAAACTTTGTACGGTCCCTGCCAAAAATATTAGAATGAAAAAAAGAAAGTGTCCTTTGTATGGCACCACACTTATACAATAAAATTCCAAAACCCATTGAAAACAACCTTTCCTAATTCCAAGGACTGGGAATTTTGATTGTGAAATCGGTATTCATTTTAAATTTTTTTAACCATTTTGAAGTAAGATATATATGAATATAGTATTTGTCTCACTCATAAAATTTACTAGCAGCTTGTGTCCTGATAAAAATTTTCTGTAAATTATAATACACAAACCCTCCTCGTTTTTTCGTTTCTATTAGTGGTAACCGTATCAAAATCCTATGCTGGTTTAGAAGTTAACGGAGAAACAGACAGAAGGGGGTGGTAACTATCGCCAGACATCTGCGAACGTCTGCCAGTTTCGAAACTGCGAAACGTCTATGACTGCAAATCCCTTATCCTTGATCTTACTAAGGTCGGCAACGCACTTGCAGTACAAACATGTGGCATTGCTTGTGTTATAGGCGACGGCAACCACCTACCATCAAGTGGATCGTCAGCCTGTCTGACGACCTTCATATAATGTACAAAATATAATTTTAGTAGTCCTTACATTAAAAAGGTGAACGGGTTCACCAAAATATAACATGTAGGGGCGTCCTTCGTTTAAGCAAAGGAGCAAACTTATCTCTCTTGCGAATCGCTTGCGAATGGACCAAGGAATAACTGTCTGGAAGGTTGAGATGGTATCCGCGTTAGTGCCGTGATTATATAACCGTGATCAACTACGATATTGAATATCGGATGTAATAACCCGGTAAACCAGATTATGGCGACTTAAGAAGTGAAAACGGTATCACGTTTTCAGTGTCTGTACAAGTCACACCCGTCTCAGTACGTCATCAGTGCAGTTAGCAAGAAAATCTTACTTTTAAACATATTTATTGACCGTTGCATTATTAGATATTGTATTGTATTTATATAAATACAATTTTTATTATTGTGACAGGCTGACGGTCCACTTGATGGTAGGTGGCTACTGTCAAGTGTAGGCCTATAAGCACAAGCAACGCTAGAGTCGCAAATGCGTACATACCTCTAATAAGATAGATGGGGTAGATATAATCACAGATTAACTCACAGAAGCACAACAGAATATATATTTTTTATATAAATATACTAAAAAAGTAAAAATGGTAACAAGTATAAGTATAGTATATTCAATTTAGTTCAATTTAACATTATCAAACAAACAGACAAGTAGATAAGAAATTTCAGATCACAGAAATAGTCCCAAACTTTGGAATTATTTATTTGTATATAAGTACTACCAGTTTAGTCGTTTCTGAGATTAGCGTGCACAAACGCACAAACAAACATATATACAGATAAACAGACAATAATTCTAAAAACTATTTTTTTTTTGCCTTTGGTAACATAAGTACAACGTGTATGAATTGATTTTTTCTTTCTTTTTTTTTGTAAACTTAGGTTACAAAAAAAAACTTTTTTGTAACTTTAGGTAGACTAAGACACCTTGATAAAATCGTCAAACATTTTTTTGATCTTTTTGTTTTTTGTATACATAGTGATTGTCATAGAACGTTATATATTTCGATGATTATTATACAGTTGTTGTCATTTTTATATTATCAATTATTATTGTAAACGTGAAAGTAAACAACAAAATTTCACCCTTAAATATTCATTCCATAATCTCAACCGTAGGAAATCACTCCTGAACATATCTTTATATCTTATCTTAGTGGCTATTTCTGTCTGCTAGAGTACCAGTATCAATTCGTCCATTGCTGAAATATTGTGATCGCCACGTGAACTAAAGCTCTCTACCTATACCTACCACGTTAAGGAACTGTAGTACTTTTTTGATAGAGTCATTCTTCACATCTTCACAAGCCATTGTGTGGCTTCCTAGGATGTGACTGCGCTTGTGCATCAGGGGGCCACATTCGCACAGGATATGCATTGGTGTTTCTTCTGCCTCGTGGCAGAAGCGACACTCTCCCGTACTAGTGAGCCCCATTACTTTCAGGTGCCCTCCTGAACATAGGCCTCCCCATGAAATATATTTTCATTTAATTGTCATTAATTAACGGAAACGAAATAATATTTGAACAAAAAAAATTACGTCAATATCAATGAAATATGAACACATTTGTTAACGATAAAAACGAAAAGCTTTTTAATTACCATATCGTTTTAGCTTAAAAATGTAAATTGCACATTACACGAGGCAAATAGTTTACATTACCGGACGGATTAAATGAAAAACGTGTACGTACATCTCGAGACTAATACGTAACAAATAGTGATGGGCATCAACGGTAACAATTTATCGTGTGCTATTAGTCTCAATCAGTTTTATATATTAAAAATATATAAGTTTTAAATATATATTTAGAAAATTCAATAAACAACAAAGGCTAAATGAAATAAGTTGTTTTACAAGTTTATGCATTTAAAATAATCCTGTTAATTTTGACGAAGTGATTGTATATAACGTGACTTTAGTTGAATTTTACGTGGATCGACATTAAAAAGATTAATATTAATAATGTGTTAGAATTAGTTAAAGGAAAATATTATTTCTTCTTAAAGACTTCCAGGTATTAAAAAAAATATTTTCACAAATAATACATAGATATGAGATTAACCACCCCCTTACAGAAGACTACCGTGAAATAACAGCACGTGTGCTATTGTGTTTCGGTGTGTGAGTAAGGGATGCCAGAGCCCATTTCCCTATCCTCCTCCTAATTCCTTAATTCTACTGTAGTCGGCAGCGCACATGCAGCAGCTTTGGCGTTGCTTGTGTTATAGGCCACGATAGCCACCTACCACCAAGTGGACTGTCAGCTTGTCTGCCGATCTTAACATAAACAAAAGAGATTTAAACCGCTGTATCCTTCAACCGATTGTGTATTTTACTAATGTATAGGTCGTTAGAGACGCTAACAATCCACTGGATGGCAGATGGCTGCTGTTACCTATTAACTCAAACAATGCCATTGGTGCTGCAAGTTTGCTGCTGACCTTAATAGGATTAAGGATAAGTGATTAGCAAGGAATAGTGAATAGAGCTCTAGCGTCTCTTACTCACTCAAAGAAATACAAACACATATGCTGTTTCACGACGTACATATGCTGTAAGGGAGTGGTTACTGCTGCCAGACTGACTACCCAATTCATACCCGCGATGGAACTCAATATGCCCTATCAATACTAAATCTATTGAATATAATCTTAGTAATATTTTGAAAATGTTTACTAAGATACGTTCGCTTTTTGTCGCTTTTGGCTCGCTCCAGGTATCTTCTAAAAAATAATCAAAGACGAAATAAATCAAATAATCAACAAGTCAGTGACAAGGCTATGTTCAAAAGTATCGTATTTTACCATAATTCTTCTAATCAACGTATACAAATAATTGATTTCACATCACTATCTGGTCGATTATTGCGTCGCATATTAGATAATCCAATTACTTGTATGCCTTATCTCGACATTATTTTATCGACTATGTAACAGCACTATGATATTACATAATGCAATCGAATATTGTGATCGCGGTCTCCAGTTGGCACGCGCGGTCTTCCGTTAAATTTAATTGCATAGATTTAGCGGTACACTAGTGATAAGTGAAACCATTTGCAAAAGTGCTTTAAGATAAAAAGAAAAAATGCACTTATTTGACAATTATGTTTTGCCACATTTTTTTTTTTCGAGGAGAAATCCATTTACAGATTTCCTACCGCTGGCTAGGCGGTAGGGATATGTGAGGGTTACCACTTACCAGTGCTCCGCGCTATGCTAAGTCATAGCGGCACTGGCACTACCCACTAAAACTCCCCGGTGTCTCCTTGCCCTTCGAGAGGGATGGACCGGGCTCTGCCGAGGCAACAACTCCGATCCACCCCAGGGCAGCCTAGCCATTGCTGGCTAGACTAACTCCAATGGGAGATTGCCCGGAGGCACCAGGGCAATCCCCAAATGTTTTGCCACACTAGCTACAGCTTTATTCTTAAAAGACTTAAAGAAAACTTTTTTTAATAATAATTTTCATATATACTGTTGTAATTGTATAACAGATCTGTGTAACAGCATAAACACTAAAAATATTAAAGTTAAATTAAAGGAATATTTTTTAAATTGTATTTGATTATATCAACATTGTAATTAATTGTACATAGTTAGATGTTAAATCTTTTAATATTTTAATAATAATTTAAAGCATTATGATAGCAAACGGTTAAACCTAGGTGGTTTTTAATGCTACATTATCATGTATATTAAGTTTTCTTTTTAAATTGTTAAAATTATAAATAAATAAATAAAATAAATTTGGGCCAAATGTGTAAATTATTTACCTGAAATATTTAAATCGTTATCAAATTTTTCATTGGTCTTTTACATGTCAACACAGATAATACAGTAATGGAGAAAAGTATAATGTGAAATAAAAAACTTTAGTACTGTTATGAGCGCGGTAGTACTTTATGCAAGAGCTCTACTCCCACTACATAATAGAACATTATCAACAACAAAAATGCATAATTCCCCAGTTTCCTAGTTTTTTTAATCCGTTAACGAGACAATGACTTTTCCCATCAATCGATCATACAGTTTTTATTATTTACGTCACTATTTCCTGCACATATCGGTGCTTGTTATAGTAACCTACTTTACTTAGATAGTTTTAATTCGCTTTCGTCGTTCTATTTCCTCTTTCGCATCGCAGGTTGGTTATCATGAAGGTGATGTTGCTAATTAATTCCACATAAATTTAAAATTTACCACAATAGCACGGATGCACTGACCTTAACTTCTAATTCCCACGGATACAATTTTTCCTGCAAATTATATACACAAACCTTCCTTATTTATCGCTCTTTCCACTAGTGAAAACCGTATCAAAATCCGTTAAGAATTGGTTTAGAAGGAATTAGCGGAGAAACAGACAGAGGCGAACAGCGATATTTTATTTTATAATATGTATAGATATCGATATTGAATATTGCATATACAGTAATATACACTAATTAGGACGTAAATACTAAAAATATCCATTGTTTAATGAAGATGTTACAAGAAATGGACAAGACAATTGCTTTGAAAAAAATATATATTATACTTAAATATGTGAAGAACCAATTGTATTAATTAGAATTTTCGTTAAAGTAATAGAAACTCCACAAAAAAGTTAGAACACAAGAAAAATTTGACTTTTATTGAAAATTCTCTCGAAAACGGCTTATTGCACGCATATGAATCCTGTACCTATTAATAAGTTAATATCAGATTAAAAAATTGTATTAATAAAAAAAATTATTTTGTGTATTGTTCTAATGATAAAAACAAAAAAACACCATTTCTAGGCCTGTTGAATTGGATCCGCCGCCAGCGAGTTCTATAGTAAATGTCATTTGCCTCAGTGAAGCCCTTAAGTCGTTTTTTAAAAGTAGATTAAACCTTATTGTATTCGTTTAAATTCGAAAAGTAAAAAATAAGTTTACCTACTGATGATTGATTAGATACTTGCTTTTAATGATTGTTATAAATCGCAACAAATTATATTGATTTCGTTCTAGAAACTCATAAAATTACCTAACAATGTACTGGTAGCATGTGATTAGTTGGTTCATTACATGAAACGACCTAAATTCTTTGGGGTATCGCCACGCATCGCACGCTTCTAGATTTTAAACTTACTTTGTGAATTCACTGAAATCTATCAACCTTTTGCTATGAGAAATACATGTGTACAGTTGTAATCTATTGTAACTTATATTTTAAATGCGAAAGTGAGATTGTTTGTTTGTTATGCTTTCACGCCTTAACCACTCAATCGATCATTATGAAATTTTGCATACACGTTGTCGGGGATATAGTTAAGGTCTTTGGATATAGTGCCTTTCATCCAGAAAAAAGTTCTGTTCCGAAGGCTCAAAAATTATATAAGCAATAAAAATTGTAAACGCCCCGTGTGTACCTACTTTAAATATTAAAAAAAAGTGTGCACGTTGTTCTTACTTATGTTACCGAGGTAAAAAAAGTAGTTTTTATAATTTTTTTGTTTGTGCGTATGTGCACTCTAATCTCAGAGACGGCTTAACCGATTTGAATGCAGTTTTCACTGATGTATTGTAGCTAGCTTTCCGTAACATTTAGTGTTTGTTTCATTCCAATCGATTTACAAACAAAAAATTTACGCGCTATACCGAATACCACGCGTACGAAGTTGCGGGCTCGGCTAGTATTGAATAAATGTTTCAACGCCTGAGATTGATTGTTCTAAATTATAAACAGTAAATAAATATTTTCCATTGCAATGTCCTATTAAAAAGTTTATTTTTTTTTATTTGAATGTCTTTGCATTATGTAAAGAAAGACACTAGAATTTGCAAACTTACGATCCTTCCACATGATAGTTGTGTTAAATTACGCATGCCAGTTAAACAGAGCACAAATGCTACATTGAAAATGCGTACAAATATTTTTTATTATTATTTTAAAACAACCGTTGCATCGAGTACCTACGTATTGAACTTATGGTAATTTTTTCACAGGTCTCCCTAGAATGTTAATCTTTTTCAAAAAACAATTTTGGAAAAGGATGAAATAACAGCACTTCCGCTTTTGTATTTCGGTGCGTAAGGAAAAATGCCAGAACCCATTCTTGTTTTCTCCACTTCCTATCCTTTATTTTATTAAGTTAGGCTAAACGTGTCGGTCATGTTAATTATGTCTTGAACTAAGTGAACACAATGTGTTACTTGGTGCATGGTTCGGATCTGGATAATATGCATTCATATATAAAATATTCATCATAAGTCTTAATACCAGTTTCAAGATAAGATGATAAAATTGGGTTATTTTGTATACTTAATCTATACACATAAAATCTTTTGTCCTGACTTTTTTTCATTTTTTATATATATTTATGTTTAGATCGGTACACAGGCTGACGGTCCACTTGATGGTAGGTGGCTACCGTCGCCTATAACACAAGCAACGCCACCGGTGCTGCAAGTGCGCTGCCGACTACAGTAGATTTAATTGGGAGGGAATAGGGAAATCGGCTCTGGCTTCCTTTACTCACTCACCGAAACACAACAGCACACGTGCTTTTATTTCACGGTGGTCTTCTGTAAAGGGGTGCCAAATGGTTACTGCCCCCAGACAGGGTGCCCAATAATGACTGCGAAACGCAAAACTACTAATTCTAGAATCCTAAAATGTTGAACATAGGGTTTTTTAATAACGTAAGCATCAGCTAAGAAAGCAGCCCGAGCGTCACGCTAATATATTATATAATTCAATTCAAATCAAACCAATTCGTTTGCCTGAAATGTGTCTGAAATTGCCATCAAATGGATGTATAACTAGTTCTTATTAAATATAGTACCAAAAAAATCAACAATTTATTAGTAGCAACAATGTCAGAGAAGTTAAGAGTTAGTTAAATCTTTTAATATTTTAATAATAATTTAAAGCATTATGATAGCAAACGGTTAAACCTAGGTGGTTTTTAATGCTATCATTATATTAATGTATATTTAGTTTTCTTTTTAAATTGTTAAAATTATAAATAAATAAATAAATAAATTTGAAATCGAAGGAGGCATTTACAGTACAAAATCACTTATCGAGCAAGAAATTAATAAAAACCTTTTAATGGACATAAATCAAAACCAGGCCATTGTTTTTTTTTTTTAACTTATACTTTGGAGAATTTGGTAATAAAAGTCTTTCTTAATTTTAGTAATTTCCTGTGAATATTTCAGATTTTGTAAACGAGGCTAACATTCGAAAATTAACTCATGGAGCGCGAAACGCGTACTCGATACGTTGTCCGAGTCAGTGAGCAGTTAAAACAGATTTTTTAATACTATCAAACTTAAATATCCATGAAACCCCATTAGCAAATTAAAGAAAGAAAGAAAGATGCATTCGAAAAGTACATACAGCCCTGATGCATAAAAGTATTTTTTTCCAAGCACCAGTTATATATAATAAAATTCCAAACAACATTAAAGAGCTTAATATTAATTTATTCAAGAAGAAAATGAAGAATCTACTCGTCGACAAATGTTATTATAGTATAAAAGATTACATGTCAGATAATTCATTGTAATAATTAATAATATATTAGCTTTATTTATTAGCATTGTGCTGAGGTGCTGACAAACACCTACAGCGCTGATTTTCAGCCAGCACCGTATGTGACTCATTGGACACCATACAAACATACTTTATAAATTACTATATACATATATACATATACATACACATATATATATACACATTCATACATACATGTAAACATGTAAATACATCGAAAAATACATAGGCAAGAAATAATATAAAAAGTTATAACAAAATACATTTACAATCTATACACAATGCACTACTTCAATGACAGAGAAAAGGCACGAAAATAATAAGGAAATTCTATAGGAATCAATAATAAATTTGGTAATTAAAGTAAACGTTAAAACTTACATATATGTTGATGTATTAATGCGGTGAAAAATGCTGGTTGAGTTATGAATTTTGGAGGGTCAACAAATAACCCCTTAGCTTTCGTCTAAAGGTATACTTGTTAGGCGCTACACACACACACACACACACACACACACGATATTTTGCCAGTAAAGTCTATACTTTCTTCATACCTAATGGTACAAGTTTCAACTGTTAAAACGAAAATAAAAATTAAACTGATGGCTTGATCTCCTTTATGTTTTATTTTATTTTATTTTAACCTCTTTAGGTAGTTAATTAAAAGTTTTAGATTAGAAATAATGTTCTAAGTAACTTGTTCTAAGTTCTAAATTGTTGAAGGAAAACAACATTTGCTAGTCCAATGAGTGGACTGTCAGATGACGTTTTACTTACAATATTATTTTATTTAGAATTTCATTTTTGTTGATAATTCACTGAATTACATTTTTTTTTTCAGGTAAGTCGACTATATTTGAGACACGCAATGATTTTGTAGCTCCGACGGTATGTTAACTTCATAAATAATAATGTATTATCTATTATTATTATTTAAGAATTAAGAATCATCTATAGGAGGTCGCGCACGTTTTTTTTGTATTGATAAATACAAAAAAATACGTGTTGAATATTTATCAATACTTTTTAAGCAATTTAGTCCTATATTTTTGATTTGGTATTGGTACAGAGTTATTTATGCACATTAATTTTTTTTTATATATGCATTAAAACTTACTATGTTAGTACATTCTTAAATTTTTACTCTCATACAGTAATTTTAATATAAATTCTAATTCTCATAATATTTTACACTAGCGACCCGCCCCCGGCTTCGTCCGGGGTGCAATATTTATATATGTAGAACATTCCCCGTTTATCCCTCTTTCCATTAGTGAAAACCGAATTAAAATCGGTCTACCCGTTCACGCGTGATGCCGTGACCAAGGGAAATAGGGATTCATTTTTATATATAGAGATTTAAAACACCCCAGAGCCATCAACTTCACACGAAATAATATGGAACTATTTAGCAACTGAATACACTACTGACCGAAATCATCCTTTCACTTTTTGTATACCCTTTTACAAGTTTTATGCCTATTCTATAGATGGCGCTTACACGTGACAAAAACAATTTTTTTTTGTGAACAGTTTCTTGTAAACAATTTGCATGATCTACTTATTTTTTATGTTTGATAATATTATAACTTGCATAAATTTACTCGGGCGATGTAAGAAGAAAAAAAAATGTGTTCTTGAACTTGAAAATGTAGGATTTTTTTATTAAAAAAATTAGTGGACTCTTAAATTTTATTCTTATTTATTCTGATCGCCGACTAGATATTCTATATTATAGTAACATCTATCATCTCAATTACTTTCAAGCGACGACATTACTACTGTAATGTCCTATAGCCAGTCACAAAGTTCCGCCTGCCTCTTTATCGTATGAGACTTTTTAAGGTTGTAATAAAAAAAAATATCAACTATGCTCTGTTACAATCTTCATCCATCAAAATTTTAAATATTAAATAAACTCATTATTATTGGTGAAAACCTTCTTTGATAATATCCCAAAATTAAACCAAAATAAATAAACTGTAACATGTAAAATTAAATGATTAAAATTCCCATCCCCGTATTGCATACTTACTCAAAGCATTAAAAAGTGTCTTAACTTTTATCAGTAATTCGTGCACTTTAAATTAACAAAATTACATAATATTGTTTATTATTCGGCTAGCACAGGTTTTTTTTGCAAATTATAAGTAGGCATACATAAAGCTTCCTCGTTTGTCGATTTTTCCATTGGCGAAAACCGCATCTAAATAAATTCCATTATTCAAAATCAGTTGACTGGTTTAGAAAAAGTTACCGGAGAAAAACACAGACTTTATAGACATATAAATTATTAATATTGAAAGTTTTAAAAGAAAAAAATAAGCGTCAGGAATTTAGTTACTAAAAACTAATATTTATTTTATGCACATAAACCGGACGCCATTATTGTTTAGTTAGAGTGTTAATTGTTTAGTAATAAGTAATCTCACACGCGAATTTTAATATTTACGTGTGCTGCATGTTACATAACTAATAATTTATTTAATTATACACAACGGTGTTAAAAACGAAGGAATCGGTGAAGTCCACTAACCTGAATACGCAAGTAAACCAAGGTCGCGAAAGTAAATGTATAATATTGTTGTGGTACGAAACGTCGCGGCGCCCGAAGTGATAGTAAAAGTGAATCGTAATCTTTAAAGAGGACAGACGAAAGTGAGTTTATTCGTCTTTTTGCTAACGGGTCTTTACTTTTGCAAAAACATATGTTGTAATTACATGAGAAATTGTTGGATTATGAATGCACTAAGTATTTAATCTATATTATGTTCCTTGTAAAATATCTATCGGTTCTGTGTATAATGAATGTCAATTAACTATGTAACTACTCTGTGTACTTTTCTAGAAATAGGTTGTTGAATATATTGTCATCGCATAAAGTCTTGTATAATTTTCTCTCTATTAAAATCCAAACTAATCGCAAAGCAACTTATAATAATTCTTCATGGTAGCAGAGCGTGGTTTATGAAAATTTCAGCACAATTAGTTGCTCGGTAGTATTGGTGAATGAAAATCCGAATATATACAAGAACTAAATTCCATTGGAGTGGCGTGGCGTCATACAGATTGGAAACACAAATAAAAGAAGAGAATGTCTGCAAATAATGCATTCTGCATTGAAAAACTCATTGGACGAGAAAATTACTCAAGTTGGAAGTTCGCAGTAAGAGCATATCTCGAACACGAAGATCTTTGGAAATGTATAGAAAACACAAATTGTGATCCTGTGCAAGACATTAAAGCTAAATCAAAACTTATTTTATTGGTAGATGCTATAAACTACATTCACATTCAAGATGCACGAACATCAAAGGAAGTTTGGTTAAACTTAGAACGGGCATTTGATGATAATGGCTTATCAAGAAAAGTTGCATTACTAAAGGATCTTATTACTACAAATTTAGAATCATCCAAGAGTGTTGAAAACTATGTCAACAAAATTATGACGTCAGCTCACAAGTTGAGAAATATAGGATTTACCGTAGATGACGAATGGCTGGGTACATTAATGTTGGCAGGTTTGCCGGACTTATACAAACCTATGATAATGGCCCTCGAGAGCTCCGGGATAAAAATAAGAGCAGACAATATCAAAACTAAACTACTGCAAGAAGTTCAGAGTTCCGAAACTGCTGCTTTTTACACATTTAAGAAGAAAGCTCACGAGAAACAGAACAACATAAAACTCAGAGGACCGAGATGTTTCAACTGCAACAAGTATGGACACTTAAGCAAATATTGCAGGATACAAAAGAAAACTTCAAACAAAATTGAAGAAAAAGGCTTTGTTGCAGCTTTTTCAGCATTTTCAGATTTTTCAGCTTCTTCTGTAAAAATTGAAAATAATAAATGGTATGTGGACTCGGGTGCATCTATGCACATGACTAACTGTTGTGACTGGATGTACGACATCAAAGATCCACCGATATCAACTATCACTGTGGCAAATAATACACCGCTATCTGTGAAAGGTATAGGAAATATAAATTTGATAATAAATGAAAACAATAATAGAATTCAGGTACGAAATGTTTTATATATACCTAATCTCGCTGGAAACTTACTATCTGTCAGTTCAATTGTCAAAGGTGGTTGCAAAATAAATTTTAATAAAAATAATTGTGAAATTTATAATGATAAAGGAGATTTTGTTTGTACTGCAATTATGGAAAATAATTTATATACATTGAAAGCTCATAGAGAAATAAATGCTAACCTAAGTGTCTCTAACATTTCAAATGAAGTTGTACTTTGGCACCGACGCATGGGACATTTAAACTTTCCAGATGTGAACCGACTACCAGAATGTACGGAAGGAGTGAGCTTGACTTCCGATAAGATTAAGTTACCTGTGACCTGTACTACCTGCCTGGAAGGAAAACAGTCGAGACTACCATTCAATAATGCCGGATCCAGAGCATCGCAACTGCTCGAGGTGATACATTCCGATTTGTGTGGTCCAATGGAGACTCCGTCCTTAGGAGGTATGAGATATTTTTTATCTTTTGTGGATGATTACTCCAGATTAGTCTATGTATACTTTCTTAAAGACAAGCTCAGTGTCCTTAATGCATTTAAAGATTTTCACAAGAAAGTAGAAAATGAATGTAATAAGAAAATTAAAATAATTCGAACAGATAATGGCCTAGAATACTGTAACAAGGATTTTGATAATTATTTAAGTCAGCATGGTATAAAACATCAAACAAGTACACCATACTCGCCCCAACAAAATGGTCTCGCAGAACGCATGAACCGCACACTTGTAGAAAGAGCGAAGTGTATGTTGTTGGATGCAGATTTATCTAAGCCGTTTTGGGCTGAAGCTACTGCTACTGCTGCGTATATTATTAACCGTTCTCCTACTACAGCTATTGATAAAAGGACCCCATTTGAACTATGGTCAGGTAAACAACCCGACCTATCGAACATGAGAATCTTTGGTTCAGAAGTCATGATGCAAATCCCTAAGGAAAAACGAAAGAAATGGGATGCAAAATCTAAACGAATGATCTTTGTTGGCTATTGTGACAACACAAAGGGATATCGCCTTGCTGAACCTGAAACAAATAAAATAATTAAAAGCAGAGATGTTGAATTTTTGGAGAATTTAAAGAAAAATAGCAACATATACTTACCTTGTAGTATTAACAGCTCCACCGAAAAAGATGAGTCATCACCACCACCAGCAACACCTGAATTTAAAACAGGAAAGCAATCCACAGATACAAATATTAGTGAAAGCTCCGATGAATATGAGACAGACACAGACCAAGATGAAGTCTATTTTCCCTGTAAATCAACAGAATACCTACGACGCTCGATAGCCTTACGTCCAAGGAACAAGCCTGAAAGTTCAAAACCTAGTTATTTTTGTCCTGTTAAAAATCTCCGAGATCCAGAAACGGTGAAGGATGCTCTATCCTCTGAAAAAGCAGAAAAATGGAAAATTGCAATGGATGAAGAGTTTCAATCACTATTAAAGAATAATACCTGGAAGCTTACTGACTTGCCACCTGGAAAGAAAGCTCTTCCCTGTAAATGGATTTTTAAAACAAAAACTGATGAAACTGGAAATGTGAACAGATATAAAGCCAGACTTGTCATTAAAGGCTTTGCTCAGAAAAGAGGCATTGATTACGACGAAATATACTCACCCGTAGTAAGGTATACGTCTGTAAGATACCTGATTGCATTGGCTACACAATACAATTTAGACATAGACCAGATGGATGCGATAACAGCATTTTTGCAAGGGGACCTAGATAATGAAATCTATATGGTACAACCAGAGTCTTATGAAGAAGGATCAAAGGTATGTTTATTGCAAAAATCTATCTATGGTTTGAAGCAGGCCAGCCGACAATGGAATGTAAAATTAGACAGCGTTCTTCAGAAAATTGGCCTAACTAGATCAAAAGTGGATCCCTGTATTTATTACTGTATAAAGGAAAATACAATGATTTTTGTAGCTGTATGGGTCGATGATCTCATATTATTTTCAAATGATATTAAATTGAAGACAAAAGTGAAAGAAAAATTGCAGGAAGAATTTCTTATGAAGGATCTTGGGAAAGCTAAACAGTTTATAGGGTTAAATATTTCCAGATGTCAAAATGAAGGAAAAATAATGCTCGACCAAGAAACCTATATAAAAGAAATATTGGATAGATTTGGCATGTCAGATTCAAAACCCGTGAAAACTCCAATAGAAGTGAACGCAAAATTTGATAATATAGATGCAGATAATAGAGACGATGTCCCGTACAGACAAGCCATTGGATGCTTGTTATATCTAGCACAGGCAACTAGACCGGACATCTCGTTTGCAGTCAATAAACTTAGCCGATATGTCAGTGACCATGGTCATCAGCATTGGCTTGGTGTAAAAAGGATAATGCGATATCTACAAGGCACTAAACACTTGAAGTTGTGCTTCACCAAGGATATGTCAAACAAGATTAGAGGCTATTGTGATTCAGACTGGGCTAGCAGTCTAGAGGACAGAAGGTCCTGCACCGGATACATCTTTATTTTTCAGAATGGCGGAATAGCTTGGAACAGCTGCAAGCAACCTACAGTTGCTCTGTCCACAGCTGAGGCGGAGTACATGGCAATGGCTTCTGCGACACAGGAAGCACTGTGGCTTCGTCAGCTTCAACAAGAACTGGGTCTACGAGATGGTTCTCCCCTCCCTATTAAGTGTGATAATCAAAGTGCAATACGCTTAGCTTCTACTGACTGTTATAAACCTAAAACAAAACATATAGATATCAGATTTCATTTTTTAAGAGACAGTGTTAATAGTAAAAATATATATTTTGTGTATTCTAAGGGCAGTGAAATGGTAGCTGATATTTTAACTAAGGGTACTGCACTGGACAAACACTTGTATTGTATAAAGAAAATGGGTTTGCATTCTGAAGGGGGTGTTGGATTATGAATGCACTAAGTATTTAATCTGGTATATATATTATGTTCCTTGTAAAATATCTATCGGTTCTGTGTATAATGAATGTCAATTAACTATGTAACTACTCTGTGTACTTTTCTAGAAATAGGTTGTTGAATATATTGTCATCGCATAAAGTCTTGTATAATTTTCTCTCTATTAAAATCCAAACTAATCGCAAAGCAACTTATAATAATTCTTCAGAAATACATATAGTTGAGTAATTGAAACGCACATTTGTTCCTCAGTCATAATGGATCACGAGCCAGGTACAAATTTCATCAGTCGTTTCCTCTCGGCCGATAACTCGTAAAATGCTCGTGAGAGTTGTACGTCAGCTGTGGCTCCGTGAAAATTTTTTTAAGTCATTTTCTCCCGTTTCAAATGTTAATCAAATTATAATTATATCTTAAATAATATGTTAAGGCGACGCCAGCCCCAAATGATAAAAAAATCTACTTATTTGTTTTCCTTTTAAATTATCATAATAATTATAATTTAAAAATACTCAAATCATCTGCAGGATATATGAAAGGAGATAATTATTTTTTATTATATATATATAAAAAATTGCTAAGTTGCGGTCTAATATCGATGTTGTAACCGTTCGATTTGCTTAGTAATCAATATTTTAAATAATAGCTAATTCTTAATATATATTTTAAGATCCACTATCTGAAGTCTCCTCAAAACTAAAATTTGAATTATACGTTATTTAATTTTTAAATATATATTTCCGAGATTTTTAAATATATATTTCCGAGAGCCGTACTCCAGCAAGTACGGCTGGAGTCCCCTTAAGGAAAAAAGTCTTAAAAATATATCTTAAAAAAACATGACATGTATAAAAAATATTTTTAGTCATTTTCTCCCGTTTGAAATATTAATCAAATTACAGTTAACCTAATACCATAAAGAAAAAAAGTCAGCTGACTATAAAGTGGTGGATTATATGTCAGCTGATGACATTAACTAGAAAAAAAAAAAAGATTTCCTCTCTGTTGAAAATTTATTAGATGACAGTTTATATGCTATTATGAAAAAATTTAAAATGTCAGCTGGCTGTACCTATCGCGGTGGAAATATTGTCAGCTGATGACCTAAAGGTTGTAACGTAGAAGCCAGACGGTAGCATCTATCGCCAAAAACTTTCATGACCTAGTCCCTCTCGGGCGATAACTCGTAACTCCCCGTCCCTCTCGAGTTGTATTGTGACAATGGGCACGCGAATGAGTAAGGCATGCCAGAGCCCATTTACCTATCCCTTCATAATCTCCTATCTTTAATCCTAGTATGCACTTGCAGCACCTGTGGCGTTGCTTGTGTTAATAGGCGACGGTAGCCATTTGCCATCAAGTGGACCATCAGGCTGTCTGACTAGCCCAAATTACTTTCAAGAACCTTTATCCTTTTAATCCTACTAAGGTCGGCAGCGGCCCTATGTTAATACGTAATAGGCGGTGGGTAACCACAAAACATCAAGTGACCATCAGCCTATCTGTTGACTTTTACATTAAAAAGGGCGCGTGTCAGCTCCGACGCATGACTTGAGTTTTCGACGTTTTTTTTCATAAGCCCAGAGAATAGAATTAGGGAACATTAATACATGCGTCAGCTGTCGCACAAATGTCAAAGTAACAGATAATATAACGCTTTTTAGTTAACGCTTGTATTAATTTTACTCATAAAATTTCCTTATGTGAAAATCAATTCTTAAGGAGTAACTTGTTATTTCTATCCTAATATTGTCTTCGATTTATAATATTTATCGAAGACCATACAATTTATAAAAAAGTATAAAATAAAAAATGTTCGTATCTGCCTTACATCAGTATCGTAAAGTGAATGCGCACGCGTCGCTCTCTTTCACTGTGACAACAATTTCATAACAATGGCGACCGACCTTAACCTAACTATAAGGTCATTGACGTCCGTTATGGCCGTACTAAATAGATAGATTCTTATCAATCGAGCTATAGTAATGGAACTCTCAGCGTGGGATTTTTCGTAACTTTTGTAACTTTATTAATTAAAATAAGATATTTCCGTTTTTTTTTGGAATTAAATCAATTTGAGTTAGAGTGATTCGATGCAGTGATTAAAACATTAGAATTAGTCAAAACAAATTGTATATTAAGTGACCGGTCTAGTAATTATTGTATGGGGCCATTAAACGAGCGTATTATTGAGCGTAAATTTTGCTGTTTAATTTTTTTGTTACTTACTTATTTATTCATTATTCATTGAGTTTACAGATAGAATTATTCGGTGACCTTTACACTAAGTATAGCTTGAATCGTAAAAACCAAATTTTAACAGCAGACAAAGAGGCAAAACGGAAGAAGAGTTGTGTGTGTTATATATATGTGTGTATGTATGTGTGTGTGTGTGTGTGTGTGTGTGTGTGTGTGTGTGTGTGTGTGTGTGTGTCGTCATATTGAAGTCCAAGAAGCCAATTTCGAACAATAAGTTTGATGCTGTTGATATTTTTTTCTTTTATGTTACAATGCAGGTGGATGTATACCTCCTTGTATCATGTTGGTTTACAGCCCCAACCACCCCAGACAGAGATGCAATAACTTATGATCCTTTGACACAGGGTCTTGTAAATAGATTTCAGAATGTTTTACTTGTTTTTTGTTGCTTTACTGGTTTTTTTTAGGGGGGATCTAGTCATCCTCCAACATAATCGGAGACTTTATTATATCTTATAATTATTCAGGTGAATATAATTATTTAGGTGAATATAATTATTTAGTTGCGTGAGAGGACTCTTTCCACTCCCCTCGTCTCTTCTCATCTTTGTCAATTTCTACTACCTTTTTGGAAAATTCAATAAATTTACTATTGTCTTTCTCTTTTATTAGAGAAGATTTTATTTTATAGATCTCTTTTATTGAGGTTTTCTCTAATTTTTTACATTTTTCAAGTTCCAATCCGAGTCTTGCGAGTGCAAACCTGGAACACTCGAACAGTAGGTGCTCCGCTATCTCCAGCTACCCAGGCGCACGCACGCAATCCGGGCTGGATTTTATTTTAAACCTGTGCAGGTACTGCGAGAAACCTCCATGTCCCGTCAGCACCTGCACGAGCTGTGGTGTCAGTTTAATTTTTGTAATTTGTCTGTAGCTTCAGCGTCGGGGAAGAACATTTTTGTTCCTCCCGCCGTCTCACCTTTACTGTTAAATTTGACTCCACTCGGCGACATCCTCGCTCCTTGTGTAGCGTTTTATTTAGGACATTATTTGCTGCGTATTTTAAATTGAGCACCCCATATTTAGCCAGCTGGTCGGCTCTCTCATAGTCCGCGATCCCCACATGGGCTCTTATACCCAGAAGAACCTGACGCATCTTCCTTCCATCCTGATCGTGTGTAGGTTCTCCCGGCTTTGCACTATTAGACAGGGGGTCAAAGTTTTCGTTTTACATAGAACAAGCAACTATTTATGTACGATAAGGCCACATTGTAGGGCATAAAGTAAGTGCATTCGGAGTCACACGCCAGTGCAGATGTGTGACGGACTTGAAAGCGAGTTAGCACATCGTACCGCGTTCAACTTAATAGTTAGTTAGCTAGCGAGCGGATTTGAATGTTTGCTAACACCCCACTTCATATGAGTAATCGTTGGCGAGTAGCTACTACCTCCAGAAGGACGTTTAGCTGATAGTTACGCTCTCCATTATTACCTAGAATATAATTTTTCTATTGGTTTATTTACAGCATTTTTACTAGCATAATTATTATGCATTCGTATATTTTAAGAATTCGTTGGAATATTAGGGAAGATATTTGATACTAACGCTTTTTATTTAATTTTTTTAATTAAATTATTACTCTCAATAATTTTAGGAGCAGAATTGAGCATATGTAACAGTTGTCTGTACGTGTCTGTACATTAAATATTAAAAAAAAAAAAAAAAAAAAAAAAAAAAAAAAAAAAAAAAAAAAAACAATTTGCACACGTTATACTGATGTTATCGAGGCCAAAAAATAGTTTTGTTTTTTTTTAGAATTTTTGTCTGTTAGTCTGTGCACACTAATCTCAGAAACGGCTTAACCGATTTCAATGCGGTTTTCACTGATCTATTGTAGCAATCTTCCCGCAACATTTAGTATTTGTTTCATTCTAATCGGTTTACAAACACAAAAGTTATGCGCTATACCGAATATCACGCATACGAAGTTGCGGGCTCAGCTAGTTTATAATATATTTTACGTATATTTGGGATCATGTTTGATAATAATATTTTTTTAGCCTATGATATTATTTCAGTTGACTTTTTCAGTAGATCAAAACTTAACTTCCATAATCCAATCTAAGCATTTGGCTGACTGCAATGACTCACCGGCCTGAAAACTTTACCTACTTAATAATAAATGAAGCAAATTTGATCTATTTATGACCTGATCACATTTATTATATAGGAATGTGAGCTTACATTGACTTTCTACACAACAAAAAAATCACTAAAGAAGTTGCAGAAGGTTCACATAGTGTATGATTATAATTATTGTAATTTTTTTTATATTGTAAAGATGACAAAAAGAATAGTATCCTGAGTTTCTTTCGGGGTTTCTTCTCAGGATCGTCATCTTGGCTTTTTTTCCGAAACCCTGGTAAATTTAAATTTAACTGGTAATTCCAAATGACGATCATAAGAGTTTCTTGGAGAAACCTAATTGATAAATAAGTATTTTGATTTTTGATTTTTTTTTTGAATCAAAAATTTGTAAGTCAGAAATACTAGCAATAACCCAGAAAAGGAACAGGGAGAACTTGAAGATAAAGAAACAAATCTCTTATTTACACAACGTAACAGCAGAAACTATATACATACATAACAACATTGAAGTTGTAGAAACATAATATGTATATCCTGATTTTCATTCACTCCATACAGAAAAATGTACCCGTTTCACTCTCGCTGATGTCGACACGACCTTAAATACCGTGTTCATACTTATTCTACTTAAATTTTATGTTTAACAATTTACTTAGACATGTCAAAGCTAAAGTTATGTAAAGCGTGATTATGCATTTTCGTAATCTCTCGAGTTATAGCTGCCAGTTTAAGTTGTCGTTTCGTATCGTAAATATAGATCGATATCACATCACACTGATAGGCTATACTTGTACTTTTGCAATGTTCGTTTTGATAACGAACATTTCAAGTATAGTTTCAGTGAGGCACCTATAGAAAATGTTCAAAAAAAAAAAAAAAAATCATAGAAAAAAAAATTATAATAAATAAATAAAATATTTACAAAAATCTGAATAAATTCATCGAAATATATGGAATTTTGATTCGAATTTTCAATGGGTAGTCAGTCTTGAAGCTGGCCATTAATTGTCAGAATTAAGATACCCCTTTTTTGTAATTAAATTGGATACATTTAATTACAGAATTTGTTTACAAATTCAAATTTTACTTACACTTTGATATTTTAATAAAATTAATTCACTTTCTATAGCTGTCTTATTTTTGATTATTTTTACCCATTAATATCCATTATTAACCTTCATCCACTGTAACTAAAAAAGTTCAAGGGTTGATAGGGCTGGCATGTATTTGTAAGAAAAATATGTCCTCAAAATTAAATATTTCAAAACAACTATATTTCAATATACTAAACTGAGCCCCCTATGGAATTGGAATGAAACAAACATTAAATGTTACGGGAAGCTTGCTACCAATACATCAGTGAAAACCGCATTCAAATCGATTAAGCCGTTTCTGAGATTAGCGCGCACAAACGCACAGACAAACAGACAAAAATTCTAAAAACTATATTTTTTTGATCTCGGTAACATATGTAAAACGTGTACTAATTGTTTTTTTTTTAATCTTTGAGATAAAAATAATGTTCGTTTACGACCATATTATATGGAAGATATAAGTATTTATTTCTTCATGTATGGGCGCAAAATATTTGTAAAGTTTTTCGTAATATAACCACGAATAAGTACAAACAGAGTGATAGATAAATTCCATTAAAATATTTTTACAAATCTCGAACGAAATCAAAGTTCGCGAGTCAGTAATACATTTAGGCATTCACTCTTTAGGAATTTCAAGGTTGGTCATAGATCAGCGCCCCCAAGTTCGTCGCCTCACGACCATATTAGTTTAGAAACATCTTGTAAGGATTGTTGATTTTCTTGATTGACTTTCTTGCTGGAACTTGCTGGTGTAGGAAGTGTTCACTTTGGTAATATTAGATTTTCACTGTCCAATTTATAAGTAGCCCAAGGTGTAGTTGCGTGCATTATGGGTATTGTTTACACATCCCGCTTTTGATAGGAATGGCTTTTCTATAAATCGGATCATATGTAAGTGTATTAACTTTAGACTTAGGATTTATGGTCGTTTTAAGTACAGGATATACTTAGAACTTTCGGAATTCGTATTTTGGTTTGCTATTGATTCCGACTTTTTTTTCTATTTCTCTCCATTAAAACAATATTGAAGGATTAAATGTAATTTTGAATCTGTTCTAAACAAAAGAACTGTTTTGAATAAATAATTGCTTTTAAAACCATAGATTTTTTCCAATCTATAACATAGCTCCATTGATGTTATCTATTTCGTAATTAAAACTCATTAAACATTATATTGTGGGCTTTACCTGAGATTTTTTTTAATCATCAAGAATATTTTGTAGCTAAGAACCTATTACTTTTAATTCCTTTTTTCTTAACTATATTGCTTTTTTTAAAGTTTTATTTACTTCTAGAACCTTAAAGTGTAAGACTCGTCATTGAATATAACGCTTGTGGAAGTGGATGTACTTCATAAGAATTGTTGTGACTTTGTTTTTTATTTCTTTAGATTTTGTAACGTATGCTGTTGCAACATTTTATCGCTGTTACTTTATGTTAACCTCATTCGCTCAAACCTCCGGGCTATTGTATGCTATATCAAGAAGTGATCTTTGTTTACTAGCAACTGAATATCACTTTATTGCAGATTGGTAAATATCGTCTTATAAATAAGCATTGAGAATTTTTAATGACCAATTACCACGGACAGTCTCCGTTAATGCTCGTAAAAGACAAAGGACGACCAATGAAATGGACTCAATGTAATTACTGCAATCATAAAGACAATAAAGACCAAGGGTGTTGTGAATGCACTGGTGGATTTACCTTAATGGTTGGTGCATTACGCAAAACAATATGCGCAAGGCGCTCATAATGTCAACGGCAAAAGTATCAATATTTCGCCACAAGTGGGAATGCGATGCAAGTGGCTCGTAACCGATGCGATTCGAAACTGGGTCATGTTACGCATTCGCAAATATCCCACGGTTCATGATCCATATAATAAATACAGATTACAACAGAAAAAACAATAGTGCGAGTAAAAGACAATACAATTATAAAGTTTTGGCATTGCCACGTTTTATTACACGTCATCAGTTCGTATAAAAATACTGGTAATGAAATAAAAAATGAAAATAACTCTTTTTTAACTAAAATTAACAGGTACATCAACTCAAGACTCGTAACAATCACCGATCAGGTTTAAACATAAAATCACAACAAAAAAAAAGACTAAAAGAGAGTATTATATCAGTGCGTATCGACCACTGGTCTCGTAATAACATATCCAGGGATCTGGTCCATCGACCACTATCCGCTCTGATGTAGTATTACGGGGCCATCGGGCGGAAATTACTGTGCTATCCTTATATTTATATCACATTCAGTTTTCTGCTTCCTGCAGCCTCTAGTAGCTATCATGATGTCCATACTCGTGACCATGACCGTGACCGACGTATACTGGAACCGCAACCTTCACTGGGTACGGCACGGGCTTCTCGACATGATATGGAATATGCTTTTCTATGTGGACGGGATAAGGTCTGTCAACTGGCACTTTCACTGGAATTGGCACGGGCCTTTCGACGGGGTAGGGAATGTGTTTTTCAACTGGGTAGGGGGCTGGCACTGGCACCTTCACTGGGTACGGTACTGGTTTTTCGACGTGGACGGGGTAGGGGCGATCGACCGGGACCTTCACTGGGTACGGAACTGGTTTCTCTACTGGGTAAGGCACTGGTTTCTCAACCGGTACTGGCACAGGCTTGGGAATGTGTACGGGGTAAGGTCTATCTACGGGAACTTTGACAGGGACGTGCACTTCTTTAATGACCGGGTAAGGGGCAGGTACATGTACTGGAACCTTTACGGGATAGGGCACCTTCTTCTCCACTGGGTAAGGTGCAGGAACTGGAACCTTAACAGGTACATGCACATGTTTCTCTACAGGGTAGGGCTGAGGTACATACACTTTAACAGGTACTGGCCTATCAACGGGCACATGAACAGGGTAAGGTATCTTCTTCTCTACAGGGTAAGGTTGAGGGACATGTACGGGTACTTTGACAATCTCCTTAACTGGGTAAGGGACGTGCTTAACTACAGGGTAGGGTTGTGGTACGTGCACCTTAACGGGTACAGGGATTTTCTTCTCGACTGGAATTGGAATGTGTTTCTCTACCGGATAAGGGACTGGCACATTTTTGACAACCGTAATGGTTTTGTGCACCTCTCCGTGACCTCCGAAATTGCCTCCGTATCCACCGTAACCACTGTCCCATCCACTATGTCCACCGCCATAGCCTATGTCGAATAGCCCTCGCTTCTCGTGCTTCTTGTCGTCTGACACTTCATCCTTCCTGTCGGTCACTGCCACTTCTTTTTCTGCTTTCTTGGCCTTTTCGGCGTTAGCGAACGCCAAGAGAGCCACCAGACTGGCGGCCACGAGCTGTAACAAAATACAAAGCCAAATTAAATCAACCGTACACATATTATATATACTTAAAAATTACTGGCACCCTAAAAACTAAATCCTCAAATTACTAATTAGATTGCAATAAAAAATTTGTTCTAAGTGATCGATAGAGTTAACATCATTTCCAAGTTACTGCGTCATACAAGGGGCATACGCAATGGTTCCGTATTGCGTAAACTAATAAAGTGGGACAATTATGGATTAATCCTCAAGTGCTATTATCTCCTTCACTGTCACTGACACTTCCAGGAATTGCCGTTTTGAAACTTGCACTATCACTTAGAGTAGAAAATATGAGTGGAAACACACCATGAGCCTCATGATGCTGCACTTGTAGGTTGCACTGAAGTCAGCGAGATCCTGAATACGAATGATGCGTGTTGCTCTACAGCTTCGCTATATATACGCAGTAAGAGCGGCCGAGCGAAGAAAAAAATATGGCGGTACTGTGTAGGACCACGTTATACTTTCGCTTTCGAGGGGTTCGTGGAGCCGAAATGGTCTATTTTGTCGCATCGAAATTCGCGTGGACCGGTTTACGTGTATCTCAGAGAACTACTTTTAGCAGATTCAAGTTCCTGAAAAGATAAACTAAATGTTGCATTAGAATAATTAAAAGATAACTAAATAACTTTTGTTTGGACGGCTTTTTCGCGTTGCAGAATGATGTTGAGGATTTTTTTAAACGATATCTTTAATAAATCGTAATTTAGTATTACTTTGTTAAATATTAAAACTACTTTTTATAAAATTAGATATCGTCCTTGATTTTAGTATGTATTAGTGATAAATAAGTATTTTTAACTACATTACTTATTTCGTAAGATTATATGTTACAAATATAATTTTAAAAGCCATTTATAGATTATGGTAACTAATATGTTCTCATATCAAAATTATATTTTCTCTATATAAATTTGTGATTCATAAAATATTGTTTTCAAATAATTGTTCTTTAAACAACAAAAAATAATAATGAAAAATCTTTGTTTACAGTGGTGTAAGGCTTTTTATGGTATTGAAATGAAGAATTTGTTCTACGTAGAATAAAAAGGCACTAAGAACAATGGCAACACTAAAATAATTTTATTACCTTTAAATTACTAATAATAATACAATACAGTAATCAAAAAATTACAAACTATTCAATGGCGATGTGACTCGCTTGTGTAATTTTTGAACGGCCGTTATAGGCCTAAATTTTTTAGTGTAGAATGGAAATGCAGTGTTTTCTATATAAAATAAAGACTTGGCTTAAAGGTCTAGCTACCAGGCCATAAATTTACAAAAAAAATAAAATAAAATAAATTACTAATAGCGATTGCACATTTATAAATATTACATGACTCGTGCAAAACGTAAAAAGCGACTTGTATCATCTAATAAATAACAACTCTACATTTCACATTTCCTACTACTGAAACAAGTTAAATTAAATTCGAACTAGGAAACAATAAACTAAAAGTACTAACTTTTACTAGTGATTAATTAACAAAGAATAATAAATATTTGACAGAGAAGTCTGTCTTTTATTTGTAAATAAATATTATACATTATCATTAATTTAAGTAGGTTATAACTTTAGTGTGTAAACTCTTATTAAATTAAAAAAAAATTAAAAAGAATTACAAAATTACTACATTTTAAGCAAATATATTTATTACTTTCTCTCTTTCTTAAAACATCAAGAAATTGATGAAAATATTAAAAAAAAAAATTATAACTGCTAATTTCAACTTTGACTTATGAGAACTACTTGTAAACTTCAAAATAAATATTTTTTCATCTTTTTTTTAGTTTTAGTTTATATTTAATTTTTTAATAAAAATAATTACAATTTGACGACTACAATTCTCAAGTCGGAAAACTTAAACACAAAATTAATGTTAACAAAAATTTAATATAATTTGCATTCATTGAAATTATTAATTATCATCTCAATTATTTAAAAACATAGATAAATATTAATCTATATTTGAATAATTATATCGAACGCGAAGCATTCGAATAATGAAATCCATTAATTAATTAGCGAATTCGCATTGAATTGAGGATGTGATTGATGAGTTTAAATTTCGTTATTCAGGTTAATTCCAACATCCTTTTCATTAAGAATTTAATTTGCGTGTGGCCGTTTCCTTCATCTTGTCTGTTTTAGTGAAACATATGGGCAGACATTTTTTGTCGATTAAGTTGTCATTGATGACGTTTTTTCAAGTGAATTGTAAGGTCGATCTTTGACTAGACTCAAACGGGTAATATATTTATCATTAGATCGTCTGTATGTCTGTTTTAAGATACATAATTATACTAAAGAGACGTTAAGATAATTTTACTAGCAGCAAGGCTCATTGCGTTCCATAATTTTAACCGGGACCAGGCTGGCGGCCGCAACCATCCTCTTGAAGGAACCACGTGTGCTGTTGTGTTTCAGTACGTCAGTAAGTGATTCATCCCCATTTTACCTTTTATAGTTACAATACTTACAGTTGTTTCTTATATAAGAATAAAGAATAAAACTATGAAGCGGCTGAAAAAGCTAAAGCATGCAAATACAGGGGTCTAGGCTCCGAATATGATTTTGTCCCATACGGTGTCGAGACCCTTGGTCCGTGGGGTCCAAGCGCTATAAGGCTTTTTAAGGAAATAGCTACCTCGGACAAAGAATTAGTCTAGCTATCCAAAGGGGGAACGCTGCCAGTATCTTCGGAACCTTGCCTAAAGGGACTCCTTTTAATAATATATTTTAGTTTTTATATTAAAATTAGGACTTTCGATTATAGTTCATATTAGTTTATTATAATTATAGTTTTATTCTTTATTCTTATATAAGTTACAATACTTATGTTTGTATTGTAGCCTGATACCATAGTTTAACCATACTTACGTCATACGGTCAGGCAACTAATGTACTTGCGTAGAGCAACGTTCGGCGAACTCGCTTCAGTTTGCAAGCTCGAACATTGACCGTTGCCCGACTAAGTATGGTTAGACTGTGCTCATACCATGATTTTTACCTTACTTTTTATGAGCACTGAAATAACTATAGACAAACACGCAGTTGTGGGTTGCAGTTTGTATATTGATAAAGAGATTTTAAAAAAATGTGTGTTATTCGTTGGACATATGTATTACTTACATAAAATTTCAAAAGTCGTTTAAGGGGAAATTTAAGAAAAGTTTTAGTGAACTGAGTTAGTGAACTAGTCGCTTTAGTAGGGAAACTGTATTAAAAGTTCTGCGATTCAAAAAGATAAATTAATTAGTAATTCGATTTTTATTGTAATTTGAACTTGCAGTCATTTCTTTTTATTCTTCTATAATTACGAGGGTAACACTAAAAGTTTTTAGAAACTAGAAAACTAAATAATATAGGAAGCAGTTTGTAAGTAGTCTTCATTCCTTTGTAACCACTGACTGAAGCAGTGGGACCACTATTATTTAAGGGCGTTTTCGAACGCTTTCACTGCATCTTCAAGGCCCATGAAGAGAATTAGACTGGCGTGCTGTCGTGCTGAAGGAGGATCCTATTTCTTGGGCGCTTCTGTCGAACATTTTCCAAGACAACTGGCAAACAATTACTAATATACCAGTCCGCAGTAACTGTCCTTTGATCCCCTAACGCAATAGTTGCAAAATGTCTCGTCCGTTTAAGAATGAGGCTATCATATTTTTCTCTTGACTTCTTTCCTCATGCTCATAACCCTTCCTAATCCCTTATCCTTAATCCTACTTTGGTCAGCAGCGTACTAGCCTGTATTGCTTGTGTTATAGCCTACAATTAAGTGGACCATCAGGTTGTCTGATGACCTTAATATAAAAAAGTGGAAATTATAGAAGATACTTGTTTTGGCTTTAAAGTTCATAAAACTCATGCAATTATTAATTCGATTTTTAAATGTCAATTTGGACCGGATTTCGACATGCTTGCTCGAGAGATGGGTATGTCTTTATAAGGATATTTTTATTACATCTCCTGTTAATTTCACTCCTAAAGAACTTTTTCAATGATAACAAATAGATGAGGTATTATTTGCCGAACCCCAGTGTATTCAGAGTTCGTTGCTTCAGAATTGATTCAGAAATTAATAAGACTTTTAAGTTGAAAAAAAAAAACTGTCGAACCCTGAATAAGTCACCTTGCTATGTCCATTACTATAATGTGAATGTGTGGAACAATTACATTATAGTAAGTCTACAATTGCTATTTATATTTACATGATCTATGAGAATTTTTGGGTGGCCTTTATTAGGGTTTTGGCTTTTTTCATCATCATCAAATGGAGCGGCAATATGATGCAGTATGTCAATATTGCAATAATTTATCTCCAAATCTCCAAGATAGGAGTTAATGTTGAATCCTGCATCTACGGTAGTATAAGCTGTATAAGCAGAGGATAAACTGGCATAGCTCCTCTGGCAGCGATAACCAACTTCTTACAGAAGACTACCACGAAATAACAGCTCGTGTGTAGTTGTGATTCCACCAATCTTTAAGTGGACCGTCAGTCTACCTGACGACCTTTACACGCAAAAAATAGTGTTATAGAGCCGATAGAATAATATAAAAAGTGAAGCAAAGTCTTTTCTTAAGTTACAGCTCGAAGTTACCGCACTATTTAATATGTCCTTGCTAAGCAATTATACTACATTAGTTAACCGGGTTCGATTCCCGGCAGGGTCAACTTTGAAAAATGAACTTTCAAATTTGTCTCTGGTTTGTACCTGGAAAGTAGTGGCAGGGCACAGTGCGTTTTCGCTGTCATTTGGGCGGTTTAGGTTCCATTCGCCCGCAAGATTCACCCGAATTATTATTTTTCCCAACTGGCCCGAAAAAGTATGTCCCACTCACCCGAAAATTAAATTGATGACTAATTTTCCCGACTCACCCGAAGAATATATTTTAATCAGCCCGTAACCACTCCTTCACAGAAGACCACCGTGAAATAACAGCACGTGTGCTGTTGTGTTTCGCTGCTGCAAGTGCGTTATGTCGGTAACGCACTTGCAGCAGCTCTGGCTGTGCTTGTGTTATAGTGTGGTTATAGGCGACGGTAGCGACCTATCATCAAGTGGACCGTCAGCCTGTCTGCCGATCTTAACATAAAAAAGTCATCATTAGTCAGCATACAAATAATAATAATACGAGTAAATGCAATTAAGCAAGAATTAAATTACTTCATTTATCGGAAAGAAATTTCTGGTGTTCTGGTGGAAAGAATATTGACATTATTTATGACATTATTTTTGAAGGATAAAAAGTACCCTATAGGTTAATTCAGTCTTTGTGCGAAATTTTATCTAAATTATCAGCCGTTTTTGCGAGTAACAGACAAACATACAAACTTTCTATTTATAATATTAATAGCTGGTGCCCGCGACATCGCCGGCGTTGAAAAATGAGAAAATATTATATTATTATGAGTAATATAGGTAACGTCTGCGTCCGCATCAAGCGAGTCCTGTCGTCGCGTCGCGTTGGTGCGAGACCGCTTGAATTTATTTTCTCGCGCGTGGTTTTTGATTTACGATAACTCCTAAGATATTCATTAAAACTTTATGGTGTACAGGACTATTATAATACTAACGTACTTATTTGATAATGATCTAAATAGGTTTTCCAAATACAACATTATATGTGATAATTTTTAGGGTTCCGTACGTCCAAATAAAAAAACGGAATCCTTATAGGATCACTCGTGTGTCCGTCTCTCCGAAACTAATGAACCTAAAATTTTGAAAAAAAAAAAATACAGAAATTAGTTTTCTACTTATAGATTATAGTCCATGATATTAAAATGACATGGTAAATCACTCAATATTGTGCGGATAGGTAACATCGTACGGAACCCTCTTCACGCGAGTTCGACTCGCACTTGTTAAGTTTTTTAGAAGTTAGAATGGGTATATTAATAAGCTATCCTTAAAAGATAGACAATGCCATTGTAATATGCCGCCATATGCTTTTTTTGTAGAGAAAAAAGAGAAACAATCTTAAAATATATTATTTTGTTATATCTCAAAGGGATTAGGCAATGTTTTTAATGGAAGCTCCCAGACGGCTTGATTTTTTCCGACATCTTCAACAATCATCGTCTTATTTCAACCTTCACAAAGCATTGACGCTATACACCTATAGGTTCCTCAGGAATCACTCTGTTGATAGATGAAAACCGCATGAAAATCCGTTCAGTAGTTTTTGAGATTATCGCGAACATACATACAGACATTCAGACTTTTTTGTAATAAGGATTAGGATTAGGATTATGTGCTGCTGATGATAATGTAATAATAGTACATTACTGCAGAGTCCAGGAAGTGAAGGATCGCCGGACGAAGTGGTTACAAGGCCTTGATAAAGATCTGAGTCCGGCAATCCTCATTCCGGTCGAGGCTGGTATAGTGCTTTACTCAATAAATGTGAGGAAATAATGAAACACGTGATAATGCAAAAAAAATAGTATAATGTGAAAAAATTAATAAAAAATTAATTTACATATCCACAGTTTAATTAGAATAAAACAATCGCAAATGTTTACTAAAAGCAATAAATATTTAGGTAGGTACTGAAAAAAGTCTGCTTTTCCGCCTTTTTTATTTTTTATTTTCAATGAGTGCAAAGGAAAAGCCATACGCCCCCGCCTACTACGCCTGTGACAGCGGCGGGCGCGTTCGTGAAGACTCGTGAAACTTCGGGTTTCATCGGGCTGAGCAGCGGCCAGGAATGGATTTTCATACAACATTCTTGGCCTAGGCCGAGAAAGAAATGCATGAGCCAACAATTACAAACTTCGTGGCTTGTTTTTAGTACAAGAATGCCTACATTTCCGAGCATGTTTGAGAAAAAGTCCATTAGATAGGCAGTAGGCGAGATCCTATCAAAGCATTGAAACACTTATTATTTGAATTTATGTCAGAACTTTACACAGTCACTGACTCCACTAAAATGACTTTTTCTAATTATCATTACTTCGTTACTTTTCGGACGACATTTTCATGGGATTGATTGTAAGATGCATTTTATTGCATTTATACGGAATTCGTACTATTTAATATTTATGTTGTACTAGCTACGCCTGGCGGTATCGCCTACTCTAGCTTATAGTGTTCATAAACTAGAGTTTAGAGATTACATATACCTCATTATTTTAACCAATTTACTTGCGTGTATTTATCATAAAATAACACAAAAATTATTATGCACAAAACGTTAAAATATAATTTTCATTCATATTTTAACGTGTATTTCATTGCTTTCACCCACGAGTAAGTTGTTTATTCAATAATCACAAACGAGGCAACTCGTTTGGCGACAGTAACCAGCTCTTTAAAGAATACCAATGAGGTGAGGCGAGGTAGGCGAGTTAACACCTATGTACGTATAGTTCATATAGTTCATATACTTCACATACTTCACATACTTCACATACTTCACATACTTCACATACTTCACCTACTTCACCAACATGAAATAAAAGCTCATGTGCTCTCAGAGCCTGTTTATATTTTCCCGTCTTTTCTATACCCTGCAACCTATCAAAGTCGGCAGTATTTGCATCACCTCTGGCTTGTGTTTCTACTTTTTTTAAAATATAAAGTTCGTCAAATAGGCTGACGGTCCACTTGATGGTACGCTCTGGCATTCTTTACTCACTCATCTCACATGCTGTTATTTCACGGTGGTCTTCTGTAAGGGCCATGGTCGTCCAAATGACAGAGAAACGCAGTGTGCCCTCGCACTAGATGCCAGATCCAGAACAGAGCTAACTTTGAAAAATTCATTTAAGACTCTGGACCCTTAAGACAGAGCAAGTAAGACAGATGCTAGCAAATACCTTAACCGCTTGACCAATGGACTAGTCAAAGAATATGTATTTTTATTTCTATTTTTTTAAATTTTCGACTTTGTGCAGTCATCGCTCAATAAAAAATATTGCAAAATATTGCAAAGTTCCCGCTCAATGTCCGTATCTACAACATATAAACAACAACTGCGTCGCAGGGGCCGGCGCCGCGCCGGGTTTTTCGATCATTTCAAACGATATAAGTAATAATATGATATTTTCGTAATGTTCGTCTTAGCACTGGTGCTTTTAAATTATTGAAATCTTGTACGCAATTAGTAATAATGCAAGAAATTAATGAATACTAATTTTCTAGAATAAAAGGATATAACACATAATAAAAATGGTTAAATTTTCAAATACATTTAGCTTTGATAGCGAAAAGGGCAAAGAATAACGAATAAAAAAAATCATCCTAACTAAAGTTATGAATGTGTGAGTTTGTTTGTTTCTTAGGCTTAGGCTCATGAAATTTTGCATACACGTCGTCAGGGATAAAGATTCGCTACCTTTCAAAAAAGTCATCCAAAATTAAAATTAAAATTAAACGTCTAATACATTATTATTTTTATTTTAATTTTTTTTTAAATATTATTTAAAGTGGCAGACAGACTTGATGGTATGTGGCTACCGTCGCCTAAAGAAAGACACAAGCAACACCAGGGTGGGTACATGATGCGCTGCCGACCCTGCAGGAATTTGTTTACTGCTCGCTTGAAGAATTGCCATATTGTAGCTAGATGGAAACACCTTAGAAGGGAGATTGTTCCAAAATTCGCGCGTCCGCGGGATAAAATTTCTACTCATCCGAACTGGGCGCAGCGGTGGTAAAAGTTTCAGTTAGGCATTAATGCTCAAGAAAAAGGAGTGCGGACCAATCGTGGGCAAAAACTAATAGTTATAGTTTAATTTAACATTTCCTTGGCGGTCTAAAATTAAAACGATATAAAAAGAGAAATCTAGTCACTTTTCCGTCTGTCGCTTAGTTTATATAAAATACAATCTACACAAAGAAATCTTTAGAAGTTTCAATTCGTTTAGCGGTTCGACCGCGGCGTTTTTTATCGCCAATGTACAAGTCGCTTCAAGGCGTATCTTAATGCGGGGCATTAAAGTGTTGTTTCGCAAAACCTCTCGCTTAGTCCAATCGATTTTTATGAGACAATTGTCATGCTTCCTCAAGGCCATTTTTGTTGCTTTGTTTTTATTTTTAGAATTTAATTTGAAGTTTCACAGTATGTACATACGACTGTAATAATAATTTTATACATGCACATATATTATATATTTATTTTATATACCAATCACAAACTAAGTATACAATATTTTATAACTTCGAACACGTAACTTTTAATAATATAAAGTTGATTAATATATATTGTACAGGATTCTTTGTTTTTTAATATTATTTTAACATATATACAAACCTATTATTAATTTATTAAATAATATATTTACAAACTATATACTAAATTAAGCTTTGGTCCCCTAGGCAGGGTGCCAAGCATGCTGGCTGCATTACCTCGTTGTATTGCAAGACTGATTTGCTGACCGAATTAAAGATAAAAGTTGATTTAAATAAAGATCATATTAAATTTATATTATCAGCTGATCGCGGTAGTGGTACACGAATCTCTAAAGATTGATAGATTTTTTAGCGCGCTATGAATGAATTGACAAGTACCATTTATTTGTAATGCGTTACAGTCGACCAGGGTAACTTTGAATAAAACTCCCTAAACAGTTTTATATTTTTAGAGTTTACTCCGTAAAAATCGATTTTCATGTAACTCTCCGGTATGGAAATTTTATGAAGATTAAAGTTAATACAAGCGTTAACCAAGAAGCGTTACGTTATTTGTCACTTTGGCATTTGTGCGATAGCTGTCGCATGTATTAATGTTTCCTTCTATTCTACTCTCTGGGCTTATAAAAGTAAAAAAAACGTCGAAATCTCTTATGAAAAGTGTAGTCCGCGTTGAGGAAGGAAATAATAGCGCAAAAATGAAATGAAGTTTTCGAAAAAATAAAATACATATTTGAACTTATTAAACATAGTGACATCTAATGTAACTAAATAATATAAAGTAATTAGGTATCCAGTTATCTATTGAGACGAGAAAAATTTTATACATTTAATTTTATACGTTTAAAGAAGTAAACTCCAGTTATAGTGAATCGGAATTGACACACACAATTTTTTTTATCCTACTACTAAATGTTAAAATGTAATCACCGCATGAGACGAACTGCAAGAATGCATAACACCACTGTTATTAAAAAAAAAAAAAAACAGAACCTATAAATGTATTTTTTTATTTACTTGTTGATTTATTTTAAGGTGTTTGTAAGGAAAGTTTGTTTCAATTAAAACTATTCAAAGAGACCCAAGTGATATGGTAAAATTCGTACATGCAAAACGTTAACCATAGAGAAAACTTTGTTTTTAATATAATAGCTATGTTAATATTACTCAAACCCCGCAATTGATTCAGTTATTTAGGTTTAAATCAGTGAGCTATAATAGCTCACTGGTTTAAATACTAAAGAAAAATGTGAGTTCAAAGTTACCCAAATGATGTGCTAACTTTGAATATGAATTTAATCATATAATTATTATTTTTATATTAAGATCGGCAGACAGGCTGACGGTCCACTTGATGGTAGGTGGCTACCGTCGCCTATAACACAAGCAACGCCAAAGCTGCTGCAAGTGCGCTGCCGCCTACAGTAGGATTAAGGATAAGGGATTAGGGAAATGGGCTTAAATGAACTTTTAAGCTTAATTATAAAAATTTTTGAATGCACATTATATTTTTTATGTGTAAGCATAAAAATGTATTTAAAGTTACCGAGGCTGACTGTACCAAAGAATAGTTATTTTCAATTTAATGAACTTTTTATTTCGTTACGTTAATTCATGTAAAGATATAATTTATAATCGTTTTGAAATTATATCTACATATAAATGAGTAAAAACAAAAGTTCAGTGCCTTTGTTTGTGAACCAGCTTTTTTTAAAGGTGAATGTCGTCAGATAGGCATTGGTGCTGCAAGTGAATAGCCGAGCATAGTAGGATTATAGGAAGGGATATGGAAATGGGCTCCCACATTCCTTACTCGTCGAAACACAATGGCACACGTGCTGTTATTTCATGGTGGTCTTCTGCAGGGGAGTGATTGCTGCCGCGGTACGGGATGTCCAAATGACTGCAAATCGTAGTGTGTCTGGCCAATACTACCTTCGAAATGATTTCTCAACCATCGAAATTATTACAATTTGTGAAGTTTATTTTATTTTTTGACTCCATTCTCATTTTTTATTAGTATTTATTGATTAAAAATTAAAAATTAAATTGTTAGATTGTGCGGTTGAAGTGTATAATTAGCCAAACTAATGACTCAATGGTAGGAGTTTTCAGCTTCCGTTCCAATCTTGTTTCGAATGCCGGTTAAGCCCGCACTCTAAAATAATTCTATTTCAGCTGTGAAAAATCTCCATTGTCATTGTCTGTCTACATTAAAAAAAAAAAAAAAAAAAACAACTAATTCGTTATGTTCAAACAACAACTTAAGAGTATTTCATAATAGTCCGTCATTTTCTCCGAAGGCTGCGGTTTGCAATAGAAATGCATGCGAAGTGTTGCAATATCAATCTGCAATGTCACCAACACGTCTTATGCGTATGTGGAGCAAGACGGACAGACAACATAAGAAACATTTTTTGCAGTTCAATTTAAAAGCCATAGCGTTTTTTGATAGTGAGATCACAGTCTAACCATACTTACGTCATACAATCAGGCAACGAATGTACCTGCGTAGAGCAACGATCGGCGAACTCGCTTCAGTTTGCAGGCTCGAACATTGAGCGTTGCCCGATAGTATGACGTAAGTATGGTTAGACTGTGGTGAGATGTTATTTGTCATAACCATTGAAAAACTGTTTATATTCTGGTATTTTTTTTATTAATTTATTTATTTAGTGCAGGATTAGCGCTTCTTCAAGCGTACCCCTAAACAAATTCCTGCAGAATTTGCAACGCGTTTCATTCATGGTGTTGTTTGTGTCCTTAGCGTTAAGCGGACTGTCAGCCTGCCTACCATCCGTTATATTATAAAAAAATCAAGTTATCAAGTTATTGTCAACATAATGGGGGAAGCTATAATTAAGGGGAGGACTCCGGCTAAGATGATGATGACGATCACGATTCAATATTTAAGAAATAGTTGCTGATAGAAATAATAAAATTCTATCAGCTACCTAAAATTAGTTATTTGTTCAACTAGAGAGCAAAATTGTTTTTTCCTGCGAGTGCCGACTTTAAATCACGAACTAGCGAAGTAGTCTATAGAATTGAATCACGAGCGTAGCGAGTGATTCTAATATAGACTACTGAGCGAAGTGACTGATTTAAAGGCACGAGACATAAAAAAATTTGCTCTCGTGTTAAACATACAACTTTTCACCTCAACAGCGAGTTAGGCCATCACCACTGGTATCTTCACAGCTGTAAAACTATCTTCACAGATGGGCCAACTCTAGTTGGCTATGGTCGGCCGAATCTAGTCGGCTATGGCTGGACACACTAATAAAATCCTAATAATGTTATTCCAGGGAGTTAAATCGCGTGTCCGAAATTTGAATCACTTTTCCTCACGCTCGCAGCAAAAATCGATTTTCCTGCGAGTTTTTAGGCACCAAAAGCACCCTTTTCGTGCTGGAGAGGTGAAATAGTTATTTGTTCAACTAGAGAGCAAAATTGTTTTTTCCTGCGAGTGCCGTCTTTAAATCACGAACTAGCGAAGTAGTCTATAGAATTGAATCACGAGCGTAGCGAGTGATTCTAATATAGACTACTGAGCGAAGTGAGTGATTTAAAGACACGAGACATAAAAAAATTTGCTCTCGTGTTAAACATACAACTTTTCACCTCAACAGCGAATTAGGCCATCACCACTGGTATCTTCACAGCTGGGTCAACTCTAGTTGGCTATGGTCGGCCGTATCTAGTCGGCTATGGCCGGCCGACTCTAGTCGGCTATGGCTGGACACACTAATAAAATCCTAATAATGTTATTCCAGGGAGTTAAATCGCGTGTTCGAAATTTGAATCACTTTTCCTCACGCTCGCAGCAAAAATCGATTTTCCTGCGAGTTTTTAGGCACCAAAAGCACCCTTTTCGTGCTGGAGAGGTGAAAACATATTTAATTTCAAAACGCTACCGCTTTTGAATAGTATCACAACAATTGGTAAACAAGTGGACGCAATCCGTTAGATTATAACGCGAGTAGGAATCATTGTACGATTATGAAACTACGCTAATTGTCTTTAGATTTGTAATTAGGCAGTTATTTGTTTGGACAACTCTTTGCGTATTACGTATCATCGAGTTATTTTTAGGAAATTTGAGGAAACAACTATTGTTGTCAAATAGGTAATTGGGTGAAGACAAATTATGCATAAGAGGGAAATTAAATATAATAAAGACGAAAATGTTTAGTAAAGTTTTTTGGCATTTGCAGTTTGCAAAATTCACTTGGGTTTATCGAACGTCAAAGTGACTAATTGATATTATGCGTGATATGATTTTTATAAATTACTCTTTGATTTAACTCTTTTTTTATGATAGAGCACAAGTTTTTCTATGATATGACCAAAATCTCTTTTATTATTTAATATGTATGCATTTACTGCTCTAAATTTACTGCATAAAACAATATTACTAAAAAATTGTAGAAGAAATGGTGTGAATGATCGCTTTTAAAACTGCAAATATAGGTACCTAACTCCTTATTTGGTTACGTCTAATTCTGAATCGAACTGTGTTGATCCAATAATTTAAAATCATTCAATATCCAATAGCGGCGACATCTATCGAATTTCGGTAGAACTGCTTGGTGATACACCTGCACATAGTATGCTCCAATTTGCAAACCCTCGGAAACCTAAGGATAAAAACCTTAACAAATTATACATCAATAGATTCCTCAGAAATCCCTTTGTCGACAGATGAAAACCGTACGAAAATCCGTTCAGTAGTTTTTGAGATTATCGCGAACATACATAAAGATAGACGTGGTGGGGGGTCTTTATTTATTTATTTATTTATTTATTATACATGAAATAATTAGAAAAATATTTACAATATCCCATAAAACTGGACCTGAAAGAGTAACAATTATCCTTACAGCTATGATCCTTAACTTCGAATTTAGGTATTACTTATTATTTATTCATTTATTTATTTATTTATTTATTTATAATACATGAAATAATTAAATTATATTTGCAATGTCCCATAAAACTGGAAATAAGTTTGTCTATGGGATCAAACTAATGTTATCAAAAACAAAACTGAATTTAAAAATAAATGTAACCTAATTTAAAAACCTAAACCTAAACCTAAATTTCATTAATTAATTTAAAGAAAGCAGATAATATTTCATTAATTTATTTTTAAATATAGTTTTATTTTTCTCGTGGACAATGTCTTCAGGCAAACTATTTAGAATGTAGGACAACCGCTTCTTTATAGTTCCGTCACCATAATAACTATTAACCCTAGGAACTACAAATTTTCCCAAAGATTTGTTTTATAATATATTCAAACAATTAATCAGGATAAGTAATTAATTAATATTTATAATTAACGCAGGCGGTTTTTGCTAACATTAGGTAGTGCGATTGTTTTTTGCTGAAATTATTTCCAAAAGTCATAAGAAATGATAATATCGCAATGCGCTCGCATCTAGCTCGCAAGATTTGACAAATATGAAGATTACATATACGTATTTATATATTAAAAAAAACACAATAGCACACGTGCTTTTATTTCACAATGCTATTTTGTAAGAATAATTAAAATGTATATAATTAAATTTAATAGTATGTTATTTTAGAAAGAAAACGTTACATATAAAATTGGTGCGCTCGGTAGTCTATAAATTACACACTCTATATTACACAATGCATCAAGAGAAGCAAATGTTTTTTTATCTATTTCTATAACATGTGGCGAACGCCTTTCACGTTTCGTATTTAGAACGGATGAATAGCTAAGTAATGAGTCTTTAAACTAATCATTTGTTTAACCTTATTTAATTTAAATTAATTGTCTAATGGCAACTCTTAATTTCCAAATAAATTTAAAGCCATTACTTATTTTTCGTTTTATATCTATTTAGATAAGGAGGAAAATGACATTGGCAATGACAAAATGAGATATTTTGTAAATTCACAAATATTCACTGAAATATGCATTGTTTAGTAATGTCATATCCTTACATTCAGTACTAGCTGAGTCCGTAACTTCGTACGCGTGGTATTCGGTATAGCGTTTAACTTTTTTGTTTGTAAACCGATTGGAATAACAAACACAGAATGTTAGGGAAGCTTGCTACAACAGATCAGTGAAAACCTCATTGAAATCGATTAAGCCGTTTCTGAGATTGGTGCGCACAGACAGACAAACAGACAAAAATTCTAAAAACTATTTTTTTGACCTCGGTAACTTCAGTACAACGTGTAGAAATTGTTTTTTTTTTTTTTTTTTTTTAAAAAAAAACATCAGTGAAAACCGCATTCAAATCTGTTAAGCCGTTTCTGAGATTAGCGTGCACAAATGCACAGACAAACTTTTTTTTTTATATTTAATGTACTGACACGGCTCGTTTACGATTTTTTTATATCTATTAATGATAGAAGTTCTGTTCATGATTGTCTAGCTAAAATTTAATGTACTAACTAAGCGTTGACAAATATTTTCTAATATTCTTTTAAACAGTCGCCCCTTTCATTTTATAATGAAGTCATTGTCATTCGTAATTTATATAATTATTTTACTACTTATTTGCATGTTTTTATGTAGGAGGTAATCTTCAAAACTACTCATCCGATTTAAAAAAAAAATTTCACCAATAGTTAGAATAGAATTTCCGGATGGACATAGACTATATTATCCCGTAAAATAAAAAGTCTTTTTCGTAATACAATTTGCGAAGTAAGTCGACGAAAAAACGGTCGAACGAGTACGTTTCTTTCAAACGCTGCTTTAACGGTGAGACATATACGATTGATTTCTATAGAAAAGTTATAGAGCTTGATAATGCCTACAAAAAAGTCACAGACAACATATGTCTAACTTTTATATTTAAGTCACAAAACGAATTTCTTTTATTAAAAATAAATAAATCGTTTGGTGATGTTTACCTATTGGTCATTTATTATCAAAGAAATTATGAATCCCTATCAAAAAAAGCAAGTCACATGTATTTTTTTCATTTTACTGCATATGTTTTAGACGTATGGTTAAAGAGATAATACGATATATGTAAAGCGCAACCGCGCCGTGAAACCACAGAGGCAGTTCAAAGTCAAGACGCGTACGCTACCTACGACTGCGAGGTAGGTAATGGATTTTTACTGATACCGCAATCTGAATTCCACGCGGATCTTTATCTTTTCACACAATCTAAAAAGATTAAGCTATATCTTTTCTGTCTTCTTCAATATCTTTTCTAACTTCTTCTAAACCACCCAACGGATTTTATACGGTTTTGTATATAATTTGTTGTATATAATTATTTATGTATATAATTTGTAGAAATTTAAATAAAATAATAATATTCAAATATGTATTAAATATGATAACTTGAATACCAAGCAGAGATTACTTTTTATGTAATCTGACAATCTTTCATCTCTCTGGAGATATATTTTTATTACATATCAGCTAAAGTTGTAGAGGAAGAAGATGCGTTCCACGGTCGTAAACTGGACAATGTCTCTGGCAGCACTAACCACCCCGTGAACCACCTATGCTCTTAGGATATCAGGGCGCATTACCCTATCCTCCCATTACCCTTTATCCTATCAAAGTTAGAAGTGCACTGGCCACACCTATGGCGTTGCTATTACCGTCAAGTGACAGATAACCCGTGTAAAATCCGTTGCGTGTTTGACGAACCCGTTGGATGAGTGGTTAGGGTGCTTGCCTTAACGCTCTGTTCTAGGGTATCCGGGTTCGATTCCCAGCAGGGTCAACTTTGAAAAATGAACTTTTCAAATTTGGCTCTGGTCTGGATCTGGAAAGTAGTGGCAGGGTACACTGCGTTTCGCAGTCATTTGGGCTGCCCGTCTGGCGGCAGTAACCAACCCCTTACAGAAGACCACCGTGAAATAACACCACGTGTGCTGTTGTGTTTCGGTGAGTGAGTAAGGTATGTCAGAGGCCATTTTCCTATCCCCTCCTAATCCCTTATCCTTAATCCTACTGTAGTCGGCAGAGCACTTGCGGCAGCTTTGGTGTTGCTTGTGTTATAGGCAACGGTAGCCACCTACCATCAAATGGACCGTCAGCTAGTCTGCCGATATTAACATTTAAAAAAAAGTGCGCTGCCGACCATAGTGGGATTGAGGATTAGACATTGGGAAGGGATAGGGCAATGGGTCAAGGACAAAAAGTGTACTTCATCCTAAAAATTTAGTTACAAATTATTTATTTATTTTATTTTATTATTTTGTTCACTTCCATTAACGACTTGCAGGTTCATTGCAGGACCGTCAGCTTGTCTGATAGGTATAGAATATATTATATACCTAGATATCATGTTGAAGATTTTGAGTAATGCGTCATCGTTCCAGATTCGAATTCAAATATATTTATAAATAAAATCCATTCACGTTTATTTGTATTGCAACATATTTCCCGTGGCAAATTGTGAAAGGGATGTCTAAAAATTAAATTGTGCAACTAACTGTACCCAGTTTAAGATGTTAGATTAATTGTAGCACTCGTAATGAATTTGGTAGCAACATTTACATAAAGGTTCTATATCGACAAATGTTTAACTAATATTTTACTCTTCTTACGATGTACCATATACCGGTCTTTATTACTTGTGACTTCAACAATTTAAACTTAAGACAAGGACTAACTTCAGACCGAACACATTTTTTACCAAAATGAGCGCAATCTATAATAACCTATGAATTAAGGTGCAATATTGCACAACAAATTTTTGTAGCTTCTCGGAGAAAACCGAACAGATTTAAAATTGGAAGGTTTTTCTTAAATATTGTGTAAAACATGAAAAAAGAAATAAAAGTAGCCGATTAAAAATTTAGTACAGAACTTAAATTAATTAATAGGCTTAAAAATAATATAGTTGTCGCTGAAAATTTTTATTACTCTGACGAGAAAGTTTTTTTTTATGGACAGTAATTTACTAATTTTTTTTCTCGGAAAATATAATTTATTATATAATTCTGCCCGATTCAAACTTTTTTAAATATAGTCTATTATGATCTCTATTTTTATTTAAGTTTTTATTTTACTCTAACAAGTCGAATTAGGCGACTAAAATAAAGCTTTTCTGCTAAGTCCTCGCCTTAAGGGATTCACTGAGGCAAATGAAACTCACTGGCGGCGGAGACAATTCAACGGGCCTAGAAATGGTGTTTTTTTGTTTTTACCATTAGAACAACGCGCAAAAAAAAATATTAATACAATTTTTTAAACTGACATTAACTTAATAATTCATTAAGTTACAGGATTCATATGCGCGCAATAAGCCGTTTTCGAGAGAATTTTCAATAAAAGTCAACTTCTTTTTTGTGGAGGTTCTATTACTTTAACGAAAATTCTAATTAATACAATTGGTTCTTCACATGTTTAAGTATAATATATATTTTTTTCAAAGCAATTGTCTTGTCTATTTCTTGTAACATCTTCATTAAACAATGGATATTTTTAATATTTAGCGTTTGTCTCCCCCTTAAGAATTATACGTATGTCAACAAACGACCTAAAGGGCGAAAAGCAGAGAATAGCGTGTGGTAGCGAGCCTTGGGAGAGACCTATGTTCAAAAGTGGAGAAACACAGGCTGATTAAGACGATGATGAATTAAAGATATACTTAGTTAGTTCCAGACTCCATAAAATAAGTAAAGATCAATGTATACAGTATTACAAAGTTACCAAACGATGCACAGAACCTTAACTATCTTAACTTAATTTAAATAAATTATCGAAAGAAAATTACGTACCAAGGTTTACTCTAGTCTAGATGTAAAAAGAATGATATCCTGAGTTTCTTTCTAAGTTATTTTTCAGGAAACCCTGGAAAAAATCTACTGACGATTAAAAGTGCTTCTTTGAAACATATGTGCTTTTTAGTAATTGAAGGATTTGAAGATTTATTTAAAAAAGTAACTACTGAGGTTTCTTGCTCGTATCTTGCCCGTAAAAGCGATGTAAAAAGGATCAAATTAATTTTATTTTGTTTAATGATTTACAAATACTTGTAAATGTTTAATAAAATTTGAACACGTTCGGCGAAAATTGTAAAACCGAGCAAAAACAATCTTTTGATTATCGATTATCACACAAAAATAGGTAGCCATGTACCCAACTTGTACTTTTCCCAGGATCAATCGCGTATTTGTGTGGCATCAGCGTCGGCTGATAATAATATTAAAGTTTTGTGGGTGATTAAAAAACTATCGAATTATATTTGATCTAAATTACAAATCTGTGACTTTTTCAATTTGGTTGACGGTGACTTTCTCACAAATTATTCAAATATTTAAAAAAATATTTGCAAATAAAATCAAGTGTTATAAAAACATTCTAATAATGCTTTAACAGCCCTTACAAACAAAAAATTTACATCTAAAAATGAGCGACCCTGATCCTCATCAGCCATTGGGAACTGATGTGGGTTTTCTACCCAATAAAAACCTACGGGTTTGGTCTATAAATCGCTTAGTAATGAAGGAACAAGAAAACTAAATTTCATCTCTCGTATCAGTTACCCATGGTCATCGCAAATAAATTATTATTATTATTATTAAAAAAAACTAATCCCCGGGTTACATGTCTGCAGATCTCATTTCTAATTCGATTTGGCTGAGTAATCCTCTCCATAGCTCATTGACGTTGAGCTTTCTTATGAGGGCCACTGTTAGAGACCACGTTTTTCAATTGATATTTTTTGTCATCACTGCCAACATAAACTGGCTAAAGTTTGTTTTGAGGTACTGAGAAATTGTGGACAAAATTTTTTCTTGGAGCTTCCCGAACGTTGGATTCCACGATATAACATCTTCTCGAAATTGGATCTATATAATTATTTATTTATTTATTATTACATGGCCTCCAACGAGGCAGGCACCGAACAAAAACACACAGCAAAGGACAGAAAAAAATAACATGGCAGATTTCGCCGCAATTAAAGGAGGCACAGCCTACGCCAATAAAAGTCAAAGTAGCATCCCGGCAATAAAATTTAAAAAAAAATCAACAAAAAAATTATCAAAATTTTTTATTATACATAGAAATATAATTAAATCGGAAATTTGGAACAAATGTCAAAAATAAACTAGTGTTAATTATCTGAATCACGGACAAGGATGAGTCTTCTAATTTTGGAAAATGCGTCGTTAAAAAGGTCAACATCGTGACTCTAGGAGTTGGCAACATCCATAATACGTTTTAATGGGGAAAAACGGCCCAATTTAGTCGAAATGGTGCGTACCTGCCCGGTCTGGGCGCTCGACTAGGAACCCCAAAGTTTATACGCGACAAGAGTTCGGGCGAATCAACTCCGCCTCCCAGCAGTTTGCAGAAAAACAAAACAGACTGTTCTAACACTTTTATCTAACTGTGTATTTTCAACAGTAGACGTTCACCCGCTTTCTAATTGAACTGTAAGAGAAGACCCACAGAGAAGGAAGTAGAGTGTTCAGCTAATAAAATAGGTACCTACCGCAATGTACGAATAAGGTGTATTAGGAACCGTTATTGACCTGGAAAAAGGTAAGTCGATAAATACTATTCTGAGATACAAAAAAGGTTTTTAATAAGGCTGCTCAATGGTGAAAATAAAAAATTATTAATTCTGTCTTTGTATAACTTCAGTATGACTGCTGCTTTTTTATCTTATATATAAAAATTAATTTTTCTCCTGGTCACGGCATCGCGCGTGAACGGGTAGACCGATTTTAATTCGGTTTTCGCTAATGGAAAGAGGGATAAATGGGGAATGTTTTAGGGTATATAAGAATTGCAAGCCGGGCGAAGCCGGGGGCGGGCCGCTAGTGTTATAATAAAACATAGGTCTGTCCTGTCCTATGCGCGGTAAACAAGTTAGATTATATGTTTACAAAAAGTAGTTAAGGCTATCACTTCGAATGTAGGTAATCATGTACTATTAAGAAGATTAAATATTCAAGGACACGTATATCCATAACCTCCTTTCTTTCATTCGTTCGTTGCATTAATCAAAATGGCTGACCTTGTACACTACACAACACCACGCAACGCGTATCTACTTATAACGGATTTGATACATGTCTCAATTACGCACTGATTTTACGTGCGTAGTACTTTCACACTATAATATTATTTACAAAATCTTTTGTCCTATCCTGACTAGTCAAAACTAGTCGATTAAAACTACTGCGTCGGCCGATCAAAACTACTAAGTCTATAAAGCGGAAATTTGCAACATAACATAATGTGCACCATAAAGTGATTATTACCTTGGTTTGTGCATAGATAAACCATTAATATTTTTCATCCTAATGTTTCCATTGTATTTTAGGCAATGTTACGCGAAAATATTATGCAGCCATTTTCCACCTGTTTAACTGATTCTTACCACGATCTTAAACAACGTTTAGATTTCGATTAAATAATTAATTCTACAGATTTATGATTGAACTAGCTGAGCCCGCAACTTCGTACGCGTGGTATTCGGTTTGTAAAACGATTTTTTTATTGTTTGCAAACCGATTGGAATGAAACACTTTAAATGTTACGGGAAGCTTGCTATAATACATCACAGAAAACCGCTTTCAAATTGGTTAAACCGTTTCTGCGATTAGCGTGCACAAACAGACAAACAGACAAAAATTCTAAAAACTATTTTCTTGACCTGGGTAACATAAGTACAACGAGTACAATTTTTTTTTACTTAATATTACTAATAATATCAATGCGAAAATAACTCGGTCTGTCCTGTCATATTTTCCCATCCTAACCACTATTGAAAACTGATGAACTTAGTATGAAAATAACAAACATTTTTGTATGAGCGTTCACTTTTGTTTACAAATTATTAAAATTTGGCCCTCTCTCGTTGAATGCACGAACTAAGAACTATTAACATTATACATATTACGTACTTTCTATGTAGCGCGTGTTGTTTCAAGCGAGTCTAATGCTATAAATATTATATTACAAATCGCTGCATAGATGGCGCTGGTTGTTTAATGACTAATGAATTAATGACAATTGAATTCTAATTTTCATAAAAAATATATTTATATAATTATTGTAACATACAAACTTGTTTTATTATTAGATATATATTAATAAATGACATTAATAGTGGGAGGCACACTGCATCCATATACTGGGCAGCTACAACCACCGACAGGTGACCATTGGAAATATCTACTTAATAATTATTTGTTTAAAAATTGCGTTGAAAAATGAAAAATATAATACTTGAGAAAATATTTTTACGATGGCTGTGAGTGGCGCCTAATTTTGAATACTTTTATACGATCCCTCGGGAACATAACATTTATGGTTAATTCCAGGCAATAACCTATCTGTGTGTCAAATTTCATCAAAATCTCTTCAGCCGTTTTTGCGTTAATGAGGAACAAACGACTAAACATGTAAACGTTCAAATTTATAATATTATACTAGTTGAGCCCACAACTTCGTACGCGTTGTAGTGTGTAACTTTTTTGTTTGTAAACCGATTGGAATGAAACCAAAACTAGATATTGGGAAGCTTGCTACAATACATCAGTGAAAGCCACAAACAGACAAAAATTCTAAAAACTATTTTTTCGTCCTCGGTTAATATAAGTACAACACGTAATTTTTTTTTAATATTTAATGTACAGACATGGATTGTTTACGATTTTATTATATGTATAGATTGGTGTTAAGGGGGAGACAAACCCTAAATACTAAAAATATCCATTATTTAATGAAGATGTTACAAGAAATGGACAACACAATTGCTTTGAAAAAAATATATATTATACTTAAACATGTGAAGAACCAATTGTATTAATTAGAATTTTCGTTAAAGTAATAGAAACTCCACAAAAAAAGTTAGAACACAAGAAGAATTTGACTTTTATTGAAAATTCTCACGAAAACGGCTTATTGCACGCATATGAATCCTGTACCTATTAATAAGTTAATATCAGATTAAAAAATTGTATTAATATAATTTTTTATTTTGTGTATTGTTCTAATGGTAAAAACAAAAAACACCATTTCTAGGCCTGTTGAATTGGATCCGCCGCCAGCGAGTTCTATAGTAAATGTCATTTGCCTCAGTGAAGCCCTTAAGTAATACAGTATAATGTTTCGATTGACCTAACATAAGTGTGAACACAATTCATTGGAGTTTTACCGCACATCATGTGCCGACGGTAAGGTAATCTTTGGGTATAACATGCCAGCATAGACATTAATATACTACGTAATAGACAAACAGACCCCCTGTTTCCCGCGTCACCAAAACAGAAATGTCTTCGTGTGCGTGATTTATAAATGTGTGAGTAAATTTTAGTGACGTTCCTACATTATCGACAGCGACAGGTAACAATATATCAAGGATGTAGTAAAGGTTTATTGGTAGGATATACGAATTATGGATATAAGATATGGGATCCATTGAAGATGAGGATTTATTATTCGCGTGATGTTTTATTTGATAATAATGTTGAAAAGGTCTCGGAGTTTTTAAGAAATTGTAATAAGGATGTGAAATTTCCAATAATAGATAGATTCAATAGATAGATTATTTAGAAGTTAAAATAATTATAAATTATTTTATAACTTATGACAGAACTAAGTTTTTGAAGTTAAGGAAGTGCATTTTAAGTGATGAGGGATTAGTGAAAGGACATCATAAAATGTTTTAATAGATATTGAGGTAGTGAAAAGTATTTTGGATTTTAATTCTAAATTTATATATTATATAAATATATATATATATATATAATATAATATTATTTATATATATATATTTATATAAATAAATTTAAGCTTTTTTTTTATTTAATTTGAAATTTATTACTTAAGGGGGTTATGATTTAATATGTATAGAAGCTTAATAAGATAATATTGAGTGATTTTAATGTTGTTAAGTAGAGGTTTTGAGTTGAAGACTCATATATGAGTATTTTGTTTTAATGAAGATGTTTTAGTGCCATGAATTATTAAATAGATTTAGATTTACTATTTAAAGATTTTGTAGTATTGTCAGCCAGGTATTTAAGATTCAGAGATGTTAATGTATTTTGAACTTAAATACTGGCTGATATAAAAAGGTTTGATATTCAAACATGGAAAAAGAAAAAGAAGATAATATATTTAATTAAGTTATTTTGAATATTGTAATGTGATGTAAAAAATAAACTGGATGTGTGCACCATCATGATGACTTATTTTGGATGTTTTACTGAATAATATCCCAATGAAAGAGTTTTAAAATTGAAGTAATCCGTAGAAAACTATAAGATATATAAGGTCTAGCATTCATATAATATAATAAAAAACAAGATATAATTTCAGTACCATTAATTGTTTATTTTAAAAAATCATTGTCCTTTAAAAATAATACAATTTTATTTAGATGGCCAGATAGCCGGATTTGTGGTAAAAAAAATGAAAAAACGCATTCATTGTGTAGAATGTATACAATCTCTATTGCAATCACGAAGTCATTCTACGTCATCATTAATCAGTCAAAAAGATTTTGCGATACATGGTGAAGGCTTTTTAGTATATCCATCTCACGATGTTATATTTGTTTGTGAACAGTGTGAACATTATTTCAGGCGTTATATAAAATCAATCTTTAACTTCAATAAGCGATTATTTAATGAAACAGTTTTGAAACTTTTAAGGCATATTGATACTTCCAGCATTTTTGAGGCATTGGTAGTACATTCTTACGAGCAAGACACTTTTGAAAGCCATAGATATCTTGTAATTAAATATACAATTGAAACATACATAATGGTTCGTTTACGATATGAAACAACTTTAAAAAATTTGTCACATATATATACATAAAAAAAAAATTTAAGCTTTTTTTTATTTAATTTGAAATTTATTACTTAAGGGGGTTATTATTTAATATGTATAGAAGCTTAATAAGATAATATTGAGTGATTTTAATGTTGTTAAGTAGAGGTTTTGAGTTGAAGACTCATATATGAGTATTTTGTTTTAATGAAGATGTTTTAGTGCCATGAATTATTAAATAGATTAAGATTTACTATTTAAAGATTTTGTAGTATTGTCAGCCAGGTATTTAAGATTCAGAGATGTTAATGTATTTTGAACTTAAAAAGAAAAAGAAGATAATATATTTAATTAAGTTATTTTGAATATTGTAATGTGATGTAAAAAATAAACTGGATGTGTGCACCATCATGATGACTTATTTTGGATGTTTTATTGAATAATATCCCAATGAAAGAGTTTTAAAATTGAAGTAATTTTAATTTACTATTCTTTCGGGAGAACTATAAGATATAGAAGGTCTAGCATTCATATAATATAATAAAAAACAAGATATAATTTCAGTACCATTAATTGTTCATTTTAAAAAATCATTGTCCTTTAAATAATACAATTTTATTTAGATGGTTTCGCAAAGTCAATTGTGACAAATTTTTTAAAGTTGTTTCATATCGTAAACGAACCATTATATATGTTTCAATTGTATATTTAATTACAAGATATCTATGGCTTTCAAAAGTGTCTTGCTCGTAAGAATGTACTACCAATGCCTCAAAAATGCTGGAAGTATCAATATGCCTTAAAAGTTTCAAAACTGTTTCATTAAATAATCGCTTATTGAAGTTAAAGATTGATTTTATATAACGCCTGAAATAATGTTCACACTGTTCACAAACAAATATAACATCGTGAGATGGATATACTAAAAAGCCTTCACCATGTATCGCAAAATCTTTTTGACTGATTAATGATGACGTAGAATGACTTCGTGATTGCAATAGAGATTGTATACATTCTACACAATGAATGCGTTTTTTCATTTTTTTTACCACAAAGCCGGCTATGTAGTGAACAATAGATTTGACAAACAGTGACAAATCTTCAACATTATTAGGAAGCTTATTCAGTAATAATGATGAAGACTCTTCGTCTTGCTCCTCAGTTTTTAACTCAAATTCTTTGGTAATCTTATTATATTTCAAAGACGTATTAATGCGGTCAACAGTGGAAGTAACTCCCGAAAGAATAGTAATATTATCGAGTGGTACACAATTTCCACTGTCACTTATTCTCACTTCGGTATGGCATAACAATCTTTTATATGCAGATATGAAGTTCCTTGCAGTGGGATTATTATTAAAGCCACCCCTTGATCGAATTGCACTAAAAAATGTCTCAAGATGGTCCTGTGATAGTTTATATAAAGGTAAAAAGCGTAAAATACCATTTTCAATGTAATTAACATACAACAACTTGAGAGTTATAATATTAATTAAAAATCCAGCTAGACCTAAACGTCTACCCGATTTCACAATTAATGATCCATCTTCAAATTTTAAATTTCTGAAATAGTCGTAGATGTCATCAAGTCTCTCAAATATTTCGACTTTATTTTCAGAGTACAAAGGCTTTTTTAAACCATAAGAAAGAAAACTGTTCGAATTAAATATGTCAAAAATATCGTTTGTCAATTTTATAAATAAAGTTGTAGCATCTGAATATTTGAATTGGGGTAAATTTAAAGTGTTATTACAGAAGTCAATGGCTATTGCAACAGATCTTGAAAGCAATTACGCTGCTAATCGTACTTTCATGTTTTGTTTTAAGTAATTAATGTGTCTATTTGTTATTTTATTACCTAACCTCAACCCTTGTTGCATTTGCAAATTATGTAATAGCAATATATAATTATATTTAATTTGCCTACCATTGCCATCAATCAATATTTTTTTGTCCCCAAACATATTTCTAATTAATTTAAGTAAATGACAGGCATCAATTAATAAGAAGTATCTATTTGATTTATAATAAAAATATGGGGTAAATGGTTCGGAATTTAAATTAGCGCCAAGTAAATTACACATTGTTAAATTAGATGCAATCCCATCAAAAGTTATGCTTATGACGTCGCATCCTGCAGCAAGTAACAAATCAAGGCAAATTCTTAATAAATTAGCTTTTTGTGTAGCTGTAAAACCTCTTCCAAAAAAATAACCAACTGGCAACTTCCAGAAGCTGTTAATGGCCACAACCATAAAAACTAACACCTGATTTGCAATAGCGGATTCATCACTCGCTAAGTTATTACCTATATTTACACAACCATAATGTTTTCCACCAATGAATTCCGAATGTTCCCTTATACTCATTTCGTCAAAAGTTACACTTACAATCAATTTTTTCTTTTTAGTAAATTCTTTTATTGTATTAAAGGCCTCTGCGGTAAAACCAGGTTCACAGTTCACTCGCTTGTACCATGTACGCAAAGTATTTACGTGTGGTAAACACAAACCAAATTTTTTTCTAATATAATTGTAACACCTAGGACTATAAAAATGAAGTGTAAGTGCAAAACGTCTCAATTCGTCACTGTATTCTTTTGAGTGGCTGATTTTGCCTGTATTAATTTCATTAACACGGTCAATTAAATTTTGCAGCGTTTCATTGCTACAAGCCAATGTAATTTCATTCAAATGGTCTTTTAATCCTGGTCTTTTTTTAAATTCATCCAATACAGACTGCAAGGTAACAACCTTATCCTTCATTCTTTTATTTCTTGCTTTTAAATTGCGTATGTTTCGCTGTTTTTCTGTCAACTTGTTCTTCAATTTTGCACATTTTGTTATAAGTTTTTTCTTCCTAGGAGTTAATTGTGGTGCCTGAGATGTAAATGCCCGAGATGTAGATGGCTGAGGTGAGATGTCTCTAAAGACATAGGTTGACACAGGTCTTGTGGGCTTCAAAGTGACCTGAAACGGATTATTGTTTAATTATACATTAACTGATTGCTCTCAAATAGTAAACTTCGGAGACATAAAAATATAGCCTGCAAATCTGCACTGTGTCCTTGTGATGAAATGTGAATCTGTAATTTATGATAAAATATACGAAGACCTGTGTCCAGCATGTACGAATATTATGCTTATGATATAATGTGATTTGCTATATTTATCTATTAGTAGGCAATGATGATGCATTATATTCTACATATAAATAGAAACATACATACCGGTACAAACTTTGTAGGGACCGAGTCCTTTTTTAATAGACGACGACATTTACGCTGTAGAAAACATCTTGGTTCAAAATGTTTACTGCATACTGTAGAGTATTTATGAGGTGTCCAGTTTGGTTTGTTTAGAACCCTAATCCATTTTTCCTGAATCACGGTATCTGATGGAAATCTGAAAAAAAAGTACCTTTACTTGTAATTATCAAATGCTCCACTATGCATATAATTACTACCTAGTTACGTTTTAAAACACTCGACATATTTTTATCAGAAGAAATAAAATAAATGCGATATCGATATCGATGATTCAAATATTCAATCACTACGTAAATTATGGAAATTTTCACGTACACATAATCTTTTTATTTTATTTATAAAAATGAAAAATATGTATAAAACACTAAATTACGTGATATCTTATATTTATTACACAATTTACCGTATTCCTTGAACCAAGTTTTACTAGAAAATAAGACGTCAAAAATTATTAGTGTGTGGATCATATTTACCTATGAAATGTCTCATTATTTGGATTATTCCTGTGATTCACTTCACAACCAGGCACTGAACAGCACACCATTGTTAATTTCAACAATAATTTTATTCAACTTAAAGGGATTCCTTGAGAAATTACATAAAAACTGAAGGACGATATCACAGTGTGACGCTATGTGACTCTCCGATCTCTCAAACTAGTTCTAACGGTTCTCGCTTCGCTGTCTCTTTCGCACTCGTATTCGTGCCATAAGAGACTGCATTCTCCCTTGCACTCTCAGTTCGTCTATTACGTAGTATATTAATGTCTATGCATGCCAGTATAGATGGTCACTCACGTACATTGAATCCGTACCCTATCAAATTTCGCTTATATCTAGATGCCGCCTGTGTAGTTTGTCGCTTATTTGTTGTCATTAAAAATCCGCTAGAGTCGCTGCAGTCGACCATTCAGTCAATTCTCATGCACAAGAGATGGCACTACTAAAATTTATTTAAAATATAGGTAAAAAGGAAGTGGGCACGAACAGCGATAAAAAAGGGCCGTCTTGTCAATCGATAAAATATTATTAATTATGTTTTGTGTTATTTGTATTCATAATCTTTACATACTTAGATATAATTTTGCTTAGGTTTGTGTTCAGAAAGCTGAAAAACTGGGCTATGGATTAACTTAATTTTTTTACACAGCGATGCATTTTATCACAAGAGTGTTTATATATCATCGATGTTATATATACTTTCTATTCCGAAGTTTCAGCGGAAACGAAAATAAAAATGAGCTTACGGCAAAGCGTGGCCAGGTTCAGTTAGTTATAACATAGATAAAATTAACCAGTTTTTGTCGATTGTGTTACGAAATTAATAACATAATGTTTTCATTAAAGTATACATGAAAGGGAATAATATCATACATAAAAGTACTCCCAGCAACGTCGCCCTCTAGTTATTACCACGATAATAAGGAACTATAACTGCGTGATTGAATTTGTTGGTTATAATTTTTAACAAAATACACATTAATGTTAAATTCGAAACTATTAGTGACATCTAGGGAGTGGAAATCCCAATATGAAATTGGCTTCAGATCGTTATATGGAGGTTGACCATCTATACTGGTTAAGTAGTCTTTTATCTATGGTATAACCCTCTTTTCTTAATAAGTAATTATAAATTAATTATAAATTATTATAATTGCTTAATTAAGAATACAAACCAAAAAAAATATAAAATACAATGTTTATGGCAACATTGGGGTAGTTTAAAAATATGAAACACATTTATTACAGTTAATGAGGGGAGATCACCAATAATTTGTGAGTATAGTTGTGTAATCCTTTCGACTATTGTACAACTAAATAACAGCAGTTGTTCTGTTTGTTCGGTGAGTTAGAAATAGTAGTACTATTGCTTCCTCGTCCCTCAACAATGTAACAGAGCACTGGAATCACCATGGCGTGGCTTCTATTAAAAGGCGATGTTAGCCACCTACGTTCATGTGTACAGGCAGGCTGACTGTAGAATTAATTTTACCTACTACTTTTTAAATATTCATTATTTCAAATTCAGTTTTTTTTTTTAAATAGACGATGGCAAGAGTGCTTGCCTAACGTTTCAGGGGCCTCGGGTTCGATTCCCGGCGGGGTCAAGTTTGGAAATTTTAATGTAATTTTCAAAATTGACTGGTCTGGATTTGAAAAGTAGTGGTAGGGCACACTGCGTTTCGCAGTCATTTGGGCAGCCCGCCTGGCGGCAGTAACCACCACCTTACAGAATACCACCGTGAAATAACAGCATATACGTGCTGTTGTGTTTCGGTGAGTGAGTAAGGGATGCCAGAGCCCATTTCCTAATCCCCTCCTAATTCCTTATCCAATCCTACTGCAGTCGGCAGCGCACTTGCAGCAGCTTTGGCGTTGCTTGTATTATATGCGACGGTAGCCACCCACCATCAAGTGGACCGTCAGCCTGTCTGTCGACCTTAACATAAAAAAAAACATATGGAGACATAAACAGCCCGACGCTGACCGTCGCTTCACCTCGCATTTCGTAACAAGAAAAGAACGAATTAAAACTTTTCCCAAGAATATGACAACACTTTACAATGGCGGACAAAAAAATTACACCATAAACAAACTTCAGTACACTTCATGAATATGAAAACCAGTCATGTTTATGAATGGTGTAAGATAAAGTAATCGAACAACATTTTCTGACGGTTTTCAATTTATCCTTTTTCCAAGCAGAATCAAACTAGATTTTTTTTTTGTTAATAGATAACAGCCAGGCAATGCCGATCTTGATAGGATTGAAATATAAGAAACAAGTTAGGGATAGGTGCATCAAGCTGCCTAGATGCATTTACCCTAGAACTAGGGTAAATGGGCATTTACTAGGTAAGCGTGGCCCACCTTCGGCCACATCTGCACCTCACATCAGGTGAGATAGTGGTCAAGCGCTACCTCGATTTCATAAAAAAAAAAAAAAAAAATTACTGCGAAAATTAGAATAATAAATATTTTTTTACACACATTTGCATAGACATTTTTTTAACCGCAAAAAATACAATGAGATAATTAAGAAACACATACAATTGATACCTCCTTTGAACTATGAACCTCGGAAAGGTAAAAAGATTCTGTATTCCTTTGAACAATATTATTGTAAAAATTGGTGTAAGTAAAAGAAAAAAAAAGATGAATGACCATGTTAAAAATTGGATTTACAGAAATTTTACAGAAATTAATTTTTATATTTCTAAAATATTAGTCTCTACATAAAATATTGTAAACCTTTATTTTTTATGTTAAGATCGACATACAGGCTGACGGTCCACTTGATGGTGTTGGTGGGAGACTACCGTCGCCTGTAACAAAAGCAACGCCACAGCTGCTTCAAGTGCCTTGTCGACTACAGTAGGTTTTTGGATAAGAAAATGGTCGCTGGCACCCCTTACTCACTCACCGAAACACAACCGCACACGTGCTGCTATTTCAGGATAGTCTTCTGTAAGGGGGTGGTTACTGCCGCCAGACGGGCTGACCAAATTACTGCGAAAAGCAATGTGCCCTGCAACTACTTTCCAGATCCAGACCAGAGCCAAATTTGAAAAGTTCATTTTTCAAAGTTGACCCTACCGGGAATCGAACCCGAGAACCCTAGAAAGCCATGCGCTCTAACCACTCGTCCAACGGGCTCGTTTTTGATGTTTTATGTTTATCTCTTTTTTTTGACATTCTTATGTCCTCAGGTGTATACGGCAAGGCTAATCCGCGTGTGAGAGGTTGCATTCAACAACAATAGGACAATGTACGCTTTGTGCATATAGCAACCGTGTACTAAAGTAAAGGCTTGTTAGCGAATGCATTTTAGGTAATACTTGACATACTGTAAGCCTAATTTCATAATGCAACTTGCTTTTTTCGGACGATTTCTCTCTTTTCAATGAAAAAAAGCTGAATAAATAATGATTCTTTTTTTTCTATTAATATGCTCACTTATTTCTGTCAATGTTTGAAATTTAAATTTAAGTTGATCCCTCGGGAAAGTTTTCTGGATGAAAGGATACAGGATACCTATGTTCTTTTCTGTATCCTGACAACGTGCCTTATCCCTGACATTTCATGATGATCGGTTGAGTGGTCAAGGCGTGAAAGGGGTAACAAACAAACTCACTTTCGCATTTATGATATTAGTTAGGATATCAAGTTTCATAATAAATAGTTCATAATAATTTGTCAGCTATATTTGAACATTTTTTATGAAAAGGTCGACACTTAGACTGACGGAATACTTGATGGTAGGCTGCCATAAAAGTTGCAAGTGCGTTCCCAATCTTGATAGCATAAATGAAAAAGGTTTAGGAGGAAAATGGGCACTACCATTTACTCATTGAAACTGCTACTATTCAACCAGGATGTTCTTCTCTAAGGAGGTTGTTACTGCCCATTTACATAACTGCAGAACGTATTGTGCCCTGCCACTATTGCGATCTATTCTTCTAAATAGACCTTTCCTCCCAACTTGGACCTTAAATTTGACAGCATAAGACCATCGGTATAAAAACAAATCAAATGAAATCGACATTCATCTTTTAGCTGAGATTTTTTTCACTGTCCAATATCCAATCGTCCAAGTGTGTAGCGTATATTGTAATACAGGGTGCAAGATTATATACAAGCTTTAAACTCAATCATTCTTCTGTATAAAGAACTAGCTTTTGTCAGCAACTTCTTCTACAATATTTTTTCTTAGGCGTTGAAAAATAAAAAATAAAATCTACGCCTGACTTTTTTTATTGATGAATCATAGCAGCAAAGTCATTGCCGAATTTCATGGGGATTGTTTGATTAGTTAAGGCGTGAAAACGTTTAGTAAACATACAAACATACAAACTTATTTTCCCATAATAATATTAGGATTAACCGAACTCCGTGTAACTATCTCAGTATATGATGCAGTTTTCACAAGAACTAAATTGCACCGTTTCTTTATTGACACTAAAATCAGCAAATAGGTAATCACGAGAAATATTATTTACAAGCTGTGTCCGTTGAAAAATGAAAATATTAGTATTGTGTGACGACGACTGTAGCGCATCCCGAATTTTTTATATTTTTTAGACCATCCCTCGGAAACCTCACATTTTTTCAGGATAAAAGGTATCCTATATATTAATCCAGGTAATGAACTATCTGTGCGCAAAATTTTACCCAAATCCGTTCGACCGTTTTTGAGGAACAAACATCCAAACTATGGCACGTATAATATTATTAGGATTTCCCCTTAAAGCTTATTCTAAATAAAATCTTATGAGTAATCTCGGAGATCTAAATTGATCTATTCATAACATAAGCAAGATGAATATCAGTTTAACAACCCGTAGTTGTTTCCGTTAGATGCATTAATCCAATAAAAAGTTAAAACAAGCTTTTATCTAGATCTAATAAATTGTAATACCTTTTCCGTATCAACATTCAGCGTATAAAAAGGAATTAAATATCTAGTTTCTTTTTATGGTAGCAGCAATGCAGAAAAAAAAGGTTCATATGGAAAAATAGAAATCTCTGTAAATTGTTATGTACTGGCAGCAAGAAAAAATACACAGAAAAATAATTATTGATATAAAAAAGTAAAAGAAGTAAAAATGTTTACTTTACTCAAAAAAGCATAAACTCGAGTATCAAAGTGTCTTAGCAAATATTGCAGTTCAGATTATACTATCATGTTGTGCATTGCATTCTTAGCATCGAAGGCGATTTATGTTGTTTAATTAATTTATATTGTTTGAGAACCTAAACCAAAAAATATATTCAAATACATACATATAGGAACGATTTGACTAGTAATTCGATTCATCCATTTAAGTTTTAGGTTAGCCGAATAAGTGCGTAAACAAAAATTATATAAAAAAGCTAAAGCTCGTTTAATTATGTCAAAAATCTGTGAGGCTTCTTATATCTGCATATTGTTGATTCACGACGAATTCTCCGAATTGTTGCAATTATAAGTACACAATAAAATTAATAATTTGAATGCCAAGACCATTAGCTAAAGCTGTTATGAATTTGTTATTTTTAGCTTAGCAATAATTTTACAGTTCCATGCATTAACAAAGTCTTTGGAGTTAATTGTAATTCTATAAACGTCATAATAAAAATAGTTTTAATTAACGTTCTCAGAATTTCTCAGATTTAACTGAATTTCAACAGATTTAACAAAATTTAATAAAAACCAATCAGAGTAACTGTATTAACTGTATTAACAGTTATTAACTGCAACTGGTGCCGTAAGTGTTTTACATTCAAAAAATTGTAATTTTTTTCTGAAGAGATTGCTTTTTTTTTTGTTTTAAATGTTCACAGAAAGGGGACTCACTCAACGGTAGAAGGCTACGGTCGCGTATTAATATAATACTCAATTTATTTTTGTCATTATACTCCCTATGTCATTCTGATATAGAATTAAAAGGTTTTGATCAATTAACGAATTTTTTTCTCGTTAGCGACTTTCAATTTTGAACATTTCAATACAAGTTTTATTTGTTATTCTTGGCTTAATTTTATGTGAATTATAAATCATGGAAACTAAATAAGTATTACATTGTCTAGTGTATTTTTTTTAATTATCATAATGGGTAATTGATATTGAAACTGATGGCTGATTAACTACTTAAAAATTTCCAAAATATTTCCTATTACTAAAAATATAAATAAATTTAAAAAATGCTGAGTAAATGTTAACAAAGTTGTCAAAACCTAATCTTCTAAGTTTAATAATGATTTTTGGTCCAGCAAATCAAGTGGTTATTGTGTTCCCCACCAACTTAAGAGCCATGGATTCGATTCCTGGCAATGTCCTCTATTTGTCTGAGTTATGGGGAAGTATTTTTTTTACGAAACACTAAACTCGGTAACGACTGATTTGTTGGTAATAAAACTTGTGGCTAGAAAGTGTCGTGTCCCTGTCTCTGTGTGTAATTGTCTCTAATACGCATAGAGCAATTAGAAGTGACTTCATAGAGCTTGCTCATTATCTTGTTGGACTTGACTGAGCATGACATTTCATTAGATGACAAAATACACTGTGAAGTAGAAAAATGTATTATTTCCTAAATTATTTTCAAATGCGTTAACTATCCTTTTACAGAAAACCACCGCGAAATAACAGCATGTGTAAAGTGGTATCGGTGACTGAATAAGCAATGTCAGAGCCCATTTCTCTAATCCTTATCCTATTCACTCCTATTCTCTTATCCTTTATCCTACTATAGTCGGCAGCGTACTTACATCACCTATTACCATCAAGTGGATCAGCCTTACATAAAAAAATAATTATTTTCCAATGTTTTTTGTTCAGTTTCTACTGAACAAAGCATGTAAAATCTTAGTCAAAAGAAGTCAATAAAAAATCTTCGAATTTATTGCAGTGATATTGTATAGAATTTGGTAATAATAGTACAATAAGTATATAACTATAAAGTAAAAGAATATTTAAAGTGTTTTGCTATCATAATACAAGGTTACGACAAATTGCTGCAGATGAGGTCGCTCCATTTTTACTATATAGTACTTAACCTTAACCAGCAGCTTACGTAAATATAATTTCAAACCGCACTGGCAAGACCACAGTAACTTTGAACCTAAACTTCTAGTATCATTAAAAAATATTAAAATTGAAAACTTTCACTTTTATTAGAAAATTGTAGTGAAAATTAAAAGCAACTATTGATTAAATAACTATAGCTTATTAAAAGAGATCACGATTGCTGTATACGAATACAGTAATTTTTTCGTGGTACTATTGTTCGCGAGCTCCAAGGAATCGCATTGTTACATACCTGCAGTAGGTCTTTACTAGGTTCTTTATACTAGGTTTTTACTAAGTATTTCCATATATTTTTGAGATTTCGGTTTTGAAAATATTAATATTTTTCCAGCATATTAAAAACGTTTTTTAAATTTTTGTTTGTTAACTCGCCCTAATCTAGCATCATTATTTTAATACGTACTTGCAAGAATCTAAAACCGCATCTGGGTTTCAAGAACATTAAAATTTCTCTTAGAATTGCGGAATCTGAATTAAGATATAAAATAAATTATTCCACTTCCTATTAAGTTCACAGTTTTTGTGGTTGAATTGTCTAATGATTACATTCGCGTAGATAAAAATATTCTGTTATACAACAAACCGCCCGCCGCAACATCTAACCGTGAAGGTCAACTATTGTGACCGTTTTGGTCACACATCTTTCTCTATCTATAGAAGTTTCTTGACCTTACAAAGCCCATTTCCTACTGACGAAAATAAAACAAGCAAAATTATGTATTTTAATTGTTTTTTTTAATTGTTTTCCTTCTTTTTCTAATTTTTTACAAAAACTTAACCTACGCGGAATGGTAACCTTTTACATCACTAAGTACTCGTACGTCCATACACATACTCCGTACATGACATGAAAATATAAATATACAAAAATGGATGGTTTCGTTGCTGGTGTCCCGGCCGTGACGTGGGTGCTTGCCGACATATAAATAAAGCTGGAACTTGCCTGATGAACACTATAATGATATTAAACTAAAATATTCTAGTGGCTGTAATAGGAGCCTCCGAGGCTGAGGTGGCTTAAGGAATCGTGCTCGTTGACAAGGACTGGAACCTTGACAGGAACAGGGTATGGCTTCTCTACAGCAATGGGCACGTGCTTTTCAACGTGGACGGGGTAAGGTCTGTCGACTGGCACTTGGACGGGGTACGCCACGGGCCTTTCTACGGGGTAAGGTACGTGCTTGTAGACCGGGTACGGTTCTGGCACGGGTACCTTGACTGGCACGGGCACAGGCTTTTCAACGTGGACGGGGTACGGCCTGTCAACGGGCACGTGGACGGGGTAGGCTACGGGTTTCTCAACTGGGACAGCTACGGGCACGGGTTTCTCGACTGGGTAAGGAGCAGGGACATGGACAGGGTAGGGCCTGTCAACGGGCACTTTGACGGGGTATCCGACATGTTTCACTACTGGGTATGGCTGGGGTACGGGCACTTTAACTTCAACCGGGTATGGCACATGTTTCTCCACGGGGTAGGGTTGAGGTACTGGCACCTTAACTGGGTAGGGGATGTGTTTCTCGACTGGGTAAGGTTGGGGCACGAGTACCTTGACGGGGTAGGGCCTGTCGACTGGCACGTGTACGGGGTAAGGCACTTTCTTCTCGACAGGGTAAGGGGCAGGTACATGAACTGGGACTTTGACGTACTCCTTCACGTGAACGGGCACGTGTTTGACGACCTCGTAGGGTTGGGGCACGGGGACCTTGACGGGGTAAGGCACAGGCTTCTCAACGGGATAGGGTATGTGTCTCTCGACGGGCACGGCGACTGGGACTCCTTTGACTAGGGTGATGGTTTTAGTGACGTCAGTGTGCTCGCCGAGATGGATGCCGTAGCCGGAGTGCGCGAAAGCACCATCGTCAATGACGTTGTATGCACCACCGATTCCATGCCCGCTGCCGATGTATCCGACGTCTAGTCCGCTGATGCCGTATCCATAACCGAGGTTTAGGAGTCCGCGTTTGTCCAACTTCTTATCCAATGGCTCAGCTTTCTTCTCTGTGGTCTTCTTCTCGCTGGCAGCAGCTGCCGCTACCAGCAGGAAAACTAAACAGATCTGTAACATTATATAATTTTATATACTACAATGTGAATATATAAATTGTTTTTCAATTGTATTTTTGTATTTTTAAAATGTATTTTTTAAAATACATTTATTTTGCATTATTATGTTACTTATTAATGATAATATTTATAAATTTGAGGAAATATTGGAAAGTATCAGTTTGTTTGTATAACTTCTTATGTTTTTGTGCCTACATACAACTTCTATTAGAATTGTTTGATTATAGCATTTTCGTAATAGTTACTGCAAATTATGTTTATCAACATAACACGTTTACAACTGCGTAATACTTTACCAAAAAAAAAAAGATTTCCTAGAAACAATTTCAATGAACAAGTTAAACACTTATGTGCGATTTAGTTACAGTCAGTTAACCGGCAGTTAACTTTATCTTGTATCAGTTTAAACAACAATTATGAACGGCAATTAATTTTATATTTATTTGTTAAATTTATAATTTAAAACCGTCAAACTGATTTGATATGTTTAGATTAAATTTCAATCAACATCTCGGATAGCAAATGAATCTTGAGTATCAATTATGTAATAATCGACTGCAGTTGAAATAAAATTGTCAACTGAGGCTCTAGCATGAGTTTACGATACTACACTCGCTAGCGAGAACGTAAAACTTTTGTATGGGATATCGTGAACTGTCAATGTCAAATTATCAATTTTCCATATAAATGTTTTACGCTCTCGCTAGCGAGTGTAGTATCGTAAACTCATGCTAGAGCCACTGTATGTACCTACATGTTAAAATTGACGAGTAAATTTGAAAAAGGAAGACCCTGTTACATTTCCCAATAATCATAAATTACAAGCAAATAATACTTATAGTATTGGAACCAGGCCGTTGGACGCCGTGGCCACAGTGGTCATGTGAAATAGGTGATGCAACAATTTTTAGGTAAACAGATTCTCGTCACCTTGAAACTTTATGCTTCAAATTATGTGAAAACTGTCGTAAGTAAAGGCAACTGGACTACATCATTTGTGTAATAATATACCAATTAATCCATTGATTTTTATTATTTAAATTTCCAATCCTATAAGATCAGTTATTCTATAATAATTTACATTTAAAACCTTAATTTATTCACATTTTTATAATCATTATTTAATAATTACTATTATTTAATCATAACCAATACTTTTATTTAATATATATGAGGTATTTTTTATTTTCAGTGTGGCTCATCATTTAGAGTTTATTTGTTTATATACAATTTTTAATTATTTTTTTAATCTATCGAGGTTGTCAAACCAAATTACTTTTGAGATACCGACAATATAAGTTTTCCTGAAAATTTTTGCATAAAGAGTATTATTTAAGAGTATCATACATATATTTATTTAAAAAAAAAAGAGTATTTTATTTGAAACTTAGGATTGTTATACCTACGTAAACTTATTGGTATTTTAAACATGGAAATGAAATAGTTTATGAGTGGATGAGTGGTTAAGGTGCTTGCCTTAACGCTCTGTTTTAGGGTTCCCGGGTTCGATTCCCGGCAGGGTCAACTTTGAAAAATCAACTTTTCAAATTTGGCTCTGGTCTGGATTTGGAAAGTAGTGGCAGGGCACAATGCGTTTCGCAGTCATTTGGGCAGCCCGTCTGGCGGCAGTAACCACCCCCTTACAGAAGACCACCGTGAAATAACAACACGTGTGCTGTTGTGTTTCGGTGAGTGAGTAAGGGATGCCAGAGCCCATTTCCACTCCTAATCCCTTATCCATAATCCTGCTGCAGTCGGCAGCGCACTTGCAGCAGCTTAGGCGTTGCTTGTGTTATAGGCGATGATAGCCACTTACCATCAAGTGGACCGTCAGCCTGTCTGCCAACCTTAACATAAAAAAAAGTTTATTTATAATTTTGATAATAGAGTAAATTGTGGACATAACAGATTCCAGCCGTTGCAAATAGTATATTTTATTAAGAGGTCGTAATTCGACAAATAGTGCTCGGAAGCACTTAGCAGTTTTTTTATACGATAGATAAGCCAGCGAACTAACACTAAGGTCAAAATGTTGAAATCTCAAAAACCAAAATCTCAGATTTTGGTTTGACAAAGACGTTATGCTTTATAATATTTATTATGACATTTTTTTCTATCAATAGTGTATATTTGGGACACATTAGTAAAATATCATAATTATCCTAATGCTACTAATATTATAAAAGCGAAAATTTGTGATGATGGATGTTTGTTACTCTTTCACGTAAAAACTACTGAACGGATTTTGATGAAATTTCGCACACAGATAGGATAATCCTTTTATTCTGGAAAAAGTTAGATTTCCGAGATATAGTCTAAAAATATAACACAAAAAAATAATATATTTTCATTTTTCAACGCACACGAAGACGCGGACACAACTACCTAGTAATAAATAAATAAGCCAATCTCGAACAAATAAATAACATCTGATAACTTAATTTTTTTTTCATAAATTAATTGTAATAGTTCTCAAGACGCAGTCTACTGTGGGATCCATTCAAAATTTTTTTTGTTATAAGTGCAATTGTTAATGTAAATGTCAAATAAATACTATCCATCTTTCATTCTCAAAATGGCAAAAAATTCGTACAAAATATGTATATCACGTGAAGCTTTTCACTGCACCAGCTTGTAACATTGTATAGAGCTTATTCTAATTTTCGAATAATGTTAGTGTTACTCAGACATTGCACAATTCTCCCACAGACCACGATCACTGGTAGTTCCTTTGTTGTTAGTTTCTCAATACCACCTCAATGTTGATAACTTAAGGTATGAGAATTCATTAACTATGTATTCTCGAAGTATCATTAATTAAATGTGATTTTTTTTGTATACTTTTTCAAATAGTTAGCCCTGTGGTAAAATAAAAAAAGGCTCTAGTAATTAAAACTATTGATTTTGCAAAGTACAGCTGAAGTGAAAAAATTGTAATAAAAGTGAATAGAAAATAATTTGCAATTTTAAAAAGTAATAAATCTGTCAAATAAAGAAATAATAATGTTTCAATTAACGAATGATTGCTTAATAAACAAGTATATGTGCCTAATAGGGTAACACTGATGCTAGTGTAACGAGCAATTAGTTTCGGTCTAGAAGTCAGGAAATGTATACATAATGTCTCCTAATAGAAACCAAAGACAAGCCGTCTGAGTACTTTCAACATACTCGTCTAGGACAAAGCTGGGAATACATTATCCAAAATGATTATTTAAACAGCTCAAACAATCTAAAGTAATTAGTTTAGCTGAAGTTTATCGCAGCGTATGTCCCAATTAATTGAAAGTGGCGTGTCAAAACTTTTTTATGAAAACGTGTAACAGACATGCAGAAAGTTGTTAAATGTAATTTCTATCTGTGCAACATAAGGTATAATTATGTAATCCAATTTTGTGTCTACAATGCATAAGCAGTGTAAAGACTAAATTACACAGTAAATTATTTAGTTAATTAAACGCGGTTAAAAAAGAGCAACATACATGGTTTATCTTTTATCGTGTCTTAGTGGCTATTTCTGTCTGCTAGAGTACCAGTATCACTTCGTCCATTGCTGAAATATTGTGATCGCCACGTGAACTAAAGCTCTCTACCTATACCTACCACGTTAAGGAACTGTAGTACTTTTTTGATAGAGACATTCCTCACATCTTCACAAGCCATTGTGTGTTATTCTTCTGTGTTCAGGGGGCCACACTCACACAGGATAAGCATTGGTGTTTCTTCTGCCTCATGGCAGAAGCGACACTCTCCCGTACTAGTGAGCCCCATTACTTTAAGGTGCCTATTGAGGCGGCAGTGCCCCGTTAGCGCCCTAGATAGCATACACAAATTGCTCCTGCTAAGCGACAAAGCCTGATTTGTCACGTTTCGACTATAGGCTTTAATGAGCGCTTTGAAATGGTTCAACCCTGGCAAGTTAATCCAGCGTTTGTAAGATTTAATAAAGCAAACACACATGGTTACACATAACATGGTTAAAAAAGAAAATTGTGCAATAAATGAAATTAAGTAAGCGAAAATCGTGCTTTAAGAAAGGGAAACCGTAAGGTGACATCAGAGCCACATAAACCTGTAATAACATCATCGTATTATGTCGTGCACGTTTGTTAAATCACATTACGATGTGAATTTATCTGTGCATCAATCTGGAACAAAATTTGAATATTTAAGATTTTTTCGTCGCCAACAAAAAACAGTGACCAATTTTTTTTTGCGATTTGAAATGGAACTAAAGCCCCACTAGCACAGGTGCTATTTTATGTGCAGTAATCTTCCTCGTTTATCGCTATTTCCATTAGTGAAAACTGTATCAAAACCGTTGGGTGGTTTAGAAAGTGTTAGCGGAGAAACAGACGGAGGCGGACATTTCTTATTTTATAACTAGCTGTGCCCGCGACTTCGTACGCGTGGTATACAGAATAACGCGTAATTTTTTTGTTTGTAAACAGTTTGGAATGAAATATACACTAAATGTTACGGGAAGCTTGCTACAATACATAAGTGAAAACCGCATATAAATTGGTTAAGCCGTTTCTGAGATTAGCGTGCACAAACGCACAGACAAACAGACAAAAATTCTAAAAACTATCATTTTGACCTCGGTAACATAAGTACAACGTGTATAAATTGTTTTTTTGAAAGAATATTTAATGTACAGACACTGCTTGTTTACAATTTTATTATATTTATTGAATAGAAGATACAATTCGAAAGAGACTATTCTAATTACCTATACCATTACAAAAATATACCGACTTATAAAACATGGTTATTTTGATTTTCCAATATTTTTTGCATTTGATAGTCCAATTTTTGAGGAAGGTTATCGAGAATTCCCGAGAAGAACCGACATGTAAAATTGTACATGCCTTTGGAAATTTTAATTAAACGACAGATAAAACATAATAAAATATCGATAAATTTTCGTTCCCATAAAATTTATTTACTTTTAATTAAAGTCACTAATATATTCTTATATATAAGTCACTTCTTATATATTCGTATACATTATATACTAATCGTTTCCATATATGAATTTCTGTGTGTTTGTCAAACTGTTACACACAATTTTGTGTGTAAAGAGGCCAAAGATCACGTTGCCGTGGGATAATGGCTATATTATATTGCTTCTTATGGTGATCTGTTGCAATTGCAAGCCTCGTAGTTAACGATCAGATATTGTAACAAATTTTACACACTTAAAGACAATGAGAAGTAATTTATAACGAGTGAAATAGAGTGCGCGTTTGATCTATGGTGTTTTTACTCTGAATTTTGATAACAGGACCTAAATTTAATTATTTGGAGTAATGGTTCTTTATATACTTTATTTATTATATGGCAATCATAGACACAAAAAAGACACAAAGAAAATCTTAATCGAATAATCTATAATACTGATGTATTATAGATTATTATTTATTAGAATTGATTTATTAGATTTCTTGGAAATACTATCCCCTATCCGTAATCCTACTGCAGTTGGCAGCGCACTTGCAGCAGCTTTGGCGTTGCTTGTGTTATAGGCGACGGTAGCCACCTACCATCAAGTGGACCGTCAGCCTGTCTGCCGACCTGACATAAGAGAAAAAAATTCTATTCCATTTTTATCAAATTAAAAAATCTCTTCTCTTTTTTGCCTTCTTTCTTGCCTTCTTTTTTGGGTAAATGTAAATTTAGTTATAACGCTTATAATATAGTTATAACTTTTTACAATTGGTTTCAATTCCTTTGTTCTATTAATTTCCTTGAAGTGCCTTTCGATTATATTTAAAAATATAAATTACCTTAAAATTTAACACAAGCATTAATTTTTTTATTATGAGTTTATATAGTACAACTTTTTTGGTGAAATGATCTATCCTATAAATACTATTATTTTATTGTTTTTTTTTTTTACTTCTAATTTAAATTTTAATGTTTTTATTTTTTGAATGCTTATCTCCCAGTATCCTATAAAAAAATCTGCAATTTTATTGTTTCTTAGTGACGTTGCTACAATTTCTGTTGGCCTGCAATTTGTAGTCTATGTACATTGTACGTGCGCGCCTTCGTATAAAAGAAAATTCCTGTTCTAGACCAGATTCTAGAATTCCTATGTGCGCATATTTCTGGTTTGAAACTTAACCGCGTCCTTGTAAGGTAAAACGGGATATGTAGTAATGAAAATATCCGATAATAAAGAATTTTTGTTCAAATTATTACATTTGTCCATAACATCAATATGAAAAATAGTTTTTTTTTCGTTTGAGACATTGAAGCTTTTATTTAAAAAGTTAATTTTTATATTTCTTATTATTTCATTAATTTTAATTTGCAATAAATAATTTTACAGATCGTTTAGGTACTGCGGTTTCTATTTATAAAACACTCTCTACTAGGCTGTATGATATAGAATCTTTGCCACAAACTCGACCAATTAAAAACATATTTGACTTTGACATTTTTAATATTTTCATAAATTCAAATATTGTTCGATTGATTTTATTGTTTCAATTGATCGTATGTATCGATGTTTGTTGCATAATTAGCAGTTAGTAGGAATCATGACTAGTTCGTAACTTGGATCTTTTCCTAGACTCTCTTCCTAGAACGAAACCCGTTCGTCTTGATCGAGTGAAAATGCATATTGTTACCTAATAGGTTAATACGCGATGACCGTTAACATTGTTATTGTTTTAGTAGCAATGCGATGTTATTATTACGTATTTGTTACTACATGGAAACAACAACATTGCGTTTTATTATTAAATGTTTCCTTTTTATGAATTTATTATTATACTAGCTGAACCCGCATTTCGCACGCGTGGTATTCGATATAGCGCGTAACTTTTTTGTTCGTGAACCGATTGGAATGAAATAAACACTTAAATGTTACGGGAAGCTTGCTACAATAAATCGGTTAAGCCGTTTCAGAGATTAGGATGCACAAACGCACAGACAAACAGACAAAAACTCTAAAAACGATTTGTTTGGCCTCGGTGTACAAATTGTTTTTTTGAAAAATATTGAATTGTATAGACACTGCTCGTATACGATTTTATTATGTGTATAGATAATTATTATTATGTTTTTTAATTGACACTAAAACTTTATTTAATGTAATCACACAATGATACGTGTAAATTGATTTTAATTTAAATATGATATTTTTATTTGAAAGTAAATTAAAAAAAAGACAAATATTAAGTTTGTGTTCTATAGAGTAGTAAGTATATTTAAAAAAAGTATTTTTTTTTAAAATTTCGTTCTAAATAACTAAATAAAAAACGATTGCGTAACGCATCGGAGTATCGGATCACTTATATAGTTATATAGTTAATCTGGTGGATACAAAGCGTTGACTTCAAAACAGTGTTTAAAGGATCGCACGTATATATGAATTTCGAAAACACTGGATCGAACACTGAACACGCGTCACACATCACTATTTTGAAGTCATCACTTTTTACGCACTTTTCCACTGTTTTTTTTTTTTTTCACACTGAACGCGTTCACAAAAAATCCACTCACCGTCCTTTTCATAATGCCTCTTGTACGGTGGTTGGTCGGGAAACGAACTGGATGACTTGGGTACGGCGTTGTCCGTTTTTATAGGTGGTTGAATAGTGGAACTTTCGCTGTTGCCCCCCTAGAAGCTGGAAAAAACGACCCGCCATCGCTCGGTTGAATGTAAATCCTTCGTATTTGACCGAACGTCGTTAAGGAAACGCACGCGTCTCTCGCGTTCTATACACATTTTCAAATCGAACCTAGCTCATTCCATTTTTAAAATTTGACACGTGTTTGTGTTTCGAACATGATTTGGTTTTTTTTTAAACAAAGAATAGGCAAGGTTTCAAGATTTACAGTGACAAATCGCGCTATAATTTTGCTTTATGTATTTTTTCTCTATTTACATTGCGCTATAGTTGTTTATAACATACAATTAGAGTTTCCGTTGATCTACTTAATGCGTTGCGTTGTACTCTCAACCCAATGGAAGCACGGCTACAAATTGCACGCTAAAACAAAATTGCACTCGTGATTTTAACCGTAAATCAATCATTAATCTTTTGTTAAAGTTTGTTATTTGTTAAACATTCCCGCCAGGTAAACACCCAGCCTCATTAACATTAGTTAATAAAAATATCTTTATGTTAATTTATACGAATAAAACCCTATTTTCAAGTTTAAACCAATTTACAAAACATAAATAACGTATTTTAAAAACTCACACGACATTCTTAGATCATATTACATAATTAAAAACCCGTTTTAGGTTTTTAGATCCAATCCAATAGACGTCATGGGACATTAGATTATTTTTAATTTTGAACTTTTTTTTATCGTTATTATAGATTATCACATGTCATTTTTCCCTTATACGTTTGTTTACTAGTATGTGTGTTTTATATCCGTAGCTTTATTAATTTATAGCCATTGTGTTATTTTGATGTGTATTCTATTGCGTTATTCTATTGAAAAGTTTCATCAAAATCCATTCAGTAATTTTTGCGTGAAAGAGTAACAAATATTTTCACAAATTTTCGCATTTGTAGAATTAGGTCAGAATTTTGGCTATAATGGCTTCCATATAAAAGTTATGGTGTGAAGAACTTTTTTTAGAACTTCGAATAACTCCAACGATTTTAAATATTTTCCGATTATTTTAACTATTTTGTTATATTTTATTATATATTTTAGCTAATTTACATGATATCTTTGTAGCCCGTGTTTTGTTTCTATGTATAACCTATATTATTGTAAAGTTTCATGGAAATCTGTGTAGTAATTTTCACCTGAAAGAGCAACAATTATCCTTACAGCTATGATCCTTAACTTCGAATTTAGGTATTACTTATTATTTATTTATTTATTTATTTATTTATTATACATGAAATAATTTAATTATATTTACAATGTCCTATAAAACTGGAAAGCAGTTTGTCTATGGGATCAAACTAATGTTATCAAAAATAAAACTGAATTTAAAATAAATGTAACCTAAATTAAAAACCTAAATCTAAATCTAAATTTCATTAATTTACTTAAAGAAAACAGATAATATTTCATTAATTTATTTTTAAATACAGTTTTATTTTTCTCGTGAACAATGTCTTCAGGCAAACTATTGAATGTAGGGCAACCGCTTCTTCATAGTTCTGTCACCATAGTAATTATTAACCCTAGGAACTACAAATTTTCCCAAAGACATTGCCCTCGTTTAATATTTTATTTGTTTGTAAATAATTCCCGAGCTGGTCAACTATACACTTTTCCACAATTTTGTCTATGCTGGATAATATAGCTATAGGTCTATACTTTGAGTAGCTTTTACGATTTCCTTTTTATATAGATAACTTAAAATATAAATATGTATATATAAATATATAACTTAATTGCAACACTTACTAGTATTTAGTATGTTATTGTAATGTTTATTTATAAACATTGAGTATCTATTTGTAAATAACTAAGCTCTGATTAAAATAGTACTATAATTTAAGCTATTTTTATAACAGCTAGGTACCTCAATTACTTTGCGGGCTTTGCTAGTGCAAATATTTTTTTATGTTAAGATTGGCAGACAGGCTGACGATCCACTTGGTGGTAGGTGGCTACCGTCGCCTGTAACACAAGCAACGCCAAATCTGCTGCAAGTGCGCTGCCGACTACATTAGGATTAAGGATAAGGGTGGTCTTCTGTAAGGGGGTGGCTACTGCTGCCAGACGGGCTGCCCAAATGACTACGAAACGCATTGTGCCCTGCCACTACTCCAGATCCAGACCAGAGGCAAATTTAAAATGTTCATTTTTCAAAGTTGACCCTGCCGGGAATCGAACCCGGGAACCCTAGAATAGAGTGTTAAGGCAAGCACCCTAACCTCTCATCCAACGGTCTCGTCAATAATTAAATAATTAAATCGTTACAAAAAACTTCATAATAAATATTTACGATAGTAATAATAGGCCAAAGTCTCTTTTTCTTTCATTTATTGTTTGTGATTGATTACGTTCATATTAAAGAAATATTTACAATTTCATAATTTCTTAGTCATAGGTCAATTAATCTAAAAAATATAGGCAATTACAAACATTTTTCTCTTCCGTAGAATGTAGTGTCACGTTATAACGACATTATTATAGTCCTTGCGCGATAACGATCTGCGCCTACGCGGAAATTAAATTCATTTTTTATTATGACATTTTGTGTTAAAATTTATTATTTTGGCAAATGTTTTTTAATAGAATTTTCATTTAATTTCAACTTCTTTGGATGTTTATTTAGCAAACCGTGTAATGTATGACATTATATTATAGGAATTTCAGAAGCTGAACATTTTAGGAAATATTGTGACTTATCATTAATTTTTTTTTTAAATAATCTACAATTGAAATACATGTAATTATTGATGGGACTGCCTTTTATGTATATAATATGAAAGCATACTTACTATACTTATCCGTTTTATGTTGATCATATACTACAATCATTGCCTTTTATTCCATCGTGTAATAATAAGCAGTTGGACTCTCTTTACACGTTGAACTTTTGAATGAAGACGAGACGAGGCTCACGCTCGCTTTTTGTGACCCAGAGAATTTAATATCAAAGTATCTGTGCCATATGACAAAATTGAAGTAACCTTTAAAAGAACGGGCTAAATAAACCTCTTTATAAAATACACTGACACAATGCGGGATTTTTTTATTATTTTTTTATTTATTTCCTACCATGATTTCATGGTTTCCTATGTGCCAAATATAGGAAATCATGATGGCTCACACAATATGTACATGGCTTATTCTTAATTACTTACATCTATGTAAAATATTATCCACAGTTCAATTTTGAGGAGTTAATTTAATTATTTAAGCTAAATATAGAACTGATTTAATGAAAAATGAACTACATATTCCAAAATTAGAGAGAATATTTTATTAATTCAGTACAATGTGTGCATGGAATTTGAACTCCCTATATTATAACACGTAACTCAAACAGTTATAACACTAGTTAATTACAAGTATTGAAACTGAATATATTTTTTTGTTTTAAATATGACGTCAGTAATGTTTCGCCCGAAAATTTAACCGTCGTCGTCGCTTAGAAATTCAATCTACATAAAGATTGGTAATTGCGCCCTCAACACTGGTGGATAATTGGAAATGGACTCTGCCATTCCTTGCTTAAGGACTCTGACTTAAGCAAGGAATGGCAGAAACCGAAACATAACCGCACACGTTGATCCTAGTGGTGATCATTTCTCGTTATTCTATTTTCAGTTCACATTAGTTTAATGAAAGAGGCGGGTTCTGTCGCTTACTACCAATGACAGACTCCATACTACCAATAACATAAACCTCAAATGACAAGAAATTTTACCATCATACTGCGTGCCTAGGCGCCTAATGTAAAACTGTGGTGATAATGAAAATCACTTTAATTACGATGATCTATGAGATCTAATTATGACGAGAGCGTAATTAAATGCGGAATTCATCTTCATTTAAATAAAGTGGCTGTTTTTTTTTTAATTGGAGAAATTTCCCGGGAAAATGTAAAAACTATATTTTTCTTTCCATTCAAAGTTCTTAGGTGACAATTACACCGTTGCCACCAAAGATGTTGTATTAGTCTGTACCTATAGATGGATCACAAAATGCAGCAATATTTTATTCTTTCTAACACCTTCAAATTGTCATAAGATCGAAAGAGACATACATATATAATCTGTCGGGTCGAAGTTGAGTGAATGTCTCCATTTTGACTATACAATGCAAGCTAAAGTTATAGCGTATAATAGTGCTGTGCATTTTTATTGATAACTAGATATCGTTGATATAGATTTTAAATATATGACGGATAAAAAGTATGGCTAAATGCGTTTCGGTGTACTGTTTGGTTATTCAATATAAATAAAATTTGGGTGCGTACTGGTACTCGCCGCATTGCTAATCGGTTGTATGAGATTGTATGCAACCTCTCGCATTTATTTCACCAAAATATTTCAAAAGAATAGTTATTTTTTGAGTAGAAATATTTAGAATCCATCCTTAAGGGGTAGAACGGGAGTAGGTTTTTATTACGAGAGAAAAAAACTCGATAATCTTAAAGTTTTATTTTTAGAAACGATATCACAAATTGGATAATCTGTGATATCGTTTCATTTTAATCTGTGATATCGTTCATCTGTGATTCGTCAACATTTTAATTTTAAGACTTTGTTGACGCTTGGGTATCCACGTATTTATTAGTAAGTTTTCTTTTTCTGGGTAATTTCTGAAAAGAAATAGTTTTTGGTTATTAATGATTCAAAAGATTTTCATAATTTTCATAGATTGAAGCATAACTTCTTTATAACTTATAGATATTACTTACTGGTTTACACGATGGTGGTAATTTTGGGAATATTGTCGGCACTGCATACGAGTGTAGAATTTTACGCTGATATCCTTGGCGAAAGCAAGAATCTTCAAAGTTCATTGAGCATATTCTTGTATATTGCGAAGCTCTCCAATCGTCGGCTTTTCTTACATTTTTTGTCCACATTTTTTTTTAAATCGATGTCGGTGGGAAATCTGTTATAAATTGATAAAAATTACTTTCAACTTGCAGTGAATGCTAGAAATTGTCAACACTCTACTAAAAATAAATTAGTTATCGATATCGATAAACTTATCAAGATCAGACTACAGCACTATAAAGCAAGACAAATGTCAAATATTCCGATTAATTTTGGTTTTTGTAAATTTTAGTTATAAACACCAGCTTTTCTTTAAATAAATCAACCTTAGAGCTGTGTATGCATGTACAATGATTCATTTTTAGTAAATAATAATAAAAATTTGTTTACAAAACACCAAAATTAATGAGTGCGAGCTGTGCGACTTACCGGTGAAATGATATGTTTCCATTATTCTCCTTCAAAACACCCACTCTACTTGGACAAACGGGAACAGTACAAGCCATTCTTGGCAAGCAACAGATTTATGAAATCACACTTTCAGATTTTTATGTATTTTAAATCACATAAAGCTAAACGCGCTTGTTAACCAGCATGATATAAACAAATATGACGTTGCCTTTTTTATGGCGCGCAGCGTTTTAAGACGTCATATTCGGCTATTGTTATCTCTTTTTAACATACGACATGCAGCCATTAGAAAGACGGGTATCGAGTATCGAAGGAATCTTCAATTTTTATTGTTCCATCTATACACTAATACAATTATCTTTGGTTGCCACAGCCTTTTGACAGAGCGACGTCTGTCGGATCTGTTACCTAGTTTAAAATAAATAAAAATAACAGATTCAACTAATATAGTATATATACTAATATATTTTACTATATTTTACTAATATCGTTGTAACTAATATAATATGTACGCTGTGTTGAATATTTAATGGAGATCTCTAAATATTAAGGATACCATGTAAAAGGTGTTCAATTTGTGAATGAAAGAGTTATCTTAGCCTATTATTTAGTGAGTCTATATAATCTGTTGAAGACTAGGAGATGTAAAGTCAAAATAGACTAATTATTGTGCTATTTGACAGGATGTACTATTGATTCGTTGGTGTCGCAATAGCCATCGGACAAAGCCAATTCGTCAAGTACAGTTTGTAATTAGCGCGTCACATTTGAAAGGCGGCGGCACGTTGCCGGATATGCGCAGACTGGTCCGCCACTCCGACCTTGAACTCGCCGGGTTACCCTAAAATGGGTGCAGTGTGACATTGATTATCGCCGATTTTGCCGATACTTCTTGTAGAAGGCAATCTACAAGAAGTATCGGCAAAATCGGCCTTTCTTCAAATTTTAAACGGTCACAATGGTTCATAAGTTTTATACAAATTAAACTAAATATTCGTACTGAATGAACTCGACCCATAATGGCTTGTGTAACACTAGAGACGTTCTTCTTACAATATAAAGAGGAGTATTTTAGGCAAGGGAAGGAAACTTTAAGGTTATTAATTAAATTAATTGAAACTAAAAAGAAATTACATTAAAATTTAAATAAGTAAAATATTTTAATTTAAAACTTGCAGAAATGTGTGATAGGTAAATGGTGTTATTGTTTATGCCTTAATAAAATGCATGTCAAATATATTTACTCGTACATGTAACATCAGTGTCGCAAGTAGGCTAAGATCTACATGTTAGTTGATGGCTATCATTTACATCACGAGCCTGTGTCTCTCCACTTCTGGATGTGGGGTTCTTCCAAGGCTCGTCACCACGCACGGTCTTGTGTTGTTCGCATACAGTCTGGCCGTCCGTTAGGTCATCTTTCCAATTTGTGACCTCTATTCGAGAATCCATCATTTATCCGCTCTGCGACAGATGTGACCGGCTCATTGCCGCTTCAACTTGCTAATTCTCTTGGCTATGTCGACAACCTTGGTTGTTCGACGAATTTCAGAATTTCTAATCCTATCTACCAAAGAAACTCAGAGCATAGATCGCTCTATAGCCCGCTCAACGACCCTAAACTTGTTGATCAGTCCTGCCGTGAGAGGCCAAATTTCGGCACCATACGTCATCACCGGCAGGAAACACTGCGGCAGACATTGCGGCAGTGGTGACAAGAACACATGACGTAGCTTCCCGAACGCAGCCCAACCAATCCGAATTCTTCTGTCAACCTCTTTGTCAAAGTTGTTCCTGCCTAACTGGATAGTTTGTCCCAAATAGACGTAATCCCGCACAATTTCAAGAGTCACGCCGTCTTCGGTAAGAGGTCCTGGCAGAATATTCTCGTTGAACATGACTTTCGTCTTGTCTAAATTAATGTAATATATAAGCAACGCCATAGGGTGTACAATTGTTCCAACGTTTACAGGATAAAGAATGAAATGATATTTCCTCTATTTGGAAAACCTATTAAATTTTAGCAAGCTCTCATTTTATTGCAACCAAATTATTATTTTTTGCCATCACAACTCCACTCGATTGTCCTATTTCAGAAAACTAGATCAAAAATCCGTGTAATTAAATTTCAAAATACATATGTCGCTAACTAAGTATATTTTATTCAATAGTATTTACAGGGAATGAATTACGATGCCAGTTCATAAAATGCTGGGCAATTATAAAGTAATTTGAAATCAAGCTCTATTATATCGCTTGAATAAATCGACAGTGTTGTAATGGAAATTAATAATAATTGTTTAAGAGGTTTAGTAAAAATATTAGGCAAATATAAACGCGTTGATGTCTTTTATATTAGGCGTGTCGAAGATGCGATTTTTTTTATTTTATTAAAGATGGGTTTGCTCTTGACCAGCAGCTTTAACCTAGAAAAGATTTGGGTTATATGAGCTCGGAAATACAGACGCCGGCAGGGAGTTCCAATCCTTAGCAGTGCGCATCACAAAAGATGTTTTAAAGCGCTTGGTCCGAATTAGAGGGATTTCGACAAGGTGAGGATGGTAACCAGCCGTGCGTCTGCATGTCCGGTAGAAGAAAGGGGAAGGCGGTATGATCTCATGCAGCTCCCGAGCACACTCTCCGAAGTACATCTTATAGAATACACACAGACAGGCAACTATGCGATAGTATAGAATTGATAGTTTACTAGCGACCCGCTGCCGGCTTCGCACGTATGAAATTTTTTCCTGCACTTCATATACCTACAGAAACATTAAGACTGAAAGTGACTTTATTTTATAACATGTATAGATTATTTAATTACTTGATATATTTTATTGTAAAATTCTCTACATATCTGCAGATCAGATCTGTAAATCAGATCTGCATACTCCTCTATATTAAGGTGACTCCAGCCGCAAAACTCGTCCTGCACTGAATTGACAGGACCGCTGAGGGGGAGTCGCTACTTGCAAATCTCGGAAATATCTATTTAAAAATTAAATAAAGTATAATTCAAATTTTTCCCTTTGATGAGCCTTCAGATAGTGGATCTTAAAATTTATCTTAAAAATTAGCTATTTAAAATATTGATTATTAAGCAAATCGCACGCTTACAACATCGATATTAGACCGCAAATTAGTAATTTTTTTTTATATATATTAATCAAATATATTTTAAAAAATAAATATGATGATCCCCTTTCATATATACGCCGATGATTTGAGTATTTTTCAAATTATAATTATTATGATAATTTAAAAGGAAAACGGTTACAAATAAATGGATTTTTTTATCATTAGGGGCTGGCGTCGCCTTAATAGGTAGTATATTGTACGCTTTAATTACTATTACATAATAATTTCTATTACTATAGATAGACCGTTTAAATGAGTCTTCGCTCGCGCCTCTGTACAGGCGAGGATCTATACATTCTAACTCATGGAGTATAATCAAAGGAGCGTTATTTTTATCCATTGCCTTTGTAATACAAAATTAGATACAGAGGTATGGTGTATTCTGAACTAAACGTATTATTTTAAACTTATTTATTAAGAAACAGATAATAATGTCACGCAATTTGCTTATTACGCGTGCTTACATACAAAAATTACTTATCCAAGGTCACGTGACCAAAGAATAAACGTTGAACTTGATACGTAACTGAACCTTTCTAAATGCGAGACCAAAACAAAACAGAGTACAGTCACCGTCAAAAGTCAATATTGATCTATTAGTACCTGTTAACGTCAAATGTAATAAAAATATAAAGCCTAGTGTACACTGTTAGGGAAAAGTATAAATTTACATTTAAAGTTTTTTTAAGTAAGAGATGCTATGGCTATCTCACTGAGGACTGACAAGATATCACATGTCCTAAAAAAATTATAGTGTACAAACAGACACGCCCTTTTTATTCACGTTATACCATCATACTAGAAGACCTTTGTGGGTAGACTGCTAAATTACCTAAGCTGATGATAGCCAATCTAAGAAATTATTGGGAAAATTATCAAAATTACAAAAACTTACAAAAGAACACCGCAAGAAACAGCATTTGTGCTATTGTGGTTTAGTAAATAAGGAATGTCTGGAATCATCTGTACACGTTCCCCTTACTATTTATCCAATCAGAGTCTTCAGCTAATTTGCGTCCCTAATGATGAGCGTTGCTTTTAATAGGGGATCGGACAAATTTTCAGAAAGTGTTTTAAATTAATCTTCATGGATATTTATTCCCATAAAAAATACTATTTTATTTATTTATAGCCTTTTAGGTACTCAAAATCATGTTTTAATATTGTTTGTTTGAAAATGCCGCCAAAACGCCACGATAGCTCATCTGAGAGCGCGTAACGTCATTTGTGATCATATAACAAAACAGCTGCATTGGCATAAGACAATGATTGCCCACAAATGACGTCACGCACTGTGATTGGTGTTTCAGTATAGATTAAAAATATTGTAAATAATAAAATTTTATTTCTTCATTTAAAAATATTTAAATGAATTATATTAAATTATTATTGGATAAATAATCGTAAAAAATTATATATTTTCTTTCTAAGTACATTTTAGATTTTAATTTGATTACTGTCCGATCCCCTATTCAAGTGGGCCATCAGCTTGCCTGCTTGATCATTGAAAAAAATATATACAGTTTTTTTCGTACGTTTGTCATGAATGATTTCACATATTGCAGTCCCTATGGCCTTGCTTTTAATAATATGTTAATAAGCGACCATAAGCGCCTACTATCATAATTACCACAGAGAGAACAGTCAGCCTGTCTGATGAACTTGACATAAAAATATACATTTTTAAGCACCCTAATATATCCAACACCCATTACAGTCCGTTTCATATTTGGAAAATCTGCTTACTATAGCAACATGCTACGACGAAATTATTACTTGACCATGAAAACGGATTACAAGCACAGATTAATACAGGACTATGACAAGTTTTGTAATTACATAACACGTCGCCTTCCTAAGCGAGCTTTTTATCTTTATTAGAATTAATCAATACGCGATAAAATCCAATGAATACACTGACCATATCGAACATTACTGAATTTATTACTTTTTTTAAATAGTTCATGTAACAGTTAAATTTGTTTTCGATGATTAATTATTATGTTATGATAGATTAAAGTCATGTATACACATAATGGTTACATATACGTGCTGTTGTGTTTCGGTGAGTGAGTAAGGGATGCCAGAGCCCATTTCCTTATCCCCTCCTAATCCCTTATCCTTAATCCTACTGTAGTCGGCAGCGCACTTACAGCACCTGTAGCGTTGCTTGTGTTATAGGCGACGGTAGCCACCTACCATCAAGTGGACCGTCAGCCTGTCTGTCGACTTAACATAAAAAAAAAAACAATGGTAGAGCTTAAATTTTGAGGAATTTTCGCTGGAACATATTAAAAGTTATGGTTGAGATGTCGCTCGAGTAAGTAGTAAACTTAAGCCAGGTTTAAAGATTCGGGGAAAAAAAATCGCTTAAAGCTTACGTGTATGGCGACTTCTAGTAACACTTAGTCGTCTGTCGACGCTGACAAGTGAAAAGTAGGGCGACTATAGTCGCCGTCACGAGAAGCTGTAAATAATGTAAAGAAAAATTCAATGTTTCGGAACATTTGGATCAAATAAAAAATACTATTTTTATTTTTGTATAGGGATATAAGAATTTTATTTTTTATTTAGTTTTGTACATATTTCAAAATAGTTTTAGATTATTCTGTTGCCAGCAACTTCGCCTCGGTGTAATTCGTAATTGTTTATATTATTCTATATTATTTCCATATAATAAAATCTTAAACAAGCCGTGTCTGTACATTAAATATAAAAAAAAAGTATTTGTACACGTTGTACTTATGTTACCGAGGTCAAAAAAATAGTTTTTAGAATTTTTATCTGTTTATCTGTTTGTGCGTTTGTGCACGCTAATCTCAAAAACGGCTTAACCGATTTGAATACGATTTTCAGTGATATATTGTAGCAAGCTTCTCGCGACATTTAGTCTTTGTTTCATTCCAACCGGTTTACAAACAAAAAAGTTACGCGTACGAAATTGCGGGCTCAGCTAGTATTTAATAAAATGCTTGGAGTTCAAACTTATAGAACTTATAGCACTTTCACTTAAGATTCATAATTATATTCTATGAACTTATACACTTCATAGAATATAATTATGAATCTCAAGAAGATCTATTTATCTTCATCTTCAGATGATCAATTACATATATCACAAAACTGTCTACTGCGTCCATCTTTAATTTCTTAAAATTTACCATAAAAGTTATTTTTTTTTCTTGATGATGCAAGGCTTTAACTTTTCTTTAGGCTTTAAACTTTGAGGATTTTATCTCCTCAAATTTAAAATTGTTAAAAGTTAATTGCAATCAACATCAACATTCAGCTCTCAATGGTAAGGAGGCATTAAGACTTTATATTTTTTTTGCGAGCTCGATTGTAAAACTTATCTTAAATTATATTTATCTTTTGCAGCAATTCAGTTTTAATTTAGTTTTGATCGAAAGATATATTCTTAGTTAGATGTCAGTTTTGTATATCTAATTTTCTTCAGGCGGCGGTTTTTTTGAGATGCGTGGCCCATTATTACCCCCGCATTTTTTCGAAGTTCAGGTAGCACGTTTTCAAACCATTTATAAATGTCCTAGTTACAGCTAAGAAATAATTGAAGTTACTAAAATATATTCTAAAATTAATATTGCTATCGCACGGCCCATTAAACCTTGAATCTAATAATAGGTGCAATGTAAAATAAATATTAGAAGTTATTAGAGCCTCCTATGTAAAAGTTTTATTCTTGACAATTTTCATAAGTGACAAGGCCTATTGCGCAAATACACATGTGTTTTTGACATATGCAGCACATGGCTTTATGTGTATAAATGACAATTACAAATTTAAATACATAAAAAGATGAAGATCATCTTCACGGAACACAAAGTAACATCGAATGCAATAAGCAAATGTTTGTCGAATAATCCCCAAGCGTAAATTTAGGTGAAACCTGAATTTTTGCAATCTCATTATCGATTACATTAAAATTATATAATCTCTCAATTTTTTGACGATTTAACAAAGCTTGTATGTTGTAATGATATAATGCTGTAGTTAATACAGCAATTTTGAAATTACTTTATGAGTATAGCATACATAATTTATTCTACGAGTATTTCTCACTACAGTTTTTCCGTGATTGACAGCGTGTTACACAGGCATAATAGACAGGTATCCTTTATAATGGGCAGTCTGTCTGTATCACACACATCTTCATAAAAAAAAATTCAAGTAATATCAGTCTTAATATTTAAAAAAAAAAACTTTTTTAAATATTAATGTTTATTTAAAAAAAAACCTTTTTTTAAATAAACCTGTAACTAAATCAACAGAATTTAAATTAATTATATATTATTTCAATATAAAAAAATATTAGAAACTTTAGTGTTAGTCAGGCGGGATACACTGTATTACGCATTCCTATATTGGGTAGCCCGTCTGGCAGCGGAAACCACCCCACAAGTGTGCCTATTATATTTCGGTGCCTAAAATATGCCAGAGCCCATTCCCCATTATCCTTATCCCTCATATTTTATTACAAGGACGGCAACGATCTACATCCTCGCTGACGTTGCATGTGTGACCTTACACAAGAAAAATATCTCAATACACTTTTTAAGCACGGCCCACTTTTTCGGTGTTGATTGTTAAAAAAAAACAATGAACGAATTAATTTCCCTTTGTCGACCTGTAAAATTTCTCATGTGTATTGCTTAAATACTAGAATTTTATATGTTGAAATGTCGTTCATTTTGTATGTCATGTCAGTCATAAAGTTTTTAGAACGATAAATAAAAGTTCCTTAAATGTAATCTTCAATTAATTTTTGAAATCGATCTATTCTTTTACCTCCACTGCATTTAGTAGGTACTCCAACACTAAATTTGAAACGTTACTTTGTCAATTTGCAATAATCCCGACTCCCGTTAGCGTGAAGCTTAAATTTCCAAAAAAAAAAAAAACTTTATTCATCATCATCCCAGTCCTGCTGCTGCTGGATATAATTTGCCTCCTCCATAATTTTACAATAACACCATCAGATTCCGTAGTTTTCCAGTACGAAGTAGTCTGGATCCAGCGTTCAGGCTTATCATCACTATCACTTCACTACATAATATAAAGTCCTCATTTTTCTCTGTCTGTCTGTATGTATTCGCTGATCTCGGAAAGTTGTGCACGGATTTTGTTCTTGATTGTGTCGACAGAAAAAGGAATTTCTGAGAATGGTTTATGTGTATAATTTTATTCATGAATATCTTATTTATATTTGCCCAGTTATCACGGTTTTCGTCAAAGAGGGCGGGCGCCCCACGTATACATGCTGCAGCGAACCAAATGGATAAAAATGGATACATATAATAAAATCGTAAACTAGCCGTAAATGTTAAATACATTAAATATTAAAAAAATTATACACGCTTACGAGTATGTTACGAGGTCAAAAAAATAGTTTTTAAAATTTTTGTCTGTTTGTCTGTGCGTTTGTGCACGCTAATCTCAGAAACGGCTTAACCGATTTGTATGCGGTTTTTACTGATGTGTATTGTAGCAAGCTTCCTGTAACATTAATTGTATACGTAAAAGTTACGTGCTATACTGAATGCCACGCGTACGAAGTTGCGGACTCAGCTAGTCTATTATTAAAATATTAAGTCTTCATGACTGTTAATAAATATAATTGTAATAATAGTAAATAAACAGTTGGTCATTGAAAAAACGGTATTTAACTCATATGAGCGAACAAATTTTACGGTGCTCTTATTTCTCGGTGGTCTTCTCTGAGAGGGTGGCTACATGCGGCTAGACATCTTGCCAAATTTATGTATGCGAAATGCAGTGTGCCTCGCACTACTAAACTATTAGAGCAAGAAGAACACACAAATTTTTACTTTTAGCAGTTGCTAAGAAGTATTTTTATTAATCGAAGAAACAAAAGTTCTTTATAAGATTTCTCCTTTTCCCTTTATATAAAAAAAGCTTTTACTATTTGTAACAGGGCTTCCATATTGAGGATATTCATATTTCTGTCGGATATGCTTTGGAGAGTGTTTACAGGAACTTCATGATTTAGTTCCTCCATCTCCTTTTTGCAAACTCTGTGATGTTTTAGTCTATGATGTTGGGAATCTGAAGTCTGTGGACTCTGGAAAAGGTTTTAATGGCGGTCCGGTTACTTTTAGAAATAATTTAAAATACTTTGTGTTAAAGTTAATATCTAAATAAAATAAACTAATAACTAGTTAAAGTGTCTTATTTACGGAAAGACATCACACCATCGGACTACAAGGCGTGGAGACGATTTTCACCCTTACTGTTAACATATTATCACCTATTTGCACGAAGCGCTTTGCGTCTTCTTTTATTGTGCGTACAGACTCGAATTCGCTCCTGGCCAAGCGAACTCCATCTTCGACCTCATCTTCACTTACCATCAGGTGAGATTGAGGTCAATCGCTATCCCGTATACAAATAAAAAAAGCACTACCACATTCCGTCTTTCACAATCCACATCCATCTGCCAGTCTCACTCTTGTGAAGAAGTCGGCCCGCAGGGCGTTTCGACCGGTGTATTCGTAATATCGAAACTGTGATATTTTCGTAACAGTTTGATAAGTGTGTGGAGGTTGTGTTACAAGGTCACAAGTAATATCAAAAACACTTAACGAACATCGGTTCATCATTAATAAATAACGAAATATTGTTAGAAACTAGACCAAACTGTATTGATATTAATCATCGTAAACATTAAAGCATCGTTGCAAGTGTTGGTAATTTATCATTACACTGACCCGACTATTATTTCTGTAACTCAACTGTGTGGGATAAGGGCAGTCGAATGTTTAATGTTATTATTGTTTTTAATTAAAAATGTTACATTGTCATTAATAGGTTTATTTTTTTTACATTATAAGTTACCGGCTTTGTCTGCGTCGCACGCAACTTCGTTGTAAAATAAAAAATACAAAATAGATGAGCAATAATTTATTCAATTTGTGCCAGGCGTTGAATTTTTATTTTTATGATCCCTCGGGAACAGTACTTTTTTCCTTGTTGAAAGATACCTTTTTCTGTATCCCTGTATCTGTACACATTTGTATGCAAAATGTCATGATGATCGGTTAAGTAGTTAAGGCGTGAAAAGGTAACAGACAGACAGAGTTACTTTCACAACTATGTATATATAATATGGTATATTAATACGTATAATAAAATCGTAAACGAGCCGTGGCTGTACATTAAAGATTTAAAAAAAAAAAAACAATTTGTACACGTTGTACTTATGTTACCGAGGTCAAAAAAATAGTTTTTAGAATTTTTGTCTGTTGTACGTTTGTGCACGCTAATCTTTGAAACGGCTTAACCAATTTTAATGTGGTTTTCACTGATGTACGAAGCCTCCCTTAACATTTGGTGTTTGTTTCATTCCAATCAGTTTACAAACAAAAAAGTTACGCGCTATACCGAATACCACGCGTACGAAGTTGCGGGCTCAGCTAGTTTATAAGATTATTATTGGTATGAATTTAACAATAAAAAATGTATGTTTAAAACACTTAGAAGAGAAATTTGAGATGAATAAATAATTATCGCCAAATTAATTCCTAATTTCTAGGATTGTCTAACTTTTTTTTAAATTAAATAAAGATTTTATTAAATAAAATAATAATACTTTTATTTGTGGGTCATATGTATATATAGGTAAATCATATGTATATAAAGGTATATAGTTAATATATTCTCTTTATATGACCTACCATCACTATATTATTACCATTTCTCAGGGTACATGACCTATGTTTATCTATCAGTTAAAATATTTATAATAGTTAATATAATATTAGTGTAGATTTATATCTATGTAGAATAAGCTCCCTGCTGAGTTCTTTCTACAGGATGGGCTCTTTAAAGAGGGCTGTAAAAAGTTCTTGCGGGGTCTTTAGCAACTCCATTAAAATGATGGTCTAATGTCAATGTCTGTCCTAACCCCTTACAATTTATACTCGTAGTCTACCTTATAAATGTATTGGCCTTTGCCCGCGAGTTCGTCCACATCTCTTTTTCTTAGTAGGTAGTTAAAACATTTATTCAATCTTCGTTCCTTATATATTTTTGTTAGGCATTGAACTTTTTAGTTTTATTTTTGGATGAGCCATCGGGAACAGTCCTTTTTTTGGATTTCTGTAACTGCTGTAAATTATAGTCCTTTTCTGTAACTCTCACAACGTGTATACGATTATTGGTTAACTTTGGCATTTATTATTAGGATATTATTATTTTTATCTTTTAATTCAAGCATTTGAAGGCTCTATACAGGGCCTTCTTGATCTATTTGATATTTATTACAAATATTGATATCTATTTATTACAAAATGTGGCAGGCAGACATCAAAAATACATTAGTTATTATAAAAGAATTGTACATTATTTTATTAGTTTAATACACATTAATCACAATAACTGCCATCCCATGTCTAACAAGGATGCAATTCGTTATTGTCACATAACCGTTAATTATATACAAGTACGAAAGAGACAAAAAATAATGACAATTGAGACAGGAAATAAGTGTCCACTCGATTTGCATTCGAGCGTATAGCCCAAGCGCCAGAGGTTTTTTTTTTGAAATGTACGGGACCGGCTATTTTTTTTTTGGAATATGTACAGGGGTGTCCCCTGATTGTAAATCCAAGTTGGCGTCATCGGGGGGGGTGAGCGTCAGCCGCCATCTTGAAAAACACGTTTTATTGAATCTCTCGCGAACCGCGCATCGTACGACAAAAATAGTACAAATCATTTTTGTAGCTAATAATATTTGCCATCTTTTTTATTTAAAATTTTTTTCTGTAAAAAGCATAGTTTTTTATTTGTAGCGCTTCAAACTTTTTAAAATATGGTTTTTGCTAAATATATAGTTAACGGTTCATGATAAATGAAAAATGGTAATAACTAAATTTGTAGAGCATGAAATTTCCTATAAATTTCATCCGAAACTTTTTCCCGTAACATTTATAGTTTAGGAGCTAAAACGCTGTAAATGTCGAGTGAACGCAAAATATTCACGAGATTATAATGCTATATATTCAATCATGCGCCTATGAGTTGTAGTATATATTTTGGGTCGTTCGGACTTTCCCCCCTCAACATTCCTACAATATTGCGGAGCTGCTTGTGGATGCTGAAAACCTGGTTTGAAATGTTCAATCATTTGCTCGAATTGCAGTGGCCAAACATGCGACAACGTGCCAGACGTAATAGATGCCATCGAAAACGAAATCGAAGAAGACCCAACCTTCGATTCGTCTCCTTCGGATATGGCGGAGGCAGAAGAAATCGATTCAGAAGGAGATGAGTGTCTTCCGTCGACATCGAAAAGAATTAGACTCGCCCTGTAAAATAATGCGCCACGTTTTTACATAATAACTTTTATGATGATACTATATTAAGCAACAATAAAGATGGATAAATTATTCGTTGTTCTCCACACTATTTATAATTTTAATTGATTCGTTACACAGCTGCATTGACATTTTTTGGAACACTTTATGCCATTTTATGCGTTATGAAATGGTTTTCGTATACAAACGAGCAATATTGTCACTGATAATGTACGAGGTGCAAGTTTTACCTAGCTGCAGCTCCTAAACTATAAATGCTACGGGAAAAAGTTCCGAATGAAATTTATAGGAAATTTCATGCTCTACAAATTTAGTTATTACCATTTTTCATTTATCATGAACCGTTAACTATATATTTAGCAAAAACCATATTTTAAAAAGTTTGAAGCGCTACAAATAAAAAACTATGTTTTTTACAGAAAAAAGTTTTAAATAAAAAAGATGGCAAATATTATTATCTACAAAAATGATCTGCACTATTTTTGTCGTACGATGCGCGGTTCGCGAGATATTCAATAAAACGTGTTTTTCAAGATGGCGGCTGACGCTCACCCTCCCCGATGACGCCAACTTGGATTTACAATCAGGGGACACCCCTGAACATATTCCAAAAAAAAAATAGCCGGTCCCGAACATTTTTTTACGAACCTACTTTTTTTGCTCCGGCGCTTGGACTAGTAATTATTGGAACTGAACGAATATTAGTCATAGTCCTGGTATCATAAGATGATCTTTTAATGTTACGCGACATACACTGCACTATGTAAAGCGTTAGTCTGATAAATATTTTGAAGAAAAGAAGCAAGCTAATTCGGGCATATTAAAAGATTAAGGTGTTCTTAAACGGGTCGCCGCGACAAGTGAATGCAGTCGAGGTCACTTGGAAAAATGTGAAAAATTTGCATGAACTTAAAACAACTCTATTACTGCATCTGTAGGAAGGGCTGTGAATACATTAACAAGTTTTACTTGATATTCAAGTTATGAATATCAAATATAAACAAGTGTATATACCATTGGTATTAATATTACTAAGAGACGAGATTTCATTTTTAACATAAACGACAGGCAGACAGACAATTGACAATCATCCCTCATTGACATCATCAGGAGTGTGCGCTGCCGGTGCCGATGAGATATACGAGTATAGTATAGATTGTAATATTATAAATGTAACGAAAAAACTTGAGACCACTTCAAAATGTAACAATGTAAGCCAATGAAGATTAAACAAATATATATGTATGTTATTTTATACTAGCTGAACCCGCAACTTCGTACGCGTGATGTTCGGTATAGCGCGTAACTTTTTTGTTTGTAAACCGATTGGAATGAAACAAACACTAAATGTTACGGGAGACTTGCTACAATAGACCACTGAAAACCACATTCAAATCGGTTAAGCCGTTTCTGAGATTAGCTTGCACAAACAGACAAAAATTCTAAAAACAATTTTTTTTGTCCTCGTTAACAGTACAACGTGTACAAATTGATTTTTGAAAAAATATTTAATGTACGGACACGGCTTGTTTACGATTTTATTATATGTACCTACATAAAAAATATTCTAGATTTCACATATCTAATTCAACCTTTTCATCATTGGAATCAGTGAAGAAGATTAATTTTCCAGTCTATTAATTATGATGCGATTTTGAAGTTTGTTTGCCATTCCCTCGGGAACAGTACTTTTTCCGGGATAAAAGGTACTCTGTGTCCTTTTCTGTACCCTTGACAACGTGTATACAAAATTTCATTATGATCGATTTAAATCGATCATAATGAAATTTTGATTTTAAAATCGTAAGAAACAAACTCAATTTCGCATTTAATATTAAGTCAGGGTACAAAACGCCAAGTAGACCAGGGTTTTCGTTAACGTTTTGTTGGTCAATGAGATTGGCCTATATTCAGCAATTAGAGTCTGTCGAATGATCTGTGTGATGATGAGGATCTAAAGAAAATATTTCTGCAAGTTCATGTAGACAATATATGTATGTGATTATTTGTCAAGTACGTGTCACTAATCGGCATTAGTACGCAACAGCTTGCCCAACCGACGCGACGGAACCCGGCCGGTTCCGAGGAAACTGCACGTTAAAATGCCATATAGTTGCGAAATAACGGTGACATTGCCACACTGACAACCGTTAATATACAAGTTTTTATGGGGAACATGGTAATGGCTTGCAAGCACATTTCACACCTGGGACATTTATCCTTCACCCAACCTTTTACTGGTAACACCGGACGTCAAAGAATTCTAAGTTTGGTATGCCTGAAGATGCGTTCAAAAGACATGAGTATTTGTTATGATATAGTTTTTTTTCATACAGTTTTTTTTTAATGTTAAGGTCGACAGATACTGTCCACTTGATGGTAGGTGGCTACCGTCGCCTGTAACACAAACAACGCAACAGGTGGAACAAGTTCGCTGCCTTCCATGGTAGGACTAAGGATAAGGGATTATCAAGGGATAGGGAAATGGGCTCCAACATTACTTTACTCACAGAAAAACCACAGCACACTTGCTGTTGTTTTACTGTGGTCTTCTGTAAGGGGGTAGTTCTGTAGGCTGCCCAAATGACTGCGAAACGACATGTGCTCTTTCCAGATCCAGTACCAAGCCAACGTTGAAAAGTTCATATCTAAAGTTGACCCTGCCGGTAATGGAACCCGGGACCCCTGAAATAGAGCGTTAAAGCAAGCACCTTAACCACTCGTCCAATTGGCTCATCTACAACTTAAAATATAAATTTTAAATTAAAACTAAATTAGTTACTAGAATTTAAAATTTTAGAGAGACACAAAGATAATTTTTTTATATTGCTTTTTTGTTATAAGTTCTGTTAATTCTTTTCTTTTCTGTTGTTTCTGTTTAATTCTTTTCTATAAATAATCCGATCTGATATACACGCGTATAAATGGAACTGCTACATTTTAAATGATAAATATGGAAAATTTCTAGTAAATTCTAGGGCATCTTGTCTTTTATAGGTAGGCTAAAGTATACTAGGTATGTATGAACATATTGTATCGAAATAGATTATTAACAGGTTAATACCAGTAACTGGGAACGCAAGATATTGCAACAGCCTCCGGTCTTTCACAATTTTACTAGTATTTAGGTGGATGTTACGATTCATTCATACTTGCCAATGAACTTTTTATTGCGTCTCTTAAAAGCTTTAATGTGGCGTTTCCATATAAGATACACACTTTACTATGTTTGTACTTATATTTCATTATAGAACTTCTTTCTATTATATAGAAATATATATCTTTTCTTATTATAATAGACGTTGATAAGAACTTGCCTATTACTAAATCACCGTACCACCGAAGTTATATACTTCAATAAAAATGTAAAAAGCCATGTATAAATTTCTTTCACTTCTAAATTCTAAATATTCAAAGACAAATCAATTTATTAATTAGAAATATTGTTATGTTTTAAAGCAGAATTTTGTCTATCTGAGTTTCAAGTTTCATCGAAATCCTTACAGCAATTTACTTTGCAACGTAACAAACATACATTATTTTTACAAAATTTAGTAACCGTAATAGTGCCCCACGAATTTGCCAGTCTTCAAAATGTTTTAAAATTAAATAAAATATTTTCTATATTTGTAAATTATGTACTCATATTGCTTTCCATTACTGTGTACATTGGCAGCAATTCCTATGTCTTCGTAAATTCCTAGTCTTCTAGGAGACGCAGGTTACTTCAACATTAGTAGTGGTAGGGCACACTGCTTTTCGCAGTCATTTGGGCAGCCCGTTTGGCGGCATCAATCACCCTCTTACAGAAGAGCACCGTGAAATAACAGCATATATGCTGTTGTGTTGCGGTGAGTAAGAGATGTCAGGGTCCCTTTTCCTATCCAATCCCTTATCTTTAATCCTACTGTAGTCGGCCGCGTGGCTTGTGTCATAGTCGACGGTAGACACCTACCATCAAGTAAACCGTCAGCCTGATCTTAACATTAAAAAAAAAATGTATTTTTTACCGAAGGCCAAGTTGTCAATATTTTTAATCCACACTTTAAAACTACTTAGCGTTTATGACATATTAGTAACCAAGCCTTCGCTACCTGGACAATCAATCATTAATAATTAAAAATCTTAATATTTATTTAACTTACAATGTAATTCCAATCACTTAATAAGCCTAGAACCTTAAGTATTTGTTAGGTGCTCCAATTTTGGTGGTTAATTAATATTTGCCTGCAGTGGCCACAGACATCGGATCTGCCATGATCATATAGCAGATTAGTTCTAAGATCAAATCGAGTGTCTCAATTTTCGTGATATCGACCTTTTTGGAGTATTAAGTTTGTGCTTCATTTGATATTTATTAGCCACAGTTCGTAATTTCGTTGCACGATAATAATTTATGTATATTAATATAGAAAATTTGATATCGCAATTATTGAAGGGGATTAAGCTATTCCTAAACTATGTGTCATTTATGACGCTTTTGCTACCATTTCCTTCCTCTTGAGTATAGACGTAACATTAGCGATATTTGTTACATGACTTTTTTTTATGATAACATCGACAAACAGGCTGACGGTCCACTTGATGGTAGATGGCTACCGTCACCTATAACACGAGTAACGGTCACAGGTGATGCAGTTACGCTGCCGACTACTGCAGGATTAAGGATAAGGGATTGAGAAGGGTTAGGGAAATGGGGTCTGGCATCACTTTCTCACTCACTGAAACACAACAGCACACGTGCTGTTATTCTGTAAGGGGGTGGTAAACTACCGCTAGACGGGCTACCCAAATGACAGCGAAACACAGTGTGCCCTGCCACTACTTTCCAGATCCAGACCAGAGCCATCTTTGAATAGTTCATTTCCAAAGTCGACCCAGCCGGGAATTGAACCCGGGAATCCTAACTTGTTGATAAAAAAATTTAAGGGTATGATTGACTTACCTGAATTATTATCTAAATTATATTTAAAGCTAAGCTATTTAGAACCAAGCTGCAGAACCTGGCACATAGACGCAAAGTTGCCTGTCTGTGTGTATTCTATAAGATGTACTTCGGAGAGTGTGCTCGAGAGCTGCATGAGATCATACCGCCTTCCCCTTTCTTTTATCATACATGCAGACGTACGGCTGGTTACCATCCTCACCTTGTCGAAATCTTTCTAATTCGGACCAAGCTCTTTAAAACATCTTTTGTGATGCGCACTGCTAAGGATTGGAACACCCTGCCGGCGTCTGTATTTCCGAGCTCATATAACCCAAATCTTTTCAAGGTTCGAGTGAACAGGCATCTTCTGGGTTAGCTCGCTCCATCGTCGGCCTCATCCTTCCTACATGGATAGATGCTGGCCAAGAGCAAACCCATCTTTAATAAAAAATAAAAAAAATGTACCATACAAATTTGAGGCAGCGCCATTTGCTGCATTTAGCTCTCAGTAAAACAAATTATAGAAAAAAATCATTTATACCTTGTTCACGTAAGCTTTTTAATGAGATGTTATCGGAAGTGATATCGACTGTTTCACAGTTCTATAGTCAGAGCTTGATAAGTTCTAACTAAAGAATTTTTTAATAGCTTATTCTATAAACCAAAATATTTTCACACTAGCTGATGCCTGCGGCTTCGCCCGCTTTAAAAAAATAAAAAAATAACACGCGACTAAATATAGCTTTGCCAGGCGTTAGATGATCCCTCGGGAACAGTATTTTTTTCTGGATGAAAGGTATATGCCCTATGTCCCTTCCTGCATCCCTGACATCAAAACATCAGCGGTTAGGCATGAAAAGGTATCTGAGAGACAGACAGAGTTGCTTTCACATTTATAATATTAAAATATGGATTTGCTTCAACATGCCTCCTGATACTTATTGTTACCCTTAAATGATATGCTAAAGTAGCAATTTGTTATTTTCTATTTGAACTAAAGGTATGTAATATTATAATTTACCTGTAAATTTCTTTAATAAAAAATTAATAAATAAGTTCCCATCGGATTATATTGCACATTTTAGACAGCTAGCTCAGCTAGCTTCTTATAATGGGATTCGGCAGCCTTCGGCGCACTTCGAAATAAATTTGGTAATAAGTAAAGTATTAATTAGGAAAACCTATAGTTCAGTGCAATTCACACTGATGTGAATTGTGAATTACATATTAAATATATTACAATATTAGGGTATAATAGGGGATTGGACAAATTTTCAGAAAGTGTTTTAAATTAATCTTCTTGGATATTTATTCCCATAAAAAATACTATTTTATTTATTTATAGCCTTTTAGGTACTCAAAATCATGTTTTAATATTGTTTGTTTGAAAATGCCGCCAAAACGCCACGATAGTTCATCTGAGAGCGCGTAACGTCATTTGTGGTCATATCATAACAAAACAGCTGCATTGGCATAAGACAATGATTGCCCACAAATGACGTCACGCACTGTGATTGGTGTTTCAGTATAGATTAAAAATATTGTAAATAATAAAATTTTATTTCTTCATTTAAAAATATTTAAATGAATTATATTAAATTATTATTCGATAAATAATCGTAAAAAGTTATATATTTTCTTTTTAAGTACATTTTAGATTTTAATCTGATTACTGTCCGATCCCCTATTGTCATTAGAGTTAGTATTGATAGGTTTTAGTTAGAAGGTTCAATCTATCTAATTTTGAAGCTTGCTATGTGAACTAATGCAGCCGCAAAGAGAAATCAATTAATGTGCCAGTTAAATATAGGATACATAAAATAATCGATTAAAGAGCGGATATTGAGCAACTCAATTATTTTTTGCGTTTGAAATGCGAATTTAACCTTTTGACAGGAAATTTGTTCCGTTTTTAAATAAGCCAATAAAAAAATTCATAAAATATATTCATCTAAAAGATTTAAGAGATATTAGAGAACTTAGATATGAATTAAAATTCAATTATCTTAAGTAGGTACATATTGTATGTGATTACATACTTTGAAGTATGTAGAAAATATAAACATGGAGCAGGCATATGAAATTCTCAATAAAAGAATTAATGAAATAAAATTAAATCAGATTACGCTAAAATAAATTATTGAATTGAAAATTTTCAAATATTCCTTTGAGCTGTACAGAAATAATTGTAGGTAGTTACCTATTTAAATTAAATAAATAAAAGTTATTAACAATAGTTCATATGGGTTATGTTATCTCTTACCGACTATCACCTGTATTAGGTGATGCATCATACTGGAGTCTTACCTCTTGGCTACAGTCATAGAGCTAACAATTTAATACGCTCTATGGCTACAGTCTTAAAGATCCCGCACGCATTTTGCAAAGCAAAGAAGCGGTCTTTTGCGGGTGATAGTAGCGTCTGTTGTCGCTAATGTAAACATGTCAGATGCGTTCCAGAAACACGAAACTCCCAAATGCCGTTAAAATCTTTTTTGACCTTAATTTGGTAAATTATGCAAATGTTTGATTCGTTTATATGTACTCATTAACAAATTCGCATACTTTTAAAATTAATCCGCCTCTGTCTGTTTCTTCGCTTATTTCTTCTATACTACCCAAAGAGTTTCGATACAGTCTTAACGAATGGAAAGAGCGATAAACGAGGAAGGTTTGTGTATGTCATCATCATCATCATCTCAGCCGTAGGACGTCCACTGCTGGGCAAAGACCTCCCCCTTAATTCTCCAAAAGGACTAATCAGAAGCATCCTGGATCCATCGCCGATCCGCAGCCCTTATCAGGTCGTCGGTCCACCTTGTGGGTGGACGTCCTACGCTACGCTTGCCGGGCCGTGCACTCGAGTACTATGTATACTTCCGGCCCAAGCTGCCCTCGGCTCTCAGTACTATGTATTCTGCCCACTGTCACTTCAACTTACTAATCCTCCGGGTTATGTCGGTCTTTCGTTCGTCTTCGAATCACCTAATTCCTGATTCGATCTCGCAGTGTAACCCCGAGCATAGCCCTCTCCATAACTCGTTGAGCTTTCTTAGGAGGTCCATAGAGACAACGTTGCAGCGCCATATGTCATCACTGGCAATAACACACTTTGGTCGAGAACTTTTGTTTTAAAACAATGAGATATTTTGGAAGAGAAGATGTCTCCGAGCTTCCCGAACGCTGCCCATCTGAGCTGGATTCGACGCTTGACCTTCTTCTCGAAGTTTATCCTACCTAATTAGACTATTTGTCCCAAGTAGATCCCAAGGGTGTGGGTCGCCAGTTTATTAATAAGTTTGTAACAAAATTAATAAAAGTATTATGATCATTTATTTGTTAAGTTTATTAAATTCGGTATCATAACTTTATACATATATATGACAGGCGATCTAATTAGGTCCTAGGGCTTAGACCATATCTTGAAATGTTGCATTTTAGGCAATATCTGCATTAGTCCTAACCTCAGATGAAATATATTGACGTATTTATAAAATATTACCGACCCGTCCCCGTTTCGCATAGACTAATTCCGTTCTGTTATGCTTCTGGGTGTGCTCGCTCCATCGTCGGCCTCATCTTTCCTACGTGGATAGATGCTGCTCAAGAGCAAATCCATCTTTAATAATAAAAAATAAAATAAAAAAAGAGAAGTATTTTCATATCAATTGCCTTATAAAACTTGCCCCTTATTTTTTAAATATCATATTTCTGTAATTAGCTCATGTAAAAGGCGCTAAAATGCCGCATCCATTTTTGATTATAGAGCCGTTAACTACCGGAACCTTTAGCCGGAGCTGTTTGAAGGGCAACGGACCACCTCTCTCTGTTCGACGGTCTTGTACTCACTACATTATACTAAATAGTTGGCGACGACAGAATGCTAAATGACTCAACAATGTCAATTGCGTTTGGTGCCAATATTTGACAGAAATAGACGGGCTATATATTTTATTCTTAATTTGAATAAGGTCAGGTTTGAAATCAACATACTTGTCATATTTTTATTCCCGTGAAATATTATAACGTGTCGCGGGCACTGCTACTTTCATAAAAAATATATTTAAGAAATTAACAGTCTACACAAATTTGTTTTAATTAAGGTAATATGATGGGGTAATAATCTATATCTAAGCTAAGCGTAAAACTCGATATTGTTATGGATGTTATATAATCCATAACAATATCGTTTAATTTGATAAATAAATAAATATTAAATAATAATCTCAATCTCCACTATGATGACCTGGACATCAATTCCTGCTCAATTGGTCGTTTTCGTTCGTCTGTAAACGATCTGTTCCAATGATTTTACCGGCGTGTTTTTTCCCATCTTTTTTTTTTCTTTCCAATTCTTTTCTGTGCCTCGTACAATGCAATGTAGTATATATTTATATGTATATTGTGTATATGTATATATGTATATTATGTATATGTAAGTATTTAAAATTTTTAGTTTAATTTCGCAAGTGGTGTTCACTTATAAATGTTGTACACATTTATTATAAACTATTTTAGATTATTAAGTACTTACTGTAATTATAATAATGTAGTCAACGTAAGTGAGCCAAATAAATAAATAAATAAATAACCGGATAACAACGATGAGACACATAAATATTCACATTTTAATTTTGCCGCCTAAACCTCATACGTCGTCACGTGGTCTGTAAAATGTGAATATTTTATGTGTTTTGTGGTTATTACCGGTTATTACTTATGCAAAAAAAGAAGCTTGAAATTGTTCTATAATTAATTTTAAACTCTTTTTGAAAAATAGGCAAATACCCTATTGCCTGTGTTCTTGTGAAGGATGTAAAGTAATATCATGAAAAATAATATCGTGGAAAACTGATTTTTTTCTATAAGCCGAGAAACTCCTATATTAAAGAATTTAATAACATTGACGACTGACTTGTCTCAGTTCAGGTAATAAAGCAAGTACAAAAAGTAACTTTACCCAAGGTTTCGAACGTATTCCGCATTCATTGCTAATTCAACAACGCATTTTATCTACGAACAGTGATCACCTATTTTTGTAAAACAAAGAAATTCTTTAAATCACACGCATATCTTATATATTATCTGTTCATTAAGTATGCATTAGTATGTTATGCAATTTAGTGATTGACTTGTACGAGTCTATTTTTTCATTTCGTTCTACAAAAATTTCAAATTAAAAAAATAAAAAACCCATCACGCTTCCATGCAGAGAGAATTTAATTTCATCACTCAGGTTTATAAAGAGGATTTAGTGAAATGTGGACTTTAATCCAAACAGAATCCTAACTAATATTGTAAATGCGAAAGTGAGTTTATTTTTTTGTTACGATTTCACGCCTTATCATGAAATTTTGGATGCACGTTGTCAGGGACACAGAAAAGGGCATAGAGTACCATTCTACTGGAAAAAAGGCGTTGTTCCTGAGAGGTTTACTAAAAATCAAAAATCAAAAAATTTAATTTTAACAATAAATTATTTAACTATTTCGCAGTCCTAAACTAAGCAGCTTTAAAGAACACACTGTAATAACAGATTTTATATTTCGGTAAGTTGGGATTTTACTATCCTCCCTCCTTATTACTTATCCCTTATCCTGTCCAAGTTATGTAACAATGCACTGTAACCATGCATATGTTATACGCGACGGTAGCCACCTACCATCTAGTGGATCTTATATAATTACAGAACTGAATTTAGCTGATAAAATACGACTGATTGTATTTTACACTAGCGATCAGCCCTCCGATATTTGCATAGTAGCACAAATGCCTTTCTCGTTTATAGTTCGTTCTGTTAGTGAAAATCGTATCAAAACTTATTTGGTGATTTGGAAGGAGTTAGCGAAGAAACAGACACAGGCAGATAGTGACTTTATTTTGTACTAGCTGGTGCCCGTCTGCGTTGAAAAAAATATATAATGGCTGAAAAAATATGTGAAATAATATAACTCCCGACATACATTGACATTTTGTCATGCGTTGGTTCTTTATTTTTAAATATCTCGTCCGCGTAGAATATTTAGCATAGGCTAAATTCATCCTGAAATTCTATTCTATAGAATGAGTAGTCGGATGAGTAGTTTCGAAGATTAATTCTACATACAAACAAACAAACATGCAAATCTTACCTCATTATAATATTAGTATAGATATATAGATTAAAAGTTTTCTCTATAAATTGTAGTTAATTCTAATTCGTTTCCTTATAATATGTATATTTTTTAAAAAAACATTGTCATATACTTATGTCCTTTTTACATATGACCTTAGAGAAATTAAAGCAGGAGTGCTTGTGTCTCTCGGTGTGTGAGTTAGGTAATACCAGAACAGTGTGATAAGTTAATTTATTTTGTATTTTAGTATAAATTTATATACGTATTTACATAAAAATTTAAAAAATTACGTAGGTACTAATCCTTATCTTCTAACCTTTCTAACTCAGTTAATTTTAATTTTAGCAAAAAAATTTAATGACTTTTTTATGTAGAATTAAATTTTCTCTTTACAATATTTGTTAGATTTTTTTTGTATAATTTGGAAAAAAAGACGTTATATTTTTCCACCCCTTCTACAGGTTGAAATCAAAACTTTTTTTCACCCATCGATATTATATATCTTCTAGAAGCTTATATAAAAAATGATCCTGAAAAATGAAGGTTTATATCAAATTTTGATTTGTTATTAAATTTTCCTGGACTAAGGTGTCGTCTTTTTGTGTTAATGACGAACCAATGAAGTTTTCTTCGAAGGACATTTTAACTTTGATTCGATTAATAATTTTGTAAATTTAATGAAATTGTAGGAAATAAATAGGTTTGTTTATTGAAAATATCATTCATTATCCTGCAACCGATGTGCACGAAATGCCAATAAACTTTAAATGCACCACGATATGTCAAGGATATTATAGGACACGCCCGCGAAATGTCATTATATCTTTGTAGATCGAGATATTTGTAACACAACAAAACCATATTGCTCAGTATAGTAAAAACTATGGAATAGTCAGTTGAAGTTATGAAATCATTTTGAACTATGTTTTTTTTGTGATCTTCTCCCATTATAGTAAAAAGGCGTTGACTTAAGTCTACGACGAAAAAAATATTGAACTAATTTTCAGTTTCAATCTTTTCAACTAACTTTTTTTTTTCAAGGTTTATATCTTTTCAAGGATCGAGTGAATAGGCATCTTCTGGGTGAGCTCGTTCCATCTTCGGCCTCATCCTTCCTACATGGATAGATGCTGGTCAAGGGCAAACCCATCTTTAATAATAAAAAAAAGCATTCTTTAGCATTTACCATCTCTTCTATATGAGAAAAACTTTGTAAATAACCTCATAGTTGCTCTTTTCAACATTAAGTTGCTATGCACGTATATTATATACAACCAACTATCAGTATTAATCAGTCGCATAATTACTATACGAGTAAAACCATTTCGTACATAATTTCTGTTTTACTACTCTTTTAAATTAGCGTAATTAAGACTTTTAACTTTCCAGGCAGGAGAAGCTGTAGGTAAGGCCTAACATGAATTAGTAAAAAATAGTACAAAGGTTTATATGTTTGGGTATTTTTTGTTTACATGTTTAATCGGATAAAAAGATTCAGACCTTGTCCTGAATTCACAGACATAATATTATTTAATATTTAACATTTCTTTGGCCTATTGGCACAGTCTAACCATACTTACGAGATACAATCGGACAACGCTCAATGTTCGAGCCTGCAAACTGAAGCGAGTTCGCCGATCGTTGCTCTACGTAAGTACATTCGTTGCCTGACTGTATGGTTAGACTGTGCTATTGGCGACAGTTAGTAGAAAAAGTATCAATGCGTTATAAATTTTTGTTTATAAAGAAACTATAAATAATAGGGAATATGCGTCTAATTCAAATTATCAACATTTTTGCTTTAGAATTATGCTTTAGAATTATTAAAAAGTGCATAAAAATGTGGGAAATTCAAAATACTTGAAACGGTCAGATCGAATGTGATGTCAAAGTCTATGGAATGTGACGTCAACGTCTACAAGCGTGTAGATGTTTGTGATTTTTAACATTTGATTGTATTGTAGACTTTGACGTCACGACAAGCGCGCCAAAAAAAGAGCGGGTATTTAAAGTGCCCGTAGCTGTTAGTTAATTTTAACTTTCTTTTTGTTACCAAATTTCTGTTTTTTGGCGCTGAATATTTTTTTACGGTTATATAACGATATAACCTATCGTTTGAAAAAAAAAAAAAAAGTGCATATTCCCTATTATAAAGAGTTATTTAAACGAAATTATAATCATAAATATATTAGAATAATTTATAAATTGACAAAGAAAAATGTTAATTTTTTTTTACAAAAGGCAACACAGTGTGTAATGTAACACTTCATTAAGTATTAAGTTCATCGTATTTCATAATTTGCCAAAGCGGCTTATTTCATACGGAAAGTGCACATAAGTTGAACTATAAATTTTAATTTAGTCGCCAGTTTTATTTGGTACATTGCGTTGAGGCGAATTAACGTCCATTTCTGTCCATTGCTGAAGAATGCACCCGATTATAACTTGATTATCATCTGTTAAGGCGAAGTGACAATATCATCATTTTATTTAAGTAATTAATTATGGTTCTAAGTGGATGGTTTCAAAGGTTCGTATTCATCAAATATCTGTTGGTTTTTGAAATGAAATCATATAATTTGAAATTATTTTGAAAATTTGATTTACGTGCATTGTACGTATACTTTTTGACAACTTTAATGACGGCGGCAGACAAGTGAAGAGGTAAGGAGGACCAACTCTATACATGATAAAATGTCGGTCGGCTACCATTATATAGTAAGCGCGGTAGTAGCTTGCTGTGATTATTACTGTGGTTTCATGAACTACGCAACCAACCAATCATATCAACACCAGTGCTATACAAACGCCGTTTTAGCCAAATTATGAACCACTACTTAGTGGTTGTAGCTTGACTTGACAGTTTTTCAGTTTAACACCCATATAAGTTGTCTAAATCACCTCTACTCTCTGTGGGCCAGGATCTACAAAAGTCTTGTCAATCACTCGGCGGTGGGCTCCACTCCACAGCCCTTCTTCGTGGCTTGGTTTCTGAACAGTTTACATTGTAATAATTTTTAGCCAGTATTTTTTCCATTGTTTATAAGTAATATAGGGTATATTTTTTATGATTTTTTTCTTTTTTTATGTCAAGATCAGTAGACAGGCCGATGGGTCCACTTGATGGTAGGTGGTTACCGTTGTCTATAACACAAACAACGTCACAGCTGCTGCAAGTGCGCTGCCGACTACAGTAGGGTTAAGTATAAGAGGTTTGATAGGAAAATGGACTCTGGCATCCCTTACTCACTCACCGAAACATAACAGCACACGTGCTCTTATTTCACGTATTCAATCTTCTGTAAGGGGCTGGATACTGCCGCCAGACGGGCCGCCCAATAAATAGATTAAGGACTTTTTGGACATCGAATACCCATTTTAAATGATATTATGAATACAATAAAAAAACAAACGTAGGTATAAGATAAAATGACAGACATAGTAATGGTAGCCTTCCATTACTGGCGGTAGTAACTCCATTACTGAAGATCATCGCAAAATAACATCACATGTGCTGTTGCATTTCGGTAAGTAAGTAAGTAAGTAAGGAAAGGCCCATTACCCTATAACCTTAACTCTTACCCTTTACGTGACAATGTCGACATCGCACTTGAATCGCCATGGCATTACTTGTCAACAAGCGACGATATTCAACATCAAATGCATCAGGCTGCCTGCCATCCGTTACGTAATTGCAAATTTCTTTAAATGTAATACTAACATTTACAAACAACTCTGTCTGAATATTTATAAATTATATCCTATCGTTCATGCTGGAAACAACCATATACATTCTGTACGTGCATCTATTCTGTACGAATTAATCCAACCGGAACCGTTCCACTTGCGGAACACTAGGCGGGGGTTTCATCCCTTCGTACCTCGATCACGCACGAAGCGTTTCAGTTCCACCTTCCTTGTTCGGACTGCTAGGGAGTGGAACTCATTGCCTGCGTCTGTGTTCCCACAGGATTACAACCTCGGGGTCTTCAAAACCAGGGTAAATGGGCATTTACTGGGTAAGCGTGGTCCACCTTCGGCCACATCTACACCTCACATCAGGTGAGATAGTGGTCAAGCGCTACCCTGATCTAATAAAAAAAAAATATACATTTAGAAAATTGCTTTGAAATCAATGATTAATGTGAAACGAACATCGTGACACGTGATTTTTCTATATTAAGATAAAAAAGTATACTCACGGGGGAATTTATTGTTCGGTACATTATTAATAAGTGACATTTAATGCAAAACTCAAGAATTATGCTTACCCTTAAAAAGAACGAGTGAAACTACGCATTAAAATTATATAACAAGATCAAATGATGACACTGGCCGCGAGTAACTCTTTTACAAATATTGCATATTAATCGCAACTGACATGGAAATAATCTCAAGGCTATCTAAAATTTAACATGCATATTTATGTAATACTAGCTGAGCCCGCAACGTCGTAAGCGTGGTATTCGGTATGACGCATAACTTTTTTGTTTGTAAATCGATTGGAATGAAACAAACACTAAATGTTAGGGGAAGCTTGTTACAACACATCAGGGAAAACCGCATTAAAATCGGTTAAGTCTTTTCTGAGATTAGCGTGCACAAACTCACAGACAAACAGATAAACAGACAAAATTCTATAAACTGTTTTCGTTTTACATCGGTGACATAAGTACAAAGTGTACAATTTTTTTTTAAATATTTAATATACAGACAGACAGACACAGCTCGTTTACGATTTTATTAGTATAGATTATAAAGGTGCCGATTTTCGGCTAGCTGGTGCACGCGGCTTCGTCCGCGTTGAACAATAAAAAAAATAACGCCTGACTAAACATATGAGCTATGTAAATCCTAATAGCTTTGCCGGGCGTTAGGTGATCCCTCGGGAACACCACTTTTTTCTGGACGAAAGGTACCCTATGTCCTTTCCTGCATTTCTGACAACGGTTTAGGTGTGAAAAGATAACAGACATACAGACAGAGTTTCCTTCACATTTATAATTTTAAACTATGGATTATTCAATCTTTATTACTCATATTTTTTGTCAGGTCTTGGACTTTTTATTTTTATCTTTAGATGATGCCTCGGGCATAGATAAAACAATAATTTTATACAATACCTCGGGCAAGGTCCTTTTTATGGATAAAATATACCCTATATCCTTTTCATGATAATTTAAGGCGTGAATACGTAACAAACAAACTGATATTCGCATTTATTATATTAGTTACGATATAACTTATGATATTATTAATTTTAGTAGTGGCAGGGGACACTACGTTTCTCAATCTAAACTGGGCATGGCGTTATCCTTATCTTTTATCCTTTATTCTATCAAGATCGTTAGCATACTTCCAACTCTTGGCTTAGACCTCTAACAGTGAAGAAGACATGTGAGGAAACTTTCTGTATGATGTCGGGCAGCTGAAATCCGTGCCTGCTAGCGCTATTACCTCGTTTCGGAAAAGCAGGGTGTTATAAGTATGACGTGTGTGTCTGTGTATCTGGATGACCGTCTATGGCATCGTAGCTCCCAAACAAATGGACCGATTTTGATCCGATTTCTTTTTAAAGCAGACGTGATGAGATAGTCCTTAGCTATAGTTTATGAAGATCTGTTCAGTCGTTTGAATATCATCAGCCCATTTCCTAGTTGATGAAGTGATTTCACTAACTTCCACGAATTCGATTGATTTGAAATTTGCTATACTGTTACTTCAGTGGTATTTCCATGGTATTGTAACCTTGATCTGATGCTGCAGCATCAAGTGGTTCGCGGGACACCCAACTCCTCAGCAACTAACAACAGATATAGCGTGTATGGGTTCAGTAGAAAGTCGGGGGTTATAATTTTAACTATAGTTTGTAGGACTATTTTAGCTCTTAAAGGTCATAAAGTGATTTTAATATATATAACCTTCTCTCAAAAATTGGTTTATAAAATGGATAAAGGATCTTTAAAATCCGACTACTAATTCCAGAGGTTTCTGCATTCAATTCGGCTTTATTGTATAAAGATACGGTATACATGCTTTAAACACATATACATATAGTGCACTAATTATACTTGTCCACTATACACGTGTATTGCAAATATCTACATTAATGTGTCAAATTGCTTATGTTTTAAATCCAAGCAAACCAATTTTTATGGTAAAACTATTCACGCCAATGTATCAGGTATATTACCGGACAATAATTTTATTGTGAAGACACAGGATGACCCAGCAGTGTGGCAATTAATAATTTAATAATAATTAATAATACCATATTGGTGTATTTTAATATTATTAAGGGTAGCAGACAGGCTGACGGTCCACTTGATGGTGGTTACCGTCGCCTAAGGACACAAGCAACACCGGGGGGTCCATGTGCTCTGCCGACCCTGCAGGAATTTGTATACTGCTCGCTTGAAGAAGCCCATAGCTGAAAACACCGTAGAAGGAGATTGTTCCAAAATTCGCGTGTCCGTGGGATTCTACTCATCCGAACTGTGCGCAGCGGCACCTTAACCAAATAATACGGTTGAACTTCGCATCTATGGTACGCAGTGCGGTGGTAAAAGTTTTAGGTAGGCATTAATTGGAACAACTCATCCGAGCACTCACCATTGTGCAGCCGGTAGAACACGCAAAGAGGGGCTACATCTCTTCTTAAACTAAAAATACATAGGATAACGTGTTCTTCTCCTAAAATCTATCAAATTAGATCTGTTGCTCACTCGCATTGACATCATTAATTTTTCGACACTTTTGTAATAGCGTGCACGCGTATCTCAGTTGAATGCTTCGTAACAGAATTTTGTAATTTAGGCCTCGTTAATTTCACCCGACCTTCGCCTCACAACTATTTCGTTTCATCTTTTTAATTAAACACATTACCAAATTCTTGAGAAATTATTGTCGCACGACATTACTGCGGCATGTACAACGTTTTATGGGTACATTTGACTGTACGACACGACTGCGATACGATTTTTCCTGAAATGAATATAAATAAAATAAGGTGCTGATTGCAACCTGACTTTCAATTTTCACTACAGAATCTTCCCTTTTTTTCAACATTTTTGAAGTTTACCTATCTTATTTTTTAATAGTTTTGCTAGCGACTTCGACTGCATCTCTTTTTCTTAGATGTTAAAATATTTATTTAATCTCAGAGCTATGAGGCTCATTGGCGATGATACACTAATAAGAACTAAGCTGCAGAGCCTGGCACATAGACGCAAAGTTGCCTGTCTGTGTGTATTCTATAATATGTACTTCGGAGATTGCGCTCGAGAGCTGCATGAGATCATACCGCCTTCCCCTTTCTTCTATCGGACATGCAGACGTACGGCTGGTTACCATCCTCACCTTGTCGAAATCCCTCTAATTCGGACCAAGCGCTTTAAAACATCTTTTGTGATGCGCACTGCTAAGGATTGTAACTCCCTGCCGGCGTCTGTATTTCCGAGCTCATATAACCCAAATCTTTTCAAGTTTCGAGTGAATAGGCATCTTCTGGGTGAGCTCGCTCCATCGTCGGCCTCATCCTTCCTACATGGATAGATGCTGGTCAAGAGCAAACCCATCTTTAATTTAAAAAAAAATGTCAGGCCTAGTAAATTTTTTTTCTCATTTTTGTATGAAAAGTAGTGTATGCAAAATTTCATGACGATCGGTTGAGTAGTTAAGGCGTAAAGAAACTGGGGGTTGCTGACTCTTACCGGCTTAAACCCCTAGCGAGGACGTACGTAGGCGAGGTCGCGAGAACAGTTGTAACACAACATCCGCGACAAAAATTAACCTTATGGATAACGAAGCCTTTCCGATACCGGAATCGAACACAAGCCTCCTCGGTGAGAGGCAGGTATCCTAACCACTAGACCATATCGCATAATGACGCATCCTGCCACTATTTTTTTTAAATGACAATATTATTTTTGTGTATAATACTATATTGTATCAGTCTATACTTACTTTTTCCGCTTCTATCTGTCTACGCTGACTAAAAAACTACCCAATAGATTTTGATACGATTTTCACTAACAAAAGAGCGATAAAAGAAGAAGGATCGTGTATGCATGTGATTTGCAGAAAAATTACATACATACACGGTTCGCTAGTATTTCTTAAACTTTGTGGCCTAAAGAAAATTGCAATAACATCTAAAGTTCTTTCTCGAATGATGTCATCGCCAGTAAAATTATGTAAAAGGTTCAGTTACTCGACCGTTGCAGATGTGCGTATTATATTACACTTCTTGTAAACTTGATATCTATCACAATCCACCGGTGTGCTGTCGGTTGTGGGACTTAATCGGGTGAACAGGAAACGACTATTACAAATTCATTTGCTTTTAGTGCCGTCGCGTTATTGCTTAACAAGTATTCATTGCGACCTTTATTAAAGTTTCATGCTTTGATTTTTTAGTTTGCCCGTTTCAGGAGAATACGTATGTTTGTGAACGTTCAAAATAAAATGGAGTACTTTTGTGTGAAATCAAGTAATAATGTTCCTTTTTTTTAAATTTAATTAAGGTATTCTTGTCATGAACTAATCCTAATTAATATCATAAATGGGAAAGTTTTTTGTTACGCTTTCACGCCTTAACTACTCAACCGATTGTCATGAAATTTTGCACAAACGTTGCTAGGGATACAGAAAAGGACATAAGGGACCATTCATATAGAAAGTACGTACTTACTGTTCCCGAGGGATCATCTAAAAATGAACATAAAAATTTGGCAAATTACCTGGCAAATTACATGAGCAATAAAGATTGAACAAATGTCTTAAAACATAAGAAAAAGGGGAGCGCACGAAGTCACGGGTAAAGGTAATGATTTGAAAAAATTTCAATAATTTAAGAATTTTTAATATTTAAAATATTAAATATTTTAAAAATATTTAATATTTTAAGACTCCCTTACAGAAGACCACAGTGAAATAACAGGTGTGATTTTACGTTTCGATGCTTGAATAAGGGATATCATTCTCCTATCCTAAAATATCGTTTTCTTTTATCCTTTTATTTTCATTGAAGGCAACGTACTAAAATTCCTCTTGTGTTTATTTGGCAATCATCAAATATACATGGGTACATCATGTGTAACTTCAGCCTGTTTGCGGATCTTTAATCGTAAAAATGAAACATCAACTCAATTTCCTCTGTAAACAATACTTAATATTAAAGCTTATTGGAAATTTAATTATCTTAAAAATTATCCTTTTTCTGTTATTTTATTAATAAATCTCTCATTTTTCGATCATTAAAGAAGAATCCCTTAAATTGCATTAAATTAAAATACATGTCATATCATGCAAAAGCTTGACTTTTTTTAAACTTGTCCTGTTTCCTGTAAGGTGTAAATGCCAAGGGCAATACTAAGAGAAGGCTAAGCATTCATTGAGCCCTTTTTGTAATGAACGACTGTGATCAACTTTCACTCCCAGTGACTGCCTGCCTACAGATATTATCATCACTTTAAGATCTATTTTTCTTTGAAAACATAGTCACATCCAAAATATTTCTTTTAATATATTTTGAATCTTACTTCATTTAATTCCATTTAATTTATTGCTAACATAATATAGAAACAAATAATATATCCTACTTTATAAGGATGGATATGTGGATGAATGTTACTCTTTCACGCAAAAGCGGATCAATAGATTTCGATGAAATTTTGCACACCTGGATATGGGATACTTTTTATCCTGAAAAAATGTTCGCCTGCAAGATTCACCCGAATATGAAATTGTTAATTATTTTTCCCTACTCACCCGAATTTATCGATCCTACTCACCCCAGAATGTATTTTGATAGCGACAGCAGAAACAATGCGTGTATTTATAACAATGTGGTTGAGTTATTCAAGACTTTACACTAATTATGTCTAAGTAAAACAAATAAAATTTCGAATTTTTAAATGTTTTTTATTAATTTAATATTTTCTCAGCTTTTATATTTTTCATTTTTCAACGCGGACGAATTCGTGGGCAGCAGCTGGTTCATTACATAACTGTCTGGCATGGCAACGTAATATCATAAACTTCATTTAATAGTAAAAACAACATAATTTTGTCAATCGTGTGTCAATCGTGTCAATCTCGAAAGGCTATTATAAGGTTACTGATTATTTAAGTAACAATGAAGCCTGGAATTAAAGGAGTATGTGAAGTTGGCCCCCCAATATCGTGATAAAAAAAATATGACGTGAGTTCTAGTTGCCCCCCACATAGTTCTGGAGTTCTCTTTACTTTATATCAATAGTTCTATTTATTTTCCAAGAAAAATTGATTATTGAACTTGATGGGGGGCCAACTTCACAAATCGAAAAGTTTGCGTAGTCATACCAACTACAGCATACGTCGGATCGAAAAAAGTTATAAGGATAAATTGTAGAACTCTTTGGGGGGCAAACAGAACTCCTTGGAAAAATTTCAAATTTTGAAAAAAAAAAATTTTTCTTTTCTTGAAAATTTTTTTTCTTGATCCCATAGGCATAAAACGCGAATTCGAGTTGCCTTTCATGCAGTTCTGAAGTTATGCACACTTCTAATCAATAGTTCTGCTGATTTTTCACTCGAGATTTTTTTTTATTTAATGAGAGGTTAATTTTTACAAATCACAAACTTTGCGTCGTCGTACTAACCAAAGTATTGCTCCTATCAAAAAAAGTTATTAAGATAAATTGTAGAACTCTTCGGGGGGCGAACAGAACTCCGTGAAAAATTTTCAAATTTTGAAAAAAGAAAAAATATTCTTTGAAATTTTTTTTATCCCATATAACGCGAATTAGATTTTCCTACGATGCAGTTCTGATGTTTTGCACACTTTTCATCAATAGGTCTGCTGATTTTTTACTCTAGAATTTTTTTTTTAAATTTAATTGAGATTATTATTACAAATCACAAATTTTGCGTCGTCGTACTAACCAAAGTATTGCTCCAACCAAAAAAAGTTATTAAGATATTTATCTTAATAACTTTTTTTGGTTGGAGCAATACTTTGGTTAGTACTCTTCGGGGGGCGAACAGAACTCCGTGAAAAATTTTCAAATTTTGAAAAAAGAAAAAATATTCTTTGAATTTTTTTTTATCCCATATAACGCGAATTAGATTTTCTTACGATGCAGTTCTGATGTTTTGCACACTTTTCATCAATAGGTCTGCTGATTTTTTACTCTAGAATTTTTTTTTTAAATTTAATTGAGATTATTATTACAAATCACAAATTTTGCGTCGTCGTACTAACCAAAGTATTGCTCCAAAAAAAAAAAGTTATTAAGATAAATTGTAGAACTCTTCGGGGGGCGAACAGAACTCCGTGAAAAATTTTCAAATTTTGAAAAAAAATATGCCTTAATTTTTTTTTTCAAATTTATCTTTACAACTTTTTTAATAAGAGCAATACTTTGGCTAGTACAACGACGCAAAATTTGTGCAAAATACAACAACGCAAAAAATTCTTGAGTGAAAAATCAGCAGAACTATTGATGAAAAGTGTGCAGAACATCAGAACTGCATCGTAGGAAAATCTAATTCGCGTTATATGAGATAAAAAAAAATTTTGAGGAATATTTTTTCTTTTTTCAAAATTTGAAAATTTTTCACGGAGTTCTGTTCGCCCCCCGAAGAGTTCTACAATTTATCTTAATAACTTTTTTTGGTTGGAGCAATACTTTGGTTAGTACGACGACGCAAAATTTGTGATTTGTAATAATAATCTCAATTAAATTTAAAAAAAAAAATCTAGAGCAAAAAATCAGCAGACCTATTGATGAAAAGTGTGCAAAACATCAGAACTGCATCGTAAGAAAATCTAATTCGCGTTATATGGGATAAAAAAAATTCAAAGAATATTTTTTCTTTTTTCAAAATTTGAAAATTTTTCACGGAGTTCTGTTCGCCCCCCGAAGAGTTCTACAATTTATCTTAATAACTTTTTTTGATTGAAGCAATACTTTGGTTAGTACGACGACGCAAAATTTTTGATTTGTAATATTAACCTCTCAATAATTTAAAAAAAAATTCTCGAGTGAAAAATCAGCAGAACTATTGATGAAAAGTGTGCATAACATCAGAACTGCATGGTAAGAAAATCTAATTCGCGTTATATGGGATAAAAAAAAATTTCAAAGAATATTTTTTCTTTTTTCAAAATTTGAAAATTTTTCACGGAGTTCTGTTTGCCCCCCGAAGAGTTCTACAATTTATCTTAATAACTTTTTTTGGTTGGAGCAATACTTTGGTTAGTACGACGACGCAAAATTTTTGATTTGTAATATTAACCTCTCAATAATTTAAAAAAAAATTCTCGAGTGAAAAATCAGCAGAACTATTGATGAAAAGTGTGCATAACATCAGAACTGCATCGTAAGAAAATCTAATTCGCGTTATAAGGGATAAAAAAAAATTTCAAAGAATATTTTTTCTTTTTTCAAAATTTGAAAATTTTTCACGGAGTTCTGTTCGCCCCCCGAAGAGTTCTACAATTTATCTTAATAACTTTTTTTGGTTGGAGCAATACTTTGGTTAGTACGACGACGCAAAATTTTTGATTTGTAATATTAACCTCTCATTAATTTAAAATAAAATTCTCGAGTGAAAAATCAGCAGAACTATTGATGAAAAGTGTGCATAACATCAGAACTGCATCGTAAGAAAATCTAATTCGCGTTATATGGGATAAAAAAAATTCAAAGAATATTTTTTCTTTTTTCAAAATTTGAAAATTTTTCACGGAGTTCTGTTCGCCCCCCGAAGAGTTCTACAATTTATCTTAATAACTTTTTTTGATAGGAGCAATACTTTGGTTAGTACGACGACGCAAAATTTGTGATTTGTAATAATAAACTCATTAAATTAAAAAAAAAAAATTCTAGAGTGAAAAATCAGCAGAACTATTGATGAAAAGTGTGCAGAACATCAGAACTGCATCGTAGGAAAATCTAATTCGCGTTATATGGGATAAAAAAAAATTTCAAAGAATATTTTTTCTTTTTTCAAAATTTGAAAGTTTTTCACGGAGTTCTGTTCGCCCCCCGAAGAGTTCTACAATTTATCTTAATAACTTTTTTTGGTTGGAGCAATACTTTGGTTAGTACGACGACGCAAAATTTTTGATTTGTAATATTAACCTCTCATTAATTTAAAATAAAATTCTCGAGTGAAAAATCAGCAGAACTATTGATGAAAAGTGTGCATAACATCAGAACTGCATCGTAAGAAAATCTAATTCGCGTTATATGGGATAAAAAAAATTCAAAGAATATTTTTTCTTTTTTCAAAATTTGAAAATTTTTCACGGAGTTCTGTTCGCCCCCCGAAGAGTTCTACAATTTATCTTAATAACTTTTTTTGATAGGAGCAATACTTTGGTTAGTACGACGACGCAAAATTTGTGATTTGTAATAATAAACTCATTAAATTAAAAAAAAAAATTCTCGAGTGAAAAATCAGCAGAACTATTGATGAAAAGTGTGCAGAACATCAGAACTGCATCGTAGGAAAATCTAATTCGCGTTATGTGGGATAAAAAAAAATTTCAAAGAATATTTTTTCTTTTTTCAAAATTTGAAAGTTTTTCACGGAGTTCTGTTCGCCCCCCGAAGAGTTCTACAATTTATCTTAATAACTTTTTTTGGTTGGAGCAATACTTTGGTTAGTACGACGACGCAAAATTTTTGATTTGTAATATTAACCTCTCATTAATTTAAAATAAAATTCTCGAGTGAAAAATCAGCAGAACTATTGATGAAAAGTGTGCATAACATCAGAACTGCATCGTAAGAAAATCTAATTCGCGTTATATGGGATAAAAAAAATTCAAAGAATATTTTTTCTTTTTTCAAAATTTGAAAATTTTTCACGGAGTTCTGTTCGCCCCCCGAAGAGTTCTACAATTTATCTTAATAACTTTTTTTGATAGGAGCAATACTTTGGTTAGTACGACGACGCAAAATTTGTGATTTGTAATAATAAACTCATTAAATTAAAAAAAAAAAATTCTAGAGTGAAAAATCAGCAGAACTATTGATGAAAAGTGTGCAGAACATCAGAACTGCATCGTAGGAAAATCTAATTCGCGTTATATGGGATAAAAAAAAATTTCAAAGAATATTTTTTCTTTTTTCAAAATTTGAAAGTTTTTCACGGAGTTCTGTTCGCCCCCCGAAGAGTTCTACAATTTATCTTAATAACTTTTTTTGGTTGGAGCAATACTTTGGTTAGTACGACGACGCAAAATTTTTGATTTGTAATATTAACCTCTCATTAATTTAAAATAAAATTCTCGAGTGAAAAATCAGCAGAACTATTGATGAAAAGTGTGCATAACATCAGAACTGCATCGTAAGAAAATCTAATTCGCGTTATATGGGATAAAAAAAATTCAAAGAATATTTTTTCTTTTTTCAAAATTTGAAAGTTTTTCACGGAGTTCTGTTCGCCCCCCGAAGAGTTCTACAATTTATCTTAATAACTTTTTTTGGTTGGAGCAATACTTTGGTTAGTACGACGACGCAAAATTTTTGATTTGTAATATTAACCTCTCATTAATTTAAAATAAAATTCTCGAGTGAAAAATCAGCAGAACTATTGATGAAAAGTGTGCATAACATCAGAACTGCATCGTAAGAAAATCTAATTCGCGTTATATGGGATAAAAAAATTCAAAGAATATTTTTTCTTTTTTCAAAATTTGAAAATTTTTCACGGAGTTCTGTTCGCCCCCCGAAGAGTTCTACAATTTATCTTAATAACTTTTTTTGATTGGAGCAATACTTTGGTTAGTACGACGACGCAAAATTTTTGATTTGTAATATTAACCTCTCAATAATTTAAAAAAAAATTCTCGAGTGAAAAATCAGCAGAACTATTGATGAAAAGTGTGCATAACATCAGAACTGCATCGTAAGAAAATCTAATTCGCGTTATAAGGGATAAAAAAAAATTTCAAAGAATATTTTTTCTTTTTTCAAAATTTGAAAATTTTTCACGGAGTTCTGTTCGCCCCCCGAAGAGTTCTACAATTTATCTTAATAACTTTTTTTGGTTGGAGCAATACTTTGGTTAGTACGACGACGCAAAATTTTTGATTTGTAATATTAACCTCTCATTAATTTAAAATAAAATTCTCGAGTGAAAAATCAGCAGAACTATTGATGAAAAGTGTGCATAACATCAGAACTGCATCGTAAGAAAATCTAATTCGCGTTATATGGGATAAAAAAAATTCAAAGAATATTTTTTCTTTTTTCAAAATTTGAAAATTTTTCACGGAGTTCTGTTCGCCCCCCGAAGAGTTCTACAATTTATCTTAATAACTTTTTTTGATAGGAGCAATACTTTGGTTAGTACGACGACGCAAAATTTGTGATTTGTAATAATAAACTCATTAAATTAAAAAAAAAAAATTCTAGAGTGAAAAATCAGCAGAACTATTGATGAAAAGTGTGCAGAACATCAGAACTGCATCGTAGGAAAATCTAATTCGCGTTATATGGGATAAAAAAAAATTTCAAAGAATATTTTTTCTTTTTTCAAAATTTGAAAGTTTTTCACGGAGTTCTGTTCGCCCCCCGAAGAGTTCTACAATTTATCTTAATAACTTTTTTTGGTTGGAGCAATACTTTGGTTAGTACGACGACGCAAAATTTTTGATTTGTAATATTAACCTCTCATTAATTTAAAATAAAATTCTCGAGTGAAAAATCAGCAGAACTATTGATGAAAAGTGTGCATAACATCAGAACTGCATCGTAAGAAAATCTAATTCGCGTTATATGGGATAAAAAAAATTCAAAGAATATTTTTTCTTTTTTCAAAATTTGAAAATTTTTCACGGAGTTCTGTTCGCCCCCCGAAGAGTTCTACAATTTATCTTAATAACTTTTTTTGATAGGAGCAATACTTTGGTTAGTACGACGACGCAAAATTTGTGATTTGTAATAATAAACTCATTAAATTAAAAAAAAAAATTCTCGAGTGAAAAATCAGCAGAACTATTGATGAAAAGTGTGCAGAACATCAGAACTGCATCGTAGGAAAATCTAATTCGCGTTATGTGGGATAAAAAAAAATTTCAAAGAATATTTTTTCTTTTTTCAAAATTTGAAAGTTTTTCACGGAGTTCTGTTCGCCCCCCGAAGAGTTCTACAATTTATCTTAATAACTTTTTTTGGTTGGAGCAATACTTTGGTTAGTACGACGACGCAAAATTTTTGATTTGTAATATTAACCTCTCATTAATTTAAAATAAAATTCTCGAGTGAAAAATCAGCAGAACTATTGATGAAAAGTGTGCATAACATCAGAACTGCATCGTAAGAAAATCTAATTCGCGTTATATGGGATAAAAAAAATTCAAAGAATATTTTTTCTTTTTTCAAAATTTGAAAATTTTTCACGGAGTTCTGTTCGCCCCCCGAAGAGTTCTACAATTTATCTTAATAACTTTTTTTGATAGGAGCAATACTTTGGTTAGTACGACGACGCAAAATTTGTGATTTGTAATAATAAACTCATTAAATTAAAAAAAAAAATTCTCGAGTGAAAAATCAGCAGAACTATTGATGAAAAGTGTGCAGAACATCAGAACTGCATCGTAGGAAAATCTAATTCGCGTTATGTGGGATAAAAAAAAATTTCAAAGAATATTTTTTCTTTTTTCAAAATTTGAAAGTTTTTCACGGAGTTCTGTTCGCCCCCCGAAGAGTTCTACAATTTATCTTAATAACTTTTTTTGGTTGGAGCAATACTTTGGTTAGTACGACGACGCAAAATTTTGATTTGTAATATTAACCTCTCATTAATTTAAAATAAAATTCTCGAGTGAAAAATCAGCAGAACTATTGATGAAAAGTGTGCATAACATCAGAACTGCATCGTAAGAAAATCTAATTCGCGTTATATGGGATAAAAAAAAATTTCAAAGAATATTTTTTCTTTTTTCAAAATTTGAAAATTTTTCACGGAGTTCTGTTCGCCCCCCGAAGAGTTCTACAATTTATCTTAATAACTTTTTTTGATATGAGCAATACTTTGGTTAGTACGACGACGCAAAATTTGTGATTTGTAATAATAAACTCATTAAATTAAAAAAAAAATTCTAGAGTGAAAAATCAGCAGAACTATTGATGAAAAGTGTGCAGAACATCAGAACTGCATCGTAGGAAAATCTAATTCGCGTTATATGGGATAAAAAAAAATTCAAAGAATATTTTTTCTTTTTTCAAAATTTGAAAATTTTTCACGGAGTTCTGTTCGCCCCCCGAAGAGTTCTACAATTTATCTTAATAACTTTTTTTGATAGGAGCAATACTTTGGTTAGTACGACGACGCAAAGTTTGTGATTTGTAAAAATTAACCTCTCATTAAATAAAAAAAAATCTCGAGTGAAAAATCAGCAGAACTATTGATTAGAAGTGTGCATAACTTCAGAACTGCATGAAAGGCAACTCGAATTCGCGTTTTATGCCTATGGGATCAAGAAAAAAAATTTTCAAAAAAGAAAAAATTTTTTTTTTCAAAATTTGAAATTTTTCCAAGGAGTTCTGTTTGCCCCCCAAAGAGTTCTACAATTTATCCTTATAACTTTTTTCGATCCGACGTATGCTGTAGTTGGTATGACTACGCAAACTTTTCGATTTGTGAAGTTGGCCCCCCATCAAGTTCAATAATCAATTTTTCTTGGAAAATAAATAGAACTATTGATATAAAGTATAGAGAACTCCAGAACTATGTGGGGGGCAACTAGAACTCACGTCATATTTTTTTTATCACGATATTGGGGGGCCAACTTCACATACTCGAATTAAAGCCTGGATTCGGAGCTCATACTATGCTTAGTATTGTATATTTACTTTAGGTATTAAGTGTATGATTATAATTGTAATTTTTTTATATTGTAAAGATGACAAAAATAATAGTACCTATCCTGAGTTTCTTTCGGGGTTTCTTCTCAGGATCGTTATCTTGGCTTTTTTTCCGAAACCCTGGTAAATTTAAATTTAACTGGTAATTTCTAAATGACGATCATAAGAGTTTCTTGGGGAAACCTAATTGATAAATAAATATTTTTATTTTTATTTTTATTTTGACATTATATTTAATATGTTCCCAGAGTAGACCACAAACAGGTCTCTAAATTCATTACAAATTTATATAAAAATCCCAGTTTTAAGGGAATATCTGATTTATTAATAAAGTTATTTATTTTATGTCACAGTAAATCGAAATTCTTTTATTAGATACACTTAAAATTGTTATGTTTCAATAAGTAATTACATTCATTGCGCTTCAGAATACTGATTCTATGGATAAGAAACCTAAAAAATATAGCTATAGATAATAGATACATAGCTATAGATATAAGATAGATACGAGCCCATTAGATGAGTGGTTAGGGTGCTTGCCTTAACGCTCTGTTCTAGGGTTCCCGGGTTCGATTCCCGGTAGGGTCAACTTTGAAAAATAAACTTTTCAAATTTGTCTCTGGTGACATGGATCTGGAAAGTAATGGCAGGGCACACTGCATTTCATTTGGGCAGCCCGTCTGGCGGCAGTAACCACGCACTTACAGAAGACCACCGTGAAATAACAGCACGTGTACTGTTGTGTTTCGGTGAGTAAGGGATGTTAGAGCCCATTTCCCTATCCCTTTCCAATCCCTTATCCTTAATCCTATTGTAGTCGGCAGCGCACTTGCAGCAGCTTTGGCGTTGCTTGTGTTATAGGCGACGGTAGCCACCTACCATCAAGTGGACCGTCGGCATGTCTGTCTATCTTTACATTAAAAAAAACGATTACATTTTTATTCATGTTCAAAGACAATGGCGTATAGAGGGAATATCTTCTGAATTTAACTGTTTTGTCGTAATTTTGTACTCGTAACTAAAGCATGTTTTATAGCTCCCATTAAAAATGTACCTAAATAGTGTTGTAGATTGTGTGACGACAAAATGCTTTGCCATTAAGTTACGTGTTGTAATTGGAATCGGTCCAATAGCTAATCGTCTGGTTTTATTAGTTATCCGATATATTAAATCGGTGATTCAGCGTTAGCTCTAATTGCTAATTTTCTTGGCCGCTTCGAGATTACTTTTATTAATTTCCTCATATTTTAAATGTCCATTATAGAATTCCTTGCATAGTTATGTTTATTCGTTTGGACTAATTAAGGTGTGTTTGAATTTGTGATAGCTATTATTTATACTAACATTGGACTAACTAAACTATAGTCCAATGCAGGGCTTCTTTTGGCCGACATATTTGAAACTAACGCAACTTCTTACGCGTGGTATTCGGTATAGGGCGTAACTTTATTGTTTGTAAACTGATTGGAATGAAACAAACACTAAATGTTAAGGGAAACTTGCTACAATCACTGAAAATCGCATTCAAATCGGTTAAGCCGTTTCTGAGATTAGCGTGCACAAACGCACAGGCAAACGACAAAAATTCTAAAAACTATTAAATATGAAATATCTAGTGCAAAAATTTAAGAACAATTTTGAAAAAGTCAATATAACAACTGTATTATCGTTGTACATTTCTAAAAACATTACAAAAACATTTATTAACAATATATTAACATTTATTAACAATATATTAACAAATTTTAAAAAGGATTCATTCATTTTTGTGTATAAATTCATTGTTTATAATTCCAGACTCAATAAAATAAGGATAACTCACTCCTGAATATTCGAAAAAGCATAAAAAAATCACGTGAAGACAAAGGAAACGATAGTAAGTCAGAGACATCGGACTTAAAAAACTATTCTGCATCTGGTTTAGATTAATTGAGTGGAATTTTCATATATTTGAACGTGAAAAAATATTGAAAATTATTCAAACATTTGATTTTATTTGTTTGTTATCTATCCCCAACGTATAGTCATAAAAACTAATAGGTTAACATTACATACAAACTTTGAGCTCTATAAATACAAAGATACATAAATATTTAATTTATTTATTAGCTATTCTCTCTAGGTTGTATTTTTTTAGTTGTCGTATCACGTGGATGTTTAGGTTTCTGTACTTACATCAGCAATTTGCGGGGCTTATAATAGCTAATAATGAGAAGTTTAAGTCGCCTATTGACTCGTTCAATATTAGGGCATTAATCGATGTTCAATAGGTATATGTAAACGCGCCTTTATAAAGTAGAAATGTAACGCGCGCAATCGAAGCCGCTCTTTAGTTCATAATCCTGCATCCATCTTAGGCAATAACTTAAGATCGGTTCAGATTACGTGTTCTTATTACTTCTAGAATTTGCATTTGAATCCTAGTGATATTATGCGTAATTCTTATCATTTATATAATGTACGTGTACTGCAGCGGCAATTAGATATTTCTTATTATATATTGTAGTGTTTGCTGAAGTCACAAAATGACTGCTTTGCTGAAGTCTGGCGGAAGTAGTGACCCCTTTATTAATTCTCAAAGCATGCGAGAACCAATTCTCCTCCATTTTTATATATATATGTGTTTTAAATGTTGAAAATTGTATTTAAACAGCTCTATTCTTTTGCTAAATTCACGAATCATGAAAATTATCTTGCTTTAAATTACGCATTCATATCAACGTACTATAGTAGCCGGCAAAGTTCTTGGACAAACGACCTTGAATGCGCAGAAACGAAAAATAGGTCTCTTTGTCTCTCGTGATCTCTTTTCTCTCTATACCACCAACTAAAACGTTATTAGCTCAATCAATAAAAACCCAGTAATAAAAAAATAGCGTTTTTCAATGAAACAATATTTTTGTTCATTTCGCAAACTTTCCCCCACCACCTCACGCGATGGCCAAGAAGTTTGCCGGGTACTATACAAATCTATACATAATAACAAAATCGTAAACTGCACGTTTGAAGATTAAATATTTTTTCAAAAAAAAAAAAAAAAACAATTTGTATACGTTGTACGTATGTTACCGAGGTCAAAAATATAGTTTTTAGATTTTTGTTTGTCTGTGTGAAGATGTGAAGAATGCCTCTATCAAAAAAGTACTACAGTTCCTTAACGTGGTAGGTATAGGTAGAGAGCTTTAGTTCACGTGGCGATCACAATATTCCAGCAATGGACGAAGTGATACTGGTACTCTAGCAGACAGAAATAGCCACAAAGACAAGAATAAAGAATAAAGAATAATTGTCTGTGCGTTTGTGCACGCTAATCTCAGAAACAGGTTAACCGATTTGAATGCGGTTTTCACTGATGTATTGTAGCAAGTTTCCCGTAACATTTAGTGTTTGTTCCATTCAAATCGGTTTACAAACAAAAAAGTTACGCGCTATATCGTATATCACGTGTACGAAGTTGTAACTAAAACTAAGCTAGTAACTAATAAATGAAAATACAAAATCAAGAAAAATATCTAATCTAAAATATTATCTTTATCCTACATCTCCGTTGTAGGACGTCCATTGGGACGGACATACCTCCCTATAATTTTTCTAATAGGACCGGTCAGATACAGTCAGGATCCAGCGTCGACCCGTACCTCTTATTAGGTCATTAGTCCACCTTATTGATGGACGTCCTACGCTGCGCTTTAAATACCACTAATTCGATAACAGTAGGTCTGCAGACTTAATATGTCATCAAAATTATCTTTTTTTTTCTATATGGTAAAATTATTGAATTATGTTAGAAACATACCTAAGTTCAAAACATATCTTTTCTTGTATGTTATCAGATAATGTACCAGTTCAGGTAATGAAATTTTATTGGTCGTTTTTGTGTAATCGAATAGGTTACATATAAATGATTATTTGAAAAGTAAAAACACTGTCACCTATGTAGCGTAATCTCGTAACTTTTCCGAGATGTAACTTCTTACTCAATGACACTCTGTGAGTATACCCATTAAACTGTCAGGGACCACATTGCTCGGCACACATCTTTAGCTTTCCAAGTTGCTTCGGTAAAGTACAAACATCTATAATTCTTCCCTTGTAACATTTAGTTTACAACTAGTTTTTGTCTGCGACTCCGTCCGTGCTCCTTATTCTTAGATGTTTAAATATTCTAGCTTCATTACTCATATATTTTTGTCAGGCATTGAATTTGACCTCTCACGGCAGGACTGTCCATAATTTCAAAATCGCTCAGCGTGCTATGGAGTGGGCAATGAGCTCGTTGGATGAGTGGTTAGGATTCTTGCCTTAACACTGTATTCTAGGGTTCCCGGGTTCGATTCCCAACTACTACTATGAACTCAACTATGAAAAATGAATTTTTCTGGAGCTGGAAAGTAGTGGCAGGGCACACTGCGTTTCACAGTCACTTGGGCAGCCCGTATGGCGGCAGTAACCACCCCCTTACAGAAGACCACCGTGAAATAACAGCACGTGTGCTGTTGTGTTTCGGTGAGTGAGTAAGGGATGCCAGAGCCCATTTCCCTATCCCCTCCTAATTCCTTATCCTCAATCCTACTGTAGTCGGCAGCGCACTTGCAGCAGTTTTGACGTTGCTTGTGTAGCCACCTACCATCAAGTGGACCGTCAGCCTGTCTGCCGATCTTAACATAAAAAAAAAGTAAATAAGGTCAGAAATTCTGAAATTACAATCAAATCTGTCGCATAGCTGAAAGAATCAGAAGGCTGAAGTGGCAATGGCCCGCATCTGTCGCAGAGCGGATAACCATTGAGGTGGATAAGTTCTCGAATGGTAGCCACTAAGTTGAAAACGCAGCGTGGGACACCCTTCGACCGACCAGGTGGACAGACGACCTGAAAAGAATCGAGGAAAACGGCTGAATGCCAAGCACAGAGGACCGTTCGTGGTGGCGAGCCTTGGGAGAGGCCTACATCCAGCAGTGGAGAGGCACGGGCTGATGATGATGTTGATTGAATTTTTATATTTATTTTTGGATGATCCCTCGGGAACAGTACTTTTTCTGGATGAAAAGTACCCTAATGTCCTTTTCTGTATAGCTGAAAACGTGTATGAAAAATTTCCCGATGATCAGTTGAACAGTTGAGACGTGAAAGCATGCAAACAAACAAACATACAAACTCGCTTTCGCATTTATACTATTTTTAAAAAAACAATGATTGTTTATTTATTTTCTTGTTCATAATGGTATGCACTAATAATAAATTTTATAATGATTGAGAAATGCTAAAAAATATTAATTATCATATCAAATCGCAAAAAAACAATTCAGTTCAAAATGGAGATTCTGTGATGAACAATCCGCCAATAAAACTCATAAATCACTCAATGTATCTACTAATTAAACATATAAATATTTATAAATGTGACAGATTTATCATATAATGTGACCATAAATTTATCAATTTATTAATTTATTTTAATCTTTATGTATAAGTTACTTCTGTTCGTCTGAACTTTGACTGAACTCCTTAAAAGCCGAACCGATTTTAATGAATTTTTTTGTATGTGTTTGAGTGGGCCCGTGAATGGTACGTGGTTCTACAATCGGTTATAGGGTTCGGGTGCGACAATGTCTTAGGAATATAATCCATACTAATATTATAAATGTGAAAGTTACTCTGTCTGTTTCGCCCAAACCGCTGAACCTATCATCATGAAATTTTGCATAAACGTTGTCAGGGATGCAGGAAAGAACATAGGGTACCTTTCATCCAGAAAAAGTACTGTTCCCGAGGGATCATCTAACGCCTGGCAAAGCTATAACTGCCGGTCCATTTTTTGTACATTCTCGTGTGCTATTGTATATTTACAGTGACGTTGCCACATAGATAACTAGCTAGTGAAAGCCTTCAATAGTTTTTAAGAAAATTTGCAATAATTTCAGCCATGGATTGTAATCGTGTTATGAATTGTCCCGCGTAAATGTTTTTTTTGTTTTCTTTTTCTTTGAATTTCTGGTCCCTGGCAGAATATCAGTGTTGTGGTCCGCACCACAACTGTACACTGAGCCAGGGTTCCTTTTCCTCTTCTTACTTGTTTATATATTTGTTTGTTTGTAATTATTATTTGTTCATATATGTATATTGTGTTTATTAGAGGAATAAAAGATGCTTTCTTTCTTTCTTTCTTTCTTTCTTTCAATAAAGATGTTAGGCGTTACAATGCTCATATATTTAGTGAGGCGTTATTTTATTATTTTTCAACGCGAGCGAAGCCGCGGGCATCAGCTAGTATAGCATAATAACAATTTAAGAATGTGATTTAATACATTTACTCTGGGCCATTTTTAGATGCCTGATTTTTTTTTTCACTTAAGTAATATAAGATGTGAAGGTTAATTAAACAGTTAAAACATTAAAATTTTCCGTTGTTTTTCGTTTACACCTACGTAAAAATTGACTTACATCCACACAGTGCCTGCAATCCTGCATTCAAGCATTTGTCTCATGCGATGGACGCAATTATTTTAACTCGTCCACATTTTCCTTTTACGGCGTTCATAAAACATGTTGTAATACAAAATTATAGCGAACAGTATGTGGTAACCGTTGCTTATTTGGATATCTGTTACATATTAAATCTTTGCTGGTCTAATAAATAGTTCAGATTGGCGGAGCTAGACATTTCTTCGAAAATTGTAAGTCTTCCATCGCAGCAGGTTGGAGGTTCATTGTGATTACAGTAGCATGTGTGCAGTTTCGGTGATGTAATATCAGAGCTTATTAACAAATCTACTAACACTTGTCTTTATCCTTTATCCTATCAAGGTCATCAGCACATTTACTTCCACATTACTCTATTTGATTGTAGGTGACATTCCTCGCCGTCTACCATTAAGTGGACCGTCAGCCTGCCTCCCAATCTTTACACAAATACTGTTGGTTTTGTGATAAGTTCGACAGACATTCTACCATTTAATGATTAGTGGCTAAAAAATAATACATATTAAATAACAAACAAGATGATTAAGATCGGCAGACAGGTTGACGGTCTAATTGATGGTAGGTGGTTACCGTCGCCTATAACACAAGCAACGCTACAGGTGCTGCAAGTGCGCTGCCGTCTACAGTAGGATTAAGGATAAGGGATTGGAAATGGTTAGGGAAATAGGCTCTGGAATCCCTTACTCACTCAACAAAACACAACAGCACACTGACTGTTATTTCACGGTGGTCTTCTGTAAGGTAAAATAAAGATTTCCCCGAAATTGACATATTTTGTGACTTCTTAAATAAAGTCAAACATATTTAAAAAGCTTGTGGATCGGAAGTGATATCTTATATTTATGTAAAGGTCGTCAGACAGGCTGACGGTCCACTTGATGGTAGGTAGTTACCGTCGGCGTCGCCTAAGGATAGCTGATTTAGAAGGGATAAGGCTCTGATGTCGCTTACTCACTCACCGTAACATATGCTGTTGTTTTCTGTGAGGAAGTGGGTACTGCCGACAGACTGGCTGCTCAAATGTAGTTTGCCGTGTCACTACTTGCAGTACTCAGACCAAAGCCAACTTTGAAAAATTCATTTCCTGCCGAGAATTGAACCCGGAACCCCTAAGACGGGCGCTAAGGCGCTAATTACTCTTAACAGTTAGGTACTCACAGTTTAAAATTATGTAGTGATCTCGTAAAGTTATGTTATATAATGGATTCTATTAAAATATATATAACTCTATATATAAAAATGAATCCCCATTTCCCTTGGTCACGGCATCACGCGTGAATGGGTAGACCGATTTTAATTCGGTTTTCACTAATGGAAAGAGAGATAAACGGGGAATGTTCCTAAATATAAAAATTGCACCCCAAGCGAAGCCAGGGGCGGGTCGCTAATTAATAATAAATTTAAAAATGGCGTTCGTATCGTTCGCATGAAAATTATATATATATATATTTTTTTTTATTATAGATGGGTTTGCTCTTGACCAGCATCTATCCATGTAGGAAGGATATTGCCTATCAGAAGGCAATATTTCGATATAAATTCGTGATTGGACCAAACACAAGGATCGTTGAGCGTGACCAAAACATAGTCACCTAAAAACACGTCGAGACAATCATTAAGACCAATTTAACGTGTCTTACAGCATTGGAATCAATAAAACGCGAAGCATGTCGTGTATAATAGTCACACTTTTCGCAAACTCCATGAAATTATAAAACGGTACCGGTTTACGAAGCCACTCACCGCAACAATGGCCGGCGTCTCCTTTAAATCAATCTACGCCGTGATACTGCACCGCGTTATGTGATTTCAGCTGCACATTGAGTAACGTAAGCGGAGCGTTTATAATAAATTTTTTATCTGAATATAAAGTTCAATTATAAAATGAAAGAAAGAAGAGAAATTATTTTATAAATATCTGTACCTATTACAATGCTTAAATTTTTGTATATTTTAAACAACGGTGTCTTCACACTGCGTTTTGCGGTCATAAATTGGGCTTACCCGTCTGATGGCAATAAACATCCCCTTATATAAAACCAGAATGAAAGTAGAATGTGCTGTTGTGTTTCGGTATATAAGTAAGTGATGCCAAAGCCCATTTTCCTATCCCATCCTAATACCTTATCTTTATCTTTTTTTAAATTTCAGATCGGCAGACAGGCTGACGGTCCACCTGATGGTAGGTGGCTACCGTCGTCTATAACACAAGTAACGCCAAAGCTGCTGCAAGTGCCCTGCTGACTACGATAGGATTAAGGATAAGGAATTGGGAAGGTATAGAGAAATGGGCTCTCGCATCCCTTACTCCACTCACCGAAACACAACAGCACACGTGCTGTTATTTCACGGTGGTCTTCTGTGAGGAGGTGGTTACTGCCGCCAGAGGGGCTGTCCAAATTAGCCCTACTAAAGTCGTAGTAACTTAGTAAGGCTTGTTTGTTTGTTTTGAAGAGTTTCTTAATACGGAAAAAGACTTTTAAAATTTACTTTTAAAATTAGAGCCTCTCTAATGGAAATATTTGTTCAGAGCCATCTATTAACGTGCATCAATGTCACAGTTCTTGCATCATAATTCGAAGATACATCTTAGATATGTAGTTGTGGTGGCTGGTTTGTGTAATTGACATTTTTATGTATTACGTATTATAAACAATATAAATATAGATATATTACGAGAGTAATCCCAAGGTTTGTTCCAACCTTTATAATGTATAAAAAAAAAACAAATGACCTCGGATTTTGGAGGTCGTTATAGAATCGCCTTTCTAGTCTACCCGCTCCGCTAGACACTGTACTCAACCTCCAGTGCTTACATGAAATACTATGTAATATCAATAATTCACAACTTAAACTCATTACAGGTTTTATTGAGTTGATTGATAGTATCGTTTTCCAACCATCCACGTCGACGGTATGTGGCAACTATTTACGCACTAATAAAGTAGGTTGTTTAAGTAATAATTATAAATCAATGCAAATTAGAACAATTTATAGGTGAAGTATTTTGGAAATATTAGTTTTGCTAATTAGTTCTTAAATATTCTTTAATGAGTTGGGACAGTTTTACACGTCATAGACACTTAGACAACTTGGAATGCAAAACGCAATTATGATGTTATGAATATAATATAACTTTCAATAGTTATACTATTTTTGAGTCACTAGTAGTACTAATATTTTCAAGGTTTCTTAATATCTGAATACCAATTTCCATCAAAATAGGCCAATGAAGTCATGGCGTGAAAATATTTTGGACATGCTCTTTTTCGTATTTATATTACTAGCGTACGGCAGTAATATTAAAATCTTTATTAAAATCTTTCAAAACTAGGCTTTAGCCTGTTGTGTGCTAAAGTTATCCAAATTCAATCAACGGTTTCTATGAAAGCAACAAAATTTAACTTAGATATGATAACTTAGATAATATATCGTCGCCTTAGTGGTGAAAAGAGCTAACACACACTTTTGACCAAATTGAGTTATGAACATCATCATACTCAGCGTTAAACGGAGATTCTAGTGGTGAAGAGATCTAAGAGATAGCTCAAATAGAAGTTGTTTTTTTTCCTTCAGACGTGAAAGGAGTTAAATGAAACTAGAACCAAAAAGAAAAACAAGAAAAGCGCACTTAAATCGAACTTCCTTAATTTCAACACATTAATTATTACCTTCTCACAAATAGAGAAGATAAAACTAAAAACATTTTTTGTGGGTGCTTATTTATTTCAATTGTCATTATCTTGGAACCAGTTTAGTGTGGAATAGCTCACTTCACCACTAAGGCGACGATATTGTCATAGTTGGCAGCACTATGCCTCTCTTATGGTCTAAGAGCCGGTGAAGACCGACCTTCACCGATCTGATAACTCGATGAGACATATTTTTTATCAAGTATAAACAAATATGCCTATAATGACTTGCCTATCGAAAAGTGTTCATACCTATTTTTAATTTAATTAATTTTAATCCATTTTCTTTCATCACCTTCTCTCTTTCGATAAACGAATGAGTTTTATCTCAACTGATAGTTAAACTTCAAAAATTCTTCAAACTTCAACAATTCATAAAATTTGTTGTATTCTTCATTGTTTATATGTAATTTCTTGACGTAAGGAATAAAAGCTTCTTCTTTTCTTTCTGTCTTATAATAAGTTCAAAGAACGAATTAATTATTTAGTTAACATTGTTTTCCTCAAAGCTTCAAAATTTATTGTAGTAAAAAAAGTCGTTAGAAACTTGCGATTGTTCAACCATGAACGGAACACGCTATAACCGATTTATAGACACACAAGCGGCTAATGGATTATTTTATTTAATTCGCCGCCACTATTTATCATGCGTTGGCGCAACTTATTGTTGCTTGATTACATACCAGCCAATCGGGAACGATATTTCATTTAGTTTAACATATCACTTTGGATTTAATTTCGTTGCAATTGTGAAGAAATATTTATTTATGAGCACATTACATCCTCTTGTGAAATTTCCTTTCAAGCTCCAATCTATGTAATTAGTATCTTCGATGCAAAGAGCACTGTAATAATATATAATTAGCATGTTCACTCATTAGTATGGAAACCAAATTCACATATTAAAACGCAATAATCTAATAAATAAAATTCTCGTGTCACAGTGTTTGTAACAAAACTCCTTCGAAACGGCTGGACCGATTTTTTTGAATTTTTTTTTTTTTTGTATATTTGGTAGGTATGAGAATAGGTCGTAATGTATTTTTCACCCCCACCCCGCACTTTTTAATCGCTATTTTAGTATTTTTGTATGAAGAATATTCAAATAATTTTACCGTTCGTTCATTGACGTGAAGTGAAGTGTCACTTTAACATATGGTTTGAAATTGAAAATAAAAATGGACCCGATAGGTGGCGCCACAATCGGGCTATGGAATTATTTGGTTGTGGCAGGACAACGTCTGCTGGGTCAGCTAGTATTATATATATACTGACCGGTGTATTTTTTTTTATTACCTTGTGGTTTGGTAGTCAAATTTTTTATTTGTAAAGTTATCAAAGCGTGTGGTAATTGTACTTCCCTTACCTTGCTTGTATATAAAGACGTTGTGTATATTTGTTAGAAAATATCCGAACTGTTTTGTCGAAAATAACGAAATAGGGACCAAAATAACTAGACAAGGTAATTTATTGCAAAGACCAAAATGTAGATTAGAACTATTTAATAGAAATGTTTATGTTATGGCAATTAAAACATACAATAAACTACCTAATAATATAAAAGAATTGCCGGATCCTAAATTTACAAGAACATTAACAAAATGGTTATTAGATTGTTGTTATTATGATGTTAAAGAATTTTATAATAAGAAACATTAATTCCTTTATTAATATATTAGTTTACAAACAATTAAACACAAATATTTGCATGCCCTTGGCGGGTAGAACACACTTTGTACTGTAACTGCTGTATACAAATTAAAATCCTGTAAACATGTGTTCGCGCAAATAAAGATTTATTTTATTTTATTTTATTTTATTTTATTTTATTTTTTATTTTACTAAATTGGAAAAACAAAGACCTCATAAGCACGTGCTTCAAATTCAACTTTCAACTTACCTATTACTATCTTGTAGAAACAGTCATATAAAATAATTCTTATGAAGGTTTGCGTGTAAAATACATTGCTTCGATATAAAATTCGATGCTTCAATATTTATTTAAAATATTGATTATTAAGCAAATCGCGCGCTTACAACACCGTTATTAAACCGCAAATTAGTAATTTTTTATATTATATAAAATTAAATAGAATTTAAGAATTCTATTATTAATATTCGTAAATAGCGATACAAGTCGCCCAAATCAACAATATTGATAATCCTTTTAGACTCTATTAATTAGTTTTTAATTTACTTTCAGATATTTCGTGAGCACAGTTCTGCAGTTCCAAATCCACCGAGCCCTCTGCGAGCGAACAGGACAGTTTATACCTGGCGATCCTTCGAGGCCACTGCACAAATGCGACATCTACAGGAATCCTGAAGCCGGCAAAATTTTGAAGTGAGTATTCATTGCTTAATTAGCGTGGCATGTTAAATTTCCACTTTTTACACATCCACTGACCGGAAAAAGTCTCCAAGGGACTAATTCAGATCCAATTGTATGCCTCATCAGGCATAAACTAAACCCAGATTTAAAATTAAGATAAATTCTCATCATTGGAGGAAGTCATAAATTGTGCTGTAGTATTTCGATGAGTGAAGAGTGCCTTATATAATCCCTTATCCTTTATCCTCCTTAAGCCAGTAGCGCACTTGCAGGCGACGATAGGCAACGATAGCCACCAAACATCAAGTGGACGGTCAGCTCAGCCTGCCTACCAGACATTACATAATAAATGTATACCGGTTCTAATATTAATAAACCAGCTGTGACTTCATCCGAGCCCCTTTTTCTTAGGTATTAAAAAAAATATTCGTACTATATTTTTTCAGGCTTTGAACTTGTTTTTCTTTTTATATACGATTCTTTGGGAACAGTACTTTTTTCTGGGTGAAAGGTACCCTATGTCCTTTTCTATATCCCTGACGACATATACACAAACGTTCATGATAATCGGTTTAGTAGTTAAAGCGTGAAAGCGTAACAACAAACACATTCATAGTTAGGGTATTAAGGCGACTCCAGCCGCAAAATTCGTCCTGCATTGAATTGACGGGACTGCTGAGGGGGAGTCGCTACTTGCAAATCTCGGAAATATCTATTTAAAAATTAAATAAAGTATAATTCAAATTTTTCTTTTGATGAGACTTCAGATAGTGGATCTTAAAATTTATCTTAAGAATTAGCTATTTAAAATATTGATTATTAAGCAAATCGCACGGTTACAACATCGATATTAGACCGCAAATTAGTAATTTTTTATATATATAATTAAATATAATTTAAAAAATTATTATTATGATCCCCTTTCATTATATCCTGCAGATGATTTGAGTATTTTTTAAATTATAATTATTATGATAATTTAAAAGGATAACGGTTACAAATAAGTTTTTTATCATTAGGGGCTGGCGTCGCCTTAATAAACTAGCTTTTGCCGGCGAATGAAGTCGCCCCTTTTTCTGCGGTATTTATTCCTACTATATTTAGTATTTAATAATAATATAATATAATAGTATAATAGTGATTTTTTTTGGGTGAAAGGTGTCCTTCACAATATATTATATATACACAAAATTTCATGATAATCGGTTTAGTAGTTAAAGCGTGAAAGCGTAACAAACAAACACATTCAATTATAACATTACATAGTTAGGGATATTAAAGGATTATATTATAAAAATTTGATTTAATTCAGTTCCTATTTGTCATGATTGTAACCAACTAATATGGTGTCCTGAATTTCATTCTTCTTAAGATCGCCATCACCTTTTTATTTTTATTTTATTTTTTATCAGATCCCCAAAAACCTGATAAAATTAACCTGACGATCAAACTTGCTTCCTTGAAAAGTTATTTAATGAATGAAATACTGTTTAAATGTTTCATATTCCTTTTGTTTACACTTTTATGAAAAATGGTTTAATGTATCTTTAAACAAATTAATTATTAAAAATGACACTAAATCAAAATAAATTATTTCCCGTCTGTTCTATTATAAAGTGACTTTGTAAGTTTGTTCGTATGTGGAGGGTAATTTCAGGAATCGCTGCATGAAAAAATCACTATTTCAAAATATATTCAAAGGTATATTCCACTGGGCATAGGCAGTTATTTCACGGTGGTCTTCTGAAGGGGGTGGTTACTGCCGCCAGACGGGCTGCCCAGCTATATGTAATATGTATACTAATTTCACCCGTGCGAAGTCAGGGCGCGTCGGTCTATTTACTTGAAACGTAATAAAGATCTATCTAATTAATTAAGTTCTAAGTAGAACCACAAGTATTATGGGTCTAACATAATATTGTTACTTAATAAGTTGTAATAAGGTGTTATTTCAAATACCAAAATGTTTATTACTATACACAGTTTTTTAAACAAAGTAAGAATTTACTAATGATAAAAATGACATTTAACTTCATTATACCACAAAGAGTATCTGTTTTAATTAAAATTCAATGCCGTTGGGAAGATATAAATCAAACTCGATAACAATTATGTTAACAATTAATTTTTGTGAATTCCATTCGTGATGTTATCCATTCGATAGGAACAATAGTTAAGTACTTCGTAATAAGTCAAGGTAAGTTAATGTTTTTCGTGTTAACTAAATTTAAGCACTCCACTCACAAATAAAATATCATTCAGATAAAAAAATCATTCTTCGTTCAGTTAAAAAGTTAAAAGTTTAGTTAAATTAAATTAAAAGTTCGCAATAATTTTTTTAAGAGTATTAAGTAATGCTAATTGCATTTAAAAGTTTTTAAACGTTTTTACTGTTTTCGAAAATTCTCAAGCCTTTCTCATTTAAGCTTAAACAATACTATTTACAATTAACTACAGATAAATATATTTTTAACAACAATACAAAAATAGTTATAAAAAAGTAATACTAATTATTATTGTAAGATATTTCAATTCAGAATATGACACAAAATAATATATTAAAGTCTTAAAGTATCTTAAAGTAATTGAGGAGTCTGAAGTGTACGTTGGGCGTCAACTGAAGGTTTATTTAAATTTTCTGTAATCGGCACATGGTGTACGGTAAAACTCTAATGAGTTTTTGTTTACACCAATGTTAAGTCAAATGAAACACTATTGTATTAATAAATAATAAATAAAAAAATTAATAAAAAAATTAATAAAAAAATTTAATCAAAAAAGATTACTTTTTAAATTATTCACAGTTTAAATTTCCATTTTATTAATAAGCCTGGCTGGCTGGTTTCACTTGCCTTTTAATTTAAATGTCCAAAGGCACGCAGATGTCGGCTGTTCTCGGTAATTCTCGGTAGCCTATAACTTTCTTCAACAATTGGGTTATCAAATCCAAAATGAATTTTTGAAATCCGACTAGTGATTTGCACGTTGAACGAAACAAACAAACTCTTCAGCTTTATTATACATATATGAGTATAGATTGCACTATAAGTTCATTTCAAAAGTCACTATTATACAGATTTTCTTAAGAAAAATAACCTACAATCATAATCCAATTTGCCGTTCTCGTCGTGTCATTTAGCGACATTGACCGACAATGTCTATCTTTGAGCTTTGGACAATACTAAATTCAATTGACGTGCCTCTTTTCAAACGAATACATTGTGTGGGATTTCTTAGGAGCACAAGTATAATTTATGGTAGTGTTATTATCCTTCCTTTAATATTAATGAGTCTCTACATTCTGTATGTAAAATTAATAAGCGTCCTCTTGACAACTTTATGTAATTGAACAATGCTTGTAACTATTTAAAGTAGTCTGTGCTATCACATTGCGTCCAACATATTTTATATTTTTAAAACAGCTATGATAACGGTAGTAATATTATTCGATACTATGCATTTGTTTTATTGATAACGAACCACAATCAATTATCAAGTGACCTTTAATTTTTAATTATTAATTTAAAGATAAATAAATGCTGTCACTATTTTCTTCCTTTTTTTTATTCTTCGTCCTCCAAAGCAATTTCAGCAGAACTAGAAATAGAATAATAGAATAGAATAATAGTAGTAGTACCAGATTACACACAAGTTCTTCCTAGAGCATAATTAAAGTATTTTAAATAAATCAGGGAAATCTCTATATATAAAAATGAATCCCTATTTCCCTTGGTCACGGCATCACGCGTGAACGGGTTGACCGATTTTAATTCGGTTTTCACTAATGAAAAGAGGGATAAACGAGGAATGTTTATATACAATATATAAAAATTACACCCCGGGCGAAGCCGGGGGCGGGTCGCTAGTAAAAGATAAAAATTTATAATTTATAACCCGTCCATCCAATTAATATTGTTGGAAATTTTCAAGGTGATACAGTTCCTACTAAAATTAAAATAAAACTAAGAACAATGGAATAATAAAATACACGGTTCTCGGACAAGATACATTCACAATGAATATTTACAATAAATCTGAGCCGATTTATGTCTTCATGTTCGCGGTTACACTTAACAATCAACAAAATATACAATTAGATTGGTGACATTAGTGTCGACATTAGTATACTATAATTTAGATCATAAATTCCAAAATACAAATAAATATCTTACACTGTTTATTGGTCATGTCGGAGTGCAAGATTTATACTGGAAACATAATATTTATTACGAAATAAAATAAATTATTTTGTCAATGATAGGTTTAACAAAGAAAGAACAATATTTAACAATAATTAGACCTTATTACTATGTGGTAAAATTTGTTTTACTTGTAAAGGAGCTATAAAAATGTTTATATAATAATAAATTAAGTTAGGTAGTGACAGGGTTACTTACTTTGTGGCTATTAGTGATACTTCGTTCCGCAGCCATAATCCGTCTGGCGGCAGTAACCATCCCCTTATAGAACAAACTATAGAAGAAATCTGGGCCCATTCTTTATCCTATAAAGGTTGGCAGCGAAAAGACCTGACATCCTTTGCGTGCGAAAAAAAATATGTAGGAAAAAAATAGCCTTGACTTTTGTATAATCCCATCGTCAGTGATGTTTAAGAAAGTTATTCACTTAAAAAAAAATGGCCAACCAACGTCGACATATAGGGCCTTCTTTGAAACTGGATTCCGTGGGGGTCAAATTATTTGGGTCTCCAGAGAGAGTACAAGCGGGACTGAACATCTCAGCAGGGAGTTTGTTTTCTTGAGTAAAGAGATGGACAGGAATGAGCATATGTGACGACAGTATATTGAAACTGCACTCATGGTAGCACTCCCCCAATTGGAAAGCCCATAGAACACACACATAGAAGCTACATCTGTTCTCTTATTAAGGATCTTCTACGATACGAAGGATTCGAGGTGAAAAGAATTCAGCTAGTATTTTGGCGAACCGGCGGCTCAGAGATGAGATCAATGCTCCTTATGTGCCAGACAGATAAACAAAGTAGTCATGAGATGAGATCGCTAATGAATTTCGGCAACCTCATGAAGGTCGCAGTAACAAGAATAGGGTCTATAATCTCTATCCTTACCCCAAACCAAACAACATAATTATGTACCATTATTATTCATGGTGGTCTTCTGTGGTTGTTGCTGCAGCTAAACAAGCAACTAAGCAGCTTGATGAAGATCGCAGTATACCCTACCTAACTAACTTCAAGTAAAGAGAAATTATAAAAATAAAGGAAAATGCACACAATTGGCGTCGTCTGCGGTCGACGGAAGTGAACACTTGACTTTAACCAGAGATGCGGGTGACGCATTCAATGATATTATTATTGTAAAAGCACTTTCAATCAAACTATTTTATTCAATTAGGTACCTACTTTTAATAGGATGACTATTTGAACACTGAATAATCAAAACGAAACATTGTATTTTGATTGAATTTGTTTTTTATTTGTTTTATTTTATTTTTTTAAATTGCATACGTGCAAAGCCGGAGTTGCTCTGGCCGTTCTCGAGTTCCCCTTACATAAAATGGTATTAAAAATTAGGTAAATGATATGTCATATATAAGTCACAATTCACAAACTCTGACTTTCGGCATTGTAAAAGACCTTTATTATTATTATTTATTAATACAATAATGTTTCATTTGACTTAACATTGGTGTAAACAAAAACTCATTAAGAGTTTTACCGTACACCATGTGCTGATTACAGAAAATTAATGCCCACGTAGGTACACTTCAGACTTTTTAATTACTTTAAGATAATATCTTATATAAATATTAATATTAATCGTGAAATATATGTAAGTATATAAGTTAAATATTTCCTTAATAAATTAACTTTGTTATTAGGCTAGGAGATTTTAATTTTTGTCCCAAATTTATAAATCCTAGTCCCTGTTTTACCAATATTTTTTTAAGGAGTGAGTTTTCTTCTATATATTTGTAAAATTAAAAATAATATAATTCTATTTACTCACGGGAGTGTGACTTTTTTTATATATTAAAAAAAAAACGATTAGTCTCGAAAAATTATCCGATTAGTGTCATTCCTTCGCTAAAAATAGGAATTATTTTTATTTTCTCCGGCTTTGCATGGATGCAATTTTTTCTTCAAATTATAAACGCAATTTTTTCTCGTTTATCGCTCTTTCCACCGCATCAAAATTGGTTTAGGTTAAGTGGTTTAGAACTTTTAGAAGTACTTAACCGAGAAAGAATCGGACGGCGACGTTATTATATAATGTCTATAGATATAGACAAATATAGAATATTGTGTCTAAAAATTGTCATCATTGATTTTATTAAAGAAGACCATTTAGTTCGGAGTAAATTTTACTTAAGAGTTACATGTAAATTAAGATATTGAATAAATAAATAAATAGCATACTCGTGAGTGCAGTTGCATAGGTACTACGTGTGCAGTCATTTCACAGTGCAATGAGCATTAGTAGTTTTTGGCCGACTGACGACCGTACCCGCCGAGGGAACTAAGCAAACCGTATTGTTACACTTACATAACGTTCATTTTAAGTTTCACACTGACGTTTTTTAAACGCACTTATTAAAACATTTTTTATTTTCGTTATACTAGTTGCGATTTTTTGTTGACAAGATAAATTTAATTCCCATTACCTCACAATCGTTTTTTTTATATTAAGTCGAAATTATAGAAAAAGTCTCACAACATCGAAATAAAATTAAAGAAATGGATTGGTGATGAAATGGATTTTATATTCCCTTTATTTAATGCAAAAAAGTTAAATACCTACATTAAATACCTGTCTATTAATTAAATACCTACATATATTATTTAAACGCACTTAATTTGATTTAAAGATGTTTAGATCTAAATACTTATCCTTACATAGTATAAATTAAAGTCGCTGCCGCGTCTGTCTGCCTATGTATCCGCTAACTCCTAAACCACGCAAGAATTTTGATGCTTTTTTTCACTAGTGGAAAGAGCTTTAAACGAGGAAGGTTTTTATATTTTAATTTGTTTAAGTTAAGTTGTTAAAGTTTAATTTTATTTAAGTTACAAAACATGAAACTTTTATTTTTTGAAACAATAACATTACATTTCAGAACCTGTTTACTTACTAACTGTGGATACTCACTTGCCTTCAGTGTTAAAAGCATGTTACAATGTTATTATAATTATAATATTTTGATAATAGTAATTATAATAAGTTTTAATTTATAGAATTAAATGTTTTTACAACGAACAAGTAATAATTTCTGCCTTTGTCCAAACAAAAACAAGTAAAAAAAATATTGCCAGTTATAACATAATGTTTACATGTTATAAGTTAAAATATATTAATTTAGTCTATTTTGTTTTGATACCTTAGAACCGTTGATATTTGACTAAGTCATGTCTTAATTTATAATTCTTTAAAAAATCATGAAAATTCGCAACAAAAAAGTCAATTTTAATTCATAAATTCCTAAATAAAAATGTGTATAAAATATATAACATTTTGTTGACGTTTTCATGTAACTAAAATATTAATTCAAATTCAAGACGTTATAAAGCGTCAATGTGAAAGTCAATTTTACGCTATAAACGTGACTCGATGGCGCTCCTAATTACTTGTATACTGAACACACTGTAGGAAGCTGGAATATATGGGTCAGATCGGTTGCGAAAACGACTAGCCAAGCCATGGTTGGTGGCCTGCACTCTGCATGGACGATGCGGGCTCACAAACACAATTGGTTTGTTTTGAATACACACATTTTAGTTGTGGGAAGGCTTACGCTATATCTTATTCATACTATTTTTTATATATAAGGTCGACAGACAGGCTGACGTGACGGTCCACTTGATGGTAGGTGGCTACCATCAAGTGGACTTGTTTTGAATTTTTTTGACTTTGTTTTGAATACACACATTTTAGATGTGGGAGGCTTACGCTATATCTTATTCATACTATTTTTTATATATAAGGTCGACAGACAGGCTGACGTGACGGTCCACTTGATGGTAGGTGGCTACCGTCGCCTATAACTCAAGCAACGCCACTGCTGCTGCAAGTACAGTAGGATTGGATAAGGGATTAGGAGGGGATAAAGAAATGGGCATCCCTTACTCACTCACCGAAACACAAAAGCACGTATATGCTGTTACTTCACGGTGGTATTCTGTAAGGTGCTGGTTACTGCCGCCAGGCGGGCTGCCCAAATGACTGCGAAACGCAGTGTGCCCTACCAATACTTTTCAAATCCAGACCAGAGTCAATTTTGAAAATTACATTAAAATTTCCAAACTTGACCCCGCCGGGCATCGAACCCGGGGCCCCTGAGACGTTGGGCAGGCACCCTTGCCACTCATCCAACGGGCCATCTTACTTCGCATAAAGATTAAAATATTGTACACTTAATAATAGTAACTCGTATAACTATGTCAACACCAATAACTTACACACTATAAATGATTAAATTAATATGTGTAGTTAATAATTATAAAACTTGATTTGTTTTGGTAGTACTTGAAATAAAATACGCGTATTGCAAATAAAAATGATCTTAACCTTAATGTCAAGGGTTACGGAAGCGGAACTCTTCGTTTTAACGACAGGATGCCTCAAATAATGAAAAAAATATTGAGCTTTTAATAACTATAGTAGATTTTTTACATAATGAGATTTATAATTTTATGGTGTCGACAGATAGCCGTCAGCCTGTCTTGATGGTAGGTGGCTACCGTCGCTTATAACGCAAGTGACACCACTGCAACGCACTTGACGAGCCCATTGGATGAGTGGTTAGAGTTTTTGCCTTAACGCTCTGTTCTAGGGTTCCCGGGTTCGATTCCCGGCAGGGTCAACTTTGAAAAATGAACTTTTCAAATTTATCTCTGGTCTGGATCTGGAAAGTAGTGGCAGGGCACACTGCGTTCCGCAGTCATTTGGGCAGCCCGTCTGGCGGCAGTAACCACCCCCTTATAGAAGACCACCGTGAAATAACAGTACGTGTGCAGTTGTGTTTCGGTGAGTGAAGTAAGGGATGCCAGAGCCCATTTCCCTATCCCTTTCCAATCACTTATCCTTAATCCTATTGTAGTCAGCAGCGCACTAGCAGCAGCTTTAGCGTTTCTTGTGTTATAGGCGACGGTAGCCACCTACCATCAAGTGGACCGTCAGCCTGTCTGCCGATATTAACATTTAAAAAAAAGTGCGCTGCCGACCATAGTGGGATTAAGGATTAGACATTGGGAAGGGATAGGGCAATGGGTCAAGGACAAAAAGTGTACTTCATCCTAAAAATTTAGTTACAAATTATTTATTTATTTTATTTTATTATTTTGTTCACTTCCATTAACGACTTGCAGGTTCATATTATGTGTAATTTATTTTAATTAAATAAAGTTAGCCACTGAACTTCCAATACTGAGGCTACTTTACCTTATTATAGCACTTTAATATGACATTTTGGAGTTAATAAGTGGGCGGATATGTTTAAAATTAGCATTTACCATCACTATTACATTTACTATAACCTTACAAGTTTACATGCTGCAGTAGTACAAAGATTTAGATATTAATTTGTCACAAATGGTACACTATACTTGAAATTATGTCGTTCAATAAAAAATCTTAAGATGTGGTTGTCCCTCTCAAACGCTATTTGCAATTTGCATCTGTAATATGCACAGAAAATTTACAAATTACGTAGAATTTAGATAAATCTTTTAAAGATTTATTTTTCAAACTTACTTTTGTTAATTAAAAATTGATAATTCTTAATCCTTTCAAAATTGATATGTCATAATAATATATTTAACAAAATAGAGTAATAAGAGTTAATAGAATTAATAATAATTAATAGAGTTAGTAGAATTTTAGATTCTTAATTATCTTGGAGTAATGAATTCTACGCTTAAGAGAGTAGAGTATAAAATCCAGATAGAAACAAGATGTCTTTAGTTTCGTAATCGTTGATCGAATTATTCCATCGACGTTCCTAATATAAGTACTTTTATGTGGGAATGTGGGAATTTATTTGCAGTATATTGCTTAGGAATTATATAATTATTAACTATGGATGTCATACTAAAAAATTACCAAACTCAAATGGCTATGAGTTAGTTATTTAGCTGGTAAAAGCAAGCTAGTCTATTGGAGAAAATAATTTCTGGGGTTTCACCATGAATCCGGCGACATTTTTTTTATTAAAGATGGGTTTGCTCTTGACCAGGATCTATCTATGTAGGAAGGATGAGGCCGACGATGGAGCGAGCTCACCCAGAAGATGCTTATTCACTCGAACCTTGAAAAGATTTGGGTTAGAGCTCGGAAATACAGACGCCGGCAGGGTGTTCCAATCCTTAGCAGTGCGCATCACAAAAGATATTTTAAAGCGCTTGGTTCAAATTAGAGGGATTTCGACAAGGTGAGGATGGTAACCAGCCGTACGTCTGCATGTCCGATAGAAGAAAGGGGAAGGCGTTATGATCTCATGCAGCTCTCGAGCACACTCTCCGAAGCACATCTTATAGAATATACACAGACAGGCAACTTTGCGTCTATGTGCCAGGCTCTGCAGCTTGGTTCTATCCTTAGCAGTGCGCATCACAAAAGTCGGCGTCACATTGTAAAAGTCGGCGCAAGACAGTGGACCCTTCAGCCCTAATCGTGCGCTTTGGTGGCCTATGCCCAGCAGTGGGCATCTGTTGACTGTTGATAATGACGATGTTTGTCGATGCTATAATACCCACGAAAACATTAAACACATATGTGAATAATGTCTCTCCAAGAATGTGTTGCCCCGATCTCTTTATGAAGTAGTCATTGTATACATAAAAATGATCGTATTTGTATGACGGATATTAGGCTAATGCAAACCTTGTGTTAGTTTACTTATCCTGGATATAATAGCGCTTGTAGAATGTGTGTCCAATTAGATATTGCTTTATGCATTCGAATCTGTTTACTACGCAAAATACATAACAAATATATCCTCACAATAAATTTATTTCATTTTTGAATATTTTTTTAAATCACCATTATAGTCAATAACAACTATAATAGGACCCAAATTTAACACTTGGCTTTTTTTACAATTGCGCGTGTACTCGCACTAAATGACGCTAAAACCACTGGTGGGACTGTCACAAAAAAACTCCAGTAATTTTAGATCTGGTGACGGACCTTAATTTATTTTCTAATTCTTGGCACATATTATGCCAAATAACCAACAACTAACAATAGGCGACATCTAGTTACAAATTGTTTACTATGAAGTCGAAACATACTAGTGGCGCCATCTGTTGAACTTTAATAATATTTATGTTAATGTTCTACACTTGTTATTAATCACTATTATATTCAACCACAAAACGACCATTTGATGAGCCCATTGAATGAGTTGTTTTATGTAGTGTTTCGGTGAGCGAGTAAGGGATGCATTTCCGTAGCCCTTCCCAATCGCTTATCCTTATATTACTGATGTAGTCGGCAACGCACTTGCAACACTTGTGACGTTGCTGTTATAGGCGACGGTAGCCGCCTACCATCAAGTGGACCGTCAGCCTGTCTGCCGATCTTAACTTAAAAAAAATATTAACGAACTGAGAACGAAATTTATTTATTTATTTATTTACTTCAGCAACAGCTTAGCACACCGTTTATCAGCATTAACATTCAACAATAATGGTCCAGTGTGCAGTTTGGTATACAAACCTATATATCATCTTATATTATTATATATTATATTAACTTATACATAAAACTTATATTGGTAACATGTTAACAATTTGGAAAAATAAAGGAATTTTAACAGAAATTATTACAATTAATAATACACCGTAGGCCTTATTTCTCTTTATAGCTTTTTATTACTTAAGGGATTCACTGAGGCAAATGACATTTACTATAGAACTTGCTGGCGGCGGATCCAATTCAACAGGCCTAGAAATGGTGTTTTTTTGTTTTTACCATTAGAACATTACACAAAAAAAATATTTTTATTAATACAATTTTTTAATCTGATATTAACTTATTAATAGGTACAGGATTCATATGTGTGCAATAAGCCGTTTTCGAGAGAATTTTCAATAAAAGTCAAATTCTTCTTGTGTTCTAACTTTTTTTGTGGAGTTTCTATTACTTTAACGAAAATTCTAATTAATACAATTGGTTCTTCACATGTTTAAGTATAATATATATTTTTTTCAAAGCAATTGTCTTGTCTATTTCTTGTAACATCTTCATTAAACAATGGATATTTTTAGTATTTATCGTTTGTCTCCCCCTTAATGAAACTTTATTTCTATTTTAATTTGCCAAGAATTAAATTCGGAACCCTTCTGTTAGGCTATTAATACCCCGCTCAATCAACGGGCTCGTTAAGCCTTTGATTTTTTTTCTTTTTTTTTTATTAAAGATGGGTTTGCTCTTGACCAGCATCTATCCATGTAGGAAGGATGAGGCCGACGACGGAGCGAGCTCACCCAGAAGATGCCTATTCACTCGAACCTTGAAAAGATTTGGGTTATATTAGCGACAAGGTCCGATTTAAATTAAGTCTTTGTGGAAGCATAAGAGCATAATTCCCTTGAGATTTCAGCACATGGAAAATGAGTAGAGCATAAAACGCAATCAGCCATCAAGCTTCCGTAATATTTACGCATACGAAATTTTTCCCATTTCATCACTAGAATATTTGCATTATTAATTATTACTCATTTTGTAATTGTCTCGACAATAGACAATTACATTTTGTCCTACATTAACTTCAGCGATATTTACCGATGATATAGTAGCAATAAAATCCCTCCGGAGCATTTAGTTAAAATTGTTTGAAAATGTACTTGTTGGAGTCCATGTTTAGTGAGAATTTGTAATTGTGTAGATATAGACCTATATATTTTTTCAAATCCAGCAGTAAAATCTTCTTCGAAAGTGTCATGTAATGTAATTAAGGTTCATTCATCATAAAAGAGTTAGATTTTCTTCTAAGGCAAACATTTATATATAATAATTCTATCCAGGTGAGAATAATTTAATGTCTAAAGGCAATAAACACAACTGCATCTGGCCTGAATTTTAAAGTTATAGGGTTTATGCAACAGTCTAGACTGTAAACTAGTACATTCGCATCGCTGTTAAACAATGAATAAAGTGGACACCTTATCTGTGGTTCTTATGTAACCATTGGATAATAGGCTCCACGAGAAATATGGAGCGTATAGATGGTTTCCTTTAAAAGTAGACATCGAATGGTTACGCAAAATCAATGTTACTCTGTCAATTATATCTCTAAATATAGAGACAGTGGTACACTAAGATTCGTATAATTCGAAATCACATGAATAAATGACCATTATCATGAATAAAATATTACTTTTTTTATGTTAAGATCGGCAGACAAGCTGACGGTCACACTTGATGGTAGGTGCCTACCGTCGCCTATAATACAAGCAACGCCAAAGCTGCTGCAAGTGCGCTGTCGACTACAGCAGGATTAAGGATAAGGGATTGGGGGATAGGGAAATGGGCTCTGGCATCCCTTACTCACTCAATGAAACACAACAGCACACGTGCTCTTATTTCACGGTAGTTTTCTGTAAGGGGGTGGTTACTGCTGCCAGACGGGCTGCCCAAATGACTGCAAAGCGCAGTGTGCCCTGCCAGTACTTTCCAGATCCAGACCAGAGCCAAATTTTAAAAGTTACTTGACCAATACTATGTCGTTTTTAAATGTAAAAACTGCCAAGCAGGTTGACCGTCCGCTTGATGTTAGGTGTCTACTTTAGCACATTACAACAAGCAAGGTGTTGTAACTCTGTCAGTCGTGCTTTAAAATTATATGATTTTAACTACAGAAATATCTACCTACATTTTGTACCCCTACATGTGTAAATATTATGAGTCACATTACACCCGAGCGAAGTCGGGTTTTCATCTAGTATCTAAGAATAGCGCCCAATGACATTTCTTAGTGTCTCATAAGGGGAAGCACTTTGTTCGTGTGTTTTAATAGCACTGTCACTATTACATTACAATAAACTAACTCAAAAGTTTTAGTCCTTCTTAGTCCTCTCACTCAATCATTGACATTTTCATGACAATGATTTACGGATAATATTAACGACGGATAAGTTATAATATTAATGACAAAATTGGGATAGGATAACGGAATCTAGTGTATTATTGACGGCGGTTACTTTCAAAAAAAGGGGTTCCAAGTTTATAGGAACTCAATGCGCTCTGCTTGCGGAAGTTGATTACTGTTTCCTTAATATTACTACTGCATGTACAAATCAATCAATAATTCGTTACAAATATTTAATTGTTATGACCTGCATTCTTCTACGATTGGCATGTTCATACGTTGTGCAGTTTAATTGACCGTGCTATATTATTGCATTGCTCATTTTAAACGATCTCAATATAATAACTTTAATTAATGCGTATGGTAACATTTATTGAAACTCAATTATTGATTTCTAAAAGAAGTGGCCTTGTGAGAAAAATCAGAATAGGTCATTCGATGGAACACTTGCCTTATGTCACTGGAAGACTCATCACCACAGATCTGTACACATTACACAGATTACATGTGGGTTTGGCGGGCTAGCAGGAACCTGAACATGTTGTTCAGCAGGCTGGGTATTGATACTGATATTGATATATTTAACTGTAATAACGTAAATTGACAGCTAAACTGTTTTGCTCAGCAGTTCTTCCTTTTATTAGTATTGAATTTTATTTTTGTTCTTTAAATATTTTTTTTATGTTATGTCGACAGACAGGCGGACGGTTCACTTGATGGTAGGTGGCTACCGTCGCCTATAACACAAGCAACGCTACAGGTGCTGCAAGTGCGCTGCCGACTACAGTAGGATTAAGGATAAGGGATTAGGAGGGGATAAGGAAATGGGCTCTGGCATCCCTTACTCACTCACCGAAACACAACAGCACGTATATGTTGTTATTTCACGGTGGTCTTCTGTAAGGGGGTGGTCACTGCCGCCAGGCGGGCTGCCCAAATGACTGCGAAACGCAGTGTGCCCTACCACTACTTAAATATAGATAAAATATTATAAAAAATAGATATACAAATAGATATAATATAGATATATATATATATATCTATATTATAAATATAGATAAATTAGTTTATTATTATTTGTTCTTGTTCTTGATTTCAGTTATTCATTGTTTAACTTTCATTTTCATGTCCTTTTGTAAAGAATTTACGTGTTGCTGTGAGTGTATTATCGATCGTCTCAATTTCTAGTTTGTAGCTTATCTGGTGTATGCCTTAAAATTGCCTTGTGTTACCTATTATACCTATTATAAACTTTTCTTTGTTTGTGCTGTTGGTTTACTTTTTTAGAAAATAAATAAATAAACACACCAATTGTAAGCATTATTATAGGCTTGTGTTATGGTTAACTATACAACGGAATGGGGGCGAAATCTTTCATAACCATACCAGTGGCTACTTTGAAAAGTTCATTACCAGCGTTATCCCTGGCAGGAATCAAACTCGGGACCCCTGAAACAGATCGCTAAGACAAGCACCTAAACTACTCGGCCAATGGGCTAGTCAGTCAACTTTTACCTCCTCTTATAAAATAGAAAACTGTGCAAGAGAGTAAACCTATGATTGAAATTCAGATTATAACTAAAAATTTTTTTTTTAAATTTCCTAGACGTTTAATGGAGAGAGGATCATCAGCGCCTTGGTCTCAAGTACTACAAGAATCAATAGGAGAGTCAAGATTGAACGGAGAAGCCTTGAGAGACTACTTCAGACCGTTGGAAGATTGGCTCAGAAGTGAAAATTTGAGGACCGGAGAGTATCTTGGATGGAGTTACGATGGTGATTACTGCAAGTTTAGGTGAGTAAATCCATATTGTTTGATATATATAGTGCAGGTAAACACAAAACAGTTTAGTACCATTTTATCCTCTCTTTATAAACCATTTTTTATATTAGTAGTTATTGATGACCATAAAAAAATTTGGAAACATTTTTTTCCTACCTTCGAAAAGATTATAGTTAGATATCGACCAATAAATGCCTGTCATGTTTTGATTTCTATGTCATTAATGAGAATGTGGTGGGTTTTTCCTGAAAAAACATTTTTAAAAGCACTATTGTTTAAGTCAAAAAATTAATGACGCAAAATCAGTTGTCGTAGGTATGCTGATCCTATATCTGCTTCTTAGATCTTTCAAAACAGATTTACATACATTTAAGATCATAAATTAATCCAATCTATTTGTAATGTCAGACGCAATCTACATCCGCAGACAAATTCTAACAAATATCAGCTGAATGAGCGGTTTCTATTCAATCAAGCATAGTATTCTGTGAATCTCCGTGCTGTGTTTTTATGTGTTTAGTTATTTAATAAAAAAATAGATGGCGTGAATATAAAAGCTTAGCAATAGTGTTAAATGGAAACGATTTTATCAATGCTGTCCTTTGTTTTTTTTTAATATACACTTTGTAGAATCTGTCTTAATTTCAATATTTCAGATTTTATAAATAGGGGATAACAATCGAAAATTAACACATTGAGCGCGAAGCACGTACTCGATACGTTCTTCGAGTAAGGGCGCAGATTTTTTAATACTCTCAAACTCAAATATCTATGAAAACCCATAACAAAATTACGCAATATTTTCCCAGTATAACCTATAACTTCTTCTTACCTAATGGTAAGAATGGTTCAACCGTTAAAACGAGTATAAAAATAAACTAATGGCCTGATCTCCATACAAAACTGATTGATCTTCTTTGAAGACAAGTGAAGCGTATACTCTTCTTTTGTGTTAAAATATATAGAATTATAGAATACCGAATATAGAATAGAGACATTGTCCTTCCGTGTTTAAAATATTATTTATTTAATTTTCAGTATCGAAACTGCTGGCCTACAAGTGTACGGTGGATTCTACAACGCTGCTAGCAATCACTACGACCTGAACACTTTTATCATCCTGCTTCTAACTTCTACCATTACTACAGTTGTAGGACTACGTTGGCGATAGAGTTTCTATTTTAATATTTTTTATAATATAGGGAGCCGTGTTATAATCAGTAAATAAATATTTAAGTAATTCTATTAAAAACATGATTATATAATTACCATTAAAATGCAAATAAAAAGATCAATTCAAATAGATATTTCTTCAAGCCACCCTGACATTACGAACAAAATTATTATTTATATTTATTAATTTGCTTTATTAATTATATTTGTTTTATTAAATGATGATTATTAATGTTTTTCGTTATACATTTATATCTGTATTTTTAAATATAAGTATTTTTGATTTCTATTTTTGAATTTAGACGCGATTGTTATTATGGAATGTAATAAATAGGTTATTTTTTTGTAAATAGACATATAATTGACATGAGATTTAATTTACAATTGTGATAACGTAAATGTAAAAATACACCAAGTAATAAAAAAAGGGTTTTTATTTTTTAGTCATAATTTAATGGTAAATCCAGTCGAGATTTTGTATTTTCTATGGATTTTGGCGGTAGCCGGATAGACAAATGGGGATATGACAATGACAAATGGGACAAATGGGGATATCAAATGCGGGCATAACGAATCAATTAAATAAAATTATACTAATCTGTTCAAAGTGAACTACATGACTGGAATTTGTGAGTCTTGTCACTTCGATCATAATTAATGTACGATTGCCTTAATTTAAATAACATTTTTATTTCCTTTTATATTATTATTCCTATTATTTATATTCCTATAATTTAATAGCAGATAGAATATCTGGCAAGTAATGACAGGGCAGGCAGTCATATGGGCAGCCTGTCTGGCGGCAGTAACCACCTCCATATAAAAAAACACTGTTGTGTTTCGGTGAGTGAGTAAGGGAGTTCCTAATCCTTAATCCTACTAAAGTTGGCAGAGCACTTGCAACAACTGTGGCATTATAAGCGACCTAGCATCAAGTGAACCTGTCTGCCTTTACATAAAATGAAATCTTGCATAAATGTAATTACTTAAAAATATATTATGAATACTTTTCTCATATTTATTAAATACTAGCGATTTTTATATACCTAAACATTCCCCGTTTATCCCTCTTTCCATTAGTGAAAACCGAATTAAAATCGGTCTACCCGTTCACGCGTGATGCCGTGACCAAGGGAAATAGGGATTCATTTTTATATATAGAGATAGCTACTTCCATTACCCTACGAGCGATTCAATGAATAACATTTAGCGGAGTGATAAATCAACGTCTTTTCAATTGAAACAATATTGACACACGTCCAGTTCTATAGAGTTATCTTCATAAATAAATGTATTGCCAAAATAAACCACATTTAGTTTGACCTTCAATATGTGGGACTATGAAATGAGCGTTTTGGAGAAACAACATTTCGAAAATGTATGAGGATCGCGGTCCATGCAAACTTACCTCACATCTTACGGCAGGAAGTATTTAAAAAAAAAAAAAGCTGAAAATAAGAATAAAAAGATGACATATTTCTGAACAGTCTAATACATAAAAATTGCCATGAAACTTCTATCAGGGGCAGTAACTATTTATAATGAACTTTCTAAAATATTAAGAAATTCAGGACTATTTTCAGTCGTTTAAATTAATATTATATGAGGATATAATATTATATATTATGATGTTTTTTCTCTTTCCCGCAAGGTTGCCAAAACTTATGCAGTGTTAAAACTTAGGGACGAATGTATATTAAATTAGACACATATGTTATTTTACTCAAGTGAGAAAGATATACAGTGACGTCATCTCGCTCCGTACTAAGGTTTCCACGGACATGCATTGAGCATACATAGTTTTATTAACTTTGTGTTTTATAATCATTTTCTAGTCAGTTTAGCCAAGTAATATATTAATTCTACATATCACCGCCCCTGAATGAAGTTTCATTGCAAAATTTTTATATGTATATCCCGTAAAAGAAACGGGATCATGTCACTATGATGGCAAAAAGTCATCGAAAAAAATGGTACATATGTACTGTAATTAAATGTAAATAAACTTACATTTAATTTGAGTTTTCATATAAAATGCGAACGAACTTTTTCCCTAACCTATTACAATACGACGCGATGGTAGTTAAATGTATTTTAACTAATTACTAGTATTATACTAGTACAGAATTATACTATTTACTATATATTACGGTATTTTAGTATATTAGTAATTTCATGGCCCGACATGATCGTATAAACAGTGCATCACTTGTGGTCTCCCGTCGACAATGTGGGACGTGGGTAAGTAAACATAATGAGCAAGTATATAGGGGCGGTAGCACTCCCCGTCGCCCCGTCTCTCCGACAGTGTGTCGCCGACTTTATTAACGTATCGTTAACTCCTACGTGCTTTAGCATCCCTGGTACATTTGAGGCGCCCGTGAAAAGTGATGGTAAAATAGTATTTTTCTTTCTCTGTGTGTTTTTTCTGTTTTAACTAGCGTTCCGCCCCCGGCTTCGCCCGGGATGCAATTTAAAGAACATTTCCCGTTTATCCCTCTTTCCATTAGTGAAAACCGAATTAAAATCGGTCTACCCGTTCACGTGATGCCGTGACCAAGGGACGAGCCCGTTGGATAAGTGGTTAGGGTGCTTGCCTTAACGCTCTGTTCTAGGGTTCGATTCCCGGCAGGGTCAACTTTGAAAAATGAACTTCAAAGTCAGACCAGAGTTCGAAAAATGAACTCTGGTCTGGATCTTGAAAGTAGTGTGGCAGGGCACACTGCGTTTCGCAGTTATTTGGGCAGCCCGTCTGGCGGCAGTAACCACCCCCTTACAGAAGACCACCGTGAAATAACAGCACGTGTGCTGTTGTGTTTCGGTGAGTGAGTAAGGGATGCCAGAGCCCATTTCCCTATCCCCTCCTAATCCCTTATCGTTAATCCTACTGTAATCGCAGCGCACTTGCAGCAGCTTTGGCGCTACTTGTGTCATAGGTGACGGTAGCCACCTACCATCAAGTGGGCCGACAGCCTGTCTGCCGATCTTAATATAAAAAAATGGGGTTTCATTTTTATATATAGAGATTTAAGCTCTATGTTTCTTTTCTACCATTTTCTGCAGAATGACGTCGAAAATAAATCATTAAACGTGAAATTTTTTGCAAAATAAATGCATTTTCGATATTAAATAAGTAATCCTTACTCCCCCTCTTCAAATAATGTTAGAGGAATGTAAACAAACTCGTCCCCTCCACGACAATATGACGCCAACTTTATAGGGCTTTTATTGAAAGGACACTTTAACCATTTATTGAACAAACGAAATATGAAGTCCTGTTACAATTTCATTTTATTCCCTTTCATTTTATTCCCATAATCAAAAAATAAGGCTCTTTATTCTAAAAAAAAGTCTTTATTTGGGTTAAATCAAAAGACCGTTATCATTGATATAATTATTTAAAGCGAAAGTTAGTTTTTTACGTTTAAAAAAAAGGTTTTTTGTCGCCTAATTTGACTTAGTAAAATTAAAATTTCCATAAAAATATAAAACATAAACCATATTTAAAAAAGTTTGAATCGAGCAGGATTTATACAAGAAATCATATTTTCTGAGAAAAAAATAGTAAATTACTGTCCAAAAAAAGCTTTTTCGTCACAGTAGTATAATATTCGGTTACAACTACTTATTTTTCAAGCTTATTAATAACTTAAGTTGTGTACTGTTAAGTTTTAATCTGCAACTTTTATTTCTTTTTTCATATTTTATACAACCTTTAAGAAAAAGCATCTGTTTCGCTATTTTGGTAAAAATTATGTTTGGTCTGATGTTAGTCTTTGTTTTAACACCTAACCACTCAACCCATCACCATAAAATTTTGCAAACACATTGTCAGAGAGAGATCTAAAAAAATATAGTCACGGGCAAAGGCAAAAAAAAAACTGGAACATGATTAACGGTGAACTGATGAACAAATTTAAAATACTAAAACATTGATGTCGTGGAAGTACCAAAAGAAATCAATTTATCAATCCTTGGAAGCACTCAACTTATGTTTAGATTCAACTTCAAATATGTTCAAATTCTCTTATCAAATGAAATCAAAATAATTTATTTATCAATTAGGTTTCTCCAAGAAACTCTTATGATCGTCATTTAAATTTACCAGGGTTTCGGAAAAAAGCCAAGATGATGATCGTGAGAAGAAACCCCGAAAGAAACTCAGGATACTATTATTATTTTTTCTTAGCACTGAAGTTGGGCCTTTATAATATATTTTAAAGTAATGTAATGAACTATATCGCACTGTACTTTAGTCGAGTTGGGCCTTATCTATCTGGCATTGTGTGTCGGTGTATCCCAGCCCCAAGCCTCTAATGTCCCAGTTGAATCCTGTCGCTATATGGGATCACACATGTATTTTTGGCGCGCTCCTTCTAACCTCTGCTGCCCTGGTACATTCTCTATTAGTGTATTAGTGTGAAACTAGTGTTTATTTTTCAATCTGCAACCGTCGGACGTAAGAGCTAAATTTTTGTTTACATAATTAAAAATAATATATGCTTATTTAAATTTGAAATAACATTTTAAAGTATTATATTACTTACTAATTATTTAATTAGTTAAATATATCGTCGGGATGTTTGACAAATTAGTAGATTTTTAAAAGTATTAACAGTTTATATCAGTAATTATTAGTAGTCATTACTTAGTAATTATGTTTGCTCAAAAAGCGTATAATATTCAAAATAAATTGCTAGAATTACCTACATATATATTATCATAGTCCAATGAAATAACAATTACCTAAATTATATAAATTTAATTCTACAACAAAGAATTTCTCGTTAAATTTAAAGCTTTGGCACTGATTTTAACATAAAATTTAAGCTTTTATTAAAACTTTTATATCCATATCTATTCCATACATATAATAAAATCGTAAACGAGCCGTGTCTCAGACATTAAATATTTTTTCTATATATAATAACATTTTAATTTATAATAATAGGTGTATACATTAGAATTATTATCATATATTATTATAATAATGTAATAATAATTATTATTATTTATATTTTAATATATTTGTCTGTACATTAAATAATTTGTACACGTTGTACTTATGTTATCGAGGTCAAAAAATAGTTTTTAGAATTTTTGTCTGTTTGTCTATGCATTTTTGCATGGTAATCTCAGAAACGGCTTAACCGATTTGAATGGGGTTTTCACTGATGTATTGTAGCAAGCTTCCCGTAATATTTTAGTGTTAATTTTATTCCAATCGGTTTACAAATAAAAAAGTTACGCGCTAAGTATACTGAATACTACGCGTAATTTTAATTAGAATCTCGTCGTAGTAGTTTTAACCAATGCTTGTCAGCAGTTCCAATCCATTTCGATATTTCACTGTTAGTTGCATCATTTTGCAAATAATAGATGCCAACGTTAAAACTCTGGTTAATTTGTTTAACAGCTGTTACTTCTCCCGTCATATATCGCCACAAGTGGACAACATTACGCATTAAATGGCTTAATTGATGTAACATTTAGTTCCACTCCATGGGGGACTTTCATTTGAATTCATTAATTCACATACTTCTTCGCTGCTATTCAAATTTAACACATGGTTTTATTCCATATTCATTTATTACTTTAATTGATACACTTTTACCTATTTTACACGGCTTTGTCTGGATGCAATTGGAAGAGTTAGTATAAATAAACTCTCTCCATTTGTATAAATTTATCTTTCAAATAATCAAAGAATTTTTCTAATAAGCGCAGTGATTGAGTGAGCCCAATTGTGTTGCTTTAACGCTCTGTCTCAGGGATCCCGGGTTTGATTCCCGGCGGGGTTTTCAAAGCTAGCTCTAGTCTGGATTTGGAAAGAAGTGGCACGGCATGCTGCATTTTTCAGTCATTTGTGCTGCCCGTCTGGCAGAAATAACCATCAACCCCTTACAGAAGACATCGTGAAATAACAACATATTATGTGCTGTTGTGTTTCGGTGAGCGAGTAAGGTATGCCAGAGTCCATTATCCTATCCCTTATTTTGCAGGACAATCGCAGCGACGACGGTAGCCACCTACCATCAAGAGGGCCGTCAGCCTTCTATATATTTATAAACAAACTTACAAAATACTTATTTATTTATTTATTTATTATTACATGGCCTCCAACGAGGCAGGCACCGAACAAAAACACACAGCAAGGGAAAGAAAAAAAAAATAACATGGCAGATGCCGCCGCAATTAAAGGAGGCACAGCCTAAAAAAAGTCAAAGTAGCATCCCGACAATAAAGTTAGAAAAAAAATAACAATAAAATTATCAAAAAATTATGAAAAAAATTATCGAAAAAAAATTATACACAGAAAATAATTTTTCTTAAATAAAATTAATTTTTTTAAATATTCTTAATTAAAAAAATTATACACAGGAAATTTGGAATAAATATCAAAAATAATTTAATACTTTTATAGATTAAATTTTAATTTGAAAACTGTTATTTTAATCAAATAATAATGTAAGTTATAATGTCTCTAAAATAACAACGCTTACGTTTGATCGTCTATCATAATTTAATTTCTGAATAATAGACGTCGTAAACAATGCTCTGTTTTATCAAAGGATGTGATCTAATTAACTTCACTATAGGTATACGCTATGCATATACTTGAAGATACATTATTTATTACGTATTTAGTATCGCTTCTATTAATTATGTTGAATCATTATTATTTATTTTAGTTAAATCTCTTTAGGACGGTGAACTCGTACCTTAAATCTTCCAATCTTTTATCTTATACAATAATTAGCTTTTGCTGGCGCCTTTGTCCGGTTATATCCATAGCTGATGTCTGCGATTTCGTCTGCGTTGAAAAATAAAACATATAACGCCTGGCCAAATATGTATAGCAATGTGACGCAACTTCGTACGCGTGGTACGCCCGTAACTTTTTTTAAACCGATTAGAATTAATCAAATGTTACGGAAAGCTTGCTACAATACATCAGTGAAAACCGCATTCGAATCGGTTAAGCCGTTTCTGAGATTAACGTTCACAAACGTACAGACAAACAAGGAGACAAGAATTCTAAAAACTATTTTTTTTATCTCGATAACATAAGTACAATGTGTACAAATTGTTTTTTTTTTTTTTTTTTTTTTAAATATATTTAATTTACAGGCATGGCTCCTTTATTAAGTGTCATGACTTCACGCGTGGAATATTTATTAGTGAAAGTTTTTTTTTTAAACAAGTTACTCATCCTATTAAAAATTTTAAATATTTACTTACAAACAAACATACTTACAATTTTCATTGAAATATAAAGATTAGTGTGAACGAACATCGTGATACGTGATATTTATATATTAAGATAAATAGTATAAATGGAAGTCGCTCTCAATAATGGTTTTTATTAATTCAAATAGCAATAAACAAGGAATGTTTGTTTAAGTGTGCGAAACCGGGAGACGTGCTAGTCTCTAAGGAGCGTAAAACGTAGAAAAGTCAGTGTGAAGCTAAGGGCGAGCTTCTTATTTAGAGGCTTTGCACTGATGCATTTTTTATACAAATCACATATTTAGAACAACCATCCTTGTTTACCAAGGACCGTGAAAACCGTGTCAAATCCGTTGGGTGGTTTACAAGAATTTAGCGGAGATAGAGATAGAGGCGGACAGCGATAATCTGGTGGGGAGAGGTAGCTGAAAATACCAAAATATTTTACGTCTGGCAACCAATGCGCTCTTTTGGATTAAGATAGTACATGGGTAGACGAGTCTAAAAAGTTCGGGGCACAAATTTTTCTGGCCCTCTAGCGGCGTTGATATCAATCAATCAATTTATTTGTAACTTATAAAAACATACATTCAACAGACACAGAGAAAAAAATAACAGTAACGGCAAGAAAGAAAGTTACAAAAAGGTACTACTCAAGTAACTCAAACTACTACTAAATACTACTCAGCATATTGCTAGCATAGGCCAGCACTGATCTTCCATAGGAACCCTTAGTTTAATACCACACACACGGTCACACACTATGCATGTACTCGCTAACAAATATAAATAAAATATATTTATTTAAATTTATATTAAATATTTCTGGTATTATGTATTTACCTAAATAATAATGTCAAAAATGCCGTTGGAAAGCGCGTTTACTTTTGAATTAATCACTAATGCGTCATCAACGCCGCTATAGGGTCAGAAAAATTTGTGGCCCGAGCTTTTTAGCCAAATCTGGAATTTTTTAGCGGAAATTTTTTTGCCAAATCTGAAACTTTTTTCAGCTACCTAACCCCGCTAATCTAGCGAGTCCCTTTAGCATTTTTTTTTATGTTATGTCGACAGACAGGCTGACGGTCCACTTGATGGTAGGTGGCTACCGTCGCCTATAACACAAGTAACGCTACAGGTGCTGCAAGTGCGCTGCCGACTACAGTAGGATTAAGGATAAGGGATTAGGAGGGGATAAGGAAATCTGGCATCCCTTACTCACTCACCGAAACACAACAGCACGTATATGCTGTTATTTCACGGTGGTCTTCTATAAGGGGGTGGTCAAACCCCCTTACAGATTATTAACAAGATTATTAAGGCTCTGGCCTTAATAATCTAAAAATGCTAAAGGTTTTACAAAAAAATTTAAATTTCTAAAATGCTTTTATTTATTTTTATTTTTTTAAACATTAAATTGTTTTTGTAAATACCTTTTTCATGCTAAGTAAGTGTCTTTTTCATGCTTCATTATGAATATTATCATTAAAATGAACAAAACCTTTAAAAAATCCAATGACCCCAACTAACCTATCGCTCGCAAATTCCAACCTACACGTCGTTTATTCAGTTCAAAGTTCATTTGATGCACAGTGTAACGTTATCGCTTGAAAAACGGCATCTAACTGACGCGTAAATTTTCATAAACATATCAATTGATCACAAACGGAAGACGGTTATTTGGACCCCTCTATTTAGACCTAGTTATTTTAACTGTTCACTGACAAAACATACAAACCTTTACAGTTAAAGGATTGATTGATAACCAACTTACATATACTTATATCTTATTCGTATCTAATCCTAACTTAAATATAAATGTGAAAGTTTATGAGTTTGGTTGTTTGACGTCTTAACTAATAATTAACCGATCGTCCTGAAATTTTGCATATACGTTGTTAAGAATACTAAAAAGGATCTAGGAACCTTTCATCCAAAAAAGTAACGTTCTCTAGGGATCAGCTAAAAATAAAAATATTTAGTATTACATTTATCCTGCTAATATGATCAATTCAAGACCTTGTGAGGATAGATGTATGGATGTTTGTTACTCTTTCAGGCAGAAACTACTGAATGGATTTTGATGAAACTTAGCAGTAATATAGTTACTGCTAAGTAAAAAAAAACTAGTATAAATAAAATTAGATGTTTGTGATTTATTCTTACCTAAACTTGACACACAGATAGACCATGTTCTGAATTTTAAACTTTTATTTTACTTTTATCCCGGTAATAAGTTCCCATTTTACACTTTGAGTACCTACTGTGAGCATTCAGTGGCGTTTTGGGTGTAATTTTAATTTCATATTATTCAATTAGATGGCGCTTTTCTATATTTACATTCACGTTGTAATTTCGTTTGTTCGGTGCTTTAATAATAAATTTTTATGAGATTTTATTTCACATTTTATGATCCAAACTGGTTGTTTCCCCTCTTTACCTGAGGCGAATTAATAATGAATATTTTATAAGCCAAATAATTTACATTTTTTACATTTTTTTATTTTTTACAATTTTATACATTTTTTACATTTTTTACCAATTTTTTTACATAAATTATGTTATTGTTTTGGGTGAATATTATTTAGGTATCTGTTAACAAGTTAAATACTAGTGATTTTATCTTTGGCTAATAGGTCATTAATAGTATGATATAAACAATATTCCAGAATTTTTTAACTTAGATAAATAATTTATCTTCAAATAAATAAATAAAGAATAAAAGTTTTTTTTATGTTAAGATCGGCAGGCAGCTCACAGTCCACTTGATGGTAGGTGGCTTCCGTCGCCTAACACAAGGCTACAGGTGCTGCAAACTACAGTAGGATTAAGGATAAGTGATTGGGATGGGATAGGGAGAATGAGTGAATAATATTTTTTTGTAAGCATGTATTTTGTATAATCGTCATTATAATCATTATATAATAAAGATGTCTAATATTGATACGGTCACTATAAATGTTGATGGATAATTTGATTTGATAACAAGTGTTATAAATTAAAAATTTGTTGAACAGTTCTTTCCTTAGACACTAACTAAAATAACTGAGACTTGGTTTTACATGAGATCTCGCAACTTTTTGTAAAATAAAAAATAATAATAAAAAAATCTTTATTTGCGCGAACACATGTTTACAGAATTTTAATTTGTATACAGCAGTTACAGTACAAAGTATGTTCTACCCGCCAAGGGCATGCAAATATTTGTGTTTAATTGTTTGTAATATGTAAATGAATCAATTATAAAATTCTTTAACATCATAATAACAACAATCTAATAACCATTTTATTAATGTTCTTGTAAATTTAGGATCCGGCAATTCCTTTATATTATTAGGTAGTTTATTGTATGTTTTAATTGCCATAACATAACATGTAGTGGAAAAACAAAAAGCTGGGCATCCTTTCCAAGGTTAAACGGTATTTCACTGCGAGGCAGCTCCTGGACTTATACAAAGCACAGGTCCGGTCTTGCATGGAGTACTGCTGTCACCTCTGGGATGGGTCTGCCCGTTACCAACTGGCCGCACTGGACTCGATTGAAAGGCGAGCAAAGAAGCTTAATGGCAACGACACCCTTGTGGATTCCCAACTTCAAAGCCTGCAGCATCGCCGAAAAGTAGCGTGCCTATTGATTTTCTATCGTCTACACTATGGAGAGTGTGCATCTATACTGTACGATTTAATCCAACCGGAACCGTTCCACTTGCGGACCACTAGACGTGGGCAGGGGTTTCATCCCTTCGTGGTCGATGTACCTCGATCACGAACAAAGCGTTTCAGTTCCACCTTCCTTATTCGAACTGCTAAGGAGTGGAACTCATTGCCTGCGTCTGTGTTCCCACAGAACTACAACCTCGGGGTCTTCAAAACTAGGGTAAATGGGCATTTACTAGGTAAGCGTGGTCCACCTTCGGCCACATCTGCACCTCACATCAGGTGAGATAGTGGTCAAGCGCTACCTCGATTTCATAAAAAAAAAAAAAAAAAAAAAAAAAACTGCGTTGCTTTTTTGGTGGAATCTATTTTAAAAGATTTACAGGAACCGTAGGTCCTATTACTAATTTTTGTAATGATAAATAAACAAAAATATATATATTTACAGTATCTTTTTAATACACAGAATTTTCTTCTGCAATATTTAAAGAATAAACGACAACATAAGGCAAAGAAATTAAATTTAGAAGTCATCACTTTTGAAATTCAATAATTAACTACCTATATAATTATTTATTATCGTGATATTTACATATTAACCATAAAAGTATTTTTATTCCTTAAAATATGTAATTTTTAATTACAAAAAATTTGGGGTAATAGTTATTATTGTTATATTGCGCTAAAATATGTAAAATAAAATTTGTCAGCCTTTTATAGGATTTACTTATCCAATTTAAGTTGGATATCCTCAAAGTTTAGAAGCTGTGAGCAGGTCGAGTGTGTGCATTAGTGGCGACAGCATTCATTCAACATGAAAGAGGTCGTCGCCATTGATAAAAGCGTCCAATCGACGCATCCTGCCACCAATTGGAGCACATTGAACACATGCGAATCTCGCGTCGCACGCGCATTACATTATGCCGCGGCTGGCCGCTAATTTTCCTAACACCACTCTCAACATATTTCTTACTAGCTGGAGCCCGTGACTTCATCCGCGAATTCATACGAAATATGTAAAGCAAAATAACGTCTGAAATCTTTTTTTTTCTGGCGTTGAATCTTCATTTTTAGATAGCTGATGCCCGCGGCTACGCCCGCAAATTCTATTCTAACTACTAGTGAAAGAATTTTTTTAATCGGATGAGTAGTTTCGAAGATAAAGAAACAAACAAACATACAAACTTTACGTCGTTATAATATTACTAGCTGTTGGACGCAACTTTGTCCGCGTGTCTTTATAAAATAATTATTCATGGAAAACGGCAATTTTCTATGGAGGGGGGGGGGGGGGGTAAAGGGGTAAATGGGGGAGGGTGAGTAGGCTATGTTACTTGCTAATAATATAGCTTTCTATAGGTGAAATAAGCTTTAAAATCGGTCCAGTGGTTATTGAGTTTATTCGTGGAAAACGGCAATTTTGTATGGAGAGAGGGTAAACGGGGGAGATGGGGGGGGGTGATTAGCCTATGTTACTCGCTAGTAATTTAGCTTTCGATCAGTGAAAGAATTTTTAAAATCGGTCCAGTGGTTTTTGAGTTTATTCTTTACGAACATACAAAAATACATACAATTCTTTTTCTCTTTATGATATTAGTATAGATTAAGTATTAAGTACATAGATAAATAGTTAATGTCTTTTTTAAACAAAATTTAGAAATTTAGAACTCTTTTAAAGGCTAGGCTCTGTTCCTTTGGCTGTATGTATAATCGCATAGTACTTATTGCAAGACCAACTTTTCAACAAGGCAACTTTAAATGGTGATCGATCAAGCGGTGTTGGAGCTCAGCTCTTAGCTGTTACAGCCATTTGACTTAAATTAACTTGGGCATGCAAATTTATGATATTCTCGCTAATGCTCGATTTCCGTCTATTAGCGACCGACTACAACCGCAACTGTCGCCCGCCCGCATTTCGATTAGATGTCCTCTGATTTTTTTTATTCTTTCAATCGGACCCAATTTTCAACCCAACGCTTGAACAATTAAATCCAACCAGTAGTTTCAGAAATTAGCGAGTTTAAAAAATAGATGTGTCTTTAGCTTTATTTAGTACTAGCGACCCGCCCCCGGCTTCGCCCGGGGTGCAATATATATATATATATATATATATATATATATATATATATATATGAACATTCCCCGTTTATCCCTCTTTCCATTAGTGAAATCCGAATTAAAATCGGTCTACCCGTTCACGCGTGATGCCGTGACCAAGGGAAATGGGGATTCATTTTTATGTATAGAAGACTAATACATACTAACTAGAATAATATCCCTCCTGTCTCAGCTACAATACCTGTCAATTAACCTTTTGGCGTGGAAATTATTTTCTTAGTTAGTGTGAACCTATTCAATTCAAATACATTCCTATTAGAAAATTTTATATCAGTTAAAGCTGTAGAAAAACAAAGGCTACTTTTTAATTTTATAAAGACAAAAAATGTAGTCAGAACATCGTCAACATTTATTTATTTCGATTATCCCTAAAACATCAGACAAGATTCGTTGAAACCTCAATCGTTTGTATCCCATTGGTATTGGTTGTCTTCCCAAGCGATAATAAGCACGTAACACCAAATTAACCATCAAACTCTCATCGTCAAATGAGAAAGAGAATGGAAATGCAAAGAGCAATAAAGTAGAGGAAGCTGCAATACGTATATTTTGAGTAAGTTTGAGGGTTGTAAGATACCGTATTATTCAACTGGTGATGCAAGGATAAATATAAGGCAATCGCAGCAAAGGCAGAAGAAAGACATCCTGGTTGAAGAATTTGGTATGAACACTCGCTCCATCTTTCGTTCATTAGTTTTCAAAATTAAGTTAGCCATAATGGTCGCCAACTTCCGTAGAGTAATTCCGAGAGTTACGCGGTTATAAGGAAGTGACACCTTAAGAAGAAGAAGAACCACCAACCTGTCTACCTTCATAGTAAAAAAAACTTATTAATCAAATGTAATACTTTATTAATACTCACTTATAAATCAATCATGTGAAAAGGGTTCATTACACTGCTACCAGATTCTAAATCGGTTTAAGTTTCGATAGTAGCTGTTGGGGCAATCTAAATGCCCATCCGAGGTCAACTAACTGCAGCAGGATGGAGAATAAAGAGGGCATCTGAATTAATTGTACGGTTTCGTGAGATAGTTACATCGAGTTGTGATATTTCGTAACTGTTTTGGGAGTGGTGATATTATCGTTCATGGGGGGAGATTTTTTCAGAGTTGAGCAATTTTTTTCTAAACTAACAATAATTAAGTTTGTAAATTTATAATTTTTACAAACAATGTAATCTATACTAATATTATAAAGAGTAAAGTTTGTATGTAGGATATTTTATTAAGAAAATAGAATTAAAAAAAATCTTTCTGAAATAAAAAAATCTTTAACCAATTCAATAGAATTTAAAAAGATAGGCACCAGTTATGTAAAAATAAAGATTTAACGCCTCGAAAATGTGTATCAGCAATAACGATGTCAAACGTTAAATTGCTTTACACATATTATTTTATTTATCTTAATGTACTCTTCTGTTATTTATCTTAATTTTATTTATCTTAATGTCTTTAATGTACTCTTCCACACCGTCCAGAAACTCCTGTATTATTTCCACCTTCAGCGTGGAGGTGGAAATAATAGGGCGTTGCGGATAGTTCTCATATTAGATTTTTTTAAGTTTTTTGTTTGATCTTAATACTTCACCAGACCGAGTAACTTGAATATTATTCCCCCAAGCTGATTCATTTTTTCTTTCAGGTGGAAGCATCCCTTTGTTTATTTTCGATATCTTTTCTTTATGAATTCTTTTTGAGAGAAATTCGCACTTCTTTTTCTTTTGCCGTTTTCCATTTTAGCTTATTTTATAATTGAACACAAAACTTTATTAATTAACTAGTGTTCCGCCCCCGGCTTCGCCCGGGATGCAATTTTTATATATAAGAACATTCCCCGTTTATCCCTCTTTCCATTAGTGAAAACGAATTAAAATCGGTCTACCCGTTCACGCGTGATGCCGTGACCAAGGGAAATAGGGATTCATTTTCATATATAGAAGATTAACAAAAATATTAGTACAAACAGAACGACAATGAAATTTGATGTTTATTAATGACACCTGGCCAAACTTTACTTGAACTTGAAAGAGATCTTAGTCAAGCTAGAAAGGATTACATAGTATATATTTTTGGTTCAACGTTTGTATTCTGCTAAGGTTTCCTATCTGTAACTTGACCACCTATGGTGTTCCCATTACATCCTCATCAAAAATACACTACTGCCGTAATACTTAAGCATGAATCATCCAAATTATTAATTCGTTTGTTTATTTTACATGTACAGAGACGAACCGAAATTTTAAACAAGATTCCGTAAACATTTACTTGGTCCGTTTTAATATCTGCTAGGTCCTGTTTTGTAAACAATCTTCACATGTTTTAAAATTAATATAATATCACGACTGTGCTCTATGGCGTTTCTCGTGTTAAAAGGCTATGGTAACCACCTACCGTCAAATAGCACAAAACCTTATATATAAAAATACTTAACTTGATTAACAATATTACTATCAACAACATATTTATATTTTATATATTAATAATACTAACAAAAAATTACATATTTCTATTTATATTATATATTCCAAATAACCTCCAATATCTTCTATATCATATATCTGTCAGTATTCTTCTAAACCTCTTAATGGATTTTGATACGGTATTCACTAATGCAAAGAACAATAAACGAGAAAGGTTAATGTATAGTACGGCATAAATTAATACTATAGACTAATTGAAATTAATACTATAGACAGATAAGATGTCAGAAGAAATCACTTATTTACTTAACAATTATTTTATTTGTATCAGGTGTGACCACAGAAGACGATATGCGTCAAGAAGAAGAACATAAAGAGTCATGGAGTAGTGTAGTGTAAAAATGTGTGTGTTCGTAGACAATGCGACTATAAAAACTAAAATATGGTTCGTGACAGTGATTGTGATGACATTTATGATGGTGGAAGTTTTAGGCTTGAGTGGACCCAATGTGTGTATGGTGAAACAGAAGTAAGTTACTTGCCTTATTACTTATGAAACAAAATGTTGCCTATCTGCGAAACGAATTATATTAATATTATAGATACCTAATTACTTTATATTATATTATTACTTATATATATTATATTATTACTACTTTATATTATATACTTTATATATATTCTGCATACTCAGATGTCACGTGTTCCAACAAAAGTTAATATGTTAGTTACTTTCGGAATACACAGATGTCACTACGTTTTATAAGTTCAAATAGTTCATTTTTCGACGACAGGTGACAGGTTATACGCGCTATCGTTTCGTTACTCAATGTAGACTACACTTTTCATACAAAATTTCGATGTTTGTCTTTATAAGCCCAGAGAATAGAATTTGGGAGCATAAATACATGCGTCAGCGTTCGCACAAATGTCAAAGTGACATTTATGACGCGTAACGTTTTTCAGTTAACGCTTGTATTAATCACAGAATTTCCATACCGGGGGTCTTATATGAAAATCGATTCTTATGGAGCAAACTCCAATTTAAATTTAATTTAAAAAATAAAGAAACACTTTAATTTTAAAAACCTAGTATTCGTTGGTAGTTGATTATAAACCATTCAAACTATCTTTGTAATCTAAATCTCTTACAATATTTCCAGTTACAATATAACGAAACGTGTCAAGTACCGGGCGCCCATGTCTGTGCGCACCTACGAGTGGTGCTTCTCAATGCCTCCGAGATGTTCACGATGGAGCACCGAGATGAGAGACTTAACCAGGCTTGAGGTAAAAAAAACCTATTCATAGCTAAACGTTTAATTTTTCAGGCGAAAATTGCATCACGTGACGTCATCAGCAAATAAAAAATATAGCTAACAATAACAGTCCAAACTGAGTGTGTCACAAAATTACGTCACAAAGATGGCGGCCAGATACATTACTCATATACTAACATGAATGTTTTACTACATTTACTAGTCAGGTACAAAATGGATAAGTTTTTGTTCACTTAAGAATTATTCTTGTTTACAAAACAAAATATTGAATTTTTTTAAATGTTTTTCCGTTAGCAATACTTGTTATTTTTCAAAGATTTTGTTTGTTTTACCCATTAATATAATATTAAATTTTATTCTATTTATTATATTACATGTAGACAATATTGTTTAAACAACTTGTATTAACATATACATACATACTTGTATTGTAATACATTTAACTAAATAAATATTTTACTATAAACTTATTAAATTTTTGATTTTAAGACCTTAAAATAAACAATCACTACTTTTTACTGCTCATCTATTTCAGACAGAAGAACGTACAGCAGAAGTAGCCATCTGCTGTCCAGGATACAAGTTAAAGGATGTCTCCTGTGTTCCGATATGTCCCAATGGAAAAACTGGCGGTGGATGCTCTAAGGGTAGGAATTTGTTTATTTCCAAGCCTCCAAATAAGTACATCAACGTATTCTTATAATTTCATTCCCACTAAACGCATGACCTACTTCTAATTTTGACGTTATCATTCGGTTAGGATAACATTTGACAATAATTTGTAGGTTTTTAATGCTTTTAACTTCTAAAATAACATTTTCATGCCTATAGAAAAGATATTTCTGCTTTTCGTCTTTTAAACTTTGTATAAAATATTATTATTGTCGTGTATCTATCATGTCATTTTCAGACTGTCCGCCTAATAAATGGGGACCGAATTGCGTAAACGAATGCAAAAAATGTACTGACCATGGAACGTGTTCACCATTAACAGGAGAATGTCAATGCAAGGATGGATGGAAAGGTGAGAGGTGGGTTACCACTTTTTTTTAATGTTAAGGTCGGCAGACAGGCTGACGGTCCACTTGATGGTATACCATCGTCTATAACACAGCAACGCCAAAGGTGGTGCAAGTGCGCTACAGACTACAGTAGGATTAAGGATTAGGAATTAGGAGGGTGATAAGGAAATGGGCTCTTTATTTTACCACTTTATTTAATAAATCGACGTTAAATAATATTATTGAATATTAATTATAGTAATAAACTTTAATTATGAAACCAAAGGTCCAAATACAAATGTTAATACAGTTTTACTTATATCTATGTTATATCTATGCAAAATATTGCAAATATTAGAGAATTTTAATAATTTGCTATTTACGAATAGATTAATTTGCCAGATGAAGTACTAACTAATATTATAAATGTGATTGTGAAATCATGAAATTTTTCATACAAGTTGTCAGGGGTATATTTAATTCTAGAAAAAAGTTCGGTTCCCATGGGACGCTGAAAAAACTACTTATTAAATGTGTGTTTCTGTGTAATCTGTAATATTTAAAAGAAATAATAAATGTTGTTGTGTAACCGCAGTACTTTGGTAATTTCGTAGTTTGCAAGAAAAAAAAAGCGAAAATCAATTGTTCTGGTTTTATTAAAATTGTTGGATTATTAAAAGAAAAATATTCAATTCATTAATTTATTTAATGGATTTCAAAATATTCATTAAAGAAATTAAGCTTTATTTTTATAGATATAATAATAAGAAATTTTCCAAAATGTTAAAGACTGATGGTTTTTTTTTAGTGTCAATGTTTTTACATTCCAGTTGTGAAGAACTCATGACTACAACATCCACTACTACAATGTCAACGACTCTTAAAGAGGAGCTATTAACAACTGCTAAAATTTCTATTAATTATACCCTATCGACAAGCACACCAGTCACCAGTACACATGCGACCATTAGTAAATCAGAAGTTATAGAAACTGTTACCAAACCTGCTGAGAAAATTTTTAGTACTACTTCAAGTCAAACAAAATCTATTTATGAAAATCCAGACAAAAATAGAATCACATCACGACCTGCACACATTACCATAGTTTCGAAATTTGAAAACAATTCAATGACGACCTCATTACCAAAGACAACAGTGGAATCGGTAAAGGAAGGTTTTACTAGAAAATATTTAATATCAAATTCTAGTTATAACAGATCAGAAGCAACAGTGCCCTTGGAGCCTACCGTAGTTGCTGTTTATACTACGCCATTCGCAAAAGCAACTCAACCCACAGTGCGTTCTTTAGCTACTATTAGTTCTTTTGTTACTGTTACTGAAAGTACAACTACTTATTTACCTACAAGAATTTCGGAAAAAATTGAATCAACACGAAAACCAGAATCAACTATGCGAGTATATCCAACTACAATGAAATTCAAGCCAAAAGAAATTTGGATAAAACCAGCTCAAAAAGGTGAATTGACAGAAACAAAACAAAAGCAGTTCAACGAGTTTCAATCCAAAATCCGCAGTACCAAAGAGTTAACTTCGACAAATACCACTCCTAGGACAATAATTGTTTCTATAATACCAACGTCAATATCTTCAACTTTCAAGAAACTCGCTGTAACGACATCAACGTATTTGACAAAAAAGAACAATGATGTCACTAAAATTAATGCTTCAGAGCGTGGGTTCACGAAATCAATGTCCATCGAGACTTCCACAACAACTTTTTTAAAGAAACCGACGTCACTATCTTGGAATATCACTTCTTCTCTGACTAATTCTGTTCCTATTCAAAACGTATTTATAAATAGAATCATGCCAAAATCTTCGACTTCAACTAACAGCATGTCGAGCACGATGAATGTAGTTAACAGATCGAATATTTCTAACTACTTAACAGTACCTACTCCTTCAACTAATGTCGGCCAGAATACAAGCAGATCGACTACTGTCTCTAGCACTAATATGACACAGGTCACTTCTCCAGTTACGATAGGAGTCGTAACAAGTACTGAGAGCAGTATGCTGCCTCAAAATACTGTTACAAATGTTACATCAACTGAATATCCAGTGATACAAAGAAAGACAACGATGATAAATGTAGCGATTAAAAAAAATGTTACGTCGAATTTTAATTTATCCGATAAAGCTTCAGTTCTGACACGACCTGTAAAAACTAACAATACTAAAGGAGATGTGAAAACTAATGCAACTAATGGTTTAACAACAGACGAACCGATAGATGAAGAGACTTTTAATATTTTAACAGAGCCGGAGCATATTACGGCTGTGATGGGAGATAAAGGAAGAGAGAGATCGTCGCTCGATCTCATTTCTGTTATAAGCATAGCCGGTGGTGTTATGATGGCGGTGATCACCGTGGCAGTAGTGATAGTGATGTTAGAGAGATGCCGAAGACCACGTTTCGAAGATATCAGAAAAATGAATGATATAAGGATGCAAGTCATGATCGATAATCACGATATACCTCCTCCTTACGTGAGAAGCATTTTTCATACTCCTTTACCTGGTAAGTAGTTGCATTCAATGTCACCAATCATTCACTTAGATAAATAACAAATGAGGGTTTTTTTTTTAAAACATTGTTTATGTAAATATTAGCTACTGTTAATAATTTAATAATTTGACATTTACTGTCGCACTCAGAGACGTTCATTAGATTAGTACTAATACTGCCGCACTCAGAGTCGTTTTAATGATTACTTAGCGACTCTTTAGTAAAGATTTAAAAATGTTTACTCTCAGAGACAGTTAATGGTTGATTAGTGGTCTTAAGTGACACTTAACTTTAATGACAGCTCAACCCTTACTTATGCTTCTTAAATGGAGAATTTGACATTTCGAAAGTGAGGTAATATTAATAATAATCTATTGTTCGTGGAGTCGTTACGTAGGTAGCTAAAATTATTTAAAAAAAAAATTAAATTTAAAAACTTAAATTATACCTTGACAAGATGATAAGAATAATAGATACTTTACGAAAAAAAGTAAAGTATATTACTTCTGTGAAAAATTGACAATTAAAATTGACAATGATGTGAAATGTTGCCGTATTTAAAAAATCTTGACTTTTTAATTTATTTAATTATAATTACGTCTATTATTGTTAATTTTAACTGATAATAATAGGAAAAGACATGTTTAACTGATTTTTATGAAAAACTCTTATTTTTTTCTATACATAAATTGCTTTGCCGAATGATATCGTGTCATTGAATTTTTTCTTATGACAACACTACACGTTATCGATATGCATTTCGATAGAACGCACAGTCCTATGCTTACTTAAAGTGGTATTTAACTAATGAACCATTAACTTTCGTCTCTGGGAGCCGCAGCTCATTAAGGTATTTAATTGTATTTAGTTAAGTGTCTAACTGCCGCACTCAGAGTCGTTTTAATGATTACTTAGCGACTCTTTAGTAAAGATTTAAAAATGTTTACTCTCAGAGACAGTTAATGGATGATTAGTGGTCTTAAGTGACACTTAACTTTAATGACAGCTCAACCCTTACTTATGCTTCTTAAATGGAGAATTTGACATTTCGAAAGTGAGGTAATCTTATTAATAATAATCTATTGTTCGTGGAGTCGTTACATAGGTAGCTAAAATTATTTTAAAAAAAAATTTAAATTTAAAAACTTAAATTATATCTTGACAAGATGATAAGAATAATAGATACTTTACGAAAAAAGGTAAAGTATATTACTTCTATGAAAAATTGACAATTAAAATTGACAATGATGTGAAATGTTGCCGTATTTAAAAAATCTTGACTTTTTAATTTATTTAATTATAATTACGTCTATTATTGTTAATTTTAACTGATAATAATAAGAAAAGACATGTTTAACTGATTTTTATGAAAAACTCTTATTTTTTTCTATACATAAATTGCTTTGCCGAATGATATCGTGTCATTGAGTTTTTTCTTATGACAACACTGCACGTTATCGATATGCATTTCGATAGAACGTACAGTCCTATGCTTACTCAAAGTGGTATTTAACTAATGAACCATTAACTTTCGTCTCTGGGAGCCGCGGCTCATTAACGTATTTAATTGTATTTAGTTAAGTGTCTATTAGTACTAATCTAATGAACGTCTCTGAGTGCGGCAGTTAGACACTTAACTAAATACAATTAAATACGTTAATGAGCCGCGGCTCCCAGAGACGAAAGTTAATGGTTCATTAGTTAAATACCACTTTAAGTAAGCATAGGACCGTGCGTTCTATCGAAATGCATATCGATAACGTGCAGTGTTGTCATAAGAAAAAACTCAATGACACGATATCATTCGGCAAAGCAATTTATGTATAGAAAAAAATAAGAGTTTTTCATAAAAATCAGTTAAACATGTCTTTTCTTATTATTATCAGTTAAAATTAACAATAATAGACGTAATTATAATTAAATAAATTAAAAAGTCAAGATTTTTTAAATACTGCAACATTTCACATCATTGTCAATTTTAATTGTCAATTTTTCATAGAAGTAATATACTTTACTTTTTTTCGTAAAGTATCATCTTGTCAAGATATAATTTTAGTTTTTAAATTTAAATTTTTTTTTAAATAATTTTAGCTACCTACGTAACGACTCCACGAACAATAGATTATTATTAATAAGATTACCTCACTTTCGAAATGTCAAATTCTCCATTTAAGAAGCTTAAGTAAGGGTTGAGCTGTCATTAAAGTTAAGTGTCACTTAAGACCACTAATCAACCATTAACTGTCTCTGAGAGTAAACATTTTTAAATCTTTACTAAAGATCTTTACTAAGCTAAGTAATCATTAAAACGACTCTGAGTGCGGCAGTTAGACTTTCAGATTGACTTTACTACCCGAAGTCTAATAATAATTAGAGTTTTTAGAAAACCCACGGTACAAGTTAAAACGGCTTAGATTTTTTTTATATATATTGAATTTAAAAATATAATAATAAATATTAATATATAATATTTTAAAATAGAATTTAATATAAGTATTATTATTTATTTGAAAAGGATTATAGCCTCTTAAAGTTAATTTGTTTTTTAAAAAGTTAAAATTCTTAAGAGCCGACATTTTACTCTTAAAAAATAGTCATGTCGGCTCACTTACGTAACTATTTTATCTCGTTGGCGAGCGTACAATTATCTAAATTGGATCATAAATGTTTTGAATTATGGTCGAATTTCGAATTTAAAATTTGGCCGAGAAAACAAATTGTTACCAATTTGTAACACTGCTCGTCAATAACCACTAAACAAAAAAATTTAAATCAATTCAAAAGCAAGTAATTCGAGTATTTCTGTCGCAGAATTAAAATTTTATAGTTGAATTCTACCAAATTAACCGTTACACACCCAACTAAATTATATTTAGTTATCCACATAGTAGGCACAGTGATAATTCTCAATTTTAGTCCTAACATTTGGATTAGGACTAAAAATTAAAATGTTCAATTCAAATTCGAATTTAAATAAATATTAAAATGAATGATTGTTTTATTTTATTAATTTAAATTTTTATTATGATAAAAAGAAATATTCAGATTGTTTACAATATAAAAAGAGTAGGCCGACTTTTACCAGTTTTTTATTTAAATGACCTTAAATCTATTTAGTTAAATATATTTTGCCTCGAAAACATGATTACCCTAAACGTGTTTAAGTATGTCTTGCTTGCACCTTTTCATTTTAGAAAAAATGAATTTATAAATACAATAAAATTATAAATTGTCATCAAAGCTGTATATATACAAGATTTTGAAAGGAACATACAACGGCCCATTAGCTCAGTTGGTTAGAGCGTCGTGCTAATAACGCGAAGGTCGCGGGTTCGATCCCCTCATGGGCCATACGAATTTTTTATTTTTTCTTTTAACTAAGCTTTTTTTTTTAGATCCACCATCAGAAAAATGTCACTATCAGCCAATATCAACTTTGGACCGTAATCTAAAGCAATTTATGAGACCAGTGGTGGTGCAAACAATTTCACCCACAATGTTGGAAAATTTCAGAGGTAAATTTTTAATAGCTCAATGTCGTAGCCGAATGGAAGTACGTTACCAGTAAAAATTCAATTATTTGTTATTTCATTTTTAGGAATTCTCGAATGCCATTACGACCATCTACCAAGGAGAAATAACGACTATAACATCGCTCAAACACAACAATCAGTGCCATCTGGCGAGTCCTTTGACGAACTACGTCCACTGCGAGCGTCTCTTACCGAGTCTACAATAATCGAAGCACTGAAGTGTGAGGCGAGACAAGACATAATTGATACAACAACATCTGAACCGTTGTACGCGGAGATACCTTGTTGGAGACCACCTTCTGAACACGCTATTGAAGTTGTAAATCTAAACGGTGAAGCCGTCACTGAATTATGACCGTACTAGCTACTTCCACATAATAGACATAGATGGCTCTGCTCTATACAAATTGTTTCTGAAAGATCTGTTAGATGGCGCTGTATAGTTTAATTATTTTTTGTCATTACAAAAATATTAACCTATTTAAATTTATCTATAATTTATGTGTGTGTGAAAGAATTTATAAGCGTGATGGTAAAAAATAAATGTCATTTGTAAGTAGAATTGTGTTATTGTAGAATAATATCTTCGTCTCCACACTAAAAGAAACGTCCGATTCGAATAGTAACGTAATCATAAATTTTATTTAGTCAAGATGACAAGATAAGAAAGTGGCAGGAGGTACGTCCACAGTGTTCGATTTGTTAATAGATACTAAAATTGTTTGTCTGGCCACGGTTATCAAATATAATTGGCATATTTGATAACGAAACATTCCGTTCTTTTGAGAATCTGGCCTTTTGAGAATCTGCCTTTTGAGAATCTTGCGAATTTGTCCTTATGCGAACAAACCCGATTTTCGTTATCATATTTGTATGGTTTTTTATCTTCAATGGTAACTATTAAATTATAGGACTGTGTCTAATCAACCCTAATCAACCCCATTTAAATAACTAATGGCGGCTAATCTCAAATGCTCAAATAAAATGCCTCAGTGTTGTGTTGTGCCTTTGTGCTCATCGAGAACATCGGGACACAGAGGTTCCTCCTTTTTCCCTGTAACTCTAGCGATTCTCTTCTTTAATTCTTTTTCAGCTCACAAACTGTCCAAAAGCCGTACTTTTCTGCCATTTTTCTCAAAACAAATAATAAACAAACAGTAAACACACAAAAACAATACGCGATTAAGGCGACTCCAGCCGCAAAACTCGTTCTGTACTGAATTAACGGGACTGCTGAGGGGGAGTCGCTACTTGCAAATCTCGCAAATATCTATTTAAAAATTAAAAGTGTAATTCAAATTTTTCTTTTGATGAGCCTTCAGATAGTGGATCTTAAAATTTATCTTAAGAATTAGCTATTTAAAATATTGATTATTAAGCAAATCGCACGGTTACAACATTACTAATTTGCAAACCGCAAATTAGTAATTTTTTATATATATACAATTACCTAAATATAATTTAAAAAATAATTATGATGATCCCCTTTCATATATCCTGCAGATGATTTGAGTATTTTTTAAATTATAATTATTATGATAATTTAAAAGGAAAACGGTTACAAATAAGTGGATTTTTTTATCATTAGGGGCTGGCGTCGCCTTAAGGGAGCTGTCAAAATGGTGTGACCTCCAACAACACCAGCTCCAACAAGCGTGAGCAAAGGCGGACATACCTGCCATTGGCAACGACCGCCACTCGACTAGTCGTATGCAATTTGTTTTGGCTCAGACTGAATTTCGAAATTTGACAACTGAGGTCTGCTCAGTAGACCATCGGTAACGTTACGAGGCAGACTCCCCGTGTAGGTTATCATCTGAAATGTCTCAATGAGCAGAATTTATTGGAACTATCCTCTTCGTCCATCCCAAATCCTCACGAAATAAAATTTAAAAAAACAAATACGAGATCAACCACATTTCTAAACTTGATTTTTGTAAACACATAACAAAGATAGAAATTATATTTGCGATTTTACATACATTGCAAATTCTAATATAAAATTTCCACAATTTAGCGGATTGATTGTATAAAATAAACATTATTAATTATAACCACAATTATTACAACTGCAATTCGAACTTCTAGGAAAACCAAAAACACTCAAGGCAACGAGTTGTTTTTAATTTAGCACTATTGAAATTAGTAGCTATGCTGTTTTGAATCTGATGACTAATTGATAATGATACACCATTAATGAATTATTTATTAGGTAGGCTATTGTTATTAAACAGGTATAGATATAAAAAAATAACATAGATTTTCCAAATGTGATTAATCAAATCAATCACTAACCATTGTCATGTCAGGTATTTTGATAACTCACATAGGTATTAAGTAAGTAAAATATAATAACAATAGAACGTTTAACGTTAAAAAATACATTAAAAATAAAGCAAGCATTTCCTTCACTTTGGTCCATTGCGATAAAAACATTTCAGGCGCTTGGAATTATGATACGCTCTTGTCCACAAAGATTTTGAGTTAGGTATTTCAATATTTCGAAACCAATTTTAATTTAAATTAATTTTATTTACCCCTCCATTTTTAAATTAAGTTTTTCTTTAACATTATTAGTATTAATTTGTTTATTTTTATCACCATTAAGTATCCTTTTTTTTAAATCTTTTGTGTTTAGTTATTTTTTATTGGATTGAATATTACATAGATTAATTAAGGTTCTTTAGACCTATTTGCACATAATATTATAACTTATTTTTATAAAACCTTATAAAATAAATAAAAATAAATTAAACCTGCGATGAAAGTAAATTAAGAATGCTGCTACAAAAGAGTGCTTACTTCGTATGTACGTAAAGGGTTTATAGAACGTGAATTTCGCTATTGCCTCCGGTTTAATTCGGGTGCAATGCAATTAAACGAACTGAAATTTTAATCAAAATTAAAATTTGAATTGAGATAGGTTTTAATTAATTAAAGTAAAATAAAAATTATTTAACCTGAATAATCCGTGTGTACATAAATGTCTGAAAATAGTTAATAGCACCTATTTTTCTTAAAAATTCAAAGAAACAGGAGATATTTGCTTAGTTTTTTTTTACAATTTGTTAGCAAAGAAAGCATCTTAAAAATACATTACTTATATGTATTAAAAAAATCTGTCACAGAAAAACACAGTCGCATTTTAGCCGTTATTAATATCAGCTGGCTAATCATGATGACACTTATAGGTCACAGACAGGTTCTTTAGTATCGGCTACGTAGTGGAGACGTTACTAAGGTCAATAAGAGACTACTAAAGATCGTGAAACGCGAGGTAGTTTCGCGCTATGGTAAGACAGAGGATACAAAATTTGTGTCCTTTGACGGTATACATCCTCACCAGCAATCCATACTCAACAAGAAGGGTTCTAGCATTACATTACATTCTACATATTATTAAAAAAACAAACACGCTTAGACATGCTCAAGAAGCGCACCTCAGCACCTCGCAGCACTATAAGCGTGCTCGAAAATCAGTAGTCTCGTGTATTCTCGAGCATACACGAGACTACTGATTACGTACATACATGCTAAGTAGCATTTGCTCGAAAATAGTATGGTTTCGTGCTACTTAGTAACATGCCCAAGCAACAAAATTATCCTATAGTGCACGCTTTATAGTCCTGCAGCACTAATAATGGTCTCTTAGTGGTTCTAGAATTTGCTACCACGCTTATAGTAGCATACACGGAGACTGATTGGCCTTGTAGTATATCTGTTCTTATATGTTAACTTATTATCGTCTATAGAATTAAATTAATAGCTCACTATAAGCTGAGATGTCCTATAAAAGTATTGCACAGGTGTAAACACGCTTGGGAATACGTGCTCTGGTAAGCTATACTTAAAATTGCCTACAAGAATCACTATAAATCCATTATAAGTAAAGTATGCTTATAAGAGTATCAAATAAAACCAAACGAACTAGAAACCATTTGCACTTGTTACTTGAATTTATAAGGTTTTATAAGTTCACAATGTGGATCACTAATAAGTCAATTAGTTCTATAACAGCTTATTCCAAGAGTAAGTGTACTTGGTTTTATTGTGGATTTGTCGAACGCTGTTATAATCTTTACACAAAATGTTAATATTGATGTTTCTCGCTTTTCACTTATACCTAAATAGTATGTAATCATTATTATGGCATTTGTTTACTCTATGGACTTCATACTCTCTTTTTAAGCCAGGACAGAGTGGCGCCATCATTCTCACCGGTCAGGTGATAAACAATTTTTGTCAAGGTAGACACAAGCCTTGAATTTCGTCGTAGGTATACCTACTAATAATGTGTATCTGTCATCCACGAGTGGACTTTTCAATTGAGCACCAGCACACTCGGACGTCCACGCTCCGCATCCATCTACCTCAATGCCAGCGGCTCAGTTGAGGTCATCAGTCCAGCTTGCAGGTGGTTTGTGATTTCCACTCCTAGCCTCGTCTACCCCCAACACATCCATCCGCTACACGACAGGTGTCCTGCTCATTCCCACTTTAGTTGAATTATTGGTCAATTCGCGCCCCATATTAACCGTGCGCGAATCGCCCTATTTGTATTTTACCTAATATTTCGTACGTCGACTCGCTTCTGTACAACCCGGTAGACAACGGATGTTTATGACGAAAATATACAACAATGGACTAATTATTTGGGCTCGCTGAGCGAGTTAATTTGTGGACGAGAAGTTTCGTTAGTGTCTCATCACTATACTCGTCTCATCACCGTATATCAAAAGCACCATCCCATCACCATATATAAGCAATAGTTATTGATAATCATAATCAATATGCTATTGCCAGCCGCCTATACTATCATAATCTTCCTTTGGCAAACTCAAATCATGATTATTATGATAGCTGATATTTTACAAAGAAAATAGTTAAACATTATACAATAATAACACTAACTAAAAAGAATAAATTACTTATCTGAAATATAAAGAACTCCCTGGTTAATAGGCGACCTAAATCTTTAGTTAAGTTACAGATAAGTAGAATTTAAATATAATATACAGACCTATCTATAATTATTATAAATAATTGGTGCAAAATATAGATTGCCTTATCTCACCATTTTCGATGACGACATCTTGGTTTATTGGAATTAGGGGTCAGTATATATTATTGAAACTGTTTACGTTCTTAAAGGTAGTATTTTTCCTCATAGCACAAGGCCGCAAATGATAGGTGCAGAAACGATGACCGACTACATTTAAGTAAGTATAACATATATTTTTTATTGAATTCGTCATTTATTTTTATGTACACTGCCTACATTATTTTGAAAGTGAATTGTGATAATGGCATAATACCACAGTGGCAACAGGAAACATGAGAAAAGGAAATGGTATTAGGTATACTTTGCACTTTGGTGTACATCATGTACATCATATACTTACATAATATTACTATGAATTATGCTCGTATGAAGATATTACTGTCTCCATAGGCAAGGTCATAGGTGCTTCAATGCTATGCTTATGTTAGCTACCTACCATCAAGTGGACCGCATAAAACACGCAACGCCATATGTGTTGGATGTACACTGCAGACAATAGTGGGATTGAGGATAAGGGATTGAGAAGAGATAGGGAAATGGGCTCTGGCATCTCTTACTCATTCATCGAAACGCAACAGCACACATACTGTTACTTCACGTTGGTCTTCTGTAAGGGGGTGATTACTGCCGCTAAACGGACTATCCAAAGTGCCCTGACACTACAAAAAAAAGTACAAAAAAGTAAATAAATAATTTTCTGCTTCTATCCTGACTTTCTATCCTTTTTTTAATATTTATACATTTTTAATATTTATACATTTTATAGACGGACTATCCAAAGTGCCCTGACACTACAAAAAAAAGTGCAAAAAAAGTAAGTAAATAATTTTCTGCTTCACCTGACTTTCTATCCTTTTTTTTTAATATTTATACATTTTTAATATTTATACATTTTATAGACGGACTATCCAAAGTGCCCTGACACTACAAAAAAAAGTACAAAAGTAAGTAAATAATTTTCTGCCTCACCTGACTTTCTATCCTTTTTTTTAATATTTATACATTTTTAATATTTATACATTTTATAGTACCTAAGCTTATTTTGTTTCTCTACTCTAGATGTCTTTACAGCTTTTTACAGCTATCCTTACAGCGTTTTTACTATTATTTTACGTTGATGTTATTTAGGAACTGCTTCTAACACCTTTCAGCATGTTGTGACAAAATAAAAGAACCTACCTATATACTATTGTACGGAACCCATAAAACATTTAAAGCTTAAGCCACAAAACAAAATAGGTTCAATAATGTGGCTAAAGAGTTCGCTCTTAAGTGTTTATACGAAGAATTATAATGGTAGTCGCGTACCAAGTGTTGAGCGGTGATGTGTTGTGGCTTGTATTGCGATTGCGACACTCGTTGAGGTGAGTCAGTCAAGTTCACGCATTATGTCATGTCTTATTGAAAACACTTCCTAAGTGAATTTAATTTATAATTTAATTTTTAAAATAATTTAGAAATTTTTTAAAGAAAATAATAATTTAAATCAAAAAGAAAAAAACATTATTAAAATCATTGTTATTGTAATACAGATTGATCTTTCGTTTTGTTTATTTCTGTAGGTATATGTCTTGACTCTATATACATACTAGATTGTATAAAGATACATTGTAAGATACATTGTCTAGATTGTATAAAGATACATAGAGCTTGGCTTTTTTATGTAAAGATATGACTGTCTACTTAATGGTAAGTGGTTACCGTCGACTACACAAATAACTACAAAATATAAAATAAACTCGCTGTCCGTTTCTCCGCTAATTTCACCTAAACCTCCCAACCCATTTTGATGCGACTTTGTCCGTATAAATTGCAGAAAAAAATTCTTCGCAATGATGATCGCTGTACATATAATAATTATATAATTTTACTTTACTTTCTGTCCTGATCTCCCCCTCATTGAACCATCCATTCTGATCCATAGAAATTTAAACGATTTCAGATAGGTAACAAGTTACCGAGTTATTTGTATTTCTACTTTTTAATCTTTTAAAATTATTATATTTTAAATTAATATTAATTATTTTTGCAAATAAAAGGATGTTTTCGTTCAGTAAAATGATATATCTTTAGTATTTAGGATACTTAGTACTTACTGCATAATTATTATGATTATTTTATATAATGCGTTCTGCCGTTACAAATTGAGCAGTTGGTTTGGCGGAAGAAGCCATCCTCTTACAAAAGAGCATCTTAAATTAGAGATATTGCGCTGTTGTGTTTCAGTGATTGAGTAAAGGATGACAGACTTTTTTTATTCCTTTTTAATTAAGTAAAAATAATATAAAATGGGTGCATAGGGTGTAGGATGAACTGTGGTGATTAAAAAAAAATATAAATATACAAAATGGGCACCAACAGAATGGTGTTGACATCCACTTTTTTGTAAAGAAAAACAAAGGGCTTCAGTTTTCGCATGTTTTTTTTTTATTTTTATATATTTTCATTACAGAAAATGAAAATTTATTTTTTATGCGTATTGCTAATTGGATTAGCGTACGCGAATGACGATGTCCAATACATAAAGTCAGTTAAAGGCGGCGGTGGCGGGATTAATTACAATCCTGGTGCAAATCTAGTCAGGTAAGTTAAAAATAAGTTTATTTTTTAAGTATTTAATTCGTGGATTACTACAACTTAATACCCATCCAATGCTACTATTTCCTGCTCACTAACAACAATAACAACAACTGTTGATATTAACAATTGGCGCTATACTAAATGAAATATAAATAAACAAAATTAAATAATACAGTTTAGAATAAATAACACAATAAATTCTAATCTCAGATCAACGTAACATATGAGCTACCGCACCTAGATTGATATAAGAGTCCTTGTATTTAGATTATTATTATTTCCCTATGATGGCGACAACAAGCCATTGAAGATAATGAAGATGATTATAAAATTCAATCCTTTAACAATAATATTAAACTCCTATTTCCAGATATTTTGGAAACGAAACGCAATATAATAACTCCTCGTTTGGATACTCGCGACGAGGGTATGATAATCAGCAACAATATAATACTCAACAATATGATACTCAACAATTTGACACACAACAGCAAAACTTCGGAGATAGCCTCAATCAACAACACGGATATAACTCACAGAATACAACACAAATTCAACAGCATACGTATCCTCCAAGCCCTCGTCCTTTAAACCTAAACCCTTCAGGACCTACGCAGTACCCTACTACTCAACCCGGATATTCCCCAGGTAGTCCACAATATCCGGGATATCCTTATCCAGACAATAGACAACCTGGACAATATCCCAGTGAGAATTCTCAGTATCCTGGTTCTAATCCAAATAGGACCCAATCCGGACAATATAATCCAAGTTATCCCCACCCTTATAATAATCAACCTGGACAGTATCCCACAAATTCTCAAAACACTCCTGGCTTCAATCCTTACGGACCAAGTCATCCTCAACGTGGAGATACTCCGCAGTATCCTGATTCTGGAAACATAACGCCAGGGAGTCCTAATGGTGGAAGACCATATAATCCTCTGGAGCACACTATAGTTGACTACAATAGGCCAGGATTTAATAACATGCATGGATCAAACCAATATGGAGGCGGTAATACTGATTATGAAGTTGGAGTATGTTATATCGAAGTTCCGTGAGTAACCTCATAACTTAACAATAATAAAAATATTAAAATTCATTCTTGTTATTAACTTGAATATCGTTTTTTTTTTTTCTAGAACTGCGACTTTAGTGAGAGATCCAAAACACGTACCTCAGGGAAATGGAGTAAGTACTCTATGTAATATTTTTTTTGACATTTTATTGCTTCTGTTAATAACTTACTTACTTAAGAATATTTTATTATTATACGTCTTATATTAAAAAACAGCTACAATAATTAAATGTTTACTAATACTCCTCAGAAATTCTAATAATTTGAAAATTATAAATAACCACACTTCACCTGCTTGTTTACCTTCAAAATTAAATATATCAATTCTTTAGAATTCTTCCGTTTATATTTCTTTATTATTCTCATTAAAGCTTATAGCTACTTACATGAGAAATTCTGATAAAAAAACTTAAATAGGTAACGAACAGAGAGACAAAATAATAATAATAATAAAGGAAAATTAAATCAAATTTGATCACTGCTATCAAAATAGTCCGGTCAATTTAGACATCCGAGGGTATATAAATTCGCACCCAGCTCAAAGTTGGCAGAACTGTCCAAAACACCATCACAAATGAAATCCAAAAAAATGCTCATTCTTCGGAAGCTGAAATTACTGACTACGATATTGAGAAATTTATAATATCTCTGATACATGTAAAAATATTTTTTATAAGGTATGGTTCAGTTTACGTAACTTACAAATTAAATTTTTTTTTTTTTTAATTTTTCTACATTCAGTTAAATGTTTTAAGACCTTTAAACATGAGAGAGAATCATTATAATCTTGTTGTTCGTAAATTAGAACTAAATCTTCTTTTGAATTTCAGTCCAGAGCAGACCTCAGTCGTATCAGAACCTGCTGTAAAGGCTACATCAGAAACATCTATAACTACAAAATCTGCGATCCCGTTTGTAGCAAAGAATGCGTTAACGCTCTTTGCTCCGCTCCAGAAACTTGTACTTGTTTCCCTGATCACGTGAAAAATTTAGCTGGTATATGCGTCGCGACGTGTCCTATTGGGTGTCAAAATGGTCACTGCGCTGGTGGAGAATGCCTTTGCAATCCAGGATACAAATTGGATCCTGATAGCAGATATTGTCTTCCAAGTTGTAAGGATAATTGCGGTGGCTATGGTAAGGATTAATTTAAATAATTTTGCTGTAAACAGTATTATGTTGACACAGAAAAATTGCAACTTTTTTATTTAAACAAAAGCAATTCCAGAAGAGAAATAGCAGATTTCATTCTGCCATGCCTTAAATTCTCTAACATAATAGTATATCGGTTCTGTGAGGGATGTAGAAAATGTGTTGAGTTTTGTTTTATAAAATTTTAAAAAATTTAATGCCTTGATATAACTATGGATATATTAACAATAAAAAGTCCAAGATAAGTTCTGATTGTGCGGCAACTTTGAAAAGAATTTGTTTAGACAAAGAAAACAGAAATATTAATCAGTTTGACTGATTGTATCCATATCCGAAAATTTGCAATTCTTAAGATTCAACACAAAATTCTAAATACGACTATTGCTAATGAGATTTTTTTATAAAATGCTATTTGATCATTAAACATATCGAAATGTACATGAGCTCGCCAGGATATTCCCATTTTGAACACAAGCATGCACAATATATAAGTAGCCAGATCAGTCTACAATATTTTATATTGCCTAGTAAAAGTAAAGTTAATAAATGTTATAAGCACCTACTAATTGACGCAGGTTAATAAAATTAATGATAAAATAATCTACCAGTTATTAAATATTTATTTTTTACAGGAAACTGTACATCACCAAATAGGTGTGAATGCAAAGCAGGTTACAAGAGCAACTCAGATGGCACATGCAAAATGGATTGCGGCCGCTGTGACAACGGTGATTGCGTATCTCCCACCGAATGTAGATGTCGTCCAGGTTACACCAAAGATCAACAAGGAAACTGTAAAGCGACCTGTACACACTGCGTAAATGGAGACTGCGTTGGTCCAAATGAATGCCGTTGTCATAGTGGTTATAATAAAGACTACACTGGCGTGTGTAAGCCTCACTGTGATAATTGCGCAAACGGCGAATGCATCGGTCCTAACGAGTGCCGTTGTGAATTCGGATATAGTAAAAACAGCCAAGGATCCTGCAAACCGATATGTGAAAACTGCGTTAATGGAGATTGTATTGGGCCCAACGAATGCAAATGCCATTCAGGTTATACGAGAGATCAACATGGAAAATGTGCTGTATCGTGTCCCCCGTAAGTTTCCATGTCGTTTCTGTAATTGGTGACATACTTTATTTTCTGTGTAACTACTTAACGTCATCAACATTGCTAAATGCATATACAAATACGAATGCAGTCTATAAAACAAATTGGACAGTTGCCTTTTTTTATGTTAAGATCGTCAGACAGGCTGACGGTCCACTTGATGGTAGGTGGCTACCGTCGCCAAAGCTACTGCAAGTGCGCTGCCGACTACAATAGGATTAAGGATAAGGGATTGGGAAGGGATAGGGAAATGGGCTCTGGCATCCCTTACTCACCACCGAAACACAACAGCACATGTGCTGTTATTTCACGGTGGTCTTCTGTAAGGGGGTATTTACTGCCGCCAGACGGGCTGCCCAAATGACTGCGAAACGCAGTGTCCCCTGCCACTACTTTCCAGATCCAGACCAGAGACAAATTTCAAAAGTTCATTTTTCAAAGTTGACCCTGCCGGGAATCGAACCCAGAGCGATAAGGCAAGCACCCTAACCACTCATCCAATGAGCTCGTCAAATGAGCCTAATATTTGACCAGAATTTTAGCTGTAGTTTACTTTGAGTTACTACAGAAAGTAACGTGACAGAACTTGTATGCACCTTAATATTAGTTCCTTTAGTTTGGTTGTTCAGATAAACTGTTCTATCCAACTCAAAGTGTATATCGGTAAAATTTATTACCGAAATTAATATTTATAAAGCTATTACCGAAATGTAAGTATGTTTTTATTGGACAAACAATAACAAATTGTCAAAGTTATATGTATAGCACTTATAAGCCTACACCAAAAAGCATATCAAGAGGTAACTGAATACATCAGTGAAATATTTCAGAATTTTGAGTTATATTTTTTTTTGTAACGACCCAAGAAAAGTTTATTTTATTTTTTATTTGAAAGATTTAATCTCTAAAACTACCAGTTGCTTTCGATAGTCTAACTCTTGGGAAAGTTATAAGCCATTCCACATTACACTATAATACTTGGGAGTCGAGCAGAACTTTAAAAAGCAAAAAAATATAAACGAAAATCTCGTTGCGATGCGGTAGGTTAGGTAACGGTGCTTTACCGAAAGAGAGTTGGGTTCATTTCAAACCCCTGTGCACAGCTAACAGTGTAACAGATATTTACAATATACTATGATTACCACGAGTGGAGCAGTCGAAGAGGTTGTGACAAAACTATTTCCATAATTTATATTGTTTTTAGCGAGTGTGGCCCTAACGGATGCTCGTCACCAAATGTCTGCAATTCTCCGAGTTACGGAAGGCCTCATGTTTCAACCAGCCCACCTTACACACCATACTATTCCCCTAACCAGCCAGACAGTTTCCAATACCAGCAAACAAATGAAGGATCACAATGCTCTCAACCATGTCTGAATGGTTTCTGCACAGAAGACAATAGATGCAGTTGCAATCCTGGGTATACCCTTGATCCAGAAGATCCTTCAGGAAGAAAGTAAGTTTTCTCGTGTAAGATTAGTGGATTATTAACTACTTTTTTGTCTTATTCGCATTTTTATTCTCACTTTTATTCTTCTTCACAACACTTACTTACCTAGATTACATTTAAATTCAATTCGGAAACATGCAAATATTTTAGAATGTAGGTTTTCTCGGCCGGTATCCATATGAGTTGTGGGTTTCCGGGATGATGGCCCAGGTCTGTTGGAAATTCTTCCAAACGTTTCGTCAACAACTGCGGTTGACATCCTCAGTGGTGTAGTCCGTGTTAGAAGAAAAAGTACATCACATTTCCAACAGACCTGGGCCATCATCCCGGAAACCCACAACTCATATGCAAATATTTTTTTAATTTTTTTTTTTTTCATTTATAACGTTGATACTTGTTAGACTTCTATTTTAATATATTTTACATAAAGATTGGTAGGCAGACTAAGGATCTACTTGATGGTAAATGGTTACCGTCACCTAAGAACACAAGAGTTGAAAATGCGTTGCTAAACTCAGTGGGATATTTTTTAAATAATGGATTGCGAGGTGAAAAACGCCTGGCATTCCAAACTCATTCATCGAAACACTACAGCACACATTATTAAATAATATAATCACAGTGTCATTTTATAAGATGGTTACTGTCGCCAAACAAATTGTCCAATTTATGACTGTGAAACTCAGTGTGCCTATCCCGTAATTCCATTCAATATCACCAATGTATTTACTTTTCAGATGTGTACCTCACTGCCCAGGAGGTTGCCCCAATGGTGTGTGTTCGTCACCCAACTTCTGCATTTGCAACATGGGCTACTACAAGGACCACAGTGTTAAAGGTCGAGCAGTCTGCATTAAGCGTATCAGATAATTAGCTGACCTTCGCTCTGCTCTTTATACGATAACATAAAACAAGTAATAAAATGTGATCTGAATATTTGTCATTGGATTTTATTATTGCCCTCTTCTGATATTAGCCTTGACTTTCATTGTCGTATCATTTTCTTTGGTTTCATGCACAAACATTCACAAAAGATCGTATTTCTTTTGTGAGCCCATACTATTGATTTACTTAGAACACATTGTTAGAATAGTTTCTTCAGAGTTCAATTTAAATAGAGAGAGAGAGAGAGAGACTTCAGAGTTCATTAAAATAATATTAGTTAAAAGGTAAATAAAACTAGATTATGATAAAACTCGAAAGCAATCAAATTAAATTTATTTTTATGTACTAGTATGTACTTCGTATTAGAAGGAGAGATGAATAATGCACTTCGTATTCGAGCCCGTTGGATGAGTGGTTAGGGTGCGTGCCTTAACGCTCTGTTCTGGGCTTCCCGGGTTCGATTCCCGGCAGGATCAACTTTGAAAAATCAACTTTTCAAATTTGGCTCTGGTCTGGATTTGGAAAGTAGTGGCAGGGCACACTGCGTTTCGCAGTCATTTGGCAACCCCTCTGGCGGCAGTAATCACCCCCTTACAGAAGACCACCGTGAAATAACAGCACGTGTGCTGTTGTCAGTAAGGGATGCCAGAGCTCATTTCCCTATCCACTCCTAATCCCCTATCCTTAATCCTACTGCAGTTGGCAGCGCACTTGCTTTGGCGTTGCTTGTGTTATAGGCGACGGTAGCCACCTACCATCAAGTGGACCGTCAGCCTGTCTGCCGACATTAACATAAAAAAAGAGAAAGTAAAGAACAAAAGATAATATTGTTATTGTTCGGCATTAAGGAATATTCATGACTCCTGGGATGCGAGCAATGTGATAACATAAATGAATATTAAAAATATTATTAATTGCAGCCTCTATGGTTTTACTTGTTTTGATAGGTGTTGGTAGCCACCTATATGCCATCAACAAGTGGACCGTCAGCCTGTATAGTGTATATGGACCAATAAAAAATATCCATAAAAGTGAAAATAACTCTTATCTCGTTTTCAATGTTTAGCACTTAAAATAAGTTTAGCGAAACTGCTAAACTTTTTTTAATAGAATTTGGCGTAGAGACAGCTTGGACTTCAAGAAAACAATTTTACGTGAAAGTCACATTGAATAATTACAATGGGGTTAAAAACTGAAAGCTAATCGTAGGTAGCGCCACTGTTGAGTGATCCTAATCGCCACCATATTGTGTTTTTGGTTCTCTGTATTTATCAGCGAATTTGCCTTTATTTCTACAAAAATGTATTCGACATAGAGTGTTAAGCAGTTAAAAGAACAGTTGAGGAAAAGAAAAGCATCTACTGCACATAATCTTGAATATTTACTCTGCTTCCAATTTTTTCTTCGTAAAGCTTTTATCATTGTTTTTTTTTTCTTTTGAAATCTTTAGGGAATATATGGATTCCCGTCTTTTTGCAATCCAAAATTGAACATCATGTTAATTGAATAAATTCAGTTCTTTTTGTTCGTTTACAAAATTACTATGGAAAATGACAGTTACTTGTCAGATTTAGGGAACAACCAACAGTGCTGCCATCTGAAGTGAGCAAAAGGCAGTTTTTTACCCCATTGACGCAACTAAATGGTGGGAAATTAAAACAAGGGGTAAAATAAAAAATAAAACACGCGAGTCGAAGGTGGATTCAGGCTGCTTCTGATCGATCCTATTAGAAAATATAAAGGAGGCCTATGACCAGCTGTGGACGTGCTTAGGCTGAGATGATGAGATTGATGATGATGATAAATAATGCTTGGCAATGTTGTGTTTATATCATCATCATTCATCATTATCATTGACCATCATTGACCATCATCAGAGAGTACGGACTAACCGCAGCGGACATTCTCTGTTAATTTTCCTTGAAATTTTTCAAAGTCGTTTATTAAATATCTTTTTATGCAATGCAAGAAACTGGCCTTGATACATTTTTCGTATAATTCCTCACGTTTTAAAGTAACGTTGCCAATATAGGTGCAAACAGTTGTGTTTTGTCAAATTATTTATTATATTTATTCGTTTATTCTTTAAAATTAATTATTATTTTTAATAAATATAAATAAATCTTTATTTACACAAACACATTTCTACAGAATTTTAATTCATACATGGTGTATGGTCGTTTGTGTGTTCTTTCGGAAAAGCAGTGCTGGCCTGTAAGCAAAATGCTGAAGAGGGACCTTTTTGTAACATTTATTGTTGCTTGGTTGTGTTAATTGTGTGCTTTTTAAGTTACAAATAAAAAAATATTGATTGATTATAGTTATTTCATTTTGTTTTGAGTTAAAACACAAAACTTTACTTCAATTAGTGGACTGTATCTTTTTAATATTTTTCACACACTGACTACATACATAAAATTTTTGCAATACTAAAAAAAGTAATTCTCCCTAAAAAATTAATATTATCACATTTGAGACTAGTGGCGCCATCTGTTGGTCAACTATTGAATATGCAAGAATAAACATTACACAGATTTTTTGATTGATATTTTGTTTATAATATATTCATTATAGACAAAAAAGTCGTTGAATGTAACCAACGAAAGGCCCTCAGTCAGGTGATCTGTCTATAGCCAGCATAGGTAGGTATCTGTCCGCTGTTAATCTTTGGTTTCTAGTAATTAAATCTTCTTTATATATAAAAATGAATCCCCATTTCCCTTGGTCACGGCATCACGCGTGAACGGGTAGACCGATTTTAATTCGGTTTTCGCTAATGGAAAGAGGGATAAACGGGGAATGTTTTAGGGTATATAAGAATTGCACGCCGGGCGAAGCCGGGGGCGGGTCGCTAGTACGTAATAGGTATTGAAATTAACGATATTAATATATCTGTCAATATTAACTATTTATTCAAAAACCACAGCTCTCAAAGGTTCAATTTACAGATGAAAAAAATTCTTAACGTAGGTACTATAAATTACCCATTTTATATTTGTGCAAGATGGAAACAAAAAAGACCAAAAGTAAGGTATGACAGACAATGATTTAATCAGAAAATAACAATGTGCACAGAAAAATAGCAATCAAAATATATGTTACCTAATTGAATTATTGTATAAACGTACCACAAACATTCACACGCAATTGCCAGAAATCACACCATTCTTGGTACTATTAGCAAATTTAAAATATCTATTTTTTATAACTTATATTTAGTGCTTGGCAACTTCATAATATATTTCGTCTTTACATTGAATTTCGGAGTATTTATCTGGAAAAAAATGCTTTATTCAGTAATAGCTACTATGTTTTCGCACACCGTTTAATTTAACAAAGGTATTTGTTGGATTTCAAACATGTCGGCTTTCAGTCGGTTCGGCTATTTTACTTTGATTTCGCTCGCTCTCCAAGGATCGCAGCGTGATTATAAATAACCTATATCCTTCCTCAAGAATAAGCTCCCAATTAAACCACCTTTAAGCGTTTAAGGAGACTAGTATTCGAAATAATCGTTTCGAAGGTGGGAAGTAGAATTGTTTTATACATAGCTAGGTACCATTCAAAATAAACAAATAATAAAGCTCAAACCTAAGAAACTGCCATAAATGTACTTCAGAAGGATTGTGGCTTTTAGGCGAGTCCAGATAACATCGAACCCTTTCTATATTCTTTTTTTAAAGGTCATCCTCCATATAAAATCTTTTATCCTAATATGTGTTCCAGCACTCTTCAGCCAAGGCTAATTTTGCTCTACTGTCATTGGATCCTACCTGTTCCGACAGGTAAAGCATAATTAGCTCTGAACGGTCGCCGGAACGGGTATGATCAAATCTTGTCCAGATCAAATTATGTTCGCACGAAGTGCTGGAACGGCGTGTATCGCGGTTAGAGCAAAATTAGCCTCGGCTGAAGGAGTGCTGGAACACACCCCTGCTAGAAAGCTGACATTTGGAACACAGTTTTTTTTTATAACGTAACCATCGACTAATATACCTTCCCAATCCATTATCCAATCCTACTATACAGCGCACTTGCAGCACCTATAGCGTTGCTTGTGAAGGTGACAGTAGCCTATTAGCATCAAGTGGATCGTCACTGTCAGCCTCTCTGAAATTATATTATTAAAAAAAAAGATATTATATTATTTAAAAGTAATTAATTACCTTCGATGACGTAATCCCCTGTGGCAAAGTAAATCGAAATATATTTCCTCTTCAGAATTAATATTGTAAAAATAATTAATGTCAATGCACACAGGGTCCCAATAATAATCCACGTGGTTTCAGAGCTGAAATACAGAAATTGTGATAAAATTAAATAATTAATAAAAACCAGTCGTTTTCCACCATCCACATTGATATTTCATATTTTTATAATGAAAGGAGAATTGCCATCTTGAATTTTCATTGCTTATAATTGAAGACATCTACTATGAAACATCTACAAAAATATAATTTTTGTATTATATTTTTTCTTTTTTTATTACTTTCCCTATCTCTATCCAGTCTTTTATCCTTCACTCGTATGCTAACATGCCTGTAACACACTTATATCGATGACAACAGCTCACCTGCCAAATTTATTTAAAAAATATACATATTTATATTTTATTTTATTTTTTATGGTAAGATCGGCAGACAGGCTGACGGTCCACTTGATGATAGGTGGCTACCGTCGTCCAGCTGCTACAAACAACGCCACAGCTACTGCAAGTGCACTGCTGACTACTGTAGGATTTAGGATTAGAGATTGAATAGGAAAATGGGCTCTGGCATCCCTTATTCACTCATCGAGACACAATAGATGTTATTTTGTAAGGGGGTGGTTACTGTCGCCAGACGGTGTGCCCTGCCACTACTTTCCAGATCCAGACCAGAGCCAAATTTGAAAAGTTCAATTTTCAAAGTTGACCCTGCCGGGATTCGAACCCCGGAACCTAGAACAGAGCGTTAGAGCAAGCACCCTGCCCACTCATCCAACGGGCTCGTCAATGCTTGAAGGTGTAAAACTAAGTCAATAAAGATAGTGGCGGATGGACTCACAAGGTTACTAAGATGGACCAAGTCAAAAATTACCATATATCACTATTAAACTTATAACTTGGGATTATATATAATCTATTTTTTTTAATACAATGTTCAGTTACCATACCAACTCACCTAGCTTCAACAATAGCAACATATTCACAAACAGTATCATTTGTGTTTGTATTGTTATAATCTATGAAATCATAATCGGTGGATTCCGTATCCATAACCTCAATCAATGTTAATTCTGTTGTTGTCGACGATTTATTATCTAATTCATCGTCAATAAATTCAATAGCATCGAGCACACAGATAGTTTTCTCGCACTTTCTAGAAACATCTGTGCAGTTACCGAAGCAGTCACAATCCTCGTCACTGGCTGTCAAATGTTTAGCTACATTAGGTGGATGACATAAGCATTTGTTCGGAGCTACGCAAGTACCGTTGCAGTTACAGCTCGGAACGCATATGGAGTCGTTAAATTCTGTACTTAAATCAATTTTGTAGCCTGGAAAACACTCACACACCTCAGGTTCAGTACATGCACCGTTGCCACAAGGTTGACTGCATATCGGTAAACAATTTCCATCTTCAAAGTAATAGTTTTCTTCACAGTCACACGTTTCTGGAGCTATACACTTCCCGTGAATGCATCCTCTAAAGCAATAAGGTTGGCAAAGATTGTTCGTTGATTGCCTGAAGCCAGATTGACACTCGCATGTTTCTGGCGCCACACATTTACCGTTTAAACATGGTTCCGTGCAAATAGGCATGCACGATCCATTACTTAGTATGTATCCGAAATCACATTCGCACACGTCTGGTGAAACGCAATTTCCGTGAGAGCAACCACCGATGCAGACTGGTTGGCAGTGGTGTGATTCTGCTACGTCGGCGATGTGACCAGAATTGCAAGAGCATATGCCAGCAGCTATGCAAACACCGTTCGTGCAAGCTGGCATACAAATTGGTATGCAGTTGATACTGTTTACAAAAATAAATAAGTAAATATTAAAAGCCCGATTTGTTAAAATAAATTCTTATAATTAGTAGCTGAGCCCGCAACTTCTTACGCGTGGTATTCGGTATAGCGCGTAACTTTTTTGGTTGTAAACCAATTAGAATGAAACAAACACTAAATGTTACGGAAATCTTGCTACAATACATCAGTAAAAACCGCATTCAAATCGGTTAAGCCGTTTCTGAGATTAGCGTGCACAAACGCACATACAGATAAACAGACAAAATTTAATTTTTTTTTTACCTCGGTAACATAAGTACAATGTGTACAAATTGTTTTTTTGAGAAAATATTCAATGTGCAGACACGGCTCGTGTACGATTTTATTATATATATATAGCTATTATGTATTCAGTTTAACTCGTCTCCCCCTCCAAAAGCCAAAATGAGGGGGAGACGGTGTTACCCCGACAGAAGCATTCGAGATTCACGACATCAGTCGAGGTTCAAGACGACAAAGACGACAAGAGGCTGGTTGGGATGATTTTAGTGGATGCAACACCCCACATGTCAACGACCTCGTGTATTTCCTCTTCTTTTCAGTTTCAACTTTCACAAGATCGTCATCATGCAGAATAGTTATGTCCACTCAAAACACCCTCAAATTTGATATGAGCGAATCCACATCAGGGGCCTTCAGGGCCTTGTAGAATCTCCCATGCAGCTCCTTGCCTTTCCATACATTCTTACGGTCTTCGGTACTTAAAACCAATGGCACAGTCTAACCATACTTACGTCATACAGTCAGGCAACGAATGTACTTGCGTAGAGCAACGTTCGGCGAACTCGCTTCAGTTTGCAGGCTCGAATATTGAGCGGTGCCCGACTGTGCCAATGGCTTACGCCAGTTCTCGTTTGCCAGATACTGGTGTGAGATTTTTGTCGATTGCTACCTACAACGTCGCGATGTACCTACCCCACTCTCGTTGTTGAGGAAATATTCCCCAAGACTGTACATCTCGCGGTTATGGAGGTCCTTGGCGCTTTTTATATTTTACAGAATTTTACGAAATTTCCTGCAAAAGCTTTACACGTATAATATATTCTAATTTAATTATAATTTATAGGAAACAGTAGACGGCTTGTAATCAATAAATCGTAAAGAATGTCTGAATAAACCTTATACATACGTGTCATCACTCCTCATGTAACCTGGACAACAATACGAGACATTCCTTTCGACAGGCTCCTGAAAACATGTTCACAAACTACATACACAATAAGTTAGTCCCCGAAATATTTTCTTTTCATGCCCATATGAGCCACTTATAATAAAGCCTTTATTATAAATCTTTTAACTATGACCTTTCCGTTGCCAGGTGTTTCTGACGGAGCTGATAATGTCATCACAGGCATAAATGAAAAAATTGTTATGACGCAACTATTTCTTTTTGACACAATAGGGGATCGGACAGTAATCAGATTAAAATCTAAAATGTACTTAGAAACAAAATATATAATTTTTTACGATAATTTATCGAATAATAATTTAATATAATTCATTTAAACATTTTTAAATGAAGAAATAAAATTTTATTATTTACAATATTTTTAATCTATACTGAAACACCAATCACAGTGCGTGACGTCATTTGTGGGCAATCATTGTCTTATGCCAATGCAGCTGTTTTGTTAGGATATGACCACAAATGACGTTACGCGCTCTCGGATGAACTATCGTGGCGTTTTGGCGGCATTTTCAAACAAACAATATTAAAACATGATTTTGAGTACCTAAAAGCCTATAAATAAATAAAATAATATTTTTATGGGAATAAATGTCCATGAAGATTAATTTAAAACACTTTCTGAAAATTTGTCCGATCCCCTATTGTACTCATTGAAGAGTGAAATTTCGTCCATATTTCTCCCGAAAATGATAGTGATAAGACTACAATTGTGGCAATGGTAAATATGTCTTTTTATTTCGTAAAAAGTGACAGAGAAGCTGACTGTCCACATCGTGGGGAAAGTGCAACTCTTAGAAGAATGGCACTCTCGTTTATTTATTTGTGTTTTTATTTATTTTATCAGGTATTTAATCATTGAGGAAATATGCGTCTCTAATGTTAAATAATTTATTTTAGTAATGTTTTTACTAAATGTTAATTTTGGTAGTGGGAGGACACACTGCGTTTGGCAGTTATATATTGGGCAGCCCGTCTGTGGCAGTAGTAACCATTCCCTTACAGAAAACAGAACGGCTGCTGTTGTGTTTCGGTGAGTGAGTAAGGGATGCCAGAGCCTATTTTCCTATTCCTTCTGTCTTTAATTCTATCCCTTTCCCTATCTTTAATCCCACTGTAGTCGGCAGCGCACTTGCAGCACCTACGGCGTTGCTTGTGTTATAGGCGACGCGACGTTAGCAACCATCAAGTGGACAGTCAGCCTGCCTGCCGACCTTAACATAAAAAAATTAATAATAATATATGTGTAGAAAGAAAAATATTGCAAATTAGCTAAAACAGTTCACCACAAAAATAATTTAACTATATATTGTGTTTTTCCAAAAATAAAACAGGAAATATTAGAAATTCTGCATAGAAATTAACTCTTTCAAGACGTGAAACACATGAATGTTATTTTTATAAAAACAAATATACAATAAAACGAAACTTACTATTTATTAATTTTAAATTCAATTAAATTTGGGTCCAGGTGTCTCTCAAACTGAGAGAGGTAATGCCCACCGCCCTGTCATCGCTAGTTTTTTTCGATTAAAATTAATAGTAGATTTTACAATAAGTGCACAAAACGAACCATTTTTATCCGAGACTTTTATTCGGCTCGGGCTGATAGTAATGTCGAGGATAAAAATGGTTTTGTGGACGAGTTATAAACTCTGCTTTTCACTTCGATTGCGAGGAAATAAAATGACATTGGCTTGGGCTGCAGACCTATAATACAGCCTACTATTAAATTAATTTTGTAATAATAATTTTCTTAAATTAATTAAATAACCTACCGTACTTGAATTTATATTTTAATATATTTTATGTCTTAAAAAACAAATAAGGCAAATAAATTTAAGTAAATATTATAAAATAACAAATTCCATCTATGAACTTCTTATTGTGTTTGGCTGTATGGCTCATTTTCTTTGCCTTAATATAAATAGATTTATGAGTAGATCGTTAATGCACTTGTGCACAAAATTCGATTTTGTGCAGCCTATATCCTGCACAAATAAGCACTTTCAGAGCATGAGAAGTGAAAAATTAATTTTTATTATATATCAATACGAAAAAGGAAGATTAATGTGTTTATTGCAGTTTTTATTGTGTTTATTTTAGAATAATATATTGTAATAAAATCAAGTCTATTAATCTGCAGTGGACTCTAAGCCAGTTGGACTTACAGCACACACTTGCTCACATTGAGAAGAAGACTTTAATTCTTTATTATGTACCTTTAATGTTCATATTTTCTTCTTAGTTTCAATTAACCATTCAACGTTTTACTCTGAACGTACACTTACCTTGATTTGAGTCCATCTCAGTCCGATTTTCATGCGAGATTTGATACGACAAGGACCTGACAGAAAACATTTTGACCTGTACGTTTCCATGAATGTGTATACTATTCTTTTTGGTACCATTCTTTCCGATCTGTAAAATGTACTCGAAGCTCTTGATATTTACTTAAATCTATCGCGTTTTAAAAGTCTACCAAAATATCCAGTCAGTCAGGGTTGGATTTGAAGAGTTATCATTTTTATTCCTATGTAGTGGCATCTCGCCGAAGTTGTGCAACAACGTTCCCGCAGCGTCCCCCTTTCGCTGCTGGGTATCCATGATGGATTTCCCAACTAAAAAAAAAAAAAAAAAAAAAGGGGCACACTGCGTTTCGCAGTAATTTGCCGTCTGGCGGCAGTAACCACCCCCTTACAGAAGACCACCGTGAAATAACAGCACATGTGCTGTTGTGTTTCGGTGAGTGAGTTATGGATGCCGGAGCCCCTCCTAATCCCTTATCGTTAATCCTACTGTAGTCGGCAGTGCACTTGCAGCGGCTATGGCGTTGCTTGTGTTATAGGCGACGGTAGCCACCTACCATCAAGTGGACCGTCAGCCTGTCTACGGATCTTAACATAAAAAAAATGTCAGGGAATGTCTTATAATACAAAAAAATGTCTTATATTACATTCATATAAAGCAATTAAAAAACGACATATCCATATCTAGATGTCGCTATTACAAGGAATGTGCATGGTAGTTGCAGTTTGTCTGCGTTTCTTTGTAATGTACGTCAATGACATTTGAGACGTCAAGAGTTCAAGGCATTTAGATCAAATAAATAGATCAGAATAAGTTATAAAGCAATTCATTTGCCTATAGTAGTATCCCCTTAGATCAACCGAGACCAATACAAAGTGAGCTATCGAACAGAAACACACCTTATTTGAATTGCATTTGCCTTAGTAACTAATTTCAATTGAGAAGGTCCTATTTTTCTTATTTATTTCTTATCCCTACTTCGTCCCATATTTAGCCTATTCCCCCCCCTTTCTCTATTTCTTTTCCTTTCTGTTTCCTGCATTATCCAGAACCCTACTGGGACTTCCTAATGTTAAAAATTGGTCATATTTGTGCTCTTTGGCTTTCTTAAGTTTGTATCGAAAATTTGAAAATTTTTCATTGATGACTGTACTTGAGGCACTAACAACATTTTATTAAAGAGGGAAGTTACAGAATTATCTTAATTTCTCTTTGAATTTCAATAACGAAGATGTCTATATAACATTACATGTTCTTTAGTATCGATAAAATTAATACAATACAATGAGAGTAATAAGATACCTAACTTCACTATTTTAAGAGTTTCACGGAAGGTCAAAATTAAAATAAAATAAAAATTATATTTTTTAAAGTAACAACAAGAAAAGCTACTTACATTTCTTTTCTCACACAAATATTCTGACAACTTGCATTATTTAAAAAAGACAAATAAAATAAAAAAGACAGGAAATATATTAAGTGATGCATTTTAGAGCAAATTTTTTATGAAAAATGTGGCATGGACTCGTCTGAATTGTAACCTAACTGATAATAAAGTGTTAAACAGGACACGAAATATGTAGGCAATAATATTTTAGAATAATTTGTGTAACATGTCATTACTCATAAAAGATAAGTGAAATAAAGTATTGTTTTATATGTTGTTCGAGAGAGAATCTATTTTTATAATAAATACCAGCTCTGTTAATGCTCTGTTCCAGAGTTTAATGTGTTCAACCCACCGAACAAACAAACTCTTCCGCTTTATTATATTAGTATAGATGACTTAATTACATATTATCGTTAACCTAGCTCCGGTCCTTTACATAAAAAAATACTTATGGCAGAATATCTTCTCATTTTATTAGTAGCTTACCTTATCAAAACTTAGCACTATAATCATATTAATTTCGACTTGATTTAACCCAGCTATAAAGAAAACAACTGGTGTATTCTATTCTTAAAGTGACTCTTCTATAATCTTGATTGGTACTTACATAATATGAACTGACCAAATTTGTTTTCATGTAATTATTTAATGTAAGTATTGAATTTATTTGGACAAGACAAAAGTCAATATTCAACGAGCATCTTCTCCCAGGATATGTTATCGTTGAAGGTGTGACTCTTGCAGTTGTGCAAGATTATGTATATTTGGGACAAAATAATCCAGCTGGATTGCGCTGCTTTCGGGAAGCTACGTCATCTCTTCTCGTCACCACTTTCGCAATGTCTGAAGACCAAGGTCTATAATCATTGCGTCCTGACAGTAATAACGTACGGTGCCGAAACGTGGCCTCTCACGGCGGTACAAACTGGCAGGATCAGAAATTTTAAAATTCGCCGAAGAACCAAAGTTGTCGAAAGGCGAAAGAGTCAACAATCTGAAATCGCAATGGATCGGTCACATCTGTCGCAGAGCGGATAACCGATAGGGTAGACAAGTTCTCGAATGGAGGCTACGAATTGGGAAAACGCAACGTGGGACCCAGCGGTCATGTGGTCAGACGACCTGAAAGGGATCCCAGGAAGCGGCTGGATTGAAGCGGTGAGGACCGTGCGTGGAGGCGAGCCTTGGGAGATACCTGCATTCAGCATGGAGAGACACGAGCTGATGATGATGATGAATGTAAAGTTTCCTTGTAAAGTGGGCTAGGTCCCTCGGTTAATATTATTAGTACCTAAATCCGAATTCAGAAGTTAATCTTATCGCATTATATACTAAGTTCAATTTTCAGTGTATTCAAAATTTGAAAGAAAAGAAATAAAACTTCCAAAGATATGTTAAAATTTCTTTTAACTACATAAAATAAATATGCTAAGATCTTACGTCCTACTTATTTTAATATTGATTTGTTTGTTTTAAATTAATTTTAACAGCCATTAGTTCTTCCTAATTCTACAGAGTTTTCTCTACGTCCTACATCTGAAACAATTTAAGGAATATTAAAAATAATTGTATCCTTCCTTGTCTAAGTAAGTAAGAAGTTTATCTCAATTAAAGAATTCGTCTTTGGAAAATATTACATGAATTCTAAAATTTGTTGTGAATTGAAAAATCAACTTTTCAAATTTGGCTCTGGTCTGGATTTGGAAAGTAGTGGCAGGGCACACTGCGTTTCGCAGTTATTTGGGCGGTCCGTCTGGCAGCGGTAACCACCCCCTTACAGAAGACCACCGTGAAATAACAGCACGTGTGCTGTTGTGAGTAAGGGATGCCAGAGCCCGTTTCCCTATCCACTCCTAATCCCTTATCCTTAATCCTACTGCAGTCGGCAGCGCACTTGCAGCAGTTTAGGCGTTGCTTGTCTTATAGGCGACGGTAGCCACCTACCATCAAGTGGACCGTCAGCCTGTCTGCCCACCTTAACATAAAAAAAATCTAAATAAAATAAAAACTCACCATAAGTTTTCGATTTGAAATGTTTGTACATCATTTTGCTGGCGAAAACTACAAGCAAACCCATTATTAGTGCAGTGAATAGGATGACCAGGACCTGCGTAGTAGACGTTTCATCTTTGGTCCCATCTGTTAATCTCTCGAATCTGAAAAATATACAGTCATATATATTTAAGTTTATACAAATCAAACTATTGAATCAATCTTTAATTTATAGATGGTCAATATCTTTCTCAATAACGGTTGAATTACTTTTAAGTGTTTTGTTAACATTGTAAATATTAACTACCACATTAGTTACTTATTGTATATTTTTTATTATTTCAAATTAAATTTTGAAAATGTCTTGTTCCAAAAAAATTCTTTACTGTGGTGTTGAGTAAAAACAGAAAGATAAGTTACACAATAACTCAGCACATCTAAATTCAGTCTCAAGTGGTCTCATGTTGACAACACTCTCAATACTAAGACATTGCTTGCTTTCATTTGATGTGTGATGTTAAAATTGTAATTTCAATTATGCATCCATTAACCGTAATAAGTTTTGAGGTACCATAGGAAACCATAGGTATGTTTAAGATTACCTATCCCTTTTTACTATAAATTCACTGTTTACTAGAATAAATAACTATAATAATTACAGCTTATATTCATTTTACGATGAAAAACATTTTATAAAAACTTATCCAAAAATTATTTTATAATTTTCTAATTTAATTTTTTTTTAATGTTAAGGTCGGCAGACAGGCTGACGGTCCACTTTATAGTAGGTGGCTACCATCGCCTATAACACAAGCAACGCTAAAGCTGCTGCAAGTGCGCTGCCGACTGCAGTATGATTAAGGATAAGGGATTAGGAGTGGATAGGGAAATGGGCTCTGTCATCTCTTACTCACTCACCGAAACACAACAGCACACGTGCTGTTATTTCACGGTGGTCTTCTGTAAGGGGGTGGTGACTGCCGCCAGACGGGCTGCCCAAATGACTGCGAAAACGCAGTGTGCCCTGCCACTACTTAAATTATTTTCATTATTTTAAATTATTTTAATAAACTACTTTAATTAATTTTTTTTTCTGCGTTTTAACTTTTGTATTCATGATTATTAGCACATGTTTTTTGATTTAGTCATTCTATTTTGAGACCTTGAAATAAGTATCGAGGATACAACGTTTTAAGTTAAGCACCTATATACCAAGATTATGTATCACCCCTGGGAACAGGCCTCTTAGTATAAGGATGTAATTTAATATTTCACTAACAACTCTATACTGTATTTTGCAACAAATTATTTTGTATAGCATCCTCTTTACAACACTTCCCTATTTCCTCCTCTAAAATGTGTAATAACATCTTTGAAACAAAGAATATTAAAAATTAAAAATATATTAACTCATGGCTTGTTTTATTTCCTTCCATTTTCTTAGGTCGTGGTATAACATCGTCACTCTTCCGAGGTGCATCAACTTCTTTCTTTTCCAGGGAAGGTTCAAGTTCCTCCTTTTTTGGTGGAGGTACAGTAATTTCCTCTTTTTTGATGGGTGGTACGACTTTCTCTTTTCCTGTAATCAAAGGTACAATTTCCTTTTCCTTTTTTAGTGACGATTCAACCTCTTCTTCTTTTGTAGGTGGTGATACAATTTCTTCATTTTTAAATGAGTGTTCAACTTCTTCTGTTTTTTCAAGTGGTTCTTCTTTTTTAAGTGGTGGAACAACTTCTTTTTCTTTTGCGAGAACAGGTACAACTTCATCTTCTTTTTTAAGTGGCGACACAACCTCGTCTTTTCTCTCAGTAGGAGGTATAACTTTTTCTTTTTTCAATGGTGATTCAACTTCTTCTTCCTTTATAGAAGATGGGACAATTTCTTCTTCTTTTTTAACTGATGGTTCAACTTTCTCTTCTTTTCTCAATCTCGGTACAACTTCTATTTTTTCGTTAATTGGCGCTTCACCTTCGTCTTCTTTTTTAAATGGTGCTTCGACTTCTTCCTTTTTAAAAGGAGTTTCAACTTTCTCTTTTCTTTCCGGTGTAGATAAATTTTTTTCTTCGTCTTTATACGGCGGCACAACTTTCTCTTCCTTTTTCGGTGGAGCTACAACTAGATCATCTTTTTCACGTGAAGGCACACTATCCTCATCTTTTTCAGGCGCCATTATAATTTCCCCTACTTTTTCAAGAGAAGTTTCAGTTTCAACAACTTTTTCAGCTGTAAATGTTGAATATATTCTGAAAATATTTTAGAGTTATTAATATCATTTAAAATATTATTAAAAAAACAGATACAACATATAACACATTATTTATTTATTTATTTGTCCGGTTAATAAATGTTTTAATCTAATAATGCTTCAATACTTTTAAAATGTTATTTAACAAAAAAAAAGAAGCCTATTTATTATTGGAACCGAAATTTTCTTCTTGTATGTCTTTTTTTTATTATTTCTTTTTTAGTTAAAAGGGCATAATTACATTACCCATAATTGCAATATTTATGTTCAAATGATCTGCCAATGAATAATGACAATTATGTAAAATCATAAAAATGTTTACCTGTCTGTCGTCAAATATCCAGCGCAACCACATAAAATTCCAACGCTTATCCCAACATGTCTGCAACAAAACACAACCATTATGAACCTTCGGAAACAAATAGAGCACACTCAGGTTTATTTTCATAATAAGAATATGAATCTTAAGTAGGTTAAGTCACTCACCCCACAGACGGTGTCACTACAGGAGCAGAACATGTTTCCTGGAATAAAGAGTTATTTACGTTTTTTGTATTGCAATATATTTTCTTATGGGTTTTACGGCAGGTAATGCCACTGTCATAATTTATCAAATAAACATCAATGATCATCATCAAATCAATTAAAATGTTCTTCAGTATAAGGCGATACCTATAAATTATAGATAAGTTATAATTTAAAGAAATTAATTTAAATAGCAGTAGAAATATCAATAAAGACTATATCAATATGAATATTACTTTTGCAGCTTATTTATTATTATTATTATTTTATAATATTTCTTCTCTAAATGCCGCATCAGGCTCCCCGACGTTGCCAATCATTCTCGAAAAGGCCTCTCTTATCACGCGCCACTCGGAACAGCTCCTCCACTTCCGGTCAATTGACGGATGTTTCTCAGCTATGACATCTGCCTTCTGCCCACTCCTCTTCGTCCCTAATCTTACCGATGGAGATGTTACATGGATATGGATGGAGCATATGTTACGTTTTACCCCTCAGGATATACAACTTTACGAACCTTAATATTCGCCAATACCTCTCTGTTAGTATGAGCTTTTTGAAGAATGTTCATATTGAAGATCCTGTCAGTCCATGAGACATGAAGCATTTTTTTATATAACAATATTTCTAACGCTTCCAATCTGTTCATGGTGTTTACTTTTAAAGTCCACGTTTCCGAGTCATAAAACAAGACAGACCACCATTCCCTGGCGAAGTTTAAGGTTCAGATTACCATGCAAGTGATTGTTTCATTTTATTGGAGTCAATTTTTGCTATCTCTATTCCTTCACTTCTCAATTCTAGTACCACTTAACAGCAGAGATGTCCCCTAGCCGACTAACAGTCATCAATTTCATCTTGCTGATATGAATGCTAAATCCCAACTCTTCTCCAATTAAAATCACATCATTTAGAAGAATCTAAAGGTCACCGATACTATCAGCCAGAACAATGGTGTCATATGCACACCAGATGTTGTTAATTATAACTCCGTTCATCTTTACTCCTCTCTGAGAACCCTCTAACGCCTTTTTAAAAATGTTTTTGGCGTATAAGCTAAATAATATAGAGGGGACAATATGCATCCTTGTCGCCCTCCACGTTTGATAGAAATAGCATCAATATTTACATGGCCAAATTTAATTACTGCTGACTGACCACCGTATAAGTTTCTTATGAATTTTAGGTCCTTGCCGTTAATATTTCACTCTCTAATCATCTCCATTGGGTCAGCATGTCGTACATTTTTGGTTTCTACATTTTTGTAGCAACGCCAGCAACGTCTCTCTAGTGTCAAATGCATTATGGTATTTGTAATTATATTTATTATATTTAAAATTAAATAATAAATAATTTTATTTTATTTTATTGTAGTTGTATTTATTTATTCAATATTTGGGCGGACATCCGTGAAGTCTTTATGGGGCCCCAGAAGATCAGCGTTCTTTTCTTTTCTTTTCTTTCTATCTTTCTTAATTAATAAAAAAATATATGTAAACAATATAATATGTAAACCAATTAAGAATGAACTGATGATGACACATTATATTAAATTAACAATAGCCTTATGAACTCACACTCAATTCTGTTTCCGTGTCCTTTTCCGGGTATCTGAAAATTAAAATTAAAATTAAAAATGACCTAAGAATTGTATGATTCCGTTTGAGTCATATAAGAATGCATCATATGTATTATATATATAAAAATGAGTCCCCTTTTCCCTTGGTCACGGCATCACGCGTGAACGGGTACACCGATTTTGATTCGGTTTTCACTAATGGAAAGAGGGATAAACGGGAAATGTTCATACTATATAAAAATTGCACCCCGAGCGAAGCCGGAGGCGGGTCGCCTGTTGTTTATAATAATCATAAGAATGTAAGAATCACAAAAGTATGCCAGTTGACGCATGGTTAACTAACTTTTGGTTATTTTTTTTATATTTAAGGTTATTTTCTATATTATTTTAGGCAAGTCGAATATCCATTCCACTTCAGGGTAGGATTTATAATGATACGCGAATGAAGTGGCATGAAGAAGCTAATGAAACCGGGTGAACACAAAATAAAGCCAATCGTAATGAGTTAATCGTTTATCTTTTCCCGTTATTATAACAATCTGTACTTATTGAAAACACTAACTGTATGTCTATATCAATATCTATGTATACAATGATTATAAAATAAAATCGCTGAGCTCTGTCTATTTTTCCGCAATTTGTTCAAAACCACACTGTATCAAAATTTAACTGATTTTGATACAATTTTCACTAATGGAAATAGCGATAAACGAGGAAGGTTTGTGTGTATAATTTGTAGTCTATACATATAATAAAATCGTAAACGAGCCGTGTTTGTACATTAAATATTTTTCAAAAAAAACAAATTGTACACGTTGTAATTATGATACCGAGGTCAAAAAAATTTTTTTTGAATTTTATTTGTTCGTGCATTTATGGGCGCTAATCTCAGAAACAGCTTAACCAATTTGAATGCGGTTTCCACTGATGTATTGTAGCAAGGTTCCCGTAACATTTAGTGTTTGCGTCATTCCAATTGGTTCACAAACAAAAATGTTACGCGCTATAACGTAACGAAGTTGCGAGATCAGCTAGTACATAATAAATACGATTGTAACAAACAATGTCGGTCGAAAGCTAAGCGACAGCTAAAATTGTAAACTTAGTTTCGAATTAGTATGTGTCAGGCGTACACATTTGATAGTTTTTCTATTCGCTTGGTTTAACGGTGGAGGTCATGACATATCATGACCATAAGTATAAGCAAGCTAGTCTGTTCTAAAAGAAGTCTTGCGAATCTGCAGTGGGTTAACATGGTGAACTTATTGGCCGTACCTTATTACAATAAAGATTACTCTGTGCTCAGCAGTAGGACAAAAAATATGTGTAAAATATTAAACGAAAAGAGCAACTACTTACCCAGCGCATTTACAGAAATCGTCCAAATCAAGTTTCAAGGCTCTGGAAAAAATATTATTTTATTTTAATAAATTTCCTAACTTTTTTATATTTTGACACCTGATGGTGAAAAATTTTTACCCGTCTTCCAACACTCCTGTGATGTGACATTTTTCTGTGACCACTTCTGTAGCCGCTGATAAAGAAATCTGAAAAGAATTAACAACATTTTTGTATTTTGAAATCATTACAATAATATAATTTCATTTCATTGTAGAAATGTTATATATATACATGGGTTTGTGTGTGTGTGTGTGTGTGTGAGAGAGAGAGAGAGAGAGAGAGAGAGAGAAAGAGTGCATAATATTGTGTGATATACAGGCAGACGACCAATTAGGTAGGCAGGATATCATCTAATAGATTCATCAACAATATGTGGGTCTGACGATTAAACAATACTGGTGTGAAACAGTTTAAACAGTTATTTATTCATTAAATAGGTTTCAAAGGAATACTTTTGAACGTTGGTCTACTAGTAGTGACACCGGTACTTCTACTTCTATTTTTACCAGGGTAAAAAAAAAAAAAAAAAAAACCCCTAGGTGTGCTAGGACCTTGTCGTGGTGGGGGGGCTTAACCCTCGACAATCTGGGCGGTTGCAGGGGTCGGTGGGGTCACCGGCCTTCGCCTGGCTGACCGGATTGTCGCTGGGGAACTAAGAAAGCACACACGAGAGTGCTCCGAGCGGGTTCCGAGCATCGGAGCTCGTGGCGGAGCAAACGTTGTTTTTTTGTTTGACTTGACACTGGCAGATAATGGCCATCATCAAGATGTGCCCGGTTGCCATTTTATATAAAAAGAAGAAGAAGAAAAAAAAATTGCCAAGATGATGACGTCTTGGCATTCTTGATGCGATCAAGACGTTGACGACATCCATCAACGTCTTGATCATCCTGAGAAGAAACCCGGAAATGAACTCAGGATACTTTTTGTCATCTTTAAAATAGCAATTACAATTCTTATAATTATTACACACAAATCATAGTACCTATATTTATAACACATGTATAAATTCACAAACGTTTAAATCCAAGCTTCATTTTCACTTAAATAATCAACGATTTTATAATATAAACAGAGTTTGGTTTTTATTACACTTTTAAAATTTATAGGTAGGTCTCTAATTATCTCGTGAGTTGATTATAAAATCGTATTTTTTTTACCCCTAAAGGAGTTACTTATATTGTGGAGACAGGTTTTATGTAAATCAATATCATTTTAAACCTAGTATTAAGATTGTAAATATTGGATTTTATAAATTAAATTTACTAATATTTTTATGCGTACAGTTAAAATTTTCATTTCCTTGAATTTTTCTTGGAGGTAATTGAGAAAAAATTAAGAAAAGATAAGGAACAGGAACAAAGAAAAGATAACATGAGAAGAGAGGTTAAACAGAAAGCACACCTGCTTTTAGGCAAAGCGGTCTTTCATGAAGTAATGGTTACTTCAGCCAGACGAGTTGTCTAGTTTTTGTCTGCTTACTCGATAAGCCTTACTTTCAATTTAAATTTGTTAAAAATTTATTTTCAATAACTCCATATCTTTCTCAATCTGACATTAATTAAAATATCTATTTGATAATCTTCTCTTATATATAAAAATGAATCCCTATTTCTCCTGGTCACGGCATCACGCGTGAACGGGTAGACCGATTTTAATTCGGTTTTCACTAATGGAAAGAGGGATAAACGGGGAATGTTCTAGGGTATATAAAAATTGCACGCCGGGCGAAGCCGGAGGCGGGCCGCTAGTTTGATATATAAGTGTGCAACTTACAACAATTAAAATAATCAATAAATATGCTTTGTTGACCATCGCGACCGCACTGTAACAATATCACCGACAGTAATGAACTTTATTAATTTATCACCAGGAAAATATTTTCGTTTCCTGCGTTTATTCGGAAATTTTAGTGCATTTAATTTAGAATTCATTTGTATTGAAAACCCTATAAGTAGTACAAATATATAGAGAACACGTAGCTCATAATTAAATGTTAAATTAAAAATTAGTGTAATTAATAAAAATTAGGATGTAATTTAATCATAGTGTTCTAAACCTTTCAACGTTCACGGTAAAACAACCTCGTAACTTACTAACAATAAATAAAAGCAATAAATAAATATATCTTTAATTAATATATAGGAATTGCATGACAAAGCATATTCCATCCGACAATGGCATGCAAATATTTGTAATGAGTTAATCTATCGAGAAATAGGGCGATGTTTGTATTATCTTTTAATGCCTGACTAGGGCTTGTTTCACAATAAAGTCCCGAATAGTAATTCGACGAATAAAATACTTGTCAGATAAATCCTTCCATTAACTTGCATTGCGTTTCACAATCGTCCAACTCATAACTAAATCTGCTGATTTGGTAGTCGACAAGTGCGAGTTGGCAACGTCTTATTCTTTCGTTCCGTTTCGAGCGTTGATTAATGTTATACGAATTATTATGCCATAATTTTATTACAAATTAAATAACTGTATTTTTTCTGATAAAATAATTATTAATGTTACCGGTTTCATCGTTTCAATCTATATAAAGAATATTTTTGCTACATAAACACTAAAAGAATACTTTGGTGCGAAGCATATTTTGCAGGTAACGAAACGTTTCTTCTATATTCTGTGAACGTCCTTTATGTTTTGTTATTGTTATTGCGATTCGAAATTTTTTAGGTAATGAAATATTGAAGACGTTATTATAAAACGTAGTATATATATATATATATATATATATATATATATAATGAATGGCATTATATAAATATAATGACCAGTTATATATATACCCAAATATTATAAAAAGAAATGTTCCAGAAATGTGAAAGCGTGAAAGGAGATAAAAAAAATATCGTTTTCATCTTCCATCGCCTCGTAAATGTCCATTTTAATTGAAAACTTATTGAATAATAGCAAAATGTAAAAATAATATGTCAACTGTCAGTGCTATTCGTCGGTTAAGTATGATAGTGGCCACATGATCTAACCTATAACTTATTCGGCAGTTTAACAGCTGAATAGCGGTAATCAACGATTGTGAAACGCACACAAAGCGTTTACTGGACAGTTAATCGACAAATAGTTATTTTTCTTTAAAGAAATCATTATGTCGTTCAAGCATTGATTTTTCAAAGATTTTTTTAAATCATTGGAATCAGTGTCAAACGCTCCAATGTGACTTCATTTTAAAAATAAGTTTATTTTACGGAACCAAAATCAACATTTAATTTTGTAGGAAAATAGGTCAAGTCCAAACACGTGAATTCAGAATATTTAACAAACAAAAATTATCTTCACTTGTTGGTCTGTTTTCTAAATGCCTAAAAAATTGTTAAAAAAGGGTCAATTCAATTAATTGCTTTTAAACTGTAGTTAAGAAGTTTTTTAAACTTATTATGCTAACAGTTAGTACAGTTTAACGGTAACACAATAAGGTACCGTAATAAGGTAACACAATAGGTAGAGTAACGGTAGTTTAATTATTACTGCTAGGGATTTCATTTTTATTTACTCTAACAAGATTTTTTATGAAGTATCTTGAATAATTTGATAAATAAATAATCATGTAACGAAACCGGTAACAAATACGAGTCGATAAGAGACGCATTCGTTTTTAATTAACAGGAAAAATGTAACAATATTTACAAAATTCCAAATGTGTGTAATATTTAACATGAATCAATTTGCAATAATTACATTTATGTGCTAAATACGTTAGCCCATTTATGTGCCCCACTATAAAGGTATTTCGACCATATGATACTATAAAGATATTCGGCACATAGCAACAAACTTTGTCGAAGAAGTTCCTAGGTTGTTGCGCTAAGTGAATTTTTTTACGTAAAGCTCTAAAGGCAAGCTTGTTAACTTCTTGGTAGATGGTAAACATCGCCTAAAACATAAGCAACGCCAGGGGAGATGCTAGTGTACTGCCAACCTTGAATAGGATAGGATAGGGAACTAGATGTGAATAGAAAAACAGCATCTTACATTCTACCACTTTGGATAGCATCCTCATTACGACACTTCCTTATTTCCTCCTTCCTTAACCTTACTTTCATTTCAGACTATTTATCCATAGGCCTCCCGAGTTTCCCAAAGGGTGGGCCTTAAGATGAATATGGACAAGGCGAAAGATAAATCTAATGTCCATGTTGTGCCCACACCAGTAACAGTTGGAAATTCAACTCTCGAAATGTTGACGAGAACATCTACTTGGGACACACAATCCAATTAGGTAGAGCCATCGTCAAATCCAGCTCGGATGGGCAGCGTTCGGGAGGCTCCTAGCATCTTCTAGTCCAAAATTCCTCAGTGACTTAAAACAAAAGTTTTCGACGAATGTGTGTTGCCAGTAATGACATATGGCGCTACAACGTGGTCTTTATGGGCCTCCTAAGAAACCTCAACGAGCTATGGAGAGGGCTATGCTCGGGGTTACACTGCAAGATCGAATCAGGAATAGATCCGTAGACGAACGAAAGTTATCGAAGTAACCCCGCGGATTAGTAAATTGAAGTAGCAGTGGGCAGGACACAGAACAGAACGGAGAGCCGACGGCCGCTAAGACCAGGAGTGTCCTTTGTCCAGAACTGGACGTCCTATGGCTGAGATGATGATGATGATCATCCATAGGTATAATAAATAATTGAAATCGGTATAACATAATAATTCAGACTAATAAGGCACGATCCTCACTATAAAGCCGTTCACAGTTCGTTCTCGGTCCAATCTCGGTTTGATAAAATATTATGAAGTAAAAAATATATGTGTGCATTCATACTATCCGTAACAGTCAAGTTTCGCTCGAATCCCAGTCCAATCACGATCAGGTTCGAAGAAATTTTTCTTTGAGTGAGATCGAACTTGTCACGACACGTACCGATAGTGTGAATATTCGGATCAGTCAGCTATTACCCGCTGAAGCGATAAGTACATCAAATGCAACAATACTTCAAGTATATTTTACTTTTAATTAAATTTTAATTGTATTTTAATTATATTGTAGTTAAAATAATCCTGAGTGATAAAAATGACTAAACAAATGTGGACTTTCGAAAGACTTTCGAAGCTATAGTCGCTAATTCTTCAATCGAAAAGTTCAATGACATTTACAATAATTTTAATTATCTACGAGCCAAATACATCCGACTTTGATTATTGACAATTCAAGACTGAATCGTGAATTGAGTCAGATTGTATAATGTGAACATGATACGACTTTACCAGACCGAAATCGGATCGAGAACAAACTGTGAACGGCTTTGAGGATCGTGCCTAATAGGGTATTACACTCATTTTTAAAAAGTGTCTCAATTAGATTCTGTAGTGCTAATGAACGACAAAAAAAAACACCAATTTTTATTCAATCGATAAGTTTAATAAAAATGCATTTAAAATTTACATTTTCAAATTTCGCGCGTAATTTGACGAAAACGCTTGAAACCATTTTCCTCTGTGGTCATGACGTCAGTTGGCTGTGTAAACAAATGCGCCGGTAATTGACATGACACTGACTGACACTTTTTTGTTTACACAACCGTATGACGTAAACATGGCGGCTACTATTTCATTGTATATATATGAAAATTTAATTTATGTGCATAAAAATATTAGTCAATTTAATAAAAAATGTGATACTTATAATATCAATACTAGATTTAAAAATGATATTAATTTACACAAGACGCGACTACATAAAATAAGTAATTCCTTCATGGGTCAATGTATACGGTTTTATAATAAACTTCCTGAGTTAATTAGAGCCTTACCTATAAATAGGTTTAAAAGTGTAATTAAGACCAAACTCTTTTCCAAAAGTTATTATAAAATCGCTGACTATTTAAGCGATAATGAAGCCTGGACTTGAGGATTCTGTGCTCATACTATGTTCAGTATTGTATATACTTTGACATGTGTATAATTGTAAATGTCATATTTATTATTTTATAGATGACAAAAAGAGTGGTATCCTGAGTTTCTTTCGGGGTTTCTTCTCAGGATCGTCATCATCTTGGCTTGTTTTTTTTTCCGAAACCCTGGTAAATTATACCTATATTGACGGTCATAAGAGTTTATTGTAAACCTAATTGATGAATAAATGATTTGATTTGATTGTGTTTAAGAACAGACTAAAAATTCTGAAAACTTTGAATTTAATTTTAAAATTTATTTTGTTATTTTACGAACTAAAACTAACATTTTCCGACTGATTTTTGCCTAAGCTATCTCAATAATATACTTTTAGATTTTTTTTTCATATACACTAAAATACCCTATTGAATATCATTCTTTCTTCACAAATTTTTGAATTTTTCTTAATTGGTTTTTAATTCATATTATTTAATGCATATGAATTCATAAATTAATTATCGTACGGGATAATTGTAAGCGAAACCTGAACGTAGTTAATAATAGCAATGAAAAACCCATTACATCCTGAAATTTTATTGCAGATTATTTTACTTACCTTTAACATCTACATCTATATGTATATTTATATATAGATATAGATATAGATATAGATATAGATATAGATATAGATATAGATATAGATATAGATATAGATATAGATATAGATATAGATATAGATATAGATATAGATATAGATATAGATATAGATATAGATATAGATATAGATATAGATATAGATATAGATATAGATATAGATATAGATATAGATATAGATATAGATATAGATATAGATAATGTATACTTATTATAAAATAAAGTCTATCTCCATCCTTACTGTATGTATCTCCGCTGACTTCTTTTCAGCCATCCAACAGATTTTTTCACGGTTTTCGCTAATGAAAAGAGCGATAAACGAAGATATTGTTGTGAGGTAACAACAACATCTTCGTTTGTGTGCGGAACGAGTAATAATTTATATATTTTGACTTAAGCATGACCGTTGTTGAAGAAAGTATTTGAAGCAGCGCTTATGTAAGCGTACTTAAGTGCTTAGTAAAGAAATAAACTTATCTAAGTTAGTGTAGCCATTAAATTTGACTCACCTATTTACTTATCCCCTCCTCGGCAGCGCACTTACAACTTCTATTAAGTTGCTTGTTTTATAGACGACGGTAGCCACCTACCATTATGCGAACAGTCGGCCTGCCCGCCAATTTCAGACGTGAATTCTAAATTGATGTTTATTCCCGGTAAGAGCAATTGGAATCTGGTATAGCTCTTAAGACTACAAACCGTAATTGTAAAACGGATGCTCGCTCCTACACATAAGGCATCCTGCATTTAAAAAAAAAATATTTCATAGAACTAAAATTCAATCTCTTAATGACTGAGGACTAAGAGGAAGAATTGCCAAGAAACCTCATAGTTCTCCTTTTGAACAATTTGAGTATACATACAAATAAACAAATAATCAGCCATCAGTCCCAAACAGATTCATCAGTCAAGAATTGGCAAGATCTCATGTCTTCGGGGATCGCTGGGATTACTAAAAATTACTCATAATTATGACGAGCCCGTTGGATGAGTGGTTAAGGTGCTTGCCTTAACGCTCTGTTGAGACAGAGGGGCCTGAGGGGGTCTCGGATTCGATTCCCGGCGGGATCAACTATGGAAATGATATTTTCAAAATGAGCTCTATGGTCTCTATTTGGGAAGTAGTTGCAAGGCATACTGCGTTTCGCAGTTATTTAGGCAGCCCGTCTGGGCGGGAGTAACCCCCATACAGAAAACCTTTGTGAAATAACAGCATATATGTGCTGTTGTGTTTCGGTAAGTGAATAAGGGATCCATTACCTTATTATACAAGGTATGGTATTATTATGGTTGTCATATTATCCCTCATATTATTATGGTTTGCAGTGCCCTCGCAGCAGCTATGGCGTTGCTTGTGTTGTCACTAGCACCTACCATCAAGTGGACCGTCAGCCTATCTGTCATGTAGTCGTATTATAATATGACAACATGAAAAACTTTTTTTATGCCGACTATTTTATGACTTCGGCAATATTTTAGGAAAAAAATACTCGAATCCATTTTATGAACATCCAATTTATTTATTTAAAAAAAAAGTACATTCTCATATAAAATTAGCATTTCGGTCATTTAGGTAGTCTCTGGTGAACAATAATAATAAGCCGGACCGTATAACTTTTTAAACATAGTTGAATTTGTGCTATACTTACTCGTACACTTTGAATATAATTGTTATTACGGATTCAAAACAATTTAAATCATCTTTACGGCAATCGAGTTTCTGGATCTATTAATATTTAAAATATTAAATAGGGAATATGCGTCTAATTCAAAAAAGCTTAAATAAATTTTTTTATCAACATTTTTGCTTTAGAATTATGTGTAAGTATGTAAATATTTTTTAATATTATTTCTTTTTCGTTAAGAAAATAATTATTAAAAAGTGCATAAAAATGTGGGAAATTCAAAATACTTGAAAGTCTATGGAATGTGACGTCAACGTCTATGAAATGTCAACAAGCGTGTAGATGTTTGTGATTTTTAACATTTGATTGTATTGTAGACTTTGACGTCACGACAAGCGCCCCAAAAGGGCGGGTGTTTAAAGTGCCCGTAGCTGTTAGTTAATTTTAACTTTTTTTTTTGTTACCAAATTTCTGTTTTTTTATACGGTTATTTATATAACGATATAACCTATCGTATGAAAATATAAAAAAAATGTGCATATTCCCTATTCTGTATTATGATTTTGCTATGTTCAAGTTTAAATAAAAATATAAACCCATTTCTGTTTTCTAAGATTCATTTTGTGTATGCATAAAACATTTAAAAAACTAAAATACCATAGAGTTACTATAGGTACATTTTATTAGCACTTACTTATATTTAAAGTGAAATCTACTATTAAATTTTGGAAGAATTAATAATTAATAATACATTTATAATTTATTTTTTTCATTCAGATTGTCTTTCTCTGTAAAATATCTATGTTTATAAAATAGTTTCACCCACAGTCAAAACTACGCCAGCTCTACTAAGTTTAGAAAGCTGAACTTTATTTTACATCGTAAGCATCCGCTTAGAAAGATTTTTGAAAATTTCAACTCACTGCAAAACCTGGGGCGAATCGCTAAAAAAGAATAAATAAAGGGAGTTTTTGTGTGAGTTATGTCAAACTGAATAAAATTCTTATAAATTAATATTTACAAAAATTAACTAAATTACATTTACATTTCAAAATATCGGAAAATAAAATACTTTTAGGTTTGTATTTATATACAATCAATGGCACATGATTTGTCAAATAACTTTAATGGTAAGTTAAGAATGTTACGATCAGTTAATTACGATCAAATTATCAGTTAACCTATTTCAAATGTTGGTAACAAGTCAGTATTGATTTATGAGCATTTTTTACGAGCAGAGTCTAAAATCCGTCAACAAGTACAAAGTATAACTAAACGTACTTTAATTTAATAGTTACTCTTATTTCACAATGTAACTAAGATCTCCCAAAAAGCTGTTTTTAATTATATTTTTTAAATGTGTAATTCTTTTTAGAATTGTATAATTGATGGTTTTTAATCATTAATAAACTCGAATTTCAGATTCGCCATTTTGTTTCCTAAGGACCTCTGGACTTGGCTTCTTCAGCTGAATATTATTAAAAGTGTATTTAATTTAAAAATAAATATAAAGAATATAAAAATAAATATAAATAATGTACTTCAGAGAGAAATGGATTTTGTCATTTACGGGCTAAAACTAAAAATCAGTTTGTAAACTATCACCTGATGTTTTAATATTGATTTTTTTACTTTAAATCTTACGGGGGAAATCTTTAAAAACATACCCAATAAACATATATGCCACATGCACGCATTGGTGTTGTTTTTTTTTATTATCTTACAACTCTCTCTGCATTTTAATAACTTAATTAAATAAGTTCTTCTTATTTAATTAAGTTAATAACTTAAATATAAATTTGTAATAACTTATGAATTATAAAAAATTCAAATTCAAATTATAAATAACATTAAGATATATAAAATAAGTTATACTTCAGTATTATCGTTCATCACAATCACTTTGTTAGTTAATAATCGTTCGTTGACTTCTCGTTCTATATCTTCTTTTTCGAAAAATTCCTCTTGAGCTTCGTCAAAGGTATCCCCGCTTCGATTCATCAAAGTACCGGGAACAGTATAAACTACACTGCCGCCAGCGTTTTCTGTAATTTTGAAATACTTATTTAATATGTTATTTATAATCACTGTCTTTAAAGATTATTCTAAAAAAGAATCATTAGTTCCTTTTCACTATAAGGGGGTTGTTGTAAAAAGTAAACTAGTCAATTCCTGTATTACATCAATATTGACTTGTGGATGTGAAACTTGGACAATCACACTGAAAGATAACCAAAAATCTTGCCAGAGACGTATGGAGAAAAGTGTGAAGGCTTGTAAAAGAGACAAGAAAAGAGCTGCAGATCTGAGAAAATGAAACAATGGGACGGCAAGGTTCATAACAATGGGAAAGCAAGCAGAATCAAACTGGACACATTGAGAGAAAAGACAGCGAAGCGAACTAGAACAGTAACTGAGTGGACATCCCGCTACAACACAATAAGAAAGACAGGACGCCAGACAATATGTGAGGCAAATAGCCTTCAGTGGTCGAAGCTTGAAAATAAAACTGGAGGAAGCCTTTGTGTAAAAGAACAAGCTAATTAGAAACCTGTTGTTGATGAAAGAACTTACTAGTTTTTAAGATTTTTCTATTAAATTTAGTAAATAGTACTCTTTTTAGTAAATAAAAACTTTGGTTTGAATTGAAACTGTGTACCACAGTCATGATATAACTGCATGTGTGCTGTTGTGTTTCGATGTCGGAGCCCATTTCTCTATCTCTTCCTAATCCCTTATCCTTAACCCTAATATGGTCACACTTGCAGTACCTGTGACATTACTTGTGTTATAGGCGAAGGTAGCCATTTACCATCAAGTGGATAGTCAGCTTGTTTGACAACCTAAACATAAAAAAACTCATACGTCTGATAGTTACATTTTTTATGTAAAAGTTAACAGGAATGGTGACGGTCCACTTGATGATAGGTGACTAACGTTGTCTATTACAGAATGCTATAGATGCTGCAAATTCAGTAGGTTTAGGAGGTTTAAAGAAATAAGCTCTGGCATCCCTTACTTACTCACCGAAGCACAAACTGTGTGGCATCCCCTACTTCACGGTGATCTTCTGTAAGGGAATAGTTTGCCAAAAGGACTGCGGAAAACAGTGACCTTGACACTACTAAAGTTTTATTTATTATTTTTAGAACACTATTTAAAGCTGAATCAGTTACAAAGCATTCAGCAACAGTACTGATATCGGTGACACGAGTCAAGAGCAACCAGCGATTTCTCGATTTAAGCCAATTACAAAAGTAAGCATTATTGAACTACGGCTTAAATAAGATTGTGTCATACTTATCATCATCTTTAGCATTTTGATGATCTCTATTATTTCTTTCTTGATTATTGATACAGTCGTGGTTTGAAACAGATGACACCCTCATTGATGTTAAACGAAGGTTTAAAAGAAGTTATAGTGTCGGCTAATATCAGCTGTGTATGTTGTTGGTATGTTAGCTTATCCTTGTATTTCTTGCTGCAAGATGATATTTACTGTTTGACTGTAGGCACATTAAATAATCTTTGAATTTCTAATGAACGAGACTAAGTTGAAAATCTGTTTCAATATGTAATTTTGAGCTCTTTGTAATTTTACTATATTGGTGTCACTGGCTGGTCCCCTCAAGCCTGCTAGAAGGAAAGATGCCAAAGACGGCGGAGTTGATTAAATACGATAGGAATTTTAACTATAACATTTAGTAACTCACCATCTCGAATAGTCTTCGATTCGAAAGCCTTCCTCTTTTTCCATGTTCGGTGGATAGTAACAACAACAAGGATGATGAGGAGTAATCCGATTGCTCCACCTAACAGCCATGACAACTCTAAACCAGCCAAACTGAAAGCAAATCAAGTTTTTGATGACAGACCCCATAGACATTTCAGTTGCTTCATTCCTTAAATAGCTCATAGCAACAGTAACTAAATACTTGTACTCTAATATAGTGACAGCATCCAGCCACTCCACTTTGATGCATCTCAAAGTGTGGATAAAAATTAGGTGAAAGAATAATATTGCATATAATTTCTGTGTGTTTTTTGCTTGCGATTTGGAAAATTTAAATATATTGGGCCTTTTTAGATTTTTTTTACACCTACATCGCACATTGCACTATTTTTCGGTTGAACTTCGAGTCAGTAAAGATTGCAAACATAGTTCACATTTCAAATTAAAGTATCTTCTTTAATAGGAGATAAAGTATCAACGTGTAAATGTGTACTTATATTTTGTATAAAATTTGTATAAATAAATTTACCCGCTAGCTGATGCAACTTCAAGTGACTCCACTTGTTCAGCGAGACACGGTCGTCCATCAGCGCACCAACATGCTCCATCACTACAGTTGCCTTCACAAGATCCACAATTCACTCTGAAATTGCATTGTTCAAAATATTTAAGTCAAATTTAATTAGTAAATATTCAAAGACTTCAAATCAGTAATGACAATTTTAGTATTGGCAGCGCACACTGCTTCTCACAGTCGTAAATTAGAATCTTAAAACCTCATGAGATATAAAAGCAGTAAATAGTAACCGAGATGGATTATAAATATACAAAATCAAGGCATGCATATGCATATCATTTCATCAAAAAATGGTAAACTAATAATTTAGTTCATAATGTTCATTGCAACAAAACAATATTTTAAAATAAAAAAAAATTTAAACCAATTTTTTTTTTTCTTGGAAATAAAAATAAGGTACTGGCAATACCAAGTAGTATCACTACTATTAATGGTACAGTCCAATGGTACTAGAGCAACTACATCAACTTATGTAATTTAAATAACTTACGGTCTGTAAACACATGTGTCATTCTCCAAAACGAATCCTGGATCGCAGATACAAATTCCTTCTATGCACTGACCGTTACAGGAACTTTTACAAGGCTTGTGGCATTCGTTTGGATCTGTCTCATTCTTTATGTAGCCATCGTTGCAGGAACACACATTTGGTGCTGAACAATAACTATTTATGCAAGATTTCACACATATCGGGAAACATTGTCCGTGGTTTTTAGTGAAACCTTCGACACAATTGCACTCATTTGGAGCCACACATATACCATTTTTGCAATTATGACAAACTGGTTTACATTCTAATCCTACCATTTCATAGCCCTTGTCACATTTGCAAATGTTTGGAGCTATGCAACTCCCATGATTGCAAGAATCGCACTGAGGTGTGCAATCCAAGGTTAATGGATTGTTTCTGTATCCATCATTGCACACAGGTTCGCAGTGGGTTTCGTTAACTCTCCTGTATTTAGGATGACAATTACATTTATTGGGAGCTTCACAATCACTGTTGACACAAGATTTTTCACACACTGGTGAACATTTACCCGTAGTGTTGGAGTATCCCTCAAAACACTTGCACTGATTTGGCGCAATGCATACTCCATGTACACAGTAGTGGCAGATTGGTTCGCATTTGTCGCTAATGTTTTCGTAACCATGGTTACATTCGCAAATATTAGGAGCAATGCAAAATCCATTACTACATGGAATATCACAAATGGGCTCACAGTGTGTATTATTAATTTTCCGGTAACCAGGATTACAGTTGCAAACATTGTCATCAACGCATAGACTGTTAACGCATATCTCGCATTTTGGCATTACGCATTTATTATCTTTAAATATCAGAGGTGAGCTACATTCGCATTTGTTAGGAGCAACACATGTACCCCCTTCGCAACCAAGTGGGCATTCAGCAATACATGTGTCATTATCATCGTTGTACTCCCATCCTTCGCAGCACTGTAGAGTTGGCACCTTCACTATTATTGTCTGTAAAATAGATGATAAAGTAGTAGAATGTAAAACATGGCGATGTGACTTGCTTGTGTAATTTTTGAACGGCCTTTATAGGCCTAAATTTTTTAGTGTAGAATGGAAATGCAGTGTTTTCTATATAAAATAAAGACTTGGCTTAAAGGTCTAGCTACCAGGCCATAAATTTACAAAAAAAAAAAAAAAAATAGATGATAAAGTGATAAAGTTATTGGTATTTTTTTAATGTTTCTTGCCTGTTACTGTAAGTTTACTGTTACTGTACTGATACTGATATCACCTGTTTCCACAAATGATAATTTATTAGTTACTAACAAGACAAAAATTACCTAAATCAATTTTATTATTCTTATAATAAATCAAATTTGATATGGAACTTATATACGTCCTTTAGTTCTGTACAAGAATACGGTCAAATGGATCATTCGATATTCAACCTTATTCGGACGGGCTTTGTATATGTATTTGTGGGTGGAGCTGGCGTAGAATTTTTTTGAACTCCTTAAGAATCGATTTTTCATATAAGGCCACCGGTATGGAAATTTTATGAGGGGTAAAATTAATACGAACGTTAACTAAAATGCGTTACGTTATCTGTCCCTTTGACTTTGGTGGGACACCTGACGCATGCATTTATGTTCCCTAATTCTATTGTAATATAGCAAGCAACATAGAACAAATGTCGAAATTTTGTATGAAAAGTGTAGCCTGCGTCGAGGAACGAAACGATCGCGCGTTTTAATCTGCCGGCACAGCGACATCTGTCGTCGAAACAATGAACTATAAAACTTAGTGACATCTGTGTATATTGAACAAAAATAACATAACTATTGTTGGAACATCTGAGTATGTAGAATGTAACTAAATAATATAAAGTAATTAGATATCCAGTCATCTCATTAGATTAACAGTTATAACAGTTATACCAGGTCGTGCGTCGAAGCTGAAACAGACACTTTTTTTATAGCGTCGTCTTAAAGGAAAGTATTGTTTATTTGTAACACAACCTACGCGTGTTAAACTATGTGTTGTCCGTTAGGTCTATTTTTTTGTTATACTAATTTAAATTTGTTATTTAATTAGAGTAAAAATCTAATTAATAAATTATAATATCTAAATTAATAATCTATAATTATGACAATATAGTAGCGTAGAAAATCATACTAACCTCACTTTTCCTACAACTCGCCTTCTTACATCCTTTTGGGTATACTGATTTTGTTCGTTTTTCACTGAAATTAAAATTAAAATTATATTAATCTTATATATAAAAATCTTATATATAAAAATGAATCCCCATTTCCCCTGGTCACGGCATCACGCGTGAACGGGTTGACCGATTTTAATTCGGTTTTCGCTAATGGAAAGAGGGATGAACGGGGAATGTTTTAGGGTATATAAAAATTGCACGCAGAGCGAAGCCGGGGGCGGGTCGCTAGTCTTAATATATAAAAATGAATCCCCATTTTCCTTGGTCACGGCATCACGCGTCAACGGGTAGACCGATTTTAATTCGGTTTTCACTAATGCAAAGAGGGATAAACGGGGAATGTTTTAGTATATAAAAATTGCATCCCGGGCGAAACCGGGGGCGGGCCGCTGGTATTGAATAATTATAAACTTTTGAAACTTTGGGTTTCTTAAGTTTGTAATAAGAGGATGTGGAAAAAGTTTAGAACATCGCATGCTTTTGGAAGAATAGATCCGAATTAAAGATTTATGATCAACACACAAAGTGTGTTTAAACATATTTCTTTCATATTTGAATTGGGAATTGATGTAATATGGATTTTAATTGACTTTCCATGTCCGACTATGCTCTTTCAGATAATACACAATAAATGAATAAGCTGTAAGAGTAAGCAGTAAATTTGAGATTTACTGATATCTACTTAGTTAATAAACATTTTTAACGCGACGGCCTTTTCCTGCCGTCGCCAAGAAACTGTAGCAACGCTGGGTTGGGTTCTACCTAGGTTCTACCTAACCCTACCTATCTAACTGGTAGAACCCAATCCAGCGTTTTTTTTTTTTGTTGCTGCAACTAACCCAACCAAACGGGTTCTTTTGCTGCAAAAAGAACTCAAATAGGAGACTATTGTACTGCTTCTACAAACTAATCAGCCTACCAGTGGAGAATCAGCCTACCAGTGGAGCGAGGAAGCGAGGAATCAACAGGCGAGGAAATAAATTATTTATTTTAATAACAGAACAGACTCTTTCAATGAGAAATTTATATAGTATTTTACAATGAACCAAGTGCGGATGATAAACGAATGTTATGACAAGAGTTTAAAATTAAAATGAATTTTTAAAAAGGTGTAAAATAAAAAAAACAAATAAAAAAGAGTAGGTAGGTAGCCGTTAACAAAATGAAGAAATTGATGAAAATGTCACTGATATTTCTATCAACTTGGAAGGACTGAGAAAGTGAGTTTGTTGCGCTTTAAAAGCTCACCGGTCATTACGAAATTTTGCATACATCTTGTTAGGGATATAGAAAAGGAGATAGCGTACGTTTCACCCAGAAACAAAGTAATGTTCCCGAGTGACCTAAAAATAAAAATAAAATATTCAACGCCTCTCAAAAATATATCAAAAATATATCAAATATATCAAATTTTCAAATTTGGCTCTGGTCTGGATTTGGAAAGTAGTGGCAGGGCACACTGCGTTTTCGCAGTCATTTGGGCAGCCCGTCTGGCGGCAGTAACCACCCCCTTACAGAAGACCACCGTGAAATAACAGCACGCGTGCTGTTGTGTTTCGGTGAGTGAGTAAGGTATGCCAGAGCCCATTTTCCTATCCCCCTCCTAATCCCTTCTCCTTAATCCTACTGCAGTCGGCAGCGCACTTGCAGGAGCTTTGGCGATGCTTGTGTTATACGGCGACGGTAGCCACCTACCATCAAGTGGACCGTCAGCCTGTCTGCGGACCTTAACATAAAAAAAATATCTATACATATAATAAAATCGTAAACGAGCCGTGTCTGCAAATTAAATATTTTTTCAAAAAAAAAAAAGAATAATTTGTACACGTTGTACTTATGTTACCGAGATCAAACAAATAGTTTTTAGAATTTTTCTGTTTGTCTGTACGTTTGTGCACACTAATCTCAAAAACGGCTTAACCGATTTTAATGGGGTTTTCACTGATGTATTGCACCAAGCTTTCCGTAACATTTAGTGTTTGTTTTATTCCAATCGGTTTACAGACAAAAAAGTTACATGTCACACCAAATATCACAGTTACGGGCTCAACTAGTATTGAATAGGTAAATGTTTCAACACATAAGAAAAAGAAGCGCGGACGAAGTCGTGGGCAATAGTTAGTGAAAGATAAACGTTGGTCGCCTGCAGGATTAATTAAGGCGAAGCCAGCCCCTAATGATAAAAAAATCCACTTATTTGTAACCGTTTTCCTTTTTAATTATCATAATAATTATAATTTAAAAAATACTCAAATCATCTGCATGATATATGAAAGGGGATCATCATAATTATTTATTAAATTATATTTAATTATATATATAAAAAAATTACTAATTTGCGGTCCAATATCGATGTTGTAACCGTGCGATTTGCTTAATAATCAATATTTTAAATAGCTAATTCTTAAGATAATTTTTAAGATCCACCATCTGAAGGCTCATCAAAAGAAAAATTTGAATTATACTTTATTTAATTTTTAAATAGATATTTCCGAGATTTGCAAGTAGCGATTCCCCCTCAGCAGTCCCGTCAATTCAGTACAATACGAGTTTTGCGGCTGGAGTCGCCTTAAGGAACTAGGTAGGAATAAGCAAATTGATTTTTACATCTCTCACTATGCGCACCACATTCTTATTTTAGAGGGTAGTAATACCTCCAGAAGGTCGGACAATTTCAATAGAAAAAATATTTGCGTCAAAGGTCATTAAACAGTAATTAGTATAAACGCTACCCAGAACGGTGCCCCACAGTTATAAACTTATCCAGAATTTCTTATCAACATAATTTTTATTTTAAAATTTATAATTAAATTAAATTTTACAAAACTGAACTGTATTACGGCACAAACAAGCTGTTGTAACGCTTCGGAAGCTATCTAAATGCTTGATAAGATAAATGCACTATTTGTTCCATATTGAAATAACACATTGTATCCATTCACAATGGTTGTTTTATAAAAACTAATGATCAATGACATTCCTAATAAAGGGACTCATAGTTTTATCTCATATCCGTTTGACAAAATTCATTACAATCTCACACTTAGATAATATTGTTGTAAAGGGATATATTATTGGCTTTACAAATAATAACTACATATTTAAAAAAAGATTAATAATAATAATAATTCTTTTCGGTTTTCGGGTTACTCAGACCCAACATAAATGTATTTAAGTTTTGTCTTTCTCCACATGCATCATCGAGCAATGGTTCGTGTATGGTGTAAAGAGAGTCAAGCGTCTTTGATATCGTAGCTAAGACGTGGTCGAGGCTGGCTCTCACTCTGCACAAGTATTACTGAAACACAGCCTATACCTTTGCAAGGTGTCACAACATAGATACAATAATCGGTATATGCAAGGTGATCAATCCAAATGGGACAATGATGGCAAATTTCAAACCATAAGAGATACTAAAAGAACTAACTCGATTTTTGAAAAAATAAAAAAACTGCATTCAAACTTTTTCAAATTATTCTCATACTCGACCATGAATCGAACCCGGTGAATTTTTTGTAAAAAAAAAATCGCAATTATTTTTATTACCATAGTTGATAGTGTGTAAGTTTTGCTATGTCGTAATGGATTCGGTTACTTAATTAATTAATTAATTAATTACTTACAGTGATAACTAAAGTGACACTGACATGTTTTTTTTATGTTATGTCGACAGACAGACTGACGATCCACTTGATGATAGGTGGCTACCGTCACCTATAACACAAGCAACGCCACAGCTGCTGCAAGTGCGCTGCCGACTACAGTAGGATTGGATAAGGGATTAGGAGGGGATAAGGAAATGGGCTCTGGCATCCCTTACTCACTCACCGAAACACAACAGCACGTATATGCTGTTATTTCACGGTGGTCTTCTGTAAGGGGGTGCCCAAGCAGCACATTAGTGAATATTGCAGCTTATCTTATAGCTTTATGTTCTAAATGAGTGGTTTAACAGTGTTTGATAAAACTTATAGCTTTAAATACAACTCAAAATTGTATATGAGTTCATCCTCTCACTTGTAGTTGCTTAGGAACGTTTTTTGTTTCTATTTTATTACTTATGGTTGGGTAAGGTAGATTTTGCTACTTAAAGTTGCATGCAGGTTTTAATTGTCACTATATAAGAAGCAATAGTGCTATATAAGACCCTAAAGTCACTGATAAGCAACGTTTACATATAAGTGGGAACATACCCTTATTTGGAACTTTTAATTCCAAATGACTAGTATAATAGAGTAGTATATCACCAATAGTGGCTAAAAAGATAATTTTACGGCTCTCTTGGAACCTAAAGTGATTGCAACTTTTAAGGCCTAGAAGTACCTTATTGCCACTCCAACGCATAAATAGGAGTCTCAATAGAATCATAAAAGTCTCAATAGGAGGTTTTTGAAACCAAAAGCAGTTATTTTCACTTATTTCAAACCACTAACGACCTAACAGTTCCAAAATTAGGACATAATATTTTATTATTTCTATTGCCCATGTCAAAATAGCATTATTCGTCCTACAAAAGAGCAAATAATTAAAGTAGGGCCAATTTAATAGATCACATTTGACATGTGTCAGCTTAGCTTCATAGTTCTATTTTTATATGAAAAAATTACTGTGCAACATTGAACGCTATTATTAAAGAATAGCGTTCAATGTTTATTGAATGTTTATTGAAATAATGACAGAAGCTGTCAGTGAAGCTTTACTATGAACCTAAGCTGACAGATGTCAAATGTGATCTATTAAATTGGCCCTACTTTAGTATTGGTAATAGCATTCACTGCTTTGCCACTCGCAAGATACAAATAAGTGATTTTCAGACCTGATAGTTCCAAATAGAGAACAAATAAGTGAAAATAAACACTGTAAGATATTTTTGTTTCGCCATTTTTACAAATTGGAGTCCTTGAAAATGAATTATTTTAAACAGAATTTTATCACACTTGCGCATAATCACAGACTTTTGATATTTGTGACGATGTTACTTTAACATTGTACGTAACCTACAATCATTAGGTTAGGTTTTTAACAGTTTTATTTCTTATCAGTATCAATTCCTTATTTGATTTAGCACTCTCTTTTTAAATATTCCTGATCAAATCAAAGGCGCATCGAAATTTACAAAGAAACCATACTATAGTTTCACAGTAACAAAAAATTCGCAGGAATTTCATGCTTGTTTCATTGCTTGTATAACGTGAAGTTTTAATCATTTACCCAAACAGAGGTATAAATCTAAAATTAAAATGGCAGATAACATTCACTTATAAAAAACAACTTATTGACAAGTTGCCACGCCACTCAAAGGAACTTTGGCGTCTCATTTATCACTCATTGACCGAACTGAAATTATTAATTCGGTCAATGAGTGAATAAATAGTTCACTGCGCATAACTTTCATCCATAGTTCTAATAGACACTTAAGGTAATCGTGAGATCTCTTATGGATTCAATTTAGAACCAAAAATAGGCTGCAATTTTTCTCCCCGTGGTTCTATATTGGTTGCCTAAGGGTTCTTTCCACCTATATAGAACTTAATCATGGCTATATATTTCACTTAAGTATGTAAATAGATATGATATACGAGCTATTTCCCACCCAGTTGTGCTACTTGGGTGGTCACTGCCGCCAGGCGGGCTGCACAAATGACTGCGAAACGCAGTGTGCCCTACCACTACTAAGGTTAATTTATTACAGTGTTAACTTAAAACCTAACAAAACAAAAGATATTACTTCAAGAAGACATTACTTTTTAAATTGCGTTCTTCGTAATATCAACGTATGTTGGAGAGAAACGATGGTTTAGAGCCATAGAACTCAGAAAAACCAAAAACTCAAAATATATAAGAGTTAAATAACGAGGTAGTTAATAATAATCTACTCTTTCATTTGTTACTACCTTTTCCCGCAGCTTTACGCGCAAAAAAAGGAGCTTTCGGGCTTCCTGAAGGTTCATTGGTGAAAAAATTTCCGAAGTCATCAGATTAGAAAAGATTAGATTAGATGAGTCATCAGATTAGATTAGAAGCTTACACTAACTTTAGCTCTTTAATAATATTTAGTATATTATAATTTTGTCAAGATGATTTAATTAACATTCAAAAGCTTACTTCGTAAACATTTCACACACACCGTTATCACCTTTCTTCAACCCATCACAGAAAAAACTCAATTGCACTATGATAACGACAATCGCCAAACTAGAGGTTAGGACGGCGGCCATTTTGTTTTTCTAAATTCAAACACACGACCGGTACGTAACGATTACAAAATACGTGTGCTTATAAGTCCGTAATGATTTACAATAATAAATAAAGTTCGTATGAGCAATGTCGTTTTCAGTTCGATAAGATATCTGCACATTTCCTGTAGTTACGCAAAAATTCCATTATTTTCCCACATAACCCATAAAGTTTCTAGTATTTTACTATTGAGAACTGTTTGTTTGTTACGTTACCGACGGCGTACGGGTTGCAAATGAGTTTTTGCTACTAAATACATTGCACAAAGACAGGACGTCGTTTCGACAATTTGATTTAGGTCGCTACATGTGACACAAGCTAATGTTTTTTTTAACCGTACAAATCTGCCTACATTTAAAATTTATGATAATGCGTTTGTTTAATTTAAATGAGTTTAAGTCTGCGTTTGATGAGTTTATGGCTATGGGTATATAGTTGATGGCAGTGTTTAGGGTGTACCTACATACAAAGTTACATACATCATCGTCAACATCATCGTGTCGGCAACATTATACAAAACTAGAATGGAATACTAATCGAACGCAAATATTTTGCTAGCAATATGATTCTATTTAATTCAAAAATAAATATATCCATTCATTTAAATTACTAGCGACCCGCCCCCGGCTTCGCCCGGCGTGCAATTTTTATATACCCTAAAACATTCCCCGTTTATTCCTCTTTCCATTGGCGAAAACCGAATTAAAATCGGTCTACCAGTTCGCGCGTGATGCCGTGACCAGGAGAAATAGGGATTAATTTTTATATATAAGATTATATATTTTTTTGTAGATATAATGTTTTGAAAATAACGAATCACGAATCATTAATTATTTTTAATTCTACAATTGGTAACAGAGTTTTTGATGAATGTAGTTTAATTGATAATAATAATAATAATAATAATTGTCGATTCGACGATTATCGTCCCGATAGTCGTCTCGGCGAACGGTCTTATAGCGAAGAGCCTCGACCAACATCTTAAGAGGCTCTCGCTAGATGGCTGGATCAAGGGACAGATACAGAAGGCGGTACTTCTTGACACGGCACGAATTGTCAGGAGGTTCCTCACTCTGCAGCCCTAACCACCGGTAGCTTGGGCCTTGCCCCGCTATTAGAGGACACCTAATTTTAAGTTTTTTATAATATTTATTGTTTTTATATACATATATATTGTAAAAAATTTAAAATTAAGAAAATAAATAAATAAATGAATAATAATAATAATAATAATAATCATTGAGAGCACACGTTATCCTTTTCTTTAGTTAAAACATCTTTTGTGATGCGCACTGCTAAGGATTGGAACTCCCTGCCGGGGCGTCTGTATTTCCGAGCTCATAAAACCCAAATCTTTTCAAGGTTCGAGTGAATAGGCATCTTCTTTGAGCTCGCTCCATCGTCGACCTCATCCTTCCTACATGGATAGATGCTGGTCAAGAGCAAACCCATCGTTAATAAAAAAAAAAAAAAAAAAAAAAAATAGTGATTATATATAAATTTTGGTACGTTTTATGTATGTCCAATTAAATAAGTAAATAAATAATCCATAACCTACGTAACTATCAGCAACATTTTTTTTGTCCATTTAGTAATTTGGATGATTTCGATTTTGATATTGTTTTTGAATAATTTATAAGTTCTAATAATTTATCTATGCACTAACTTAAACTCATCTCTGCTTTTTATAAATAGCAAAGACGAGTCTAAGTTTTGTAATGAAATCCTCAGAAAAATATAATATTTGGTTACATAGTATATGTAAATACAGAACGTATTTAATGTATTTTCAGTATTTAAGTTAAGCTATATTAAAAGTGTCCTTTTTTCAATTTTATTCTATCCTTGCAAAAAACCTATTCTACCTACCTTCTGGCTTCATAAATTCTGCCTTCTTTTTACAGAAGGAATTACTTAATATAAAGTTCATGATTAAGTGTGTGGTACAATTATGTAAAAAAAAACATAATCACTTGCCGGATTAGGACGTCTATACATTGGCCGCACTCCAGCTAGCAAAGTGGACGTCACTATGTATTGCGCATAATAATATTGGAATGTCAATCAGTATGCGTCTCCGACGGCCAGTTTTAAATTTAATTACATTTTTAGTACCTTGTCAATACGAGTAACAATCTATGCTCCTTAAAAGATCTTTTTTATGTTAGAGTCAGCAGACGTACTGACGGTCTAATTGATGGTAGGGTGGTTACAAGCAAGCAATACAAAAAGAGGAATGAAGGTGCGTTACCGACCTTAGTGGGATAAGTGATATGGAATGAGGAGGGAATAGAGGAATGGGCCCGGGAATACCTACGCTCATAGAAACCCAATAGCTATTTCACGGTGGTCTTATGTAAGGGATGGATACTGCCACCAGACGGCCTATCCGATTTTTGAACGTAATATGACCTGCCACTACTAATATTGTTGTTAACTAATTTAACAGCAACTTTAAATTACGTGTCACTTTAAAAGTAACAACAAGAGTGTGTTCGGAAAGGTTACGTTAAGGCGGAAAGCTTGTAGCTTGCAAATTCAAGCTAAGCTTGAATACGCTTTAGATAAGCCACCATTTACCTAGTTCCTCTCTGGGTTCTCAATCTGATATTCATGTCTGTCTTTCATCTCAAATCTGATCTTATGTATACATGGCAGATTAGGTCACCTACCCAAATGTAAATAGTGGTTATTTATAAATAATATGTTGTACTTAATTGCAGTTTTGAATCGGTTCACCAGCTCAATGTAATTACAGTAAACTTAATATCGACTTACTCTAGGTAAAGCAACAAATTCAACCAAATCTATTTGACAATTTATTTTGTCATAATATCTAAGATTATTTCTAATATTACTATGATGACCAATACCTTATCATCAGCAAATATACATATGATTAATAAAACATACGAGTATATATGTGACCCGAAACGAAACCCTGCTGAATATCTAATTTCATTTATGGTTCATTTAATAGGAACCGATAGCATTGATTTTTACCGTCTGAATTATTATTTAGTTTAGATCTCTTCTTTCTACTTGCTATAGTCATAATCTACAATATGATAATATCGAATCGACATTTTTTCTGCAAAATTTTTTCCCGTTGGATGAGTGGTTAGGGTGCTTGCCTTAACGCTCTATTCTAAGGTGCCCGGGTTCAATTCCCGGCAGGGTCAACTTTGAAAAATGAACTTGGCTCTGGTCTGGATTTGGAAAGTAGTGGCAGGGCACACTGCGTTTTCGCAGTCATTTGGACAGCCCATCTGGCGGCAGTAACCACCCCCTTACAGAAGACCACCGTGAAATAACAGCACGTGTGCTGTTGTGTTTCGGTGAGTGAGTAAGGGATGCCAGAGCCCATTTCCCTATCTCCTAGTCCCTTATCCTTAATCCTACTGTAGTCGGCAGCGCACTTGAAGCAGCTTTGGCGTTGCTTGTGTTATAGGCGACGGTACCCACTTATATTAAGGTCGGCAGACGGGCTGGCGGTCCACTTGATGGTAGACGGCTACCGTCGCCATAACACAAGTAACGCATCAGGTGCTGCAAGTGCGCTGCCGACTACAGTAGGATTAAGGATAAGGAATTGAGAAAGGTTAGAAAAATTGGCTCTGGAATAATTAAAAAGTGGAAAAATATGGAAGAAATAAAAAGTTATTTCAATTTATTTTGTCATCCCCATTTTTTTTAAATTTCGTTTTAATTTTAAATTCATACAATTCTAAATAACTTTCATTCTAACCATAAATAAGTATTTTAAATCATTTATTATATAAAAGGAATGCTCGCATCTACGCAAATCACAATCACTTATTCCTCATTAGTAACGGTTATTGCAGATTTGTAAACAAACAACTAGGTATAAAATATTTTAATAATGTCATAAAAAGTTGTTGTTTATGTGTGTATATGTTTGTATATTTTTATATCATACTAGCGTTCCGCCTCCGGCTTCGCCCGGGATGTTATTTTTATATATAAGAACATTCCCCGTTTATCCCTCTTTCCATTGGTGAAAACCGAATTAAAATCGGTGTACCCGTTCACGCGTGATGCCGTGACCAAAGGAAATGGGGATTCATTTTTATATATATAGATAGACTAGTGTTCCGCCTCCAGCTTCACCCGGGATGCAATTTTTATATATATGAACATTCCCCGTTTATCCCTCTTTCCATTAGTGAAAACCGAATTAAAATCGGTCTACCCGTTCGCGCGTGATGCCGTGACCAAAGGAAATGGGGATTCATTTTTATATATATAGATAGACTAGTGTTCCGCCCCCGGCTTCGCCCGGGATGCAATTTTTATATATATGAACATTCCCCGTTTATCCCTCTTTCCATTAGTGAAAGCCGAATTAAAATCGGTCTACCCGTTCGCGCGTGATGCCGTGACCAAGGGAAATAGGGATTCATTTTTATATATAGAGAATAGAAGAAGATGATAACATCACACATATAAGTATGTTAATTAAGTAAGTATAATGCTATGTTGACTTTAAATCTGATATGATCCAAATCTGATATGATGTGTGAAGGCTCCGAAATAATTGTTTTGAATAGTAGCTTTGAAATATTTAAATAAAAAAAATTAAGCCAGTTCATTTATAATTGTAAAAATAAAATAAAATAAAATAAAATAAATTTTATTTTTTATAATTGTAACGTACAACTTTTAATTATGAGTTCTTTTAAAGTAAGTATAAACTTTTTATTTATTTTTACAAATAATATCCCTTCTTTTAAGCAACATTCACATAATGTAATTGAAGACATCTGTCGGATTCAGATATTAAATGGGAAAAACATAATAGTTAATGACTGATGATAATGAAAAAATTAAGCGGTTGTAATTTTTTTAACTGTTTTTTAAATTTTGTTATTTTTAAATATTTTAATTTCATATAAAGTTGTTCATTTAAAATTTAACCTACAACGTTATTGGAAATGAAAGTACCGTTTTTGAGTCAAAGCCAAAACAAAAACGATATTAAGGAGATATCTTTAAATAAAAGTATACAATTAATAATATGAAGTAATTAATTATAATTTTTAATTTAAAAAAAGTTTAAATTAACAATAAAAAAAGTTTAAACACAATGAAATCGCGTACATACATAAGGACGAAAATAAGTGAGAAATATTTTCAACTTGTATATCATGCATTTTTTTTCAGCAAGATGTAAACTCGTTTCTCGTTTATCTCTTATCGCTCTTCTCTTATCGTTTATCTCTTATCGTTTCTCATTTATCGCTCTTTCCAATAGTGAAAACCGTATCAAAATCCGTTGGGTGCTTTAGAAGAAGTTAGCGGAGAAACAGACAGAGGTGGACAATGATTTTATTATATAATAAGTAGGTATAGATATTTTACTCAAAACATAAATTTAAAGTTCTCTATCTTATTTTTTCTCTCTTAAATTATTTTAAGGATAATTTGGATATCTGGTGCCCGCGACTTCGTCCGCTTTTATTATTAATTTATTATATAATATATTTACAAATTATATACTAAATTAAGCTTTGGTCCCCTAGGCAGGGTGCCAAGCATGCTGGCTGCATTACCTCGTTGTATTGCAAGACTGATTTACTGATCGAGGTAATGGCCAGCTCTGGGATCGCCAGTTATGTATAGCACGCCTGACAAAATATGTATAGCAATATAAAGGCTGAGATACATTGACGCCTGACATTATACTTTTGACAGGACTTGGATCTTTATTTTTAGGTAGCTGGTGCCCGAGTGGAATATTTAGCCTATGTAGGTATGTCCATTCTGAAATTCTATATTTTCGAAGATTACCTCCTAAACACTAACAAACAAACAAACAACTTTATCTCTTTAAAATATTAGCATATATTAAATATTTTTGCTCTGTGTTTAAGGTTTTTTTTTTTATAAAGAGCAAAGCAACAATTTTTAAACTAGTTATAATAGAAAAGTCTAGAAAATATTGACATAGATATTGCATGTCAGTAATTTTCCTATCATTAGTAGGTTACGGTGTGAACTTAATTGAACTGTGGTTTACAATGATAAAGCCTTTAAAATAGACGCAATAATGTAACTAGACCTTTTTAATTAGTTCATGGCGTCATTGTTGCATACGACAACGTTCTGATGCATATTTGTTTTAGATAACAATATACGCCTTTTTTTTTAACGAGGAGTAATCCGCTTACAGATTTCCTATCGCTGGCTAGACGATAGGAGTATGTGGGGGTCGCCCAGCACCTGACCATAGCGGCACTGGGAATACCCACTAAAACTCCCCGGTGTCTCCTTGCCCTTTGAGCGGATGGACCGGGCTTTGCCGAGGCAACAACTCCGATCCACCCCAGGACAAGTAACAATATACGCCTAGGTATATATACCTATTTTATGAAACACTTTATTTGAGGTCCTTTACAGATGTAAATGTGGATCAAATCAGAAAATTTAATATCCATTCTAAAGGTTCATATTAAAGCTCTTCAAATAAGCTTGGCAGTCCACTTGTTAAATTTCATAAAAACCGGTTGAGCGATTTTGGAGTACATAGGAAATATATATACAAAAGTATATGTATCCATAGGAACATATATACATATACACATCGTTTTTTGTATATATAGAGGATTTGTATAATATTGATTTAATACTCGTGTATATTCACATTTTATTTTGTTTATATTATATACTAGCGGCCCGCCCCCGGCTTCGCTCGGCGTGCAATTTTTATATACCCTAAAACATTCCCCGTTTATCCCTCTTTCCATTAGCGAAAACCGAATTAAAATCGGTCTACCCGTTCACGCGTGATGCCGTGACCAGGAGAAATGGGGATTCACTTTTATATATAAAGATATTACTTACTGTTACTTTATTTTAGGATTATGGTCAAAGTCAAAGTGACACATGCACACTAACTTAAATTTAAGATTCAAAAAGTTGTACGTAAAGTAATTTTAAAGTGTGACATAAGTAAATAAACGAAATATTAATGTAGTTTCGGTGGAACTTTATTTTATTAGCAGATATAACGTACCTCTTAACGTGAAACCCGATTTTGAGTATATTTTCCAAAAATATTATACACAGATTATATCTTGCGTATCATTGAATTCATATCTGTGTTGTTGCTACGCATGGAATTAGGAATATAGAAAGAAAGAAAGAATTAAGAAGAAAGAATCTACTAAAATCTATTAATTTAGATTTAAGCGACATCTACTAAAACGGCATTTTAAAATAAGTAGGTAACCAAACTATGCACAACTCTCGATACCTATCATAGTTTAAATATCTTGCAGATAAAAGACATGGATTCACTTTCAATGATATTTAATACTTAATATTTTTTGTTAACGAAAGGTTTTTACCGAAGTCATAAAAAAATTCGCCATCAAAAGAAAAAAGATAGAATTCGCAATGAATCACCAGGACATAAACAAGTTCAAAAATATTTGGTATGTAAATTAGGGATGCCAAAGGATATTTCCCTATGCCCTCCTAATTCCTTATCCTTAATCCTACTAAGGTTGACAGCGCTCTTACTGAGCCTATGCCGAAGCTTGTGTTACCAGTCGACGGCAACCATGTAGGGTTCATCATCATTCGCTTTTCTCATTCATTATAAACCTTTTTGTTTCTTTGTTATAACGTAACCTTTTTATCTACATTACATATGTACACTGGCCGGCGAGATTTTGAACATATTGGAACAAAAAAGGAGCAGCGAAAAGAAAAAGGGATTGACAGGTTTTTTCCACGAAGGAAAATGATTCTAGAGAGAGAATCGAAAAAGAGAACGTGTACTGGAGATATGTACAACAACTGAGACTCAGATTTTTTCAAAAGGGAATCGGATTAAATGAATCCAAATCTTGTTTCATTAAGTCGACGAGGTCTGCATAAACCACTTATTTTTACCGAAGATCCTGTCGGAAAGGAACGTTCCAACGCTGTGCACAGCAGCATCCTCATTAAGCTGTTCTCACGGAAGACGTGATCTACGAAGGACAATTATATATATGTATATATGAAAATTTATAAGGACTGCGGTGATTTCTAGTGTACATATAGGGACTCTAGTGGAATTAAAGTGTGGTGTTTCCTCGAAGTCTCTATCTTTCCTTTCAACCGCCACCCCTACGGAAATTGTTACACTACAACCATCAACCATCAAAAGGGACGATCCTAAGTATTAAGAAATAATTTCAATTTATACGCTGACGCATTTTAATATCCATGGTAGGCAATAACGATAATATCACATCCCTTTTCCTGTAGCGTAAATAAAGAGAGGTAATCCGGACATATATGAACTAGTGAATTATTCCGGTGACACACAGATCACTGACTATCACAATAGTCATCATTGACTTTTTGGAATGGTTTTGCAATTACATATTCTAATTTTTGATGTGTCCATTCCTATTGTAAGTAGTTTTAAAATTCGGAACTGAACAAATATCTTGCATGAACCTCTTTGAATTCTTTCAAATTGTTTTTCATTTATCATTTTAACTAACACTAAACTTTTTCTCTATGTAATATAGAATTTTAAAATATTTTATATAATAATGCGGGATTAAAGTGTTACCGGCGCTTTGTTCAACTAGCGTCATCTATGAATGACTTACGCAATTAAATTTCAACTATATCACAGGGAAAGGCGAGTTGTTTTACATAGACAAAAATATGAGTATGTGAAGTTGGCCCCCCATTATCGTGATAAAAAAAAAATGACGTGAGTTCTAGTTGCCCCCCACATAGTTCTGGAGTTCTCTATACTTTATATCAATAGTTCTATTTATTTTCCAAGAAAAATTGATTATTGAACTTGATGGGGGGCCAACTTCACAAATCGAAAAGTTTGCGTAGTCATACCAACTACAGCATTCGTCGGATCGAAAAAAGTTATAAGGATAAATTGTAGAACTCTTTGGGGGGCAAACAGAACTCCGTGAAAAAACTTCAAATTTTGAAAAAAATTTTTTTTTCTTTTTTTGAAAAATTTTTTTTTTGTTCCCATAGGTATAAAACGCGAATTCGAGTTGCCTTTCATGCAGTTCTGATGTTATGCACACTTTTTATCAATAGTTCTGCTGATTTTTCACTCGAGATTTTTTTTTATTTAATGAGAAGTTAATTTTTACAAATCACAAACTTTGCGTCGTCGTACTAACCAAAGTATTGCTCCAATCAAAAAAAGTTATTAAGATAAATTATAGAACTCTTTGGGGGGCAAACAGAACTCCGTGAAAAATTTTCAAATTTTGAAAAAAGAAAAAATATTCCTTGAAAATTTTTTTTATCCCATATAACGCGAATTAGATTTTCCTACGATGCAGTTCTGATTTTCTGCACACTTTTCATCAATAGTTCTGCTGATTTTTTACTCGAGAATTTTATTTAAATTTAATGAGAATTTAATTTTACAAATCACAAACTTTGCGTAGTCGTACTGACCAAAGTATTGCTCCTATCAAAAAAAGTTATTAAGATAAATTGTAGAACTCTTCGGGGGGCAAACAGAACTCCGTGAAAAATTTTAAAATTTTGAAAAAAGAAAAAATATTCCTTGAAATTTTTTTTTATCCCATATAACGCGAATTAGATTTTCCTACGATGCAGTTCTGATTTTCTGCACACTTTTCATCAATAGTTCTGCTGATTTTTCACTCGAGAATTTTTTTTTAAATTTAATGAGAATTTAATTTTACAAATCACAAACTTTGCGTAGTCGTACTGACCAAAGTATTGCTCCTATCAAAAAAAGTTATTAAGATAAATTGTAGAACTCTTCGGGGGGCAAACAGAACTCCGTGAAAAATTTTAAAATTTTGAAAAAAGAAAAAATATTCCTTGAAATTTTTTTTTATCCCATATAACGCGAATTAGATTTTCCTACGATGCAGTTCTGATTTTCTGCACACTTTTCATCAATAGTTCTGCTGATTTTTCACTCGAGATTTTTTATTTATTTAATGAGGTTAATTTTACAAATCACAAACTTTGCGTAGTCGTACTGACCAAAGTATTGCTCCTATCAAAAAAAGTTATTAAGATAAATTGTAGAACTCTTTGGGGGGCAAACAGAACTCCGTGAAAAATTTTCAAATTTTGAAAAAAGAAAAAATATTACTTGAAATTTTTTTTTATCACATATAACGCGAATTAGATTTTCCTACGATGAAGTTCTGATGTTCTGCTCACTTTTCATCAATAGTTCTGCTGATTTTTCACTCGAGAATTTTTTTTAAATTTAATGAGAGGTTAATTTTTACAAATCACAAACTTTGCGTCGTCGTACTAACCAAAGTATTGCTCCAATCAAAAAAATTGTATTTGTAAAATTGTAAAATTTTGTTTGATTTGTAAAATTAAATTCTCATTAAATTTAAAAAAAATTCTCGAGTGAAAAATCAGCAGAACTATTGATGAAAAGTGAGCAGAACATCAGAACTTCATCGTAGGAAAATCTAATTCGCGTTATATGTGATAAAAAAAAATTTCAAGGAATATTTTTTCTTTTTTCAAAATTTGAAATTTTTTCACGGAGTTCTGTTTGCCCCCCGAAGAGTTCTACAATTTATCTTAATAACTTTTTTTGGTAGGAGCAATACTTTGGTCAGTACGACTACGCAAAGTTTGTGATTTGTAAAATTAAATTCTCATTAAATTTAAAAAAAAATCTCGAGTGAAAAATCAGCAGAACTATTGATGAAAAGTGTGCAGAAAATCAGAACTGCATCGTAGGAAAATCTAATTCGCGTTATATGGGATAAAAAAAAATTTTCAAGGAATATTTTTTCTTTTTTCAAAATTTGAAAATTTTTCACGGAGTTCTGTTTGCCCCCCGAAGAGTTCTACAATTTATCTTAATAACTTTTTTTGATAGGAGCAATACTTTGGTCAGTACGACTACGCAAAGTTTGTGATTTGTAAAATTAAATTCTCATTAAATTTAAATAAAATTCTCGAGTGAAAAATCAGCAGAACTATTGATGAAAAGTGTGCAGAAAATCAGAACTGCATCGTAGGAAAATCTAATTCGCGTTATATGGGATAAAAAAAAATTTCAAGGAATATTTTTTCTTTTTTCAAAATTTTAAAATTTTTCACGGAGTTCTGTTTGCCCCCCGAAGAGTTCTACAATTTATCTTAATAACTTTTTTTGATAGGAGCAATACTTTGGTCAGTACGACTACGCAAAGTTTGTGATTTGTAAAATTAAATTCTCATTAAATTTAAAAAAAATTCTCGAGTGAAAAATCAGCAGAACTATTGATGAAAAGTATGCAGAAAATCAGAACTGCATCGTAGGAAAATCTAATTCGCGTTATATGGGATAAAAAAAAATTTCAAAGAATATTTTTTCTTTTTTCAAAATTTTAAAATTTTTCACGGAGTTCTGTTTGCCCCCCGAAGAGTTCTATAATTTATCTTAATAACTTTTTTTGATTGGAGCAATACTTTGGTTAGTACGACGACGCAAAGTTTGTGATTTGTAAAAATTAACTTCTCATTAAATAAAAAAAAATCTCGAGTGAAAAATCAGCAGAACTATTGATAAAAAGTGTGCATAACATCAGAACTGCATGAAAGGCAACTCGAATTCGCGTTTTATACCTATGGGAACAAAAAAAAATTTTTTCAAAAAAAGAAAAAAAAATTTTTTTCAAAATTTGAAGTTTTTTCACGGAGTTCTGTTTGCCCCCCAAAGAGTTCTACAATTTATCCTTATAACTTTTTTCGATCCGACGAATGCTGTAGTTGGTATGACTACGCAAACTTTTCGATTTGTGAAGTTGGCCCCCCATCAAGTTCAATAATCAATTTTTCTTGGAAAATAAATAGAACTATTGATATAAAGTATAGAGAACTCCAGAACTATGTGGGGGGCAACTAGAACTCACGTCATTTTTTTTTTATCACGATAATGGGGGGCCAACTTCACATACTCCAAAAATATTTCAGTAAACAACATTTAAGGGGGAGACAAACGCTAAATACTAAAAATATCCATTGTTTAATGAAGATGTTACAAGAAACAGACCAGACAATTGCTTTGAAAAAAATATATATTATACTTAAGCATGTGAAGAACCAATTTTATTAATTAGAATTTTCGTTAAAGTAATAGAAACTCCACAAAAAAATTTAGAACACAAGAAGAATTTGACTTTTATTGAAAATTCTCTCGAAAACGGCTTATTGCACGCATATGAATCCTGTACCTATTAATAAGTTAATATCAGATTAAAAAATTGTATTAATAAAAAAATTTTTTTGTGTAATGTTCTAATGGTAAAAACAAAAAAACACCATTTCTCCGCCGCCAGCGAGTTCTATAGTAAATGTCATTTGCCTCAGTGAATCCCTTAATGTGGCACGTCGCGAACAAGAGCTGAGATATTCGGTTGATTTCTGTTTTGTAAAGGTCCCCAACTTCAATACCCAGCTGGCTTTACTCAGTATAGGAAGTATAAGGAACTAAGCTTTCTTCTCAAAAAGAATTACAAAATTCACTTAAATGAGAAACTTATAAATTTAAGTATAAACATTAGTTCGCATCATTTTTAAATAATTTTTATAACAAGACCGGCAGAAAGGCTGATGCACGACGGTCCACTTGATGGTAGGTGGCTACCGTCATCTATACACAAACGCCACAACTGCTGCAAGTACGTTGCCGACTACAGTAGGATTTAGGATAAGGGATTAAATAGGAAAATGGGCTCTGGCATGCCTTATTCACTCACCGAAACGCAACAGCACACGAGCTGTTATTTCACGGTGGTCTTCCGTAAGGGGGTGGTTACTGCCGCCAGACTATCCTTTATTTATGTGTTACTCTGCCACTACTATCCTTTATTCTTTATGCTGCGAGTGGGTGAAAGGATTTTTGGATCGACGCCTTGGAGATGTGATCTGGAGGAGATTTCTGAGGATGTCGTGAGTGGAGTTAGATGATTTGACATCACGCAATGACAGTCATCCGTCGTTCAGGCTCGCATCCTCACATTTTTCGGTCACAAATCTAGACGCGATGAACCGCCAATTGAGCGGCTTGTCATGCAGGGCAGAGTCGAAGGCATGAGCCAGCATGGAAGGTCACCTATGAGGTGGACGGAACAAATTAAGGCAGCATGGACTATTCCGTGAATATGCCTGAGTAGCGGCGTGTGGTGCTCACAGGTGATAATGACCAATCTGTCAAGAGTGATTCGGTCAGTAAAAAGAAAAAGCATATTTTTTACACTAAAATCTGAAATGATATTTTAAAAGGCGTTTTTGTAGGGCTGTTTTACGAAGATTACATCATGTGAAGTGTAAAACTGTTGCATAGAGAAGTTAAATGCGGACAAAACTATTATGCAATCCTACAAACGTTGTAAAAGAAATGAGAAATTCTAGGTAGGTACTACTGTTAGCAAAGTGCATGGCTTTCATTAAATTATTCCACATCACGTCACCGAGAACAATAAACGAAATGTTGTTGCCTGAATAATGATGGCGTCTACTTTCCGGTGTCTCAAGAACCAAGCTCAGATACCTACAATTATTACAAAAGCTTTGCGCTTACATTCATTTACAGAAGGTTCTAGTGTTGCATTATGTTGCACCAAACAGCTTATTAATTTAAGTAAGCACATCAAAATAAAAGAGACAGATTGGTTATGCAAGCCAATAGGGAATATGCACATTTTTTTTATATTTTTATATACGATAGGTTATATCGTTATATAACCGTAAAAAATATTCAGCGCCAAAAAACAGAAATTTGGTAACAAAAAAAGTTAAAATTAACTAACAGCTACGGGCACTTTAAACACACGCCCTTTTGGGGCGCTTGTCGTGACGTCAAACTCTACAATACAATCAAATGTTAAAAATCACATACATCTACACCCTTGTTGACAATTCATAGACGTTGACGTCACATTCGATCTGACCGTTTCAAGTATTTTGAATTTCCCACATTTTTATGCACTTTTTAATAATTATTTTCTTAACGAAAAAGAAATAATATTAAAAAATATTTACATAGACATAATTCTAAAGCAAAAATGTTGATAAAAAAATATATTTAAGCCTTTTTTGAATTAGACGCATATTCCCTATTACAGGCGTAATAATATTCATCAATAATAAACAAAACCTAGATTAAAATTTAAATTATAAGCTGATGTCATTTTCACTGCCTTTCGCAGTCATTTGGGCAGCCCGCCTGGCGGCAGTGACCACCCCCTTACAGGAGACCACCGTGAAATAACAGCATATACGTGCTGTTGTGTTTCGGTGAGTGAGTAAGGGATGCCAGAGCCCATTTCCTTATCCCCTCCTAATCCCTTATCCTTAATCCTACTGTAGTCGGCAGCGCACTTGCAGCACCTGTGGCTTTGCTTGTGTTATAGGCGACGGTTGCCACCTACCATCAAGTGGACCGTCATCCTGTCTGTCGACATAACATTTTAAAAAAAATGGGTAATAACAAAATAGTATAATATGGTTCCACAATGAATGAGCTACAATCAATATTATATGTCAAATATATTTATAATAATCTTATTATTTATTACTAGTTGGTGCGCCCGACTTCATAAATAAAAAATAACAACTGAGAAAATATATGAGCAATATCCTGACATCTTTATCACTGTGACGAAGACGGTGGCCTAATCCCCGCGAACCTAACGTTTTTCCAGAATAAAAGTATCCTATATGTTATTCCTGGTAATAAACTACCCGTGTGCCAAATTTCATCTAAATCCGTTTAGCCGTTTTGGCGTGATTGAGTAACAACTACACAAACATCCAAAATACAAACTTTTGCATTTATTAATACACTTATGTTAATAGGATCATCATCTCTTATAGTTTTAAATTTTTATATTAATATTATGATTGTAGCTGCTTTTTTGAATACATAAAGATATAAGTGAGTCATGACTACTGCTTGACTTTTAACAATCGATTATAGTTATCTTTATCTTTTTATTTTAATCAAATATTAAAAAAGACAAATATTAACCTAATTATAAACAGCAATCACGCAGTAGTTAACACAGAAATACTTGCATATGAAAAAATTTATTGCTGTATTGGGAGAGAAATTCCATACATACGAGTTCATTTTAATTTTGTACGTCCAAAAAAATTGTAAATTTGTGCAGCAATATCCCAACGTTTTTAATTACAATTGCGATGGGCTTACTTTTAATCGATGAGTAAATACGGACGGTATAGGGGATTTAATTGAAATTATTAAAACTTAACATTGATTGACTGAGTAATTTAAAATCCCCTATATTTCGTGCTATGTTGCTTTTGCAATTGCAACTTTGAAAGAAACAAGACGTGTTCACACTTCCCAATATGTCCGTACTTTGTACGTATTGTAATTATCTGGTAAGGTACTTCGTGAGAAAAATGGTATTTTTTTGTCAACTCCATGCCATTGAAAATTAATAAAATGAGGATAATGTTTTATATGGCAAGACAAGACCTACCAATCCTCGATAGATTAGTTTGTTAGACTACAGCTCATACTTCCTGACACACGAGAAAGATGTCCAAAAAAATAGGACGCAGTGCATGTAATCTTTTTTAATATATAAAAATGAATCCCTATTTCCCTTGGTCACGGCATCACGCGTGAACGGGTAGACCGATTTTAATTCGGTTTTAGCTAACGGAAAGAGGGATAAACGGGGAATGTTTTAGGGTATATAAAAATTGCACGCCGGGCGAAGCCGGGGGCGGGCCGCTAGTCTAGTCTTATATATAAAAATGAATCCCTATTTCTCCTGGTCACGGCATCACGCGTGAACGGGTAGACCGATTTTAATTCGGTTTTGTCTAATGGAAAGAGGGATAAACGGGGAATGTTCTTAGATATAAAAATTGCACGCCGAGCGAAGCCGGGGGCGGGCCGCTAGTACATGTATAAATGCAAATACAGCTGTAGAAATTATAAACGGTGTTTCAGATATTGTGTTTCTAAACGAGTTGTTATATTATTTTTGAAGAAAAATATTTGAAAATTATTTTCGATTCTTTTTTTTTTTTTTTTTTTTATGAAATCGAGGTAGCGCTTGACCACTATCTCACCTGATGTGAGGTGCAGATGTGGCCGAAGGTGGACCACGCTTACCTAGTAAATGCCCATTTACCCTAGTTTTGAAGACCCTGAGGTTGTAGTTCTGTGGGAACACAGACGCAGGCAATGAGTTCCACTCCTTAGCAGTTCGAACAAGGAAGGTGGAACTGAAACGCTTTGTTCGTGATCGAGGTACATCGACCACGAAGGGGTGAAACCCCTGCCCACGTCTAGTGGTCCGCAAGTGGAACGGTTCCGGTTGGATTAAATCGTACAGTATAGATATTTATAAATATTTACAAGTTAGACTAAGTATAAGACTGTCTTTAAGGGTAAATTTGGGCCCTACTATAGGATGAGGAGTGGTGTTACAAACAATACAATTGACTACTAGCATTGCTACTTAGGTATTGCTACTATCATTGCCATTAGCGTTCCTTTGTGAATCTAGAAGTGAGAAGAATCAAAAGATGTATATAGGATTAATTCTTGAAATTATATTTACTTACCTTTTAACGTCAGTGCAAGTTCCATTAATGCAATCTCCACTCTTGTCGCATCGTCCACTGCAATAACACTTACAACCTTGTCTCTTCTTAACAAAGCCTTCATTGCAAGTACAAATATTCGGCGCAGAACAGAAGCCATTTTTGCAGCCCCTCTCACATATCGGCTTGCAAATTTCATCGACCTTCTCATAACCGGCGTAACATTTACAAACGTTTGGACCAATACAATCTCCATCACAAGAATCGCATTTTGGCTCGCAATGAGTCTCATTTACTCTCTTATAGCCTTCGCGGCACGAGCAAATATTTGGTCCAACACAATCAGCATTGAAGCAATTGTCACATCTTGGTTCGCATGTGAAATTATCCTTTAAATGGTAACCTTCATTGCATGTGCAAACATTTGGTCCAGTGCAGTGTCCGTTTGTACAATTTTTATCACATTTTGGAGTACAAACGAATTTGTCGTCGAAACTATACCCAGGGTCGCAATTTTGGGCGCAATGCGTTGCATTTATCGAAACAAAATCGCTATGACAAATGCATGTGTTGTTCCAATGACATTCTGCATTAATACAAGGAGAGTCGCATGTCGGTTTCAAACATGAGTTTCTATGTTCAGGTTCTAATATGGTAGGTGGATCGCATTGGCAGATTTCTGGTGATATACATCTTCCTCCATCACATCCAGTGGTACAAAGGGGAGTGCAAATGTCCTCTTCTGATTGATACTGCCAACCATTGCAACAAACTGTCTGATTGCTTGTCACTGTGTAACTCTGAAATATCAAAATTGATAGAGTGTAAAGGTGCAGTGAGTATAATTTTATTTTTGTTCATAATTGGTTGTTTAGCGTTTTTATATTAGAAAAAATGGTATTTTACTAAATACTTTGTCCGTTTCAGAAATTAATAAACCTTGAAGAGCTTGTCTATTTGTGGGAAATTAATTTCATCTTTTTATGCGAAAAACAAATACATTTCAAAGATGCATCACGAAAAAGCACAGAAATAAAAAATTCAATGAGTAAACAATAATTTTGCTTATTAATCATTTTAAAAACTGTATCCTTTTAGTTAAAAAGTGGAATTATTAGCGTTAATTGCAAAACCAGTGATGCGGAATCAGGACAATAAAGTTGATAAGGATAACGGCGAAACAAAGGATGTCACGACAGCTGATATATTATTGTACGTCGAAGCCGATGACCTCCCGCTCCAAATGATTGTGTCGATTTATAATTCGAAGATAGAACAAAGTGCCGGCTATGAGCAATATTACGTCAATATTATTCATTAGAATCATTACATTCGCGAATTAACTGCATTAGCGCTGAATGGTATTATATGCATTTGCCAATCTTTTTCCAACAATATAATCTAAGTTGTTGTTATTTTTATACAAAAATTGAGGGCACACTGCTTTCTGTAGTCTCAATCTGGACAACCACCTCCTTAGATACCCATAATAATAAAGCTTTATTTATTTATCCCATACATAATAACAGTAATTACAAGTGAAATAATTAAAGTTAACATTCATTGAAATATTAGTCATACAATTATATTAGTCATACATAGTCAAAAAGTCAGATAGTCAAGTATAATAATGATAAAATTTAGTTTTTAATGCATTTTAAATATTAGTGATTTGGTTATTAATAATGATATTCTTAGTTACTCATTCACTTGAATCTAAAATTTATACAATTTGCTAATTTTTCTGTATGCCTCCTCCATAGAATGCCAAATAGAATGCCAATCTCGTCTTGAGAGAGCCCAAGACGAGATACCTGTAACGTACAAATAAATTTCCGACAAAAATCTTTACTGGTCAACTAATAGAAAACAAGTTTCGCTGCGTGAGTAATTGATACTTTTATTAATATAATAGGCCTTATTCGATATGTAATAGGAAAGCTAGTCATAAACTGGATAATCCGTCTGAGAGTTCTTGTGGTTTGTTGTGTTAGTAAGGGATTCTAGAGCCCTTATTACACTCATTACATATTTGTCCCTTATTACACTCATTACCTGGTACCTTAAAGTGGACATTAAGTCCACTTTAAGTACTTAATGATAAATTAATTAGAGCCACTTTTAACAATCAGTTGACATAATAATATGCACATTTTTTTTGCATTAGAATCCAGATTATAGTGATTACTAGCTTGAGCCCTCAACTTCGTACGCGTGGTATTCGGTATAGCGCGTAACTTTTTTGTTTGTAAACCGATTGGAATGAAACAAACACTAAAAGTTACGGTAAGCTTGCTACAATACATCAGTGAAAACCGCATTCAAACCGATTAAGCCGTTTCAGAGATTAACGTGCATAAACATACAGAAAAACCCACGAACTTTCAATCATTTTACAGATGATAATATACATTTAACTAAAGTTTCAGCCAATTCAACTGAAGAGTTATTTTATTGCATTTTTATCGAAAAAACGTTGGAAGTGATTCTTTAAATTTACATAACTTTTTTATTTGTGAACCGACTGGAATGAACAAAAACACTAAAATGTTACAGGAAGCTTGCTTATAAGACATCAATGAAAACCGTATTCAAATCGATTAAGCCGTTTCTGAGATTAACGTGCACAAAGGCATAGACAAACAGACAGAAACAATTTTTTTGACTTCGGTAACATAATTATAATGCATAAATGTTTTTTTTTTTTTTTTTGACAAAATATATGTTTTACAATATTATTATATGTATGTAAATATACTCGTATATAGATTACAATTTCTTACCTCAGGTCTGTATCGTTTAACGACACACTTCTTTCTGCCGCACCATTTGTTAATGCTCACCCAGACAGCTTTGTTTCTTGTCTTCTTTAGGCTTAAAATAAAAAATATTTATTTAAATTTACGTTCCCCTAATTTTACTCCTAATTTACATACATATATGCAATACCTCATTGTTATAAATTGTTTATTTTATTAAAATAAAGATTAATAAAATTAAAACAACCTGTAGAAAGTGTACATTGTGCATTCTTGTTGTCAACAAGGATGCACTTATATGTTAGCTGCATGTTAGAGTGGGACGAGCAGGTTTGTTGTATGTTAGTGTTAAAGTTGTATCTACCTACAAATATTCACTTTTTACTTTTGTCTGTATTTGTAACAAAAATTCTGTTTATATTTCTGCCATTGAAGACAACTCAGGTGTACGATAGAAACTTAATTGAGTTTATAGTACACCTAAACTGTGTACCGCCCAATGTATTTTTTCTTTGTGTAAATAAATAAAAATAATAAAATAAAAAAGTAGTGCCTATTATTGTGAAATTTTACTTTAAATAATATTTTTCCATTTGTAGGTACAACATAATGGTACCTACAAACTTTTATCAGCGTCTTCATCTACGAATCTTTACAAATTATAACCTGTGTGTTATTCTGATATATAAGTTTACTTTTTACATATGTAAATTAAGTAATAATTAACAATGGATCATGTTATCTGAAAAATAAAAAATAAATAAATAAATATGTTTAATCAAAATTTGTATAATAGTTGCTCATAAACTTTCGTAGTTTAGTATTGGTGGTAATTAGGGTTTGTTGGCAACCGGTTTTTTTATCTAGCAGTACTCAAAGGTTGTCAGTAAAAAATAAAACGAAATCACCTATGAATACGCTTAAATCTCGTGAATATGAATTATGGATGTTGCCAACTCCCTGAGTCACGATGTTGACCTGTTTAACGACGCATTTTCCAAAATTAAAAGACTCATCCTTGTCCGTGGTTCAGATAATTAACACTAGTTTATTTTTCACATTTATTCCAAATTTCCGATTTAATTATATTTTTATGTATGATTTTTTTTTTTTGATAAATTTTCATAATTTTTTTTATAAATTTTTTTTTCTAACTTTATTGCCGGGATGCTACTTCGACTTTTATTGGCGTAGGCTGTGCCTCCTTTAATTGCGGCGGCATCTGTCATGTTATTTTTTCCTGTTCCTTGTTGTGTGTTTTTTTCGGTGCCTGCCTCGTTGGAGGCCATGTAAATAAATAAATAAATAAATAAATTTTCATAATTAATAAATATTTCATGATTATAAGTTTCACGAGATTTTGTTAGCGTCCCTCAGAACCGCTACTTTTTATCTGGATGAAAAATCATCCTGTGTCCTTTTTGGTATCCCTAACAACGTGTAATAAAAATCACGATCGAGTCGTTAATACTTACGCGAAATAATATCATAGACTAGTTTTAGGAAAGACTTGAAACCAAAGATGTTGTATTAGTCTGTTTGAAACCTTTATACGAGTTTACATAACATTGCCTGTCAACACTGACAATACGTGCAGGTGTTTCTAACAAAACCTCTTTGTTTTCTTATACGACTACAAAACAATTGCAGTTGTAAATCCCAGTCTACATTTTGCCACCCATCATAGAGGTTTGTCTTTCTAGGTTTAAAAAAAATGCTGACACACGAGACGATCTATCTACTTTTCAAATTTTATCTAAATATTACCATCTGAACGTTACCAAAAGCTTTACATACAGTAATAATTTGAGTTAAGATTGCAAGTTTTACTGCTCATCATTATAGTTATGACAGGAAAAGTCAATATTTTAATGACTATATAATGAATAATATAATGAATAATGACTATGACTATATAATGAATAATTCTATATAATGAATAACACTTTCTATAAAGAAAAAACTGCCATAGAAATCGGTTCACAAAACGCTTCTATTCATTAAATTGTTCAATTAACTATAGAACTATTAAATTTAAATAAAGAATTACAAATTAATTAGTGTTCATTCAATTTTATTAAAGGGATTTTTTTTGGAACGAAAATAAGAGATTTTTTACCTTTTTTATTGTACAATACATACAGTATTATTAGATAATTTTACTACTAATATTACTAGTGTATTGAAACAAATAATATTAATAAATTTATTTTTAAGATCGTGGGTATTTTACCACAGATAACATTTTTTTTTATTTTTTGAAAAAATATTTAATGTACAAACATTTTTTCACGGCTCGTTTACGACGATTTTATTATATTTATAGACATGGTTTTTTGTACCAATAATAAATTAGTATAAATTGGTTAATTTAAAAGTTATACTTGTTGCATACACATTATTATAGTCTTATTTTATTATTATAGTAGTAGTATATGTTATATTTATTATATGAACTAGCGACCCGCCCCCGGCTTCGCCCGGCGTGCAATTTTTATATACCCTAAAACATTCCCCGTTTATCCCTCTTTCCATTAGCGAAAACCGAATTAAAATCGGTCTACCCGTTCACGCGTGATGCCGTGATTTCTCCTGAAATAGGGATTCATTTTTATATATAAGATAAGATTTGGGCTCCCAAGGGATTGGGCTCCCAAGATTTCCCAAGGGAAGATTGTGTGGCTTGTAGCACAAACAGGACAATATGAACAGACCTACAAAATAAAAATGTACCTATTGGGTACTTGTATTATATGCATTTTGTATTACGTTTTTGAATAATACATCCCTTTTTTTAAAAAAAAAAAAAAAAGTAATAACAATCAAAATTATTTAATTGCGAATTTAAACCGAATTAAAAAACATTTAGATATGTTCAATTAGCATGCGGATTATATTACTTTTGAAAAATGGATAACTTTTAAAAACTATTTCATATCGAGGGTAATATAATTAAGAAGACGACAGCTACAATATCAGGAATAGCTTTATGTATAGCACTGGTTTAAGTTTATATAAAACTATCTATTACTTAGTCAACACTGAAACTTTAAAGATCCTATTCTTTATAACTTCTCGAGAAAGAAATTTGAGCTAGCTTTGATAAGTTTTTCCCATTAATAAAATAACAAGCGAAAAATTCACCTTTTCTTAACGACGCAAACTCCGGAGCCATCCGGTTTCAAAGAAGAAGTCTCACTGACAAGATCAAAGAGGCACAGGGTGATTAAAAAACAAAATATTACCAACTTAGTGCACATTTTAATACTGTTTAAAAAGAGAATAAAATTTAAAAATTGTTCTAAAAATTTCTATTGGTTGAAATTCGAAATACGTTCACATTTTTTTTTCTCGTTTTCAACACAACCACTATGCGTTCGAGACAATAACTGTGTGATGGCATCTACCATTACTCCCAAGTTACAACTTCATTGTGGAATTCAAATTATATCCAAAACGAAACACTTTGAACCTTATCTGTATAGCAATAAAGCTTGAATGTCGAGTTTGTTTTAGCGACACTTTCATATCTCTACTAAAAATAAAGTCGTCGCTGGCATTAAACTTTTGAATGTGCTTTTTGAATCATCCGGGTGGACATGGCTTTTTTTAACTGGACCTTGTCGGGGAAATTCATTTAGTAATCGGGGGATAATGACAATATTTAAAAATTTAAATTGCATTTTTTTTTTATTATAGATGGGTTTGCTCTTGACCAGCATCTATCCATGTAGGAAGGATCAGGCCGAAGATGGAGCGAGCTCACCCAGAAGATGCCTATTCACTTGAACCTTGAAAAGATTTGGGTTATATGAGCTCGGAAATACAGACGCCGGCAGGGAGTTCCAATCCTTAGCGGTGCGCATCACAAAAGATGTTTTAAAGCGCTTGGTCCGAATTAGAGGGATTTCGACAAGGTGAGGATGGTAACCGGCCGTACGTCTGCATGTCCGATAGAAGAAAGGGGAAGGCGGTATGATCTCATGCAGCTCTCGAGCACACTCTCCGAAGTACATCTTATAGAGTACACACAGACAGGCAACTTTGCGTCTATGTGCCAGGCTCTGCAGCTAAGTTCTTATTAGTGTATCATCGCCAATGAGCCTCCTAACTCTGCGATCCACAAAGTCGAGTGCAGGAAGTTGGTATTTTGCTGAGCCATCCCAAAGGCTATTCAAAGCTTATTCAAAATTTATAAGATGCTAGCTTTTAGTCGCGGATTGTAAGGTACCCTATGTCAAATCGGTTGAGTAGTTTTGAAGTCCATAGGGACATACCTACACACACATCGATTTTTGTATAATTAGAATTTTTTACGTGTTTTATTCTTATTTAAATTCTAATAAATTAAATAAAAATAATTAAAAATTAAAAATCAGATTACATCATATTCACCCTTTAAATATGTACCATTTTTTAAATGTAAAGTCTTACGGTTCGGTTCACGGTTCACCTGATGGTTGATGACTTCCATCGCCTACTAATACAATTAGTAGACACTAATTGTCTACTACTACAAAAAATGTCATAGTTGCTGTAAGTGCGCTGTCGACCTTAGCAGGGTAAAGGATAGGAAAGTGATGGGGAAATAAGCACTGGCATATTTTAATCACTCACTGAAACACATTAATTAATTAATGTATGTACTTAATACAATTCACAGTATAAAGTTAACAGTACAACCTGTTATTTCATGGTTTTATGTGTAAAGGAGTGGTTACAGCCGCCAGACGGGTTATAAAGAGTATAAATTTATAAATATAGTGTATTATTTGTATAATTAATATTACTTGAGCAAATTTCCCTATCCCTTTCCTAATCCATTATCCTTAATCTATTATGGTTGGCAGCGTACTGTGTTGTTTGTGTTATAGGAGACGGTGGCCGCTTACCATCAAGTGGACCTTATCTGACCTGACGACCTTTACATATAAAAAAGATGTAAAGTTTGTAAGATAAAGAAACTTCAAAACCGTTTTACAAATATTTAGAATGTACTTTCAGAGTGGACATAGATTAAGTGCTATTTAAGTTTAAGTTATTTCCAAGGCATAGTTAATGGTAATAAATACATCTGATTGTCTTTTAAACTCCGCCATTTTCGGATATATTCAATTTAGTTATCAGTCTCGGAAAATACGCCAACACAAATCTATAGTATAACTATACATCTGAAATTATATCGCAGCTATATATTTTAGTATGGTACCTTAGGGCGCAAGAACAAAGTGGTCCTAAGATGGGTACCTGGCTATATGGGGATCGAAGGCAATGAACTTGCCGACGAACTGGCTCGTGTAGGCGCAAAAGGTAGGCTAATAGGTCCTGAACCTATGTGCGGACTACCAAATAGCCTAGCTCGCTGGACCATATGGAACCAGTGCTTTATTAAATCTTACAAACGCTGGACTGACTTGCCAGGGTTGAACCATTCCAAAGCGCTCATTAAAGCCTATAGTCGAAATGTAACAAAACAGACTATGTCGCTTAGCAGGAGCAATCTGTGTATGCTATCTAGGGCGCTTAACGGGGCACTGCCGCCTCAATAGGCACCTTAAAGTAATGGGGCTCACTGTACGGGAGAGTGTCGCTTCTGCCATGAGGCAGAAGAAACACCAATGCATATCCTGTGCGAGTGTGGCCCCCTGATGCACAAGCGCAGTCACATCCTAGGAAGCCACACAATGGCTTGTGAAGATGTGAAGAATGCCTTTATCAAAAAAGTACTACAGTTCCTTAACGTGGTAGGTATAGGTAGAGAGCTTTAGTTCGCGTGGCGATCACAATATTTCAGCAATGGACGAAGTGATACTGGTACTCTAGCAGACAGAAATAGCCACTAAGACAAGATAAGATAAGATGGTATTGTACAATGTTTCCATATTTTTTTATTCATCTATAAGAAATATAACAAGCCCGTTGGATGAGTGGTTAAGGCTAAGTTGGCTCTGGTCTGGATTTGGAAAGTAGTGGCAGGGCATTCTACGTTTTGCAGTAATTTGGGCAGCCCGTCTGACGGCACACCCCTTTACAGAAGACCAACGTAAAATAACAGCATATGTATGTGTTGGGTTTCCGTGAGTAAGGGATGCCAGAACCCCTTACCCTATCCCTCTCTTTCTTATCCCTTATCCTTAATCCTACTATGCACTCGGAGCACCTGTGGCGTTGCTTGTGTTATAAGTGACGGTATCCACCTACCATCAAGTGGACCGTCAGCCTGTCTATCGACCTAAACATGGAAAAATGACAAGTACGTATTTACAGGACTTATTATTATAACAAACAAACCTCCGCCACAGATTATACAAATAAACAGATCTAAACAAGCAACAATAAACATCTTCCAAGTCAGCCGGTCACCGTGGAAGATCAAGACCACCACCCTCCAAAGAATCTTTGGAGGAGGCCTTTACCCGACCGGGGGTTCATTGTAGTAATAAAGAATATTTATTTCTTTAAAATGGTTTGAGAAAAGTTAATAAAAATATAATGTATTATGGATGAAAAAAAAAATTATATATAAATATAGCTAATTTTTATCAAAATTTTAAAAATATGTAAACGAAATTACTAAGAAACGAAGTTACTTATGTGGATAAGTACTATGCATGAAATTAAAAAGGCTTTTTTATTTTTATTTATTTATTTTATTTACAGGACTGTCTAACTCAATAAAAATGAATTACTCCACTACCAGTTCGATTAAGTTTCTATAGGAAAGATTCTTTAATTGATTTCCTTCTTTAATTAATTCTTTAATTGATAAAATTAAAGATGCACACACGCACACACATGCACACTATGCATTATACACATACACATACACATACACATACGTCTCTTCTTAATATTTTTATTTAATGTTTTTAATTAAGATCATGTTCATATCTATTTTTAAGATAAAAAAGAAGTCCGTTATTGGCATTAAGATTTAAATCATACATATTTATGTATTTACTTGTATTTTATTAGTTGATAATAAGTGCTGTGTGACTTTGTATTCATTAAAATAAAAAAATAAAAATAAAAATAAAATTAATAAAAGTTAATTTCGCTAACAAAAACACTATTTAAGAAAAATTATAACATGTATAATATTGTGTTAAGACTAATTATATTATTTTAATCGCTAAAATGATTGCAAAAGAGAATTTAAAATGACCCTTATTCTCTTCGGTACAAAGTATCATTTTATACTGAAATACAGAGAGATACAATAATGTTTCCTGACAGACACTGGGCGCCAGCGACGCGTGTGGTTCATAATGTATTCCAACACAACACAGGACATTGACATGATCAATACACGCTTCGTATGATTGACGCAAACTTAAATAAAGTTCGCTCGATTGTTTGAAACAATGCATAATTTCGTCCGTTTATGTAATACGGTAAATGGTAAATCATAACTTTCGACATAAAATGCACACAGTTCAAAGTATCAAATTTAAAAAAAAAATATTAAAGAGGCTTACCAACTAAATACATACTGATACATTTACATATAGAAAAAATATTTTCTGTTACTAAATATGCATCTAACTTAAAGGTATGCATTACATAATTATTAAAGATATTAGTTTACAATAGAAAAAAAAAGAACACACACACATTATATACTACCCATAAAGCGTTTTTTTTTAATTAGAAATAATTTAAAAAAATACTTTAGGTTATAAATGAAAAAATGAGGGAAAAGGCCATCTTTAACGCCACCTATCTAAATAAATAAAAATCTATCTAAATAAATAAAAATCTATCTAAATAAATAAAAATTGGCCAAAATTTTTAACATTCTTTTTTTTTTTCAAGAATGGAAGCAAGGAATTTTTCTTATGAATAGAAAAACTCATTTTTCTTTGTTACACGTCATCTTTTGACAGAACTACGTCTGTCAGGTCAGCTAGAATATGTGTTTAAATTTTTCGCTAATACTAGCTTGTGGCCATGGCTTCGCCCGCGTTGTAAAAATTAAAAATGATTGATGTAACGCCTAACATCTTTATTGCAGTTATAGCTTTGCCAGGCGTTATATGATCCCCATAGTAGGGGAACAGTAGTCTAAAAAAATATAAAATATAGAGAAAAAATAGTCAAGATTGACATAACTAATGTCGAGTTAGTGGGAGATAATAATTAAGATCATTATAAATAACATTAACCTATATTAGCGGTGATACAATGAATCACACAGGAAGATATTTAAAATTAGAATGATTTGAGAAATGATTTAAAGAGCACACTGAACTTGGTTTTCAAATACTTCGAATAAATATTTCAACTAAGATCAATACAGACCAAGACCAAGTAGGGACAAAGCACACTGGGTTTCGTCAATTTATCTTAATTGGGCCAATACCCAATTGGGCAGTCCGTCTGGCGGCGGTAACCACCTCCTTACAGACAACCACCGTGAAATAACAGCATGTATGTTGTTGTTTTGCGGTAAGTGAGTTAAAGGATGCCAGAGCCCATTTCTCTATGCCTTCTTAATCCCTTATCCTTAATCCTACTATGATCGGCAGCACACTTGTAGCACATTAAAGTCATCACATCACAATGCGATAAAATTATAAAAGGATTACTAAGGAGTAGATAACAGATAAATAGGGCCAACAAATGAGGCATTAATGTAGGTCATCAGCGCTCTAAGGCTAAGGCTAAGGCCTTAGCCTTAGTCAACACCTAAGGCATTGTGTTGCAACACCTAAGGTCAATTTGATGGTAGGTGACCGACCATAATTGGGTTAAGGGTAAGGGATTAAGAAGAGATAAGGAAATGGACTCTGGTATCCCTTCACTCACCGAAACACAACAACACACATGCTCTTATTTCACCGTGGTCTTCTGAAAGGGGGCGGTCACTCCCGTCAGACGGGCAGTCCAATGAAATCATATTTATTATTAATTTAAGGAAAACAAAAACGTATCTCTTATAAATGTCGCATTCAAAGAGCAATTGTCAGTGTTCATTGTATCGTATTTTGTGTTTGTATGCCTTATGTTTAAAGTAAAATGTGTAAATATTTAATTATTATCATTTATTTGGTAAGTAAAATCTTAGTTCATTACTAAGAGTTATCAATGAGTTTACTCTACAGTTTTTAGTGTAGCGTTAGAACTAGGTGTATCAATGATTTAATTATGCCTCAGAGAAGACGATTCGCGATGTATTTTGTTTTAAATAACAATTTCTTGAATAAAAATATTTTTAAGGGTCGATATTTGTTTGTATTCCAAAATTGTGTGTTAAAAAATACCGTTTTTTTTTTAAATCAGTCACCTAGCTACAATATGGAATTCTTCTAGCAAACGGTAAAAAAATTCTTGCATGGTCGGGAAAGCACCTGCATATCACCTAGTGTGGCTCGTTTTTTTTTTTGGCGACGGCAAACACCTACAATCAATCTAATTTTAATTGATAAACATCTTTCTTTTTGATTGAAATAAAAAATTACATTTGTAATTATTAAAATTTATCTTATTAATATTGTAAATTAAATAGAAAAAGTATTTACAACTATGACAATTGTATTATAATTAACCAAAAAATCTAATCACTGTTGTAATTACTGAGTAAAAGTTTTAAAACTAATTAACCTATTACCTTCTTATAAAATCGTTGTCCTAACTAGCTTTTATGTGGTGCAAAATGCAGGATGATGGCTACAGCATTTTGAAAAGAATTTAAAGAGGAGCGAGATTGTCCAATATTTGTTTCGAGAAAATTAGTCAGAAATTTTAATAGGGTTGGATATTAATATTTTCAAATTTGTATAATTAGAATAGTTTTTATTGAGTACTAGCGGCCCGCCCCGGCTTCGCCCGTGGTGCAATTTTTATACATACGAACATTCCCCGTTTATCCGTCTTGCCATTGGTGAAAACCGAATTAAAATGGGTCTACCCGTTCACGCGTGATGCCGTGACCAAGGGAAATGGGGATTCATTTTTTTTTTATGTTAAGGTCGGCAGGCAGGCTGACGGTCCACTTGATGGTAGGTGGCTACCGTCGCCTATAACACAAGCAACGCCTAAGCTGCTGCAAGTGCGCTACCGACTGCAGTAGGATTAAGGATAAGGGATTAGGAGTGGATAGGGAAATGGGCTCTGGCATCCCTTACTCACTCACCGAAACACAACAGCACACGTGCTGTTATTTCACGGTGGTCTTCTGTAAGGGGGTGGTTACTGCCGCCAGACGGGCTGCCCAAATGACTGCGAAACGCAGTGTGCCCTGCCACTACTTTCCAAATCCAGACCAGAGCCAAATTTGAAAAGTAGATTTTTCAAAGTTGACCCTGCCGGGAACCCTAGAACAGAGCGTTAAGGCAAGCACCCTAACCACTCATCCAACGGGCTCGTCATTTTTATATATTCAGATATTTTTGTGCATTATGTGTTCAGCTTTGTTAAATAAATTATTACCTACTAGCTATCCGCCCACAGCTTCAAACAGATGCATTTTTTCTACATTTTTTGTTTTAAATTCCATTAGTGTAAACTGCATCAGAATCCGTTGGGTGGTTTAAAGTTAGCGAAGTTAGATTTAAGTGAGAGGAGTTAGCGCAGAAAAAGAGCGAAGAGCGACTTTATTTTATAATATGTATAGAATGGATAGTTATAGAAGAAATAATAAGTGTTTTTTTTTTGCAGATCCAACAGTCAGTTTACTGTCAATCAAATTGTCAAAAGTATTATATTTTATTCAGAAAGAATGTCGATGGCACATACACCTCATATCCCAAGTGAGCGATTTATATTAATTGCGTTAATAATAAATTTAATTACACTCTGTTAAATCAATGTTAACATTCCTTGTTCGAACTGCTAAGGAGTGGAACTCATTGCCTGCGTCTGTGTTACCACAGAACTACAACCTCGGGGTCTTCAAAACTAGGGTAAATGGGCATTTACTAGGTAAGCGTGGTCCACCTTCGGCCACATCTGCACCTCACATCAGGTGAGATAGTGGTCAAGCGCTACCTCGATTTCATAAAAAAAAAAAAAAAAAATCCATGAAACCATTGTTGAGTTACTGAACACATAATAGGGAATATGCGTCTAATTTAAAAAAGGCTTAAATATATTTTTTATCAACGTTAGAATTGTGTCTATGTAAATATTTTTTAATATTATTTCTTTTTCGTTAAGAAAATAATTATTAAAAAGTGCATAAAAATGTGGGAAATTCAAAATACTTGAAACGGTCAGATCGAATGTGACGTCAAAGTCTATGGAATGTGACGTCAAAGTCTATGGAATGTGACGTCAACGTCTATGAAATGTCAACAAGCGTGTAGATGTTTGTGATTTTTAACATTTGATTGTATTGTAGACTTTGACGTCACGACAAGCGCGCCAAAAGGGCGAGTGTTTAAAACTGTTAGTTAATTTTAACTTTTTTTTGTTACCAATTTTCTGTTTTTTTTACGGTTATATAACGATATAACCTATCGTATGAAAATATAAAAAAAAATGTGCATATTCCCTATTGTCTTCATGCCTATGCCTATGCCCTATGCCTTCAAACATTCATACAATTTTATCAAATCGTTGGAGATAACTTTGACATTATCAATAGTAGTTTTATAACGATTTCGGATTTTATAACGAGATTTTTTAAATATACAGGTTGTCCCATAAAATTTTACGAAAACTGAAACTGATGTTAGCTTTTTTCAAGCTCTATCACATATGAAAAATAATTTTAATAAAAGTCCTTGTGATTTGGAAATTTTTACACCTTTGTATTTTTTTAAATCGACACCCTTTATCGGTTATTTCCGCAAAAGAAGGAATATTTCCAAACTGTCTCCTGTTATGTATCCAAAGAGTGGTGCTATTGAACCATATTAAGTATTTGTCGATAACTTTTATGAATTTCTCAAAAATGAAAAAAATCTGAAGTCGAAGCTCCAATTTTTTTAATCTTCTAATTTGAACTTCAATTACATAAACAATATACTAAAATCACATATTTATCTTTTGAAACCAAAAAATACGTCATAAGTCACTGTCACTCATTTCTTCCAAAATATCGTTTTTTCGTTCATTTTTAAGAACGATCTTCCCCACTGCTCAACTAGATTGCTCAACTGCATAAATTACATAAACAATATACTAAACAATATACTAAAATCACATATTTATCTTTTGAAACCAAAAAATACGTCATAAGTCACTGTCACACATTTCTTTCAAAATATCGCTTTTTCGTTCATTTTTAAGAACGATTCTTCCCCACTGCTCAACTAGGTTGCTCAACTGCATAAAATTGCCTATCCATTGCCAATCCATTGCAACTTAACTTATTATTAATTTTGTTGCTATTATGTAAGACAATAAATAAAACTAAAATAACATTTTTTTTTCCAATATCATGCGATCGGCTCCTGGAGCCATTAGCAGATAGTTTGTGTGATTGAAATTAACGTGCGAGAACTGGACTTCCAATGAAGATCCTGTCACTCCCCTCATATTATGTCCCATATGTACTGGCGCCTGAGTCGTCTACTCTGTAGGGATTCACCAAGGCCTACAGCAAGACTGTTGGTGTGTGCGTTTATGCGGTTCTTATAGCACTTTGATCTGTTTTCTATCTCTTCCCTCACTGTTCTGACTTTCAAGTATTCATGAAGTTCTGTTATTTTTATGAACCATGGAGCATTTGTTATTATTTTAAGTACGTTATTCTGGTACCGTTGCAGTATTTCCACGTTAGAGTTTTTAGCAGAACCCCACAACTCTATGCCATATGTCCATACAGGCTTCAACACAGTCTTGTATATGAGCAGTTTATTATTTAAGGATACTTGCGATTGTCTCCCCATGAGCCAGCTCAGTTTCCTTAGCTAAAATAACATTGAAAATATTTTATTTTTATTTTATTTTTAGTCAACATGCCAAAGTGAGGGATATTAAAATTTTAAGAATCTGCATAATTGGGAAATGAGAAATCGTTTTTAAGGAGGATAAGTCTTAGTACCGAATTAAAATAAAAGATAAAAAATTACACTTTTGTGGGAATAATAATTGCCACCAAATAATCTAATGTATTTTTCGGAAACCATTCAAATAACATTATACATAACTATCTAACATGCTTAAAATTAATGCTGTATCTTGTGTAGCCTAGAGAATCGGCTTGTATCAGAGAATCGGCTAAAACATTACTATCTAATATTATAAATGCGAAAGTGAGTCTGTTTGTTACACCTTTTAACTACTCAACCGATCGTCATGAAATTTTGCATACACTTTGTCAGGGATACAGAATAGGTCTTTATCCAGAAAAAGTACTGGTCCCCAGGGATCATCCAAAGATAGCAATAAAAAATTCATCCCCTGACAAAAATGTATGAGCGATAAGGATTGAATAAATGTTTAAACACCTAAGAAAAGGTCCTCAGCCGAAGTCGCGAGATAAAGCTACATAGTATTAAATGAAAACTGATCGCCTGGGTAGCATATTTGTTCGGATTGTATTTTTTTTTTTTTTTATGAAATCGAGGTAGCGCTTGACCACTATCTCACCTGATGTGAGGTGCAGACGTGGCCGAAGGTGGACCACGCTTACCTAGTAAATGCCCATTTACTCTAGTTTTGCGGACCCCGAGGTTGTAGTTCTGTGGGAACACAGACGCAGGCAATGAGTTCCACTCCTTAGCAGTTCGAACAAGGAAAGTGGAACTGAAACGCTTTGTTCGTGATCGAGGTACATCGACCACGAAGGGATGAAACCCCTGCCCACGTCTAGTGGTCCGCAAGTGGAACGATTCCGGTTGGATTAAATAGTACAGTATAAATGCACACTCTCCATAGTGTAGACGATAGAAAATAAAATAAATATGTATACAATTAAAGCAATTAAAGTTGCCCTAAGATCGATTATTATTAACGATAACGGCCGATTATATAATTAAAGGTATACACGTGCAATTATATAATTATAGAATACATCGCAATAATGTTTATGAAATTATAACAGCTTTTTAACACCCGATAAATCTTTTAAGAGTTATTTTATCTCTATATATAAAAATGAATCCCTATTTCCTTTGGTCACGGCATCACGCGTGAACGGGTAAACCGTTTTTAATTCGGTTTTCACTAATGGAAAGAGGGATAAACGGGGAATGTTCATATATATAAAAATTGCATCCCGGGCGAAGCCGGAGGGCGAGACGCTAGTATTAAATAAAAAAGTAAGATTTGTCGAGCCCCTTGGTCGAATGACTAAGAAGTGTTTGCTTTAACATTCTGTTCCATGGTTCGCAGGTTCCATTCCCGGCAAAGCCAACTTTGGAAATGAACTTTTTAAAGTTGGTTCTGGTCTGGATCTGGCAAGTAGTGGCAGGGCACACTGCATTTCGCAGTCATTTAGGCACGCCGTCTGGCGGCAGTAACCATTCTTACAGAAGACCACCGTGAAATAACAGCATATGTGCTGTTATGTTTCGGGGAGTGCCGGATTGCCGGAGCCCATTTCTCTATATCTTCCGAATCCTTTATCCTTATTCCTACTCTGATTGGTAACGCACTTGCAGCTCCTGTGACGTGCTTGCGTTATAGAAGATGGTAGCCACCTACCCTCAAGTGGACCGTCAGTCTCGAAACTTAAGTTAGATAAATAGACTTTTACATAATATCCCATGAAAGTGTCGAATTATAATATCAGAATCAAAATAACTATGAATTATCTTCTTTCAGAGAAAAAGTTAACTGGTCTAAAGTTATATACCCAACCAACACTTCTGTAGCACTACCATGAGTTGCTATCGAATTATTACGTTACGTTACGTTAGTCGATAGCGAGTAAACAAGCATCGAATAGTATTCAATATAAGTCGCACCATGAGTTCCACTAAAGTTTACTTTACTCGCTAACGTTAACTCGATTGTTTATGTGGTTTTCTATCGTCATGTTGGTATAGACGTTGCGTATGTGTCTAGCTTCACACTCAATAAAGCTATCTCTTTTTAACTATACTTGAAAGACAGAGAAGGATAAATTCCAAGATAATAATTTAAAACTCTGTAATAACCCTACTATTTAAAAGCGTCATAGAGCAGTGCTTTTTGAAATGTAGGATGTGAATTTTTAATTTATATACATTATATGTTGTCAATTCAATTTGAATTCACGGAAAGTTGTTGTGTTGCTGTGTCTGTTTTTTCCCGCTAGTGCTTTATTGTTTTATTTTGATTTGATAATTTCTCCTTCTCCTATTAAAATGAGAACAAGTGCTTCGCAGTTCCAGATACTGGTGGAGTATATGGAAAGGTAAGTACAACTATTTCATAAAGATATTTTCTAACCTTGATTTGCGTTCTATATAGAAAGATTGTAAGCCAGTTTTTTGCAGAAATTATTTGTTTCGTGTGGTTAGTGAAAGTGGAACTAAGCGGTTTAGAGTGCCCTTTCTTCAAATATGTTTTTTTTTATAGATACGGGGACCTTAGCAAGCCTACTGAGGGGCCACAGGGACGGATGTGTAACATGCGACGCTGGGCTGAATTAAGTCAATTGTTGAATGCGGATGCCACTGGTGATACGAAGATAGCAGAAAGATGGAGAAAGGTATATTTTACGACCTATACATTTATCATCACTTTCATTAATTAATTATCATCATCATTAATCATTTAATTAATTATACTTTTAGATCAGCTTTTATTAACATCAATTTCTGTTTTCTTTTCATGTACCTAACATTTTTGCTTCAATTGGTTGTGTGTGGGGTCCTTTTTGTGTGTATGCATGTGGTGGCGGAATGAAGGTCTGGAGTGACTTTAAAAACAACTTGAAGAAAAAAGCTGCTCGTATATACCGAGCTGCACAGGGAACTGGTGGTGGTCCTGCTTCAAACTCAAAATTGAGTGACTTAGAACAAAGAGTTCTTACCTTAATGGGCATTCAAGCTGTCACAGGAAATTTTAACATTCCTGAGATTGGCTTAGAGGTATGCTCATGGGTTCTTCCGCTTGTTAGCTTAGTACCAAGGTGTTATAAAAGTATTATTCATTTACAGGTTCAATATACTGACACAGTCCACCCAACTCCATCGGAAACAATTCTCGAGATGGAAGAAACTTGTTGCTGTAAGTTGCATATCTCTTGTCACTGGTATCAGTTTTGAACCACTAAATACAGATTCACTTAGCAACTAAATTACTATTATTAACGATAATAGTAGGAGGTAATATTCGAAACTACTCATCCGATTTAAAAAAATCTTTCATCATTAGTTAGAATAGTATTTCAAGATGGACATAGGCCAAATATTCTATGCAGGTGAAGCCGCGGACACCAGTTATCTACAAATAAAGATCCAACGCTTGGCAAAAGTATAATGTCAGGTGTTATATTGCTTTACATATTTTGTCACGAAATATATATTTTATTTTTGAATTTGCAGTCACGGGCACTAGATAGATATAAATTATGAAAATTGGTTCATTTGTAAATATGTATTAAAAGTGATTTTCACTTTTTTATTTCTTTTAGCAGTAGAAGACTGGAATCAACCAGGCACATCTTCTCTAACACCAGTCTTTCCACCCTTACACGTAGGAGAGAGAAGTGAGGAGAGGCTGGTGGACAGTGAAGCTACTGGAGTTAGCAGCCCAGCCGTCATTGGTAGAGAAGATACAGCGCCACCAGTGGTGCCTGGTGGCAGGCATCACTTATCGCCGGCTCCCACACCTATGCCCCTCACACCTCGTCGGCGGCAGAGAGGCCGTGTGCGGCATGACCCAACATCCCCTTTACGCAGAAGGACACGCACACAAACACAGTCAGATCAAGCAAGGCAAGCCTTTATTAGATCCGACTGTGAATGGCGGGCTTTCCAACAGGAAAACGAGCGGGAGAAAAATAGATTAAGAGAATTAGAATTAAGATTAGAAGAGAGAAGGTTAACTTTATATGAACAAGTATTAGCTTTAGGGAATAGGGTTGTAGATATTTTAGAAAACAAAAAATAAAAAATTAGCTTAGGTTTAGGTTAGCTTTAGGAAGTAAAATTGTAAATATTTTATTAAGAAAAAAAAATATAAATGTTTATAATGTTTTTTATTTTTCACAAATTATGTTCCTCTTGTAGCAAGTCTCCTAGCTAATTGATCCCGTAATACTCTACCCATTATTAAGTTACTGGCACCATCATTTTCCAACACCATTTCATGTCGTTCAAATGGTTCTGCAAAGGGTAGAACATAGCTATTAATACATTTGCTTCACAGAAGTATTTAAAGATATAGTTTAATTCAAAGACAATACCTTGGGGTTCTTCTATAACAATCTCTTCTTCAGGGTCGGGAATGTTATATTTTAAAGCAAGGTTATGTAACACACAGCATCCTATAATAATTCGTGAACATTTCTCTGGCTTATAATGTAATGTCCTATCTTTGTGTAAACAACGCCAACGGTTCTTCAATCGCCCAAAAGTATTTTCAATGACAACTCTTGCAGAAGTGTGTGCAGCATTGAAAGTTTCCTCAGTGGAGTTGTGAGCTGGGTTTAAATAGGGTGTCATCAACCATGGCCTTTGCCCATAACCAGAATCACCTGTTATAATTTGAAGTAACAATACTTTAGCAAAGAATTGTAGAATTTTCAAGTATCTTATATAGTTAGTATAGATAACTACCCAAAAGCCAGACAATTTCATTATGCCTGTGCAAAAATTGCATATAATCGTTAATGCTACTATTTTCCCATATAAAAGAATCATGGGTTGCACCTCCAAATTTAGCATTAACGGATAAAATCGAACAGTTGAGATCACATACCTGCAAATAATATTATTTGAAACTTTCGTTAAATAATCGAATAAGTATACAAAATAAAATCATACCAATACCTAATTATCAACTAACCATTTGCACATTAATTGAGTGATAGTGCTTTCTACAGAAATATAGGTGCTCGGTTTCTTTACATGGTGTAAATATTTTAAAGTGGCTGCCATCAACACATCCTATCACCCCTGGTATTCCATATTTACTGAAGAAGCTAAAATTTGAAACTTACTTTGTCATTTTTAAACAATATACTTAGTAAAATACTTCATTTAAGGAATTTGGGCTCTTGCTTCAGTTTATTTATTACCTTTGCTTAATTCCATTCCTTTCTTGTCTTGTTGTTGGGAATTTAATAAACCTATTCGAAATGTTGGGGTGGTTTAAAGCTGTTGTAACTTCCTCAACATAAACACTCATTGCTTCCTGAGAAAAATGATTTGCTTTGCCCGTAATACGCTGATAACTGCCGTGTGCATAGAAATGTAATGCACATAATACCTGCAATGACATGGCTTATTTTAGATAAATAAAAATACCTACTATGACATAGGTATTCACATGACTAACTATATCAATATTTGTAATGTTTATCTACCTTAGATTTCAATGAGACTCTTTGTGTGGATTTCAAATCCGTAAAATTCCGCAAGCATTGGCACAAATTCTCAAAAGCCTCCTTATTGAGCCTATATTCTTTTATAAAATTGTTTTCACTAATGTGCTCAAGTGGATTTTTAATTGCCTTCCTCATGCTGGCTTGAAAATTCCCTTGTTCGCGTCGTTCGTCTTGATATGCAGCCGTCACTAGCATATCCCATGCCAAATATTTATTTGCCGACATTATTTTGATTTAAAAAAAAAATCTACCAAATCTAAGTTTCGAACCCCTAAATAACTTTTGATTTCAATGCATTCCCGAACTTTCACGCTACATTATGCTAGTGAGTAACGTAACTGCTATAGTTACGGTATTTCTCGAGAGCATCTTTCAAATTTGTGACTCATGGTACCGAGTTTGTATAGCAAATGCTGCAACACGTTACTCGCTAGCGACTACGGTTTCGATAGGTTTTTTACTTGTGGAAGTTGTGCAACTCATACTACCGAATTTAGTTCTTTGAGTGACCGCTAGAGGCGCTGTACATTTTTCCATACAAATGTTTTACGCTCTCGCTAGCGAGTGCGGTCATAATAAACTCATGGTAGTGCTACTGAACATTACAAATTTCCAACAAGCGAGAGATGTATTTTAAACATTGCAGATTTAAAGTGTTTAAACATGACAGCTACCAATTGTGACATACGAGCAAAGACGGAAGAAAACCTTAACTTACACCACAATGTCACAGGAGAAATTGATGTTAAAGCAATAGCTAATAAAAGCGTAGAAGTCGAAATACCAATACGAAAAAGCGACAAAATGACAGGGGCGCGTTTGTTGAGAAGAGAGAAGAAATTAGAGACAAAACAAAATGATCCCATTGTGATTTTAATATCTGTCGCCGGAATAATAGTTGGCATGGCGGCCTCATATGCCATTGTAGAAAAAGTAAAAACTCTAATACAGTCAGGTTCATACCGTAAGTTTTTTTCTTTTTTTTTTAAATGGTACAAGTCGCCAGACAGGTTGATGATTCACGTGATGGTAGGTGGCTGGCGACCTTAATAGAATTAAGGATAATCGATTGAGTAGCGACAGGGAAATGGGCTCTGGAATCCTTTATTCTTCATCGAAACACAACAGCACTCAAGCTCTTATTTCATGGTGGTCTACTATAAGGGGGTGCTTAATATCGCAAGACGGTCGCCCAAATGACTGCGAAACGCAGTGTGCCCTGCCACACTACTTGTCAAGCTCATTTTCATAGTTGGCCCTACCAGAAATCGAACTCGGGGCCTCTGAGCGAAGTTTAACCACACAACTCCGCTTAACCACTCGACCAGTGGACTCGTCGATGGAATATTGGTTAGGTATTAATTTTTGTACAAAAAAAACTACCATTTCATAGTTAATGTCACATACCATCTTCGGTTAGTAATGCTGTTCCTATGAGAACAAAATCAGTCTGATGAATGTATTTTCAATCTAGTTGAGTATGGATGTACGACTGTTACTCTTTCACGAAAGGGTATAGCAGGATAGCCTCGGAAAAAGTGCCCCCAAAACCTAGGGTTCGAAACTATGACCAAATGATACTTTATATAGAGATAACATGGTGTACAAAATTCCACCCCCCCCCCCCCCACACACACACACAACCCCCCAGGAGGCTACGACGGTTATAAAAAACGTTGAGTTTATAAACCATCCTCCGCATAGTCCTGATCCGAGTCCAAATGATTTTTTTTCGTTCCCTAGAATTAAAGATTTATTATGTAGTCAGCGGTTTCAGAAATCGCCGTGGAAGCCTACAAATCGGCCATTTTGGCAACGTCTACTTCAGACCGGAATTACTGAATATTCATATTCAGTAATTGAATAATACTGAATACTGAATACTCTACTTCAGTCTAATTCAGACGGAAAAACAATAAACCATAATTTATGTATAATCTGTAAATAGGTTTTTGTTCTCGATCATTTCGGTGTGTTTCTCGTATGTACATAAATGTTGTGGTAGTGGTAGGGCTCAATACATTTCGCTTGAACTGGGGAACCCACCTGGAGGCAGTAACCACCCCTTTCAAGAAGATCACTGTGTATTAACAGAACTTTTGTCCTCAGTCTTTATATATACTTATCCTTTATGAATAAAAGCAACTTAATGACTCCCACATTAGTACAAGTGACAGTAGCCATCCTCCATCAAGAAGTAAACCGTTTAGTCTTTTTATATAAAATAGTCTATTTATTGTCGAATTTAAGATATATATCAATAACGAATTGTTATATTTTTTTCAGGTATAGAGTAATAGAGAAAAATGCTAAGACGTCTTCGCTGCTGCAACTATATCACCTCTTGAAACTGATTTCATTTTGTTGTCAAAAATACAACAAAAATTCTTAATCTAAAATAAAAATTGTTGATCCTTAATCCTTATCCTTAACGATAAGTGGTCAGCAGTGCCACTTACAATCAATGGACCGTCAGCCTGTCGACCTTTAAATTTAAAAAAATTACATTTGTACATATAAGTTTAAGATTCTGTATACATATTTTGTAAAACTAAATTATTAATTTAATTAATAATTAATGTAATTTAATATTATTTGACGAGCCCGTTAGATGAATAGTTAGGGTGCTTGCTCTAACCCTCTATTCTAGGGTTCCCGGGTTCGATTCCCGGCAGGGTCAACTTTGAAAAATGAATTTGGCTCTGGTCTGGAAAGTATTGATAGGGCACACTGCGTTTCGCAGTCATTTTTGCAGCCCGTCTGGCGGAAGCAACAACCCCCTTACAGAAGACTACCGTGAAATAACAGCACATGTGCTGTTGTATTTCGGTGAGTGAGTAAGGGATGCCAGAGCCCATTTCCCTATCCCCTCCTAATCCCTTATCCTTAATCCTACTGTAGTCGACGGTGCCCCCTACCATCAAGTGGACCGTCAGCCTGTCTGCCGATCTTAACAAAAAAAAAATTGCATTTGTGTTATATTTTGACCCAGTTTAATCTATTTTATTTAAATTACTATTATTAAATTATACACCTATTTAAAGCTGACTATCATATAATGGAGCTATCAGTGTATTTACAATAAGCTGTCAAACCTAGCGCATGCGTCAATTTGACATGGGGTAAACAGCCATGGTGTGTAATCCTTCGAAGTCATTTTCGGCCAATAAAAGATAACCATAGACGAAATGGGCCCCGTGAAGTTAGCGCAGCAACTTCGGGTGTGAACACGTTCGGGTGATATCGGGAAAATTCGTCCTCCCAAGCTTTCAGGCTACATCGTTTTTCATACCAGGGCCGTACTTTGAAATTTAAAATTATAATAATAAATTGCGAGCTTATTGTATTTTATATAACTCGGTTATGAGTTTAATACCCAATGAAGTCAATCGTAGTCATGGAAAACCAGCTTTCCTTTACGATTTTCAATCAAAATGTAAATGTATTTTATTCATTTATTTCAACTTACATTTATACATAATTACAGCACAAACCGATATAGTTATTATTCTGAACGTCGTAATAACAATCATATTGAGAATTTTACTAATTTTCATTTTTTTAAATGTAACAAGGCTTCGTCAGTACCTACATTATTATATATTACTAGCGACCCGACCCCGGCTTCGCCCGGCGTGCAATTTTTATATACCCTAAAACATTCCCCGTTTATCCCTCTTTCCATTAGCGAAAACCGAATGAAAATCGGTCTACCCGTTCGCGCGTGATGCCGTGACCAGGAGAAATAGGGATTCATTTTTATATATAAGATTATATGCTTATTATTATATGCTTGCTCTTAGATTTGTTCCTTGTAATAATCTAAATATCTAAATGATGTTTTTAGGAATTCTTCCAAGTCTTTTACACGAGCAGTCTGCTGTAGGTGAGTTATATCATAGATAAAATACTACTTAAAGTAGTATTTTATCTATGGTTATATTCAATGACATACAATGCTACGAGCATCCTATATAATAGTGGCTTCAGGATCCCCAGTTATTTTATCGAAAGCCTGTTCTGATTTTACTGTTCTGATTTTTTTATGTTCTGATTCTGAGGATGGCATGTGGCACAAGATTTGTGGAAATACGTACAAACAGTATTCGGGAGTCAATTATAAATAAGGTTGAGTGGCCTATTCAAACATTTTATATGAGGCTGAATTTTACAAAATAGAACATTTGTTAATTATTTAATAATACTCGGTACTTATTTATTTATGTTAGTGTATAAATTTGGGGAATCATTAATTAAAGTCTTTGTAATTCATCACTATGACTTTTAATAAAAAATATAGATGTAATTTTAATATGTAAATTTTTAAAAACTATTAAACATTGGCTCCATTATTGTAACATATAAATGTAAATATATTTGATTTCGTCTTAAACACACAATGTTTTTATTTAGGTTTGCAAGAATTCATTACAGGATTCATTACAATTCACACAGGTTCCAATTAATGCCTACACCAAATTTTTACCACCGTACTGTGCGCCATAGATGCGGAGGCCATCCACATTACTTGTATAAGGTGCCTTACACCAATGTGTCCCTAGGCGACCTATCATCAAATGGAGCGTCAGCCTGTCTGCCACCTTTTATAAAATAAAAACAAAAAATTAAATAAAAACCTTACGTGATAATATGCAAAAGTAAGTTTGTATGTCTGTTCATTGTCGTAGTCACACAGTACTTAATATTTAGCTAATATTTTACAAGTAATATTATGAATCCTAATGCCAATAACGGAATTCTTCTTAAATTCTTTCTTAAATTAAAAACTAGAGACCGCACTCGGCTTCGCACGGGTGTAGGTAATTTTTTTTATGCAAATTACCTATATACACAAACCCTCATCTACTGGTCTTTCCATAAGTGAAAGGCGAATCAAAATCCATGATGCGGTTTTGGAGTCCACTGGGAATATGTAAGTCTTCTTCTCTATCGTATTCTTCAGTGCTGAAAGCTTTTTTTTTTAAAGATAGTCATGCTCTTGACTAACATCTATCCATGTAGGAAGGATGAGGCCGACGATGGAGCGAGCTCACCCAGAAGGTGTATATGCACTCTAACCTTAAAAAGATTTGGATTGTATGAGCTCGGAAATACAGACGCCGGCAAGAGGTTCCAATGCTTAGCAGTGCGCATTATAAAAGATGTTTAAAAGCGTTTGGTCCGAATTAGAGGGATTTCGACAAGTTGAGGATGGTAACCAGCCGTACGTCTGCATGTCCGATAGAAGAAAGGGGAAGGCGGTGTGATCTCATGCAGCTCCCGAGCACACTCTCCGAAGTATATATTATAGAATACACACAGACAGGCAATTTTGCGTCTATGTGCCAGGCTCTGCAGCTTAGTTCTTATTAGTGTATCGTAGCGAGCCTCCTAGCTCTGCGATCTACCGAGTCGAATGCGACAAGTTGGTATTTTGCTGAGCCATCCCAAAGGCGACAGCAATACCCCATGCAAGATCGGACTTGTGCCTTATACAAAGAGAGGAGCTGTCCAGGTGTGAAGCATCGTTTCACCCTATTTAGGATGCCCAGCTTTTTTGTCGCTGTTTGGGCTTTGGGCTCGATAGAAGTACCGAAGTTGAGATTTGAGCACAACCTCATTCCAAGAAACTTAAGATCATTGGCCACAGGTACGGATGCACCTTGGAAAGTTGGAGCTAAGTCCAACTTCCACGTTTGCGTTTTGGTGGCGTTAAAACTAACCAGATTCTTGTCTCCCCATTGAGATACAAGATGAGTAATCTAAAGTCTTTCGTATTAGCTTGTAAACTACACGCCTCCACTCTGTCCGGTCTTCAACCTCTCTCAGGGCAACTGTTACGGGAAGACAAGTGTAGTAATCAACATTAAATGAAGCATAAGAAGAGACGTAAGGTATATGATTGTGTACAGAATGTTCGCGCTTCTGCGCATTCTGCAAGCTGTAGAGAGTTTTGTCAAAAATTATGTAACAAAGTGTTTTTAATATAACACATTCTGATTCAAGTGCGCCTCTGGCTTTAAGGGTGCAACGTCCGCGCCGACGCGGCTTGTCGATACGGCCCACCGCCGCCCAAACCCAAGCGGCTGAATGCAAGCGCTCCGCGTTAGTATATCTACAAAAAAAAACCTTAAAAACGTGTTTTAAACCTCTTCAAAATAACCTTTTCCGTTCTGTCGCCTTCTATACTTTTTAAAACATTCGAATTTAGAACGAGCTAGTATTCGCGAGGCTTTCAATTGAGCGAGGATTTGATACGTTTTTTACAGTGGCCAGTGACATAATGACTGCAATAGTGCTGTGATGTAAAATCGATTTATTTTTGAAATGTTTGTGCGATTAAATTATATAGTAAGGGCCTACTAAGAGAGTCGTATAGGAATTTTCTAAGCGTTTTTATCGAACAATGAATTATCTTTTTGTTCAAATAATAAGCGAAAAACTAAATTTAATATGAGGTAGTTTAAATTGCTCACCTTATAAAATTTTGACTGCATCTGTATATTTGTGTTTTGTGAAAGAAGCGGCGTGGATTCTTGCGTAACTCCCGAGTGGTAGGTGAGTATTGAACGCATGCATTGAACCTAAAATGATAATGTACCTAATATGTTCGTACGATATTGATTACTTGGTAAATATTATGTCTGAATAGCAACTAATACTGACATGTATCGTAACACCTTTTGATCGTGACTTCGTCGGCACTCCTTCTTCTTGGGCGTTGAAACATTTATTCAATCATTATTGCTCACATACATATGTATTTTTCTCAGGCTTTTAATTTTTTATATACATATATTTTAGAGTTCGTAGATACTAAATTTTTTTTTAAATAATATCGCTAATACTATAAGCTTTCTACAGGTGAAAGAATTTTTAAAATCAGTGAAGTAGTTTTCTGAGTTTACAACCATACAAACCATACAAAAAACATTCTAATAATTTCTATCTAGTTGTATAAGTTTGTATGTTACATGTAATCGATTTAGTAGTGGTGGTTTCGTAGTAACAATAACCTGTCTGCCAGTAACTTCTCCCTAACAAAGACCACTGTGCAATAAAAGCACATTAGCTTTGTGTTTCGGTGTGCGAGTAAAGGGTCCCAAGGCCTATCCTTACCTTACAATTGTATTGTAAGGTAAGGACAATTGTATACAATACAATACAATAAAATACAATACAATACAATATAATACAATACAATAAAATACAATACAATACAATATAATACAATACAATACCTACAATACAATAAAGTCGGCAGCGTACTTACAGCACCTATGACGTACCTTGTGTTAATAGGGAGATGGTAGTCATCTACCATCAACTGGGTCGTCAGTCTACTTATCTGTCGAGCTGTAATTAAATTCTTCCTTGATTCAATAGCGTACTTGCAACCTCAAAGTGTGACTTCATCCCCGTTATGTTGGGCGAAGCTACTAAGTAAATCGCCAGCCTCTCTATCGCTATCGCAAAGTGGATTACAAAGATCATCGGACAGGCTGACAGTCCACTTTATGGTCGGTGGCTACCGTCGACGAGGGTCGCTACTGGTGCTGCAATTGCCCGTCCATAGTAGGATAAGAAAGGATAAAGAAATAGGCTCCAGAATTCCTCTAACACAAGAGCATATATGATGTTATTTCACCTTGGTCTTCTGTAAGGGGTTGATTACTTCCGCAAGGTGAGCTGCCCAAACAATTACGAAACGCAAGTTTGCCTTGCCACTACTTGTCAGATCAAAACCAGAGCTTAACTAAGAAAAGTTCCTTTCCAAAGTTGGCTCTACCTACAATCGAACCGGGGGGCCCTGAGGCAGAACGTTAAAGCAAGTATTTTAACCACTCTACCAAGGGGCTCGTCAAGATTGATATTTTTGTAAACAGATTTAGATTTCCTTAAAGATGCAAAATTACAGAAATGTTCCTTTTTATTAAAACTTAATATACAATATTAATATAGAATAAATTTTACATCTTTTTAAATATTTAACCAATTCCAAAAAAAAAAAAGAAAATGTAAAAGTTATTTTAAAAAAATAATTTCCATAAAAGGCGTTACTGATTCGGTCCCAAATGTATCGTTTCGTTTGAAATGATAATTTTGAATAATTTCAATTTAATATTCTTATGTCATGATTTAACGCAAATTACGTCTTCAAACAAGAAATCAATCCAAAAAGGGAAAGGCGAGTAAGAGATATCAGTGGAGTGAACAAAAAGTCTTAATTCGTTAATAATTTCGTTTATTTATAATTCCAGTTAATATTAATAATTCATTTCACAAACATATAATTAATTAAATCATAGAAATTAAAATATTTAGAATTTAAAAAATTTAATATTTATATTAGTTTCTTTTATTTGTTTATGTTTACCAAAAAAATGTGTTCGGGGCCGATGGTCCCACCGTTTCGTACCACTAGTGGGAACATTGTATAACCTCATGTTCTCGTTGTACCGCTGAACAAAAAGTTGCTCAATGTAAAGAAACATTATTTAAAAATTTACGAAACACACAGTTTGTCAGTTTTAACTTAGATTGTCAAAGTGGTTTGAGTTTATTTTTGTATTATTATTTCCTTATTTACAAAACTCTTCCAGCAATGATGAAAACCTTCTCAGAAAAAATAGCAAAAATTTTGTTAAAAGTTTCGAAACCAAGTTAGTGTTAAGAAAACAAAAAAAAAAATTTTCCATTTTTAAAATACGTCGTATTGGATTGTCAGTGGTGAAAATCCATCGAACAGCCTATCCCACTCAATCCTATTAATCTGAGCTGATCCGAAAAAGAGAAAAAGATATAAGGATTTTTTATATAAAATATTTTTTTCTTTTTCACTGTTCGCCTATAGTTTTAAATTGGCTTCTATTTTTCAATCAAACATACCATTAAATAAGTGGTTTCGTTTCCCCACTTCCATATCCACGCATGCGTCGCGTCGTCTGTTTGTGCCATTAATAAACGATTTTATCATAAAGTAAGAAGGTCATAAATTATTCGGCACAATATCGTTTGGAAATAATTAGACATTTGAGGCTTGTCCTATAAAGAATATGTCAGTGAATTTATGAAATAATAATTTATGTTAATATCCTTTCTTATATCTCTAAATAAATATTCTCGTATAGGCCGATTTCTTATTTTCACTAAATCAGGGAATAACTGATTTAGATTTTTCACTAAATGGTGAAAAAAAAATCACCCGCATTACCCCGAACTTTTGACCAATCTTTCTGAAGTCTTTCCGCCTATATCGTCACAATTTCGGCAGCGCACTTGCATCACCATTGGAGTTGCTTATGTACCTACCTTAGGCGACGGTAACCAACTACTACCGAGTAGAGTAGAACGTTTGCCTGCCCACCACCCTTTATAATTTAAAAAAAAATCAAATAAATGACGAAAGTATATTTTCAATAGGGGATCGGACAGTAATCAGATTAAAATCTAAAATGTACTTAGAAAGAAAATATATAATTTTTTACGATTATTTATAATAATTTATATTATAAATTATAATATTAATAATAATTTAATATAATTCATTTAAATATTTTTAAATGAAGAAATAAAATTTTATTATTTACAATATTTTTAATCTATACTGAAACACCAATCACAGTGCGTGACGTCATTTGTGGGCAATCATTGTCTTATAATGCAGCTGTTTTGTTATGATATGACCACAAATGACGTTACGCGCTCTCAGATGAACTATCGTGGCGTTTTGGCGACATTTACAAACAAACAATATTAAAACATGATTTTGAGTACCTAAAAGGCTATAAATAAATAAAATAGTATTTTTTATGGGAATAAATATCCATGAAGATTAATTTAAAACACTTTCTGAAAATTTGTCCGATCCCCTATTAAGTTACAATTTAAATTATGTACTTTCTAACACCAACATTATCGAGCATATTACATTTTTTTTAAAAAACCTTAAAACTACTAAGTAGCCAAATTTTGATTGTAAATTTACACAATAGGGATAAAATTTACATGTATCTCCACTGGTAGGGATAAATGGGAAAAAATACGTTTATCCCAACCGTGGGGAGATACTAGCTGGGATAGTGTTGTAGGTCTAGCAACTTTGAGATTTGGTAGTTTAAAACCATTTAAAAATGAAACTATTACGTCGCAGTTGTCCCGATTTATGACATAATAGCTCGATAAGGGCTCGCCAATATTTTGAACTCTCTTCGATAATAATGAGAAAGTTTGTTTTCGTCCAATGACAAGTTCCCTTGACTTGAACATTGTTCGTTACTTTATCTCAGTATGAGGGCGATCACGACCGCTGCCTTTGACAGCTAAACGAACTTTTATTTTTAGAAGCTCAAATTATTTTATATAACCGAAAAAGTAATAGCTGTTTACGTTAAACTTGTGTAGTATTCTTTATTTAGTACAAGCTGTACTCAGGCGTTGAGTAATTATACGGCGAATCAAATTTCATAGTGATCGGTGAAATCTATCTCTATATATAAAAATGAATCCCCATTTCCCTTGGCCACGGCATCACGCGTGAACGGGTAGACCGATTTTAATTCGGTTTTCACTAATGGAAAGAGGGATGAACGGAGAATGTTGATATATATAAAAATTGCATCCCGGGCGAAGCCGGAGCGGGTCGCTAGTTAAGTTTATAAAAATAGCTAGTAGCTACTTATTAAGTAGAAGAATGTCCCATATTTAGTAAAAATAAAAATGTTTACTTTATTTGTTATGTAAATCTGTCACGCTACGACAACCTGTTGGCCGTATATTTGTTGGATTTTTTTGGCGATCACACTTAATTAAGTTTCGTGAAACAGAAAACAAATTACACTTGTGTTAAATTATAAAAAGTAATAAGTTTTTAAAATTCATATGACATCACATAATTATTTCCTATTATTTATTAGTTTTTCATTATAATTATTATTTGTTTATACAACAACAGTTTAAGATACTTATCATTCTAGATGTACTTAATAACAATGTGCTCAATATGCATATTGTTTTATATCTAAAAAAATTAGAATTTCAATTAAATAGAAATTAAGGTGGAGACAAACGCTAAATACTAAAAATATCCATTGTTTAATGAAGATGTTACAAGAAATAGACAACACAATTGCTTTGAAAAAATATATATATTATACTTAAACATGTGAAGAACCAATTGTATTAATTAGAATTTTCGTTAAAGTAATAGAACCTCCACAAAAAAAGAAGAATTTGACTTTTATTGAAAATTCTCTCGAAAACGGCTTATTGCGCGCATATGAATCCTGTACTGATTAATGAGTTAATGCCAGTTTAAAAAATTGTATTAATAATTTTTTTTTGTGTATTGTTCTAAACAAAAAAAAACACATTTTCTAGGCCCGTTGAATTGTTTCCGCCGCCAGCGAGTTCTATTGTAAATGTCATTTGCCCAAGTGAAGCCCAGGCTTCTGTATCTGCCAACGGCCTTGAGGTTCTGGACAGAGATAGATAGATAGATACAAAGATAGATAGATAGAAGCGAGATGTTTCGCCGCGCCAACCGCGCTAATTTGTACAGAAAACAAATAATAGTTATTTTTAGCCTAATAAATCATTATTTTGACTCGCCAATCGTACACTTTGTGAAAAACATCTTGTCAAAAATTTATGCGAAAGAAAAATGCTGAAATTCAATGCCGTTTAGAAGTAGTTACAAAAATTCAAACAAAAAAGGCTTTACTTTGGGATTTTTTTTAACTATTAATAATATTATAAGAATTATTTCCAACGTTCAAATTAAAATTTAATGTCCAATAAATAACATATATTTTTTGTACATTTATATCCACTCAGTAAAGTATAGTTACACGGAGGAAACCTCTTGTTGGCATATACAAAAGCCTTAAACTACTAAGTGCCTCATAGGATGCCAATCACGCGTAAATTATGAATAGTCGATAAAGTCTATATAAATTATACCACTAACTCCATGAGGGTATTATCTGTACAACGGATATGTAAAATTCAAAGGCAGGCAAGCGGACGGTACAAACACAAGCCACGCTATGATAGAACATGTTTATTTTATCAATGTAAGAAATATGAGGAACGATGGAAAAATGGAATATGGAATCCCTTACTATCTCATCGAAACACGACAAGACACAAGCGGTTATTTTAGGGTAGTCTTCTGTATTATTTCTTTAATTTCTGGTCTTCTGACGTCAGTTTATGACTCTGGAACGCAATAAGTACACCCTAGGCAGGAATCCTAGGTGGTGGACACCTTCGTCTGCAGGCGAAGAGCACCGCGCCCGGTCCCGACGGCATCCCGGGGAAGCCTTGGGTCTTGGCTCTAAAGGAAGGCGGCTTGGATAGGAGATTTCGTACTCTCCTCACCACCTGTGTCAGGAATGGCCTATTTCCCAACCAGTGGAAGGAAGGCAAGTTGGTCCTCATCCGGAAGTCCGAGCGACCGGTAGTCTTCTGTATTATTTCTTTAATTTCTGGTCTTCTGACGTCAGTTTATGACTTTGGAACGCAATAAGTACACCCTAGGCAGGAATCCTAGGTGGTGGACATTGAGTAAAAATAATTTTCACAATCACCGAGGACTAACTCAGTCATTGCTTTAGTGCTCGGGTGCATACAATAGTATTTTTTTGCATTTAGCACCAGTTTGAAATGGCTATTTTATGAGTAGAAACTGACAAGTATACAACAAACAAACAATCAGCCATTAATCCCAAGCTTCAATAACTGAGGAAACTGATCAAATTGGTCCTATGGACTGAGCAATTGGTCCTTACATTGTAATTTGACGTTAGCGTTAAGTATAGATTTTTGAAGTGATTTTTGAAACTTCTTTGCGCTCGATGGGTGTAAAATTTCAAGGTCAAATATTGTGTGACGCCTCAGTGAAACGTTCCCGTGTGCTAGAACGTTATGTTATTTCGATGATCCCGTGACGCTTTTTGTAACGTTTCTGCGTGACATCTACCGCTTACTCGCCAAAGAAGCGCGCTATTTGATCGCCAAAGAAGTTTCGCTTCGGATATCGTGCATGTTTTTTATGTTTTATTAATTATAATGTAAGTATATTATTATCATAATTTTATTATTTGAAAATTAATACAGTATTTCGAAGGCCTCGTCAATTCCGTTTATCCCTATCAATAGGATACATTACCTGGGATAGATGGAACAGGCGAAAATGCAGACAATTTTGTTTTTCAATTTATCAATAAAATTGTTTGTATTTATATAATATCTATAATATTTTAATATCTTTATTATATATAAGCTATTATTTATTAATTTATAATACTCACATTATTGTTTAATGTATTATAATTAACTGGTGCTCGCGACTTATTCCGCGTTAAAAAATAAAATATATTATGTTTAACAAAATATGTATATTATAACGCCTGGGGCCCTAGCCAAGATGCACAAAATGCAAACGCTTCCTTTGCGTACTTACGAAACGAAAGAAATGAAGCCCGGTGATTGGTTGTTGAAGTTACAACTGTCACAACAACCAATCACCGGGCTTTATTTCTTTCGTTTCGTAAGTACGCAAAGGAAGCGTTTGCAATAGGGGCCCTAGCCAAGATGCATACGCTTCCTTTGCGTACTTACGAACGAAAGAAAGAAAGCCCGGTGATTGGTTGTTGAAGTTACAACTGTTACAACAACCAATCAGTGGGCTTTATTTCTTTCGTTTCGTAAGTACGCAAAGGAAGCGTTTGCAATAGTTTGCATTTTATGTCTTTATTGCTGATTTAATTTTTAGATGATTCCTCGGTAACCGTACTTTTCTGTGAATGAAAGGTACCCTATGTCCTTTTCGGTATAGCTGACAAAGTATATCCAAAATTTCTTATGATCGGTTGAGTAGTTAAGGAACAGACAGATAGACAGAGTTACTTTCACATTAGTGTGGATTAGCTATTCAAAGTTGTAATTTTTAATTTGGTTTATTTTACTTATTCGAATTTTCACCAGATTTGCTATTACATGTGAATACATACTGGTGCCACAGGAGTTCATACAGTAGTAACAATATAGACATTAGAGTTCGAAACCAAATATGCACATTGCACACCCAGTATCATAATATGTATTACTAATATGAGGGCTTGCCTCTAGCCTTCGATGCAAACACAAAATTACCTGGAGAACTGGGACATTAAATTGAGTCGAAGAATTATGCAGCCGCGTAATGAAATTGAAGTTTAATTTACAGTTACATCTCTGTCAAAATTAAATGTAACGTACTTTAAAAGATTTGTGTGATTAAAAACCATAGTGCCTCTCTTTAAAGTTAGGTACGTAAAAAAGCGCCAGTTTTACAACACAAAAGATTCAAGTTTAATTGCCGCATACAAACAGCGTGTGTTTTTCTGTTTATTTTTTCTTTTAATATTTTCAGCCAACCAAAGCAATAAAGGCGGTAGTATTTTGCGAACATGCTGCACTCACGGTTTACTTTATGCACTTTGTCTTTATCATTTACTTCTGCGTAATTTTCTTGTTAATTTTTTATGTAAATTGTATATAATTTTAGCCTTTATACAAATTAATTTACAGCAACTCATAATAGATTTCAATTATACTAGATGAAAACCCGGCTTCGCTCGGGTGTAATGTGACTCATGTACACATGTGGGTAGATATTTCTGTAGTTATCGGTTCTCAAGGAATATGAAAGGCAAAGCGGCATAGATTTCGCTCAATTTTTGCGGCAAGACGTTTCGGTTTACACAGTCACGTGAGTCACAGTTCTTTGTAATGGACACTTTGTTTTTAAAATGAATGGTGCGACGAACGTATTGAGTGGCGAGGCGTATGTGCGCTAGTATGAATGAAACGGAACGTTTATTAACCACTCAAGATGTCACAGGTGTCAGTGAGTGACGTTTCGCTAGAGTGGCCAGTATGGCGACTGCGATTTGTCTGTCAACACCATTAGAATTTAACAAAATACTTGACAATCCGAATTTTGGGGATATATGTTGTCGACTCGAAATCTTTATTTTTTTATGTTTTATTATTCAGGTAAGGTTTCAATCGAGTCTACCGTACCCCTTGACGAAATTATTAATATAGATGTCATTGACTAACACAACATGAACAGGAACAAGATTCATTATTATCATACCCTCAGCTGTCCACTGCCGGATTCGGACCTCCCACATAAATTCCAATCCTGCGTCGTCACTCGACATTTTTTAGATCGTCAGTCCATCCCGAACGCTGCTCATCCGAACTAAATGCGACGTTTAACTTCCTTCTCGAAGTTAGATCTACCTAATTGGACTTATTGTGTCAAGGTGACATACTCATCAACAACTTCGACAGTTGAATTTCTAACTGTAATTGGGATGGACACAACATGGACATTTTTTTTTTATTAAAAATGGGTTTACTCTTGACCAGCATCTATCCATATAAGAAGGATGAGGCCGACGATGGAGCGAGCTTACCCAGAAGATGCCTATTCACTCGAACCTTGAAAAGATTTGGGTTATATGAGCTCGGAAATACAGACGCCGGCAGGGAGTTCCAATCCTTAGCAGTGCGCATCACAAAAGATGTTTTAAAACGTTTGGTCCGAATTAGAGGGATTTAGACAAGGTGAGGATGGTAACCAGCCGTACGTCTGCATGTCCGATAGAAGAAAGGGGAAGGCGGTATGATCTCATGCAGCTCTCGAGCACACTCTCCGAAGTACATTTTATAGAATACACACAGACAGGCAACTTTACGTCTATGTGCCAGGCTCTGCAGCTTAGTTCTTATTAGTGTATCATCACCAATGACATGACTTTCGTCTTGTTTTTATTCATCGTAAGGTCCACCCTTCAGCAAACTCGTTTGAGGCCATCGAGCATAGCGTTGAGGTCTTTCATCGATCGTGATAGAATCAAATCAAATCAAATCAAATCATTTATTCATCAATTAGGTTTACAATAAACTCTTATGACCGTCAATATAGGTATAATTTACCAGGGTTTCGGAAAAAAAAACAAGCCAAGATGATGACGATCCTGAGAAGAAACCCCGAAAGAAACTCAGGATACCACTCTTTTTGTCATCTATAAAATAATAAATATGACATTTACAATTATAATTAGAATAAAGGATAACTTAAATCCATTTAATAGTAAATTTTCATTTGTAAGCCCATATCAAGATTTGGTGTGATTTAGGTTATTTAAAAAGTGCAAAGTGATAATAAGTATTTATGCATTCAATAAGTATACTGTGAAAGAATAAGTTACTGTTGATTTTTTTTAGCTTTTTAGTTACATTGCGAAATGGCAGCTATACGTGACTGTGATAAAAACAAGTAACACCAACAATAAGAGTCGTAAAGATTACTAATACAATAAAACTGTTTGTTTGTTTGAGTCGGATAATCTCTGGAAGTGCCAGTCGGATTTTAAAAATTCTTTTTGCATTTGATAGACCAATTCTTGAGGAAGGTTTTAGGCTACCGAGAAACACCGAGAAGAGCCGAAATATTCAAACCTTAGGCAATTTAAATTATACGGAGGATGAAACCGCAGGACACGGTTTGTATTAAATAAAAATATACATGGTCTAGAGACACTGATTGTTTAGCTAACCCAGAGGTTTCCAATCTACGGCCCGCGGGCAAAATTCGGCCCGCCAGTGTCATCGTCCATGGCTTATTGTTGTTATTGTTTGTGTGGCTCGGTTTCATTTACTTAATGCTTTACCTAGGAGCTAGGTAAAGCTTAATGACAAGTTTAATACGCAAAAAATATCATTTAAGCATAATGACTAAAAAATTTTTTTATTTATTTGACAAGGCTTACCAACTAAATACATACTTAGACATAACATACGACAACAATGAATGAAACATTTCAAGTATGAATTTAAATAACAGGAAAGCACAGCATTATTATAGCAAAATTATAGGAAACACATCATAGACTGAAAAAAATATATAAATATAACAACAAAAAGAAAGTTATGATAATTATTACGATACACTGTCAATGTCACACTTGTGAAATATTTCATTATAAAATCGTAAGGCACAAGAAACCGGTGTGTTACTACCATATTTACTCTTACTAAATCTTATATAAAACGGTCTAAAGTTATGTGCTCGAGCAAACATTCTGGGAGCGTTCAACTTAACCATTGATGTGAGGGACGGACGATCATCGTTCTGGTTAATGATTTTGAAAAGAAAAACCAGACTCAGAAACTTCGTGCTTCGTGCTAAAGTAATTTAGTCTATCATCATAGCTATGGACTGAATAATGAATTCCCGAAAGAAAAGAGAGTCTCTTTAGAAACTTTTTTTGCAAAAAATAATTGAAATACATCCAAACATATAACATGTAAACATTATCCTTACATAGTTTTTTTTTGTTTTTTTTTTTTTCACGAGGAGAGAAATCTTCAAAAGATACCTTATGCTTAAATGCCGCATGCAATGCAAATGCCCATAGAGGCTATATGGGACTCTTACCGCACTAAAACTCACCTCGAAATGGGTGTGGTTCTAGTCCATAGGGGACTTTGGAACCGTCAGCGCCCGGCCCTTACAAATAAGAACTTAACTAAAGCTTAAGCTTGGCCGTGGCGACGACCACGGCGTTGGCCGTGGCCGGTACAAGTGGTCCCCGGGCCGGGAGGTCCCTCGCAGGCGCCGTGTCCTGGTCGCGCCTCGGAGGTGAGAAGCGGCGCGGCGGTCTTCCTCACCTTTCTCGGTGTCGGGGTAACTGCATGTCCTGGTCATCACCAGCAAACGCCGCGTTTGCTGCAGTGATGGGGTCATCCTCGTCCAACAGAATGTGTCGGGGTCTTCTTCTGAAACGAGAAAGAGTATTATTAGGATCGGGAGTGTAAATGAGCGAACTGACCACTAGCGGGTTGGGGTGGCGAGGAAGTTTGTCGTAGTACTTCAAGTCCTTGATGCACTTGACAATTGAGGGGAGGTTGAGGTCATGGTGGAGGTCGACGTTGCGGATGAACCATGGGGCGCCCACGGCTCTCCGCAGAAAACGATTTTGGATGATTTGAAGGGATTCGATGTGGGTGGGAGCAGCGTGCGCAAACACAACGCTAGCGTACGTCATGATCGGTCTGACCTTACATAGTATGAATTAAAGTCACTGCCCGCGTCTATTTGCATGTATATCCTCTAACTCCTAAATCACGGAACGGATTTTGATGCGGTGTTCACTAGTGGAAAAGGCGTTAAAGGGGGACGGTTTTTATATATAATTTGCAGTAAAAAAAAATTGGACCCATGCTAAGACAAGAGAGAATCGCTAGTAACATATGAAATACTAATGAGAGATATTGTAATTATGATTTTGCAGTGACAATAGTTTTTAATTGTGGACCAATTTTACTTGTACCAATATTATAAAAAGAGATTTAAGATACTCATAGGCTAATTTAGATCTTTAATAATTCTTTGTGTACTTAATTTTGGACAATGCTTTTCACGCAAGTAAATACTACAAAACAGCCCACGAACATTATCAAATCAAGTACCGCGTTACTCCCTCGACGACTAGTCTAGAAATTACATGGGGTGTAAAATTATTTTGACCCTTGGAACTAGCTGGTGTAATAAGTATGACCCAAAGGCTAGAAAGTTTGGAGACCCCTGATCTAGCCTAACAATAAACTATAACAACTCTTAACATTCCTTTACATCCACTTACATTGATATAATATAAATTATGCTTAGGATTATAGGCGACAATGTTGCCAACTCGATATAAGACGGGAATCTTCCAGTAAAAAACTATAGACTTGTAGAGTGTGGTGACCACGTTTCATCAAAGCAACCGTCAGCTCAATCATTCAAATATATTAATTAAAATATAATATAGTGGCAGGACACACTGCGTTTCGCAGTCATTTGGGCAGCCCGTCTTGGGGCAGTAACCGTGAAATAACAGCATGTGTTTCGGTAAGGGATGCTAGAGCCCATTTATAGCGACGCGCTTTGGCGTTGATGTGTCACAGGCGACGGTAGCCTTCAAGGGAACCGTCAGCCTGCTTGATGACCTTTCCATAAAAAAGATACGCTCTTCATAAGAAGAACCGAAGAGACCAAGGTCCAAGGACCGAGGACACCTCATATTACAACCATCATAGTTAAGTAAGCGACCATTAAAATTTATATTACAGGCTTGTGTAAGTTAATTAAGAGAAAAAAACTAAAGTTTAAACCATGGAAGTAATAAGTACTATATACAACGTTTAAACACATCCAACTAACGAATTAATAATAATTGACTAATAATTGACGGCCCGTTGGACGAGTGGCAAGGGTGCTTGCCTAACGTTTCAGGGGCCCCGGGTTCGATTCCCGGCGGGGTCAAGTTTGGAAATTTTAATGTAATTTTCAAAATTGACTCTGGTCTGGATTTGAAAAGTAGTGGTAGGGCACAATGCGTTTCGCAGTCATTTGGGCAGCCCGCCTGGCGGCAATAACCACCACCTTACAGAATACCACCGTGAAATAATAGCATATACGTGCTGTTGTGTTTCAGTGAGTGAGTAAGGGATGCCAGAGCCCATTTCCTTATCCCCTCCTAATCCCTTATCCAATCCTACTGTAGTCAGCAGCGCACTTGCAGCAGCGGTGGCGTTGCTTGTGTTATAAGCGACGGTAGCCACCTACCATCAAGTGGACCGTCAGCCTGTCTGTCGACCTTAACATTAAAAAAAAGATCCAACTAAAGAATAAAAAAGGGAAAATTTGGGTGGTCTGTGAGATAAAATGCCGAGGTTTCTTTTTTGGCAGGGTTGTCCCAAACCAATTTTATAAAAAACAGCCCCAGTATTACTGACCTATTTAATGAAGTATAACCGTAGGACGTCAACTGCTCGGCATAGGCCTCTCCCATGATTTTGCCATAGGACCTGTATTACTTTTAAGTAATATTTTATCGACGCCTTTATCTTCTTTGAATATTCGACTGAAAATATAATGTGTAGTTGAACATCAATCAATTGGAGGCGTTCTCAACAGCCTTCGTAAACACTTCATGATGACGATGCAAATTTTCATGCGTCCGATAGGTATACCTACTCACTTAAATTCCCCTTTATACATTATTATTATTTGTTATTATATAGCTATTGTTACTATAGTATTTTTATTTTATTATTTATAAACAAGCTGTTACATTGCATTGAAATCTATATATCGCATACCTACAGCTTCCTTCAATTTATTACCAGTTAAAATATTCTTTGCTTTGATATAATAATTATAAAAATTCTTATTATTTATAACAAAAATAATTTTATTATTATTATTTCAAATTAAAAAAGTGCTATTTTATATAAAACTAGCGACCCGCCCCCGGCTTCGCCCGGGATGCAATAAGGGATCGGACAGTAATCAGATTAAAATCTAAAATGTACTTAGAAAGAAAATATATATTTTTTTACGATTATTTATCGAATAATAATTTAATATAATTCATTTAAATATTTTTAAACGAAGAATTTTTTTTTATTATTTACAATATTTTTAATCTATACTGAAACACCAATCACAGTGCGTGACGTCATTTGTGGGCAATCATTGTCTCATGCCAATGCAGCTGTTTTGTTATGATATGACCACAAATGACGTTACGCGCTCTCAGATGAACTATCGTGGCGTTTTGGCGGCATTTTCAAACAAACAATATTAAAACATAATTTTGAGTACCTAAATGGCTATAAATAAATAAAATAGTATTTTTTATGGGAATAAATATCCATGAAGATTAATTTAAAACACTTTCTGAAAATTTGTCCGATCCCCTATTTTTATATATATGAACATTCCCCGTTTATCCCTCTTTCCATTAGTCAAAACCGAATAAAAATCGGTCTACCCGTTCACGCGTGATGCCGTGACCAAGGGAAATAGGGGTTCATTTTTATATATAGAGATTAAATGTTCTATATTTATATATTAAGGATTTAATTTTTTTCTGTGGGCAGTTAATTAATTAGATGGTATCTTATTTTAATATATAGTTATATACCGTATTTTAATGTATATAAAAATATTTTAATACATATTTTAATGTATTTTAATGTATATATAACCGTATTTTAGCAATATATAAACAATATATACAAAAACAAGATCTTATATAGCGCATTTATCGGAATATTCCTTAAATTAAATCGTATAGAAGTCTTCAGTCTATTACTTACTGCATTTAAACGGGGTTAGATATGTGTGAATTATACATATTTTTGCGTGATCCATGGCAGCACCTTCTTTAACATGGGAGAATTTTTTATAAGATTGCTCATATGCATCTACGTGCCCATAAGGAGGACGAAGACCAGACCCCATTATCCCCATAACATGCACACATACATAACCTGATGTGAGATTTTTAGTCACTAAAGCCTACTCATACATGGGTTTTATCCTAGTTCTGAATGCACTTTCGATCCGTCACCGGTTGGGCGGGCGTGAAGCGCATAGCCCTTACAAAAAACCTTAAAAACTACTTAATCCCACTTAAATTGCAACGCCCCTATTAACTGCTCTATTATCCTACTTAACTCAAGTTACCCGAGAACGAAGTGCGGCTTCTCAATCAACTTCGAGAGGAATTCAATCACTCAACAACTTGGATGACGTGCAAGTGGCAGATACGGTTGCATTAAGTAATCTTACTTATTTCAACTGAGTGCATACATATCACACAAGAAATGTATATCATAATGCTGTTTTCTTTTAAACTGAAGTTGGCCGAAGAGTGTAGTGAGTTACTTCATATACTTCGCGCTACTTCGTCACTTTGACGAGTGCAAAAACCTAAAGGCACACTAAAGGTAGCATTCGGTTCATAGCGACCGCGACGCGCGACTGCGACCATTCGACTTCGCGACCATGGTCGCCTGTCGCGGGGCGACGCGCGACGCCTAGCTAAACTGATGTCAGCGACCGCGACAACGCCACTCTTCCCGCAGTTTTTATTTGTGACGGTTGTGTTCCATTGCAGTACAATATGTCAGACAATTTATACGTAGCTAGGAAAAAAAATATGCAGCATCCATTGGAGGATGAAGAAGAAGATGATATTCTTCTTATGATATCTATGCCTCCGGAAAAAAGGATGAAGATCGACTCAAGCCTTAAATCATATAAAGGTGGGTTTTTATACACCAATTCTATCAATATCTCGTCCTCGTACGGTGAAAACGCCGCCATTTTTATGTGCTTCTCACCTGAGTCGCGTGACGGCACTGCCCCCAGTGCCCCCGGTGCGATCGCGTCGCGGTCGCCTCGCCGCTCTCTGGTCATCACGCTCACCGACCGCGCGACCCGGTCGCGGGCTTTGTTTAGTGCTCCATATAAATTCATACTAAGCAGTCGCGCGACCCGATCGCGGTCGCAAGTCGCGGTCGCCTAGAACCGAATGGTACCTTTAATGATCTTAGCGACCGCGACCTTGTTACTAGGCAACCTTGTGACAGACGCCTGTCGGGTGGCGACCCCTAGCTTACGAATCTCCGCAACCAACCGGAACATGTGTTCTTGCAGTTACTATAGTAAGCGGGCCCTAGCCAAGATGCAAACTGTTAGTTTATAATTAGTTTATAATTTTTAATTATAGCTTGTACATACAAACGTAATAAAGGGTTTTAAAATATTATTTTTCACACATATAAATTTCAATTAAAGCAAACAATAATAAAAAAAGTGTTAAATTAAAGCGCTCAGTTTATTCGACACTTGTACTAATTCGTAATTATGTAATCGTGTTGAAACATGCTGTAAAAATAAATCGTACAAGCCCAAACGAGTCACGCGATTCGGTCTTTGAATTGTTTTCTCTTTGATGCCACGCCACTTGATATATAAATCACTTCAAAACATTATAAACTTTATTTGCAAAGTAATGTCGTTTAGTAACTACCTAGATAGATAGGTATATAGAGATTTAGCACACAATTTCTTTTAAATTGGTGGTTGTGCTTACACGACACTGTTGTTATAATTTAAATCTTCCATCATAACTCTGGGATCCAATTATTTAAATCAATAAAACACTATGTCGTTTTAATAATCTACTTGCACATAAATATTCTTTTCAATCCTAATCCTTTACAACATTTTCTATAAATAAATTAAAAACTATCAAACATTATTTCTATTTTGGTCTCAATACTTGAACTCATTTTTTCCTACTCTTTTTTTTTCCTTTTTAAAACATTCTACTTTCGATATTTTTCTTTTTCAATATTTGAAAATCAAACCTATTTAAATACAGCCAGTATTTAATTTCAATTCATCATCACAATTTGACTTTATGAAGTGGAGTAATCGAGCACAAATAAAAATGTGTTGACACAGAGCAAGTGTAATAAAAAAGAGTATTATAATTCTTTTATATAAAAGAAAACACAAGCCATTAATTTTGTCAAATGTAATAATAATTACCCAAAAAATAGTATTACTCCTACATTTTTAAAATACTAGCTGTTCCCGCAGCTTCGCCCGCGTGGAATTCAGATTGTTTCTCGGTATCAGTAAAAATCAATTACCTACCTCGCAGTCTGTAGTGCCTCTGTAGTTTCACGGCGCGGTCGCGCTTTATATATATCAGATTATCTCTTTAACCATACGGCCAAAACTTATGCAGTAAAAAGCACAAATTAGACTTGTGACGATAAACTTGCCATTTCGTTATTCAATAGTACCTAGATAAATTATTTTTATCCCGTATCCTTTATTCTGTTACCATCCTAAAGCTATTGAGTGATCGATGGCGACACATATTGGTGCGCCGTGTCGTATAAATCACTTTTAAATTATTTTTTAATTCCAATAAAATACAGGCATTTTTGTATGTTTGTTTATTTATTTATTTATTTATTTTTTTTTTTATTTATAATTTTAACAGTTTAAAAGAAAACTAAATAAACATTAATATAATGATAGCATTAAAAACCACCTAGGTTTAACCGTTTGCTATCATAATGCTTTAAATTATTATTAAAATATTAAAAGATTTAACAACAGCACTAAGATTTAACATCTAACTACATATGTACAATTAATTACAATGTTGATATAATCAAATACAATTTAAAAAATATTCCTTTAATTTAACTTTAATATTTTTAGTGTTTATACTGTTACACAGATCTGAAGGTAGGCTATTGATAAGGCGCGGGACAATATAAGCGGTAGTCCATTCCCCGTACATATTATTGGCACGCTGTGTACATAACCGCTTCTTTGAAATTGCCCTAGTGCATACAGGTGTTCCATCACTCTCTTTAAGGATTCATTAAAATATTGTTCTTTCAGTAGTGAAAAAGCAAATTGAGTATTTATTGGTAATATGTTACAGTGCTTAAAAAGATCGTTTTCATCTTCGTAACATATATTTTTTAATTTAGGTGAGACTAATGTTTTTAGAATTTTTACCTGTATTTTGTAAATTTTGTTCATATGAGTTTTATAGGTGCGACCGTAACTAGTAAGGCCATATTGTATATACGGTTCTGCCAGTGCATAATAAAGCATACGTTTCACTTTATATGGAATGCGATTTTTTAATATCGTAATATTTGCAAGGAAGGTCCTTAGTTTACCGCAAACTTGTTCGATATGAGGTTTCCAATTAAATTTGTCGTCTATAGTTAATCCGAGATATTTTTGCGTTTTGACGATTTCTATAGATGGACAGTTACAGTTTATTGTATTGAGAACGTGTAAACAATCATGTTCATGGGCTAGTAAGTTCTTTATAGGGAGTTGTCTAATGTACGGTGATTTTATAATTAACAATTTTGTTTTGTTTGCGTTAAGCACAAGGCCCGAATCATGACACCACCTTGTTAAGTCATTCAGATCGGATTGTAATTGTTCACATGCCTTGGTCGGATTTCTATCAGAAATTACAAGGCATGTGTCATCAGCGAATTGGAAGCATGTGCTATATCTGATGCAGTTGCTCATGTCATTGACATAGGATAAGAAGTGCAGTGGACCCATTACAGAGCCTTGAGCTGTCCCCTCGGTTACAGACATGGGTTCACTATAAGTGTTATCGATTTTTACCGTATATGTTCGATTTTTTAGATAGTTCGTACACCAAGTCAGTAAAGGGCCACGCACTCCACAATCGTCCAATTTGTCAACTAGTTGGTTATGCACTAATGTGTCAAATGCTCGTGAGAAGTCAATAAGGAGGACAAGAACATTTTTTTTTTTCGTTTAATTGTTTATTGATTTCATCAGTGAACTTTGACAAGAGAATCGAAGTCCCTTTACCAGACTGAAAGCCAAATTGGTTTCGGTTGATTACATCGTGCTTCCTATAAAAGGCAGATATTTGATGGCATATATATTTCTCAACAATTTTGTTTATAGATGAAAGTAATGTTATTGGACGATAATTTGAATAATCGTTTTTCTTACCTTTCTTAAAGATTGGTCTTACACACCCTTTTTTTAGTTCATCCGGGTAGTGACCAGTTTCAATAGACTGATTAATTAGATCGGCTAAAGGGTCAGATATAATGTCACCTAACATTTTAATATGAGAAATTCTAATATTATCTGAACCCGGAGCTTTCTTAGGGTTTAATCCTTTAATTATTTTATGGACACTGCTAGCAGTGGCTTTTTTAAACAAAATACTTGAGTCCAAAGATTTACGTGTATAATTTGGATCTGTTAATTTTATATTGCAGTTAGGCGTTATACCTTTTACTGCTCTATCAAAACAATTTGCAAAGTTGTCGGCAATGTATTTTGTAGAAATTCCTTGTGCATAAATCATTTTGAATGTTGTGTATAAATCATAAACTAGGCAGCCTTTCTGCCGTGTGCTGCTACGTTTCAGTGGGTGTGTAAAGCCTATAGTTCGCATTATGCTAGTATTTTAGTCTAGTAGCGAGTAATTTAGTAGCTCGAATGTCGAAATCTATTTTCCAATTCCATCCTTATCCCTAATCAAATACAATATCTGTAAATTTGGTCGGTTTTGTGGTTAGAGCCCATTTCCCTACCTCTTCCTGATCCCTTATCCTTAATTCTACAGTGGTCTGCAACTGTGACGTTGCTTGTGTTATAAACGATGGTAGCCACCTACCTTCAATTGGAACGTCAGACTGTCTGACTACCTTTAAATAAAAAAGGGACATAAGTTTTTAGATTATTACTATCAGGTCATCAGATAGTGAACCAATGCACAAAAAAATGCACTAATAAATGCACAAAGAAAACCAAATTTAAAGCAGGCGAAGTCGCAGAGCATTGATAGTAATGAGTAATAATAATATTGCCTTTAACAATTATATTTTAATAGCTTTTGCCATCGACTTAGTCCGTGTCCCTGTTTCTAATGCTTTGAGACATTTATTCAATTTTTAGGGTTCCGTACGTCCGAATAAAAAAACGGAACCCTTATAGGATCCCTCGTGTGTATGTCTGTCCGTCCGTCACAGTCAATTATCTCGGAATCTACTAAACCGATTAAGTTGAAATTTGGTACACATATCAATTTCTGCGACCCAAACGCGGAGGTGTGACGTGAATAGAAGAAATCTGTATATTGGAGGTTATTTTTAGGGGGAGGGTGGAAAATTAAAAAAATAATTTGAAAACTGCGTCGTGTGACATATCAAATGGAAGGTCTTGTTGTGAAGATCTTAAATGTAATTTTAAATTTCTTGTAATTTTAAAATAAATAGTTTCCAAGTTATTCAAGAAAATAGACAAAAATTGACCTTCCCCTCCCCTTATCTCCGAAACTACTGAACTTAAAATTTTGAAAAAAAAATACAGAAATTAGTTTTCTACTTATAGATTATAGGAAAACCTATAAGAAGTCCATGATATTACGGAAGAGAAGAGGGTACGTACGGAACCCTTTCACGCGAGTTCAACTCGCACTTGACGTTTTATTTTTCCTTTTTTAGGTGACATCTCGAGGACAGTCCTTTTTCTGTGTGAAACGTAACCTATGTCATTTTCTGGCCCCTGATAATGTGTATGCATAAATTTGTGCTGATCGGTTTAGTAGTTAAAACGTGAAATCGTAACAAACAGAATCACTTTTTGCATTTATAATATTAATAAGAATAATTACCCAACCTAGGTAATATACCTTACGTATCTATAACAATATACCTTACGTTTACACCAAGTTTATGCCCAAAAGTTAAATTTCAAAAAGACCTGTCACAAGAAATCTCACAAGGTTTAGTAAAATATTTTAAAATATTTTTTCAAACATAAAATTTCCTACGAAATTAATTAATTGCAGATATAGCTGCTCGACGCGGGGTTAAAATTTAACAATCCGGAAATAATACTTATTTAATTTAAATAATTCAGAGCTTGTGAAATTTTAACTTTAATGCGGAAGTTTTAAGGTTGCTTTTCTGAACTGAAGTGCATTGCGGATCAAACGTGCCGCATTGCATCATGCAGGTGTAAGCTCGAGGTCCACAATGTTCATTCATTTAGACCAGAGTTAAATTATTGCTTATTCTTTGCAACAGTCTGGATGGAACTTGCTAACTGCGGTCAACTTATTAGCGTACTGGTTTATTTTTGCCCGCGACATCGTCGGAGCCTTTTTTCTTAGGTGTCAAAACATTTATTCTATATTTATTGCATAAAAATATCATATATTTTTGTCAGACGAAGCCGTGGAGCACAGATCACCATCATCGTCATATCAGTCGTAGGACGACAACTGTCGGACAAAGGTTCCAAAAGGAACCTTCAGAAGCAGCCTGGATCCACCGTCGACTCGCGGCCCTTATCAGGTCATCTATCCACCTTATGGGTCCTACGCTGCGCTTGTCTGCCCGTGGCCTCTCTCGAGAACCTTCCGGCCTCAGCGGCCGTCGGCTCTCCGTACTGTGTGTCCTGCGCACTGGCAACTTACGTAACGTTTTACGGTATTTTTGATTTTTCATAACCCTCAGGTCTTTGAGCGACGAATGTCGGCTTAGAATAGTATCCCCCCATCTCAACCCGTGGGTGCCGTAAAAATCGGCTAAGGGTAAATCACCAATGCATATTAATGCATATTAAACTGCGATCGCCAACTCGCCTGCCAAGCGTGGCGAATATTGGCGAAAACCCCCTTTATGACCAACATTAACGAGCACAGATAAATATTTCCTTTTTAATGAGTAAATATGTAATATTTACTCATTAAAATAAAAAAATATAATAATATATTCCTTTTTTATGAGTAAATATTTCCTTTTTAATATGTTCCATTATTTCAGTACAATTAATATTTTACTAGTCTTTACCAGCGACTTTTTCTAAGGCGTAATATTTTTTTTTTTCACTTGCAAATCGCGAACAGTGCCTATTCTCTGGATGAAATGTACCCTATGTCCTTTACTATATCCCTGACCACGTTAAGGCGTGAAAGCGTAACAAACAAACAAAGTCACTTTCACATTTATCATATTATTTTTCTTTTATGAAATTAAGAGGATGCGAAATCACTTGTTTTCATTCTAACTTCTATGGGATTAAAATGGTCGATCATAGAACTTTTAGTTTATAGAGATCGACAGACAGGCTGACGGTCCACTTAATTGTAGCCACCGACATTGATAGCATAAATAATAAGGGATTAATAGTACATACTTAGTGTATGTAAAACTAACAACCTGGTAGTTTTTCTGGGCTTAGACTCATAAAACTCACTTTCCCGAAATGTGCACTTTTTCTAAACGTACAATTATTTAGAAGGATCACTTTCTCGGAAGATGCAAAAAGTCTCAAAAAGTGCACTTCCCGATTGGAACACTTTCTCAAATAGGGCACTTTATCTCAGAAGATGCACTTTCTCAAAGAGTGTACTTTTAGAAAAAGTGCAAATTTCGGGAAAGTGAGTTTTATGAGCCTAAGCCATTTTCTGCAAATTATATACACAAACCCTCCTTTATCTCTCATTCCGTTAATAAAAACCGTGTCAAAGTCAGTTGAGTCGTTTAGGAGAAGTTAGCGGAGATACAGACAGAGGCGAACAGCGACTTTATTTTCTATTAGATATTATATAGAACTTTTAGATTTTA